>JAIWZP010000007.1:0-600000 GCA_025201375.1 Gongronella butleri
TTTTTTAACAAGAAAAATAGCTGGGGTCGCGCTGGAAAAAAAAACCAAGCGCAAACAGGGTGCTTACATCAGCAAAAGGGCAATTTCCCGTTGCTGATCTTCAATTTCAGCCTCACCCTTCCATTTCTTTGCATGGCGACTGGCTTGTTTCTGCATGAATCGAGTCAATGCCGCCTGGCGCGCACGTGGCGCGCATTGCTCCTTGGTCATAAACTCGTCCCGGTTCATCCGACGCATAAACTCCAATAAAAAGGATCCAGACGTGTAAAAAAAAAAAAAAAAAGAGAGAGAGAGAGAGAGGATGGTAGCGCTTGGACTGGTCAGAATTCATTTTTTTGAGCTTTTTGTTATTCCGGGAACGATTGGTCGTCTCCTAACGCAAGGACGCATAAGATTCAAATATAAAAAACGCACGAAAAACAACCCGACAGGCCACTTGCAGGAAGTGTGCCCATTTTTAACAGACTGTGCGAGTTTCAGCTGACATTTGCGCGTCTGTTGTCGCGCTTTTACATGCATTTGCCCATGTGATCCGTGCAAAATATGCAAAATATACACAAAGCAAGAACACATTTAAAGGAAACGCATGTCGATCGAAAAAAAAATGGGTTTCGTTTATATTTATTTGGCAAAATAAAGGTTATGTACATGTCTACTTTTTTTGGGGGGAAGGGGGGAAAATTAAATGTCCAGAGTGGTGGTGAGTGACGTGCGACGAGCGTTTTGATGGCGATGACGTCTGTAGCGGAGGAGAAGCACCATGCCAAAGTAGATGCCGAAGAGGCCGAAAAGGAGACTGAGGAAAAAGGGGTTGGGGGAGGCGACGGGCCAATCGGTGGCCAGAGGTGGGTGTGGGTCGTCTTGTTCGACGAGCAATGTGGGCTGTTTTGCTTCTTTTTCGACTTTTGTAGGCTCCATGGCACTGGCAGAGGTCGAATTGGCTGCTGGTGGTGGTATCGGATGGTGTTTGATGCGGAACGAGGCAGGAGGTATCATGTGGAAATTGTCATAGTCGATGACGACCATGCCTTGGAGCTCGAATGACTGCAATGGTGGCTGCTGCGCCGCCACATCGGCATTGGGTCGCCAAGACACATCTATTGGCCACGATTTCAGGTGTGGATCGACGTGACCAAGCACAGCCGTCGTTTCTTCGCCTTGATGCTCGTCGTCATCATCGTCGCACGCCACAGGCGCAAGCAACGACTCGTCGAAATCGACAAATTCACCCACTGTCCGTTGCTGCGAGTCCTTGACCATCAGCATCAAGCCCTGGAATGTCCGTGTGCCTTCCACGCGGATTCGCACCGCCCCGGACGCCGACGATGTATCAATTACAAACCGATAGCAGCCCTCACATGTTGATTTAGAGCGTCCATGCCCAATGACAGCCATACGATCGAGATGACACTACAAAAAAAAAAGACAACGTCAGGCAAGTGTTCCTTCCCACAGAAAAAAAACGCCCCTTCTCAAGGGAAAAGTAGCACTTACAGTGCCTGGAGCACTTGGATAGCCGACCACTAGCACCAGGAACGCGGCTACAAGCGTCACAAGCAGCCATCGTGGTCCCATGAGGTGTGTGAATAGAAAAATAAGCAAAAAGAACCTCGAGAAAAAAAAGGGATCAGGGCAAAAATAGACCTCATCAAGTTGGATTTGAAACCCCGCCAGACAAGCCATTTTTTACTGCTCTTTTTTTTTCTTACGCCTTGGTGGCCCATTGCATGCCAAAGGGCGCGTGGATGCCTATGGCGGCATAGTGGCATCCATTGTGCACTAAAAGCAGCCATTTTAGCCCGCGTTTCACTTTTTTTCCTTTGATTTTGTGCTGTTTTTGTCCGTGATCAGCGCATCCAAGGTCAGTGGAACCTTGTGGCGCTGGCGACGCCAGTCAACAGGTTCTGGGCACGCGTGCCAATGACTTTTTGTCTAGGTGGAAGTGGCGCTACACAGCGCAAACGCGCGTCTTTTGCCTTGCGCCATGCCAAAACCCACGTCATGTGCTTTTTTTTCTCTTTCTTGTCCGCCAGGAAATCAAAAGGCGGATCGATGTGAGGATCGATGCGAGGATCGATGCGGATGATCGCGCCTTTTTTTTGACGATGCGCGAGCCAGGGAGTTTTTTTGCTTTTTTTTATTTTTGCTCTTAATGGCGACAAATATAGGTAATGGGAACACCATGATGGCCATGTGGCGTCATGACACACCTTATGTCAGCCTTGAGGGACGTGTGGGTGACTCGGAACACAAATGGCTGACCTTGCGGGATAGGCGATCACCTGCGATTGCCTGCGACTCGTAAGAGTGGGACAGATTTCTCGCCCCCTTTTTTTGTTTTTGCCCCCCAATTGGGCGCAATGGACCACGTTTGTTTTTGCTCTAGGAAAGATTCGTATCTGAAACCCTGGGTGGCCTGTTTCTTTTTTATTTTTCCCCCTTGTCCGGCTAGATTTGGGTTCCCGCGACCCCATGTCGCATGATTTTTTACAATCTCAGCCAATGAAATGTGCGGATGGGTGTGGTCTGAGCATTTCCTAGTCGCTGCCTTGGTGCGCGTCTTCTGTGAGTTTGAGCAAAAATGTGGAACCAGATGACAAGAACCGTGCACGCCTATAAAAAAAAAAAAAAAGGAGAAACCCTGCCCGCTTTTCCCTCTTTTCTCAACAAGTTTTTTTTTCTCACTCCATTTTTTTGTTTCTTTTTACACAACATTCACACACATTCCCCCACCCTTACCGTCATCCATTTATCATGGCCTACAACAAAATTGCAGTGATTGGAGCTGGCGCTGTTGGCGCTTCTGTCGCGTATGCAGTGATTTTAAAACGCGTGGCGTCCGAGGTCTTGTTGGTTGATGTGGTGCCCGACATTGTCAAGGGCCAGGCGCTGGATCTGAGTGACGCCGCCGCCGTGAATGGCACGCGTGTGCGCGCTGCCACCAATCAAGAAGCCGGACAAGCGGACGTCATTATTATCACTGCCGGCGCAAAGCAAAAAGAAGGCGAGCCACGTACAGAGGTAAAAGTGGAAGAGGAAAAAAAAAAAGAGATGAGTGGCCGTGGGAAGAGGGAAGATGCCAATGACTGATTTTTTTCTGCTTCTTTTTTTTCTTTTTTTTTTCTTTTCCTTTTAGCTGGTTGGACGCAATTACAAGATCTTGGAAAGCGTGATTGGCGGGATGAAGCCTCTGAATCCCAATGCGGTGATGATCATTGTGTCGAACCCGTGCGACGTGCTGACGGCCATTGCGCAGAAATTGTCTGGTTTGCCGCAAGGCCATGTGTTTGGCTCGGGCACGTATTTGGATTCGGCGCGTTTGCGCGGCAAGTTGTCCAAGGTGTTGAACGTGAACCCATCGTCTGTGCATGCGTACGTGCTGGGTGAGCACGGCGATTCGCAATTCATTGCATGGGAGGCTGCCTCTGTCGCGGGCAAGCCCGTGCTGTCGTTCCCGGCCATTCAGGCGTTGGACCGCGACGAAGTCCAGCGGCGCATTGCCGGCAAGGCGTACGAGATCATCAAGCTAAAGGGCGCCACGTACTATGGCATTGGTGCATGTGCCGCCGACCTCGCCGAATGCGTCCTCATGAACAAGCAGCATGTCCGCCCGCTCTCTGTCTACGTCCCCCGCCTCG
This sequence comes from Gongronella butleri, assembly GCA_025201375.1. Classification (NCBI taxonomy): domain Eukaryota; kingdom Fungi; phylum Mucoromycota; class Mucoromycetes; order Mucorales; family Cunninghamellaceae; genus Gongronella; species Gongronella butleri. Next base: position 3,639 of record JAIWZP010000007.1, read on the forward strand.
ACTGCGTTTTGTCCATGCCAGCAAAATTCGGCTACAAGGGCATCGAGGAAATCTACGAGATCCCATTGAGCCCCCAGGAAAATGCAAAACTTGAGGCTTCTGCAAAGGCCATGCAACAGGTCCTAAAGTCTATCCTGTGAACCACTTTTGTAAATAAAAAAAAATTTCATGTCATGCTCGTTGTATATGAATGCTCTTCCCAGCCGCGCGCTGCGCATGTGTGGCTGCTCGATTGTATTTTAGCGCGTATTTTTGCGCGTTTTTCGATCAATATTGATTTTACTGGCCCGTCGCTACTTGAACAAAAGCAGAAAGTCCCTCTCGCACCAGTAAGCCCACCTCGAGACATCTGTGGCTGATGGATGGCGCGCAATGAACAATTTTCAAAATTGACGATTTTCCAAGGGGTTCAGTCGACGATTCAAAAGTGGAGAGTTTTAGGTCCTTCGATTGCCACAACAATAACGCAAATGGTAAACCACCCTCATTCACTGACGGCAATGCGATAAAAACCAAGGGTTCGTTGACTGATTCTTGCAAAAATGCGAAAAGTTACGATATTTTCATCCCAGAGCAAACTCGACGAGGATTCGTCGCAGAGCCTTGAAAGTCATCTCATCAAAAAGAGCATGACTTGAAGCGTGTCTTGACACCCAGATGCTCTGAACAAGGTAACTTTCTGCAGAATTAACGCGACAAGAATGTTAGGCCTACGACTTTGACGCGTGAAAAACCGCGTCAAACATTGTGTTAGACGCGCCTGGTCCTCATCAAATTGACGCGCCGGAGGCGTGTCTTGTCAGTGGACGCGTCGGTGCGGCTCGATACCGCGACCAGCCAGCTCAATCTGCCTAAGAAGTTTTATCCAAAATCGCTCATTGCGCGTGAACGAGCAAGTCGACCTCGCTCTTTTTTGAGCATTTTCCGTGTTTCTCTACGCAGCTCATCATGTGTACGAGTTTGATGAATTTCTGAGGACCCATTTTTCGATTTTCGTTTTCTAGCTCGCCACGGCTGATTTTTGATTTGGCCACTGTGTGGCCTGTTTCGCTTATGAACTGACGCATCTTTGATACATCTTTGGTCATTTCTAGCTGGCCATCGCACATGCAGACGCGTTTCGAGGCGCTGCAGTACAACGCTGACGAAGGTCACTTTGATTGATCGGTTAAAACTCCCTCATCTGCTGTAATCCCGGGGCAAGCTCGTTCAAATGGTCTCCCTTTTGAATCAAATGGTCGTCGAGCCATGAAGTTCCACGATGGCCATGTTTTCATGGCGGTCAGACTAGCTCCAAGTTGAGCAATGACGTTTTTAGCTTTCGTCCCTCCTCTAAAAGTGCATTTTCAGCAGCGCAATCAAGACTCGATATTGCGATTGGCTGCAAAATGTCCATTGCAAACCTTTTCGAGAAAAAGTGTTGGCTCGTCGGCAACTCGTGATGCAAGAAAAAAAAAACGACAATTGCTATGTTTTGCTTCATTTAAGCGCATTCGCTACCGAGTTGCCCGAGGGTCGAGGTTGCGCACGGTTGCAAAAAGCACACCTTTTGTTAGACCACATGTCCAGGAAAAAAAAAAGTGTTGGGGCGTTGCCAACGCGCGACGCGACTCGTAAAAAATAAGAAAATGAGCGATCCTTGCTCTGTTTGGAGGCGTAGGGTTGTGCGACGTTGTACAAAAAGGGCTTGTTCTGGCATGTGGGTGGGGGAGCGCATGACGGTGGAAGAAAAAAAAGGAGCGAATCTCCTCATTGTTTCCAAATGTGTCGCATCAAAAAATCAAAATGTGATTATAGCAGGCATCACACCACCTTTTTTCGATTTGTTCCTTGCTTTTCCACGGCCTTGTGCCGAACCTTATGCGGGGTGCCATGGAGCAGAACAGGTGAGACCCAAGGGTCATGAACAGCAACAAAAAAAAAAAAAAAGTTCAAGAAGGGCCATCAGGGTTGTCAAAAAGTGTTGTTTCAGATGAATTCAGTGATGAAAAAGGGGAGACCAAAAAAATGATAAAAAAAAAAAAAGCTCCCCAAATTTGGACCCTTGCCCTTTTTTCTTTCTGTCTTCCTTCTTTTTCTTTTTTTTTTTTTTTTGCGCCTTTTTATTTCCTGATGAGTTCACTTTCATCGTATGAAGGTAGCGAGCGGTCTGTTGAGCGGCGCGGTGTGCGGTCTGATCTAGGTTCTTTGGACACGTCGCACACGACGGAGACACACACGACGACGTCTGTATCCGTGTCGACGGCTGCGACGTCGATTGATACGACTCGGCCTGGGTTCTTTCTACCACCACCGCGCGACACGGACGCTTGGAGCGTGGCAGCCACTATTGACGACCAAGAGTCGGTGTTGAGCACCAACACGCAAAAGAGCAGAGTGCTTTACTTTGACGACCATGACCAACTAGGGGCGTCGTCATCGTCTTCGGTTCCACCGGTGCCAACGGCCAATACGACAGCAGCAGCAGCAGCAGCCATTGGAGCAGCAGCAGCAGCAGCAACAACAACAACAACAGCAACTACAGCCACAGCCACAGATGCAACGGCAACAATGGCAACAACAACAGCCACAACAACATTGGGACCTTCTTCCTCTTCCATGACGCCTGTGCTCACTAAAGCATTGATGATGATGGACGATACCGATGATGCCGGCAGTGTTGGCAATCGGTCGCTTGCATCGCGGTCGCTTGTTGCGGAATATGGCGACCGCACCACGGACGGCGGATTTGCAAGTGATCTGAGCCTGGCCAATGACGATGAAGACGACGAACACTCCATGGACGATCGATCACCCGCGTCATCGCTCATCACGCACGCAACAGACCCATTCCCGCCCCATTTCCATCAATTGCAACATCACAATGGCATTCGCCAACAACGACGAAGAAGTAGCGGGGCAGGACAGCTTCCTTCGCCACGCCGCAGTCTGCCACACCCCATCCAAAATGACCATCTTTCCTTTGTCGTTGCCCATTCACCCACCTCCATCGACACAAACACACAAGACACACATACCAACGCCTCCCTACATCGTCGTAAAGTTTCTAAAAAAAAAAAAAGCAATTGAGAACCCAATTGAATGGATGGACCTTGTTGACGCGTTTTTTTTTTCCAATTTTTTCCAATTTTGTTTTCTCTTTTCCCCCCCCTTTCTTTCTTTTAGCCGCGTCGCCTGAACATCCGCATCGTGCATCGACCGACAATGTGTCGTCATCATCTGCATACAGCCACCATCACCACCATCACCATCACGACTACCGGCCGCTGAATGTGGCTGTGGACGACGCCATTCGTGCGCCTACAGAGCCCGAGCCGAGCATTGCATCACTGCTCCACCATGATCATCACCACCACCATCACCATCATCTTCATCCACATCATCCAAGGCATTCCGACGACGACGACGATGACGACGACATGGACAGCCATCGCCACCGAGACCATGGCACTGCCGATGATGAGCGCCCCAGCCGCCGTCAAGAGGAAGACGATGATGATGTGCCGTTTGGATTGGACGATTTGCATGGGTCGCACCGACGGCGGGATCCCGAGGGCAGCGGTAGCCCCACGAGGCACGCACCAGACCATCAAGGCGTCGACGAAAAGCATCCGTACGAGCGTCTTGTGGAAGAAAATGCACTCTTGTTGAGTCAACTGCGATGCTTGGAGCTGACGACGAAGCACCAGCAGGAAATCATTGCGAATCTGCAGTCGCACCACCAACAGCCGTTGCTGGACTTGGCCACAGACGGCATGGATGCCACCACGACCCTTGCGCAGCAGCTGATGCAATGGGCAGAGCTGATCTCTGTCTTTTCACGGCAATGGACCACTCAGGATCAGCGATGGCAAGTCGAGAAGGACCTTGTGCAGCATATGCTCGAATACTTTTTGCTCGTCCTGCCCTTTGGCACGGAAAATCAAGTGTTGCTCAACACCGCTTATCGCGATCAATTGTCCCGCTTCCAAAAGACCCTGGGCCCCACCTTTGCAAAGTGGTATCGCCAGCAGACTGTCCAATCGCTTGCCCGCAACCCCGCCTCGCGCGACTATCTGCAGGCAGTGCGCATGCTCATGACCCAACATGTCACACGCGTCCTCGAGGCTGCAGATCCGACCCTGCTCACCGCATCCAAAGAGTGGCAGGCCCTCCTCAATCAATGCACTCGCCTCTCGCTCGAATTGCATGGCGGCGACCACGACGTCATCATCCGCAACGTTGCCCCAGGCGACTCCTTTGACGAAAACACCATGACCGCCTTGGACGAAAAGGACGAAACTAGCGAAAATAGCTCAAGTGGCGAGAATGGCGTAAAAAAAGACGACAGTGCTTCGTCACCGTCCATATCCCCACCGCCTGTCCCCTCTTCCTCCATGATACGCTCGCCGGCTGCACCGCTCTCCCTGTCGCCCGCCTCGTCCGTGGTTCCCGTGTCCTCCACCGCGGCCACCGTCGGCTCATCGAGCTCCACCGCCGCCGCCGCTGTCGCCATTATGAACAATAACAGCAAGCGCGTCGTCAAGACCATGATCTCGCCCATCTTTTTGAATGACAACGACATTGTCCTGCTGCCGGCTCGTGTCATTCTGGCGTAAAAAGCGTAAAAATTCCCCCCTTTTTCCTCCCTCTGTACCATCCTATTCTATTTTTTTCTTTGTTTTTTTTTTCTTTCATCGTGTTCGTTACTGTAGTGCCTTGCTACCTTTTTTTTTTACGCGAAAATAAATGTCATGCCTTTTTTTTTTTTCCCTCTCATGTCAAATCCCTTCCATTCCTTTGATTTTACAGTACCATGACTGTATTTGCGACGCATTGTGCTCTCGATGTGACATTCTTGATGTCACTCTTGCCATGTTATCATACAATACGTATCCCTATGATATCCTCATACATCTTACATCCGCAATTGGCACGTTTCCATCCCTTTGTTTTAATACGAGTCATGCGAATGCTAGATTTATTATAGATTTTAAAGGATGCAAAAGAAAAAAACGGAATGAAAAACAAGCTAGATGATCCCCCAGACCTCCTCGACGGCGCATGCAATCTTGCCACACGCGACCGAGGCCGAGAGCGAGTAGTCAGAGACACTGATCTTCTCGTCGACGTACGCGTCGGCAAAATCATCGGTGCCGTGCGCCATGGCGCCAATGGCCACCACGATGTTCTTGTCGCTCGGGATCGATGGCACGTACTCGGACAGCTTGACAGTCGGCGCATCCCACGAAAGCGCTTTTTAAAGGAAAAAGGAAAAAAATGAGGCGTCAACAACTTGTTTTTGCCTGTCAATGCGTGTTTCTTACCAATCTTGTGGCAATTGCTGGGCAAGTGCTTATCGATAGGGTTCTCAATGACACGCAGCAACTTTTCCTGGCCATTGACGGCGCGGATGCTGAGCTTGTGTAGCAATTGGACTGGAAAACGTTCAAAAAAAACACAAGAAATGAGCGACTTGCAAGACCATTGCACACACTTTTTGAAAACTTACCCATGAGGCCGGCGAAACGCTTAAAAGTACGCGGGATACGGATGTGAGGGTTGACCTCGATGAGGACATTCTTTTGGGTATGGATGTAGACTTGAAGGAGACCGGCCTTGTTGAGCGGGCTGTCGAGGAGAGTGAGAAGGCATTGGTGCAAGATATCGGGGCGCGCCTCGTAGGTCTCTCGTCCCGTCTTTTTGAGAATGTGCAAGTGGTCGTCCACGTTGAGCAATTGATACGACCCCTCCTTTTGCTTGCCGATCTTGAGCGTTTCGAGCGTTGCGCCCTCCAACACCACGATCAGCCGTCGCGCATGCTCCTTTTCCATCATGGTCTTGGGCACCTTGGGCGCCTGAGGCACCATATGAACGTCTGTCGTCTCGCGCACCGCGCCAACACGAATGCGCTTGGGCTCTTGCCCGTCCTGCTTTTGCGACTCGCGCTTGGACATGTTGTATAAATGGTGAAAAAAAAAGGAAAGGAAAGGAAAGAGGAGTTGCATGAAAAAGGGCACAGGGCGCCCCTTCAAAAATTGATGCAAGTGGCTTGTCAAAAAGCGTAAAATATAAAAAATTGGCCTTTTTTTTTCCCGCCCTTTTGTATTATTCATTCCACTGTCTCTTTCTTTTTACTTTTGTATTTATGCCTTTGGTCGCCAAGGGAAAGCAAAAAGCAGCAGACTTATGGAACGGGTTTGCGTCGAGCGACTCGGAAAGTGACAATAGCGACTCTGATAGCAGCAGCCACGACGACGAGGCGCCTTTGCCATCACCCACGATAGCCAGCAAGCGAGCGAGGCCATTGGAAGCGTTGGAGGCCGTGCCTGCGGCGGGCAAGAGGGTCAAAAAGGCGGCAACGACGCTTTTATCGCTGCCTCACGAGCTTTTGTGTGATATTTTTGTCTTTTCGGGCAATGCGGCGCTGCCTCTGGCGTGCCGCACGCTATTGTACCAGCTCTATCACGTGTCGCCCATTGTCAAGGTCCAATGGCTCCTGAAACGCGCCAACAACGACCCAAGCGCCGCTGCCTATCAAGGCATTCAATTCCCTTTTTTCAACACCGATATTCTCGTTCGCTTGGAACATTACCATGTCGTGCAGCAGCAACTGACCGAGCGCCAGGAAGGAAATGAGGAAACCCAAGACGAAAATGGTAGAAATCAAAATGAAAATCGCGAAAATCGCGAAAATCAAGACGTTTGCATCCGATTCGACGACAAGGCGCTACCGACGCACCTCTTTACAGCTGTTGCGCACGAGTCGCGCACCACTGAAGGCACCAGTAGCGGTGCGGCGGCGGCGGAGGCGTCGGCAGACATGCACGAGGCGCGTAACACGCTGCTTGCAGCATTGCTCAAGCGTGGCGCGTCAGCGACGCGTCCCAATGGGTATCCATTGATCAAAAGCGCGCAGCTGGGCGATCTTGCCAAGGTACAATTACTCGTGGACCACGGTGCCGACCCTGCGCACCGCAACAACATGGCGCTCCGCATATGCGCGTCGCGCAACAACATGCCTATGGCGCGCTACTTTCTCGAAACACTGCATGTCCAACCAGACTCGGATACCCTCAAAACATGTGCACAAAAACAGCTCTGGGAAATGGTCCAATTGCTCATGGATCACGGCGCCGTTCCAGATATGTCCACCATCAATTTTACGTGATTTTTTTTATTTTATTTTTTTTTTTTTGCCTCTACGTATTGAAATGATATGATACCCCCTCTTTTTCCCATTTCATTTTCCATCTCATTTTCCACCTCATTTTCCCTCTTGATTTTTCCATAATAGATCTTTTGAGCATTTATTCCTCTTTTTGTTGCAATAAAGATCAACATAACGTGTCTCGGTCCGATTTTCTTCTTTTTTTTTTTCAAGGAAAGCTCCATTGAGCTTTTATTTCCCCATTTTATGAATCATGCAAAACAAAAAAATGATCACCAATGTGTCCCTGTTTCCTTGCGCTGAGCCTGTTTTCCTTCCATTTTCCTAATCATGTCTGCGGCGTTGGCGCGGCGGGCTTGGCGAGCGACGACGGGACGAGGTGGAGGAGGAAGACGAAGGTGAGCGGCGGCGGTGGCGATCGTGGGGAGGAGATGGGGGTGAGGGCGAGCGCGACGACGATGTAGATGATGAGCGACCGCGCAATTTCGAGCGCGAACGCGAACGCGAACGCGATACGGAGCGTGATTCGTGGCGCGCATAGCCTGGACGCGGGGGTGGCGAACGCGAAATGGAGCGCGAGCGTGATCGGCCACGGGAAACGGAGCGTTTACGTGAAACAGAGCGTGAAACAGAGCGTGAACGACGGCCGCGACGGCGAGGAGAGGGCGAGCGGGACGAAGACGAAGACGACGACGATGACGACACGGAACGCCGGCGCGACCGCGTGCGGCTGCGACGGCGGGAGTCTGCCGATGAATCGCTGCTGCTGTCACTTTCGCTGTCGTAGCTATCATAGCTGTCATACGAATCATATGAATCGTAGCTGTCGTAACCTGACGAACTGCTGTCCGAGCCCGATGAGCTTCCAGAGGATGACGATGTGGATCTGGAAAGAAATTAAATGGCAGAGGGTAAGCAAGATGCTTGGAATTTGACCACAAAAAGTCGTCAATGGATCATCGGCAATCCCTGCTCCATGTCACGCGACTTGGCCATTGACGCCTTCCATGCCACGAACTGGTCATTGATGCCTTCCCTGCCACGAATTGACTACATTTCGTCGTTTTTTTTTGGGGGGAATTACCTTGATCTTCTTTGCTTGCGTGCTTTGCTCTTCTCTGCGAGGATGCGATCGGCCTGACCACGCGGGTCCAACAGTTCTGTGGGCAGCTCAGGCTTCAGCAGCTTCACAGGCCGCTGCAATTGCTGCGTCCGAGTGGGTCGCGCCTTGTATGACTGGCTACCCTTGCACTCAAACGTCTAATAAAATTTACAACGTGTTAAAAGCGAGAAACACGACCGATCCACGACTTTCTTACCCAGTGACCGTAGCCAAGGCACTTTTGACAGCGGGTCTGCGATGATGCCTTGGGGGCTTGCGAGGCCCTAAAAAAAAAACGAAGAAAAAAAGACGATTTAGTCGTTTTTCATGTGTTTTTGTTTCAAAAAAAAATAAAGAGGCCAAAAAGATACTTTTTTGGCCAACGCAAAAGGCGCCCTTACTTTGTGCGTGGGTTCTTGTACATTGTCAAAAACGGTCAAACAGACAAGAACAAGGAAGAGACACAACAAAAATTGGGAAACGACCAAAAAGGTCACTCCGACCCCCTTTTTATGCTTGCCCTTTTTTTTTTTTTTTTGTTCTAGCTAGCTCTTTGCCGCGGGCCCTTAATGATTGAGATCACTGCTTGGCAGGCAATTGGTATCTTTCCGCTCGATGATGCACGAAAAAAAAAAAAGAGGATTCTCGGTGTAGCACGCGCTCCTTTGCCCATCCGACGCTTGTTAGTCTTATTTTTTTCTGTCTCAGTGGCAAATTAGCCCAATTCTTGGTTCGGAGTCCTTTGCTGTTGCATGACGGCAAGGTACATTTTGGCTGGCGCGGGCCCCTGCCTATCATACAATTTTACACAAAAACACTCTCTTTCAGCATAAAAAGCAAGCAAGGATGTTTGTATAGCTCATCGCTTGGCAAAAATGCATCCTTTATGTTATTTCTGTCTCCAATTGAGTGTTGCCAAGATCAAATGGCCCGCCTGAAAGCCAAAAAAAAGGAATATGGAGCCATTAAGCGATTTCTGCTGCGCCTTGAGCATGAACACACAAAGGCAATTCGCACTAGGTGGGTCAGCATGACAAAACAACGATGCCAAGGCCGCCTGTCAATGTGATGTCGCGTTTTTTTTTTTTTTTTTTGCGTAGCATTTTGCTTTTTGGCAGTAAAAAGTGGCGGACCATGACCAAAAAGGGAAGCAGGCCACCAGAACCCGCCCGTGGGCGGGATTTGAAGGGAGCGTCAGGCCACAGAAAGGGAAATAAATGGCCTGGCAAAAAAAACAGACTTCTTTTTCTTTTCTTTTCATCTCTTTTCCACTTTTCCCCTTTTCGTGTATTAGAAAAAAACAAACATGGTAAGCCCCCTCTCGGGAGAAATGCCGCAATGGATTGGGAAATGGCCCGGCGCATACGTGCACCGGCGAGTACCCCTACAGGATTCACTTTCTGGAAATGGACGCGACTTTTGGAGATGATGAAGAAGAAAAAAATACAGGGCACGCTCTTTTGACACGTTTGTCTTGTTTTCTCACCTAGTCGTCCGGTGTCGCTGTCAACCCCGAATGTATCGAGGCCTACAACAACTTGAAGCTCGGCAAGAAGTCCAAGTATATCATCTACAAGTTGTCTGGTAAGCAAGCAAACACGGACAAACAAAGAAAAAAAAAGAGAAAACATTGGCATTGGAAGCTACGGGATGGCCAATTGGCGAGCCGCTGTGGGCAATTGCTGACGTGGTGCTTTTTTATTTAGACAACTTGAAGGAGATTGTTGTTGAGAAGCAGGTTGCTGAGGCCACTTATGACGACTTTTTGGAAGCCCTCCCTGCTGACGAGCCCCGTTACGCCGTCTATGACTTTGACTATGAGAAGCCCGGTGCCGGCATGCGCAACAAGATCACCTTCTTCTCCTGGTAAAGTGGTCAAAACAGGAAACAATGGCATGTGCACGCGCTCATTCTCCCATTTTTTTCCATGTAGGATCCCTGACACCTCCAAGGTGCGCCAAAAGATGGTCTACGCTGCCAGCGTCGATTCCCTCCGCCGCAACTTGGTCGGTTTGGCCATTGAAGTCCAGGGCACTGATGCTTCCGAGGTAAGAAACAAGAGAAAATGGGGGCAAAAAAAGGCAAATTGCTCAATACCTGATGCTTTTTTTTCTGCTTGTCAGGTCGACTATGACACTGTCCTTGAAAAGGCCAACCGCTCCGCCTAAGGGCTTGTGAATGATCCAACCTTTTCTCCTTTTCCCCCCTTGATTCGAAATCTCTTCTGCGTTTTCCCCCGTTGATCTCCCCCTCCCCACTGTACGTATTGCACGCTCGTTACTCTTTGATTATTAAAAAAAAAGTGACACAACTAATCGAGATGTATAGAGGCTCTGTGATTCTTGCCAAGGAAATTGCCGCGGCCGAACATACGAGAAGACATGAAAAATTCGAAAGACTGGCGGAGGGGGGACAAATATACAAGGATAAGGTTGGCATGGGGGGATGTGGGGGGAGGGGAGGAAAAGAAAAGGGCGACGGGGGTGATGGATCAGACGACTTTCAAAAGTAGGGAGTTGCTGCCAAGTTCAAAAAAAAAAAAAAAAAGTGGGCAGAAATGGGACGATTTCTTTCACGCTCAGCGCGCGTCCAATGGATGCAGCTCTTGGAGTGTCGGTGACCCCAGAATCAAATTTTGTAATTCGTAAAAGTCATGGCTGATCCCTTGCTTATTGAGCCCTAGCGTCGTCAAACGTAAGAACCATAAAAACTTCAAAAAGCAGGTAGTGCTAGCGAATATTGATAGTGAATCGACGCGAAAAAAATGACGCGTCGACGCGTTTAAAATTGTTTAAAAGGTCATTGATCATGGAGAGTTGCGCGGGCGGCATCGTTTTGCCCAATTGCACTTGCTTTTTCTTGACGGCGAGTTCACACTCTGCCTTATGTACGTCCTTTGCCGTCTTTACCGCCTGTTCACACTAAAATGCAGGTGTTTCATGACAATAGCCGAAACCAGGGAGAAGTTTCAAGATGCTCTGGCCACCAAAAGGGAATTGAAATGGCCTAGGACAAAATAAAACCTCTTTATCTTTATTCGTTTCATCTCTTTTCTCTCCTTTTAGTGTATTAAAAGAAAAAAATGCCTCCCTGAGAAGGAGAGAGACTTGCCAAGGGTCGGCGTGCCCGTGCGCCGGCGTGTGCCCCCGTGGGATTCCCTGTGGGCCTCAAAGACGCGCCTTTTGGAAATGATGAAAAAAAAAGTGTGACACAACTGATCGAGATGCAGTGGCAATGGATGGCCAGAGGCTCTTTTTTTTAATTCTTGGCAAGGAATGGGCATTGCTGCGGCTGAAAATACGAAAAGACTAAAAAAAATAGAAGATTGGGGGGGGGGACAAATGTACAAGGATAGGGTTGGCGTGAAGGAGGAGAGGGAGGAAAGAAAAGGGCGTGACAGTGAGGGAACAGACGACTTTTGAAAACAGGGAGTCGCTGCCAAGTTTAAAAAAAAAAGTGGGCTGAACAGGGAACGAACGCTTGACATTGCGCGTTTTGCTGTTCCAGTTCACGAGGAGGATATCAATGGCATGGTGCCGGTACTTTCTTTCTTTTCGGGAGCGTCCAATGGGTGCAGCTCTTCGAGCGTTGGTGATCCTGGGATCAAATCCTGCAATTCGTGGAAATCATGGCTGACCTCTTGCTCGTTCAACCCTAACGTCAATGAACGTAAGAACAAAAAATAGTTAAGGATAAAAAAAAAGTGTGGGCGGTCATCCGCGGTAAATTGACGCGAAACACGACGCGTCGACGCGTTTTCAATTGTTTAAAAAGGATATTGATCATGGAGGGTCGGTCGGGCGGCGTCCAGTCCGCGAGGTTCTGGTCGTCCAATGAGCTCTTGTTGCCCTGTTGTGAAGAATAGTACTCTTGCTCGATTCTATTGATCTTTTGCTGCACCTGGTGAATCATGGTGCGGCGCAATGCGAGTTTGTCGAGCTTTTTCATGCGGAAGAAAAAAAAAAAGAGGCAAGCATGAGCACCATTGGGCACTTCAGAGGTATAGTTAATGTTGGAGGGGTTAATTTACATGATACTTGTCAAACGCGGATTTCTTTTGAGCAAGAAATCCGTTTCTAAAATTGGACTCCATGAGCTCGTGGCGGCCTTCTGCGACCGACAGCTTCTTGGTGCGCTTGGCCTGGATTTCCTCCAGCAGCTTATGGTATTCCTCGTGGCTGTGGTCCTTGACGGTACGCTCCAACATGTCCAATTCCGCCAATCTGTATCAAAAATGAACGAAAACTGGTTAGCACTGCCCTTTGATGAAATTTCTTTTGCCCAATTGCACTTGCTTTTTCTTGATGACGAGTTCGCGCTCTGCCTTGCGTGCGTCCTTTGCCTCCTTTGAAAGTCTGTGAGTCGTGTTTCGTGTTTCGCGCTCGAATTCGTCGGGATTGCGCGGCGGGCTCTTTGATGGGCTGTGCGGTTGCTGTTTCTTTTTCGGACCGGGCTTGCCACCGGTGCGTCGCCGCTTGGCGCCGTTGTTTGTATCATCGTTGCTATTGGAATCAGCCGAGAGGGACCTCGTGACACGTGAATGGGACGCGCCGGCGCCGCCAACACCGCCCGCGGCAGAGGACGCCGCTAAGCTGCTGCTGCTGCTGCTACCTCCAAGACCGTGCGTGCTGCTGCTGTTGCTTGCCGCCTGTTCCGTCGGCGTCGACGTGCTCGCGGGACTGTCGGCCGTGTCGTTGCTCGTGTGGTTTGACGACGACGGCGACAATGCCTGCACAGGTTCCGGCGACGCCACGCGCTGCTGATGCTCATCTTTGTTGGCCGACCGGCTGCTACGTCGCGGCGGCAAACGGGATCCAATGGGTTCGTCCACAGGCATGAGGGGATGGGTCGTAAAAAAAAAAAAGAAGAAGAGAGGGAGAGAAAGACAAAAAAAAGACAGTGGAAGAGAAATAAAAAAGTGGACACGAAAAATTAGGCACTTGGGGACGGCGATTGGGTCGTGGCGCTTTTTCTTTTTGTGCTCTTTCTTTTTTTTTTTTTTGTGCGTGTGGCGAGAGAGTCGAGGATAAAAAAAAAAGACGCAGATTATCGCTTGACGACCGATAAATAGAAAGAGAGGGTGCAAAGTCAAATGGTGACACGCCCAAGATGCGACAGAACAAAAAAAAATTAAAAAGAAACAAAAAGAAAAGAAATAAAAGGACCGGTGTCATTTGCGATTTTCTACAACACAACACGCCGCCCATGGCGGAATTGCCATGCTCGGCCCACGGTGCAATGGCCAATTGCCTTTTTCGACTCTGCCCCTCTTGTGCTCCTGGCACTTCCCTCCCCCCCCCTTTTGCCCTCCCCCCATTTCCCATAGGTGAGCTAGCACAGTGTTTCGCAAGTTCTTTTTGTGATGAAATCCTGAACCCCATGTATGAAAAGATCAAGTCAAGCTCGCCAAAAGACAGATCATGCCTCATGTTGCCTGCCTTATACACTTGCCGCTTTTTTTTTTTTTTTTTTTTTTTTTTTGCTTTTGCCTGTATCCAAGTCGCCATGATACCAGTTGGACAGCCGCGCCTCGTGACACAGAGGCGCAACGAGCTGGGCGGACCGTTTCTGCGCGTGACCCCAAAGTTTGGCGGATCCCCGCGCGTCACACGATCCTTACTATGTTCAAACGAAAAAACGCGTCAAGTGCCATCCCCGGAAAGCATCGCATCATCATCTGGGGCACTGTCATTCGCTGGAACGGAGAGCAAGCGACGCGTGGCGCGTAAATAAAAAAGAGGAGCGAAGAAATGTTACCTCACGGAGATCCGAAGCGTTTTCAACAAATATATCAGCTTTGCATCGCCAACGCGCTGATTACAGTATAATAGCTCAAAATCAGCGCCGTTGTCAGCAGATACCGTGTGTATACTGTAATCAGAATTGCGCGGTCCTCGTTACCGTTTTTTGCGCCTCAGGCAAAAGCAAAAAAAAAAAAAAAAAAAAAAAAAAAAAACGAAAAACGCTTCATCTGGTTCCAACTCAAGGGTATACAGTACGTATGATATGCGAGTTTTTTAACGCGCTATCTTGTCCGACCTGGATTTGACGCTGGTACATACTGTAACCTTGAATCCACTCACAGGTATGCGATGGAGAGCCACTTTCAGAATTTGGAAAGTAAAAACATTTTACACCGCAACGGCACTTCTATCTAATCAAATTTGTCTGTCATGACGCTGTAGATACTCTACGTAGATCAGCTACAGTAGCAAATTATTCCCTGGACAGCTTCCCATGCTGAAAAAATGCGCTGTTTGCTTGTTTTACTGTATGAGGCTGATGATCGTTTGAACCTATTCCTTTCAAATTTGGTGAGGATGGCACTGCAAGCGTGAGGAGTAACTTATACAGTAGTATGGCATGATGATGAGACTGTATCCCTTTGAAAAAAATTACTGCGAGCACCAATCACCCAACGTTTGCCAAGCAGCAGCGCCCGAGAAAATGTATGATATTATACAGTAATACAAAAGCAGAATTTTCATCTGTTTTGGATTTTTGTCACAAATTCAACAGCATGACATGATACAGTACTGTATGTAAATCGTTTGATCTGTCCATGTTTTGATCTCAGATCAATTGACAGAAACTGAACGCGTGCGATCATTTCAATGCCTGCAGCATCGCGCTACACTGCTTAAAAAGGCACGCATTTTTTTTTACCTTTGGAAAACGACATACTGTACAATGTGTATGTGTTTTTCAGACTTTGACGGCTTGTTGTGCTTCCAAATTTTTTTTGCAGTCTACTATACAGTATCTGCCCGCTGATGAAAATTGCGTCACCGCGCAAACTACGGTACACTGTAGTAGCTCAGTCCTTGCAACGAGTTCGCCCGATTTTTTTGGCTCGCAAATTCTAAAAAATTCCAAATTGTTGTACTGTATTTTGCATTTATCTCGCCATCTGCATTGCCGAATCCCCTTAAAAATACTTGCATCGCATCCAGCGCAAAATTTACAACAAAAAAGCTTAAACCCCCAAAGCGCTACGACCACTTTTGAAAAATTCAGGGGTCACTCAGGGGTCACTCAGGGGTCACACATTTCAATCTCAGAAAATGCCAAATTTGGGGGTTTTCGAACTCCGAGTGATCAATGCATCCCAAACAGACAACTTCGACAATTTGATATTGGCAGACAAAATGGCAGGTAACCCTAACTTTTAGAAAAAAGCCCAAAGAGTGACGCATGAACGGCTATCGACTGAGGAAAATTGTCCACTTTGGGCAGGTTTTTTTTGCAAAAATTTAAGGTTTGACACTTCCAAATTAAGGTGCGTGGATTGCATGGAATTTTTATTTTTTTTTTATTTTTTTATTTTTTTTTATTTGCACAACATTTTTGTGCGCTGAGTGGTGGGCTGCAGCCTGGTGAAATGTAACCGATGCAAAAAGTTAAAACCCAAGCTAGCGCACTGCAAGTCATCCCATTAGATGCTTTGCCTCCCTGTTTGTTAGTGAAACTGCAATAAAAATCGGGGGTTGACTAACTAGACCGTTGACGAGCAAATCGCGATGATCAAACTAGATTTTGATGAAAAAGCGAATTTTTTTTGCGATTTTTAGCCATCCATCGAATGAAACTGGTCTCATATGATAGAAATGCAACAGATGCCTTCGACATGTTACGTAAAAGTGCCGTGTGTTGTCCAATCCGTTACCGACGAGAACATCGAGGTTGAAAGTTTTTGAAATGTTTGAACGGCACAACGGCTTTCGCAAGCGTCGTACAGTAGTAGTACAAAGTTGTTCACGCATCGCTCGGTCCTCGCTCGGTGAAACAAGCATTATTCTACGTAGAAAAATGACGTCGTCCAAAGTACATGACTCTTTCGAATGGTACCAGATTCATCCCGATCTTCTACGAAAAAATACGCACGTATATATCATATTTCGACGAGAGCCACTGCTAATGAATTTGAGAAAATATCGATTCATCATCGGCACAACGATTCAATTGACGACCTCTTCTTGTTTTCATCAGCACCATGCCTGTTGAAAAAACGCGACGAAATGGCCTAATGAAAAAGTTTTGGAGGCGATCCGACCATGGTTTGTAGTTTTTAATGTCATATTGGATTTGTGAAAATATTTATACTGTAGCAAATTTGCCAAATAAAAATTCAAATAAAACATGTCAACAATTCGCTCGGCCTCGTCGCTGACCTCTGATTTTTAATGATTTTGAAAACAAACGCGCGAAAATGTCACGGCCCAGCTCGCATCGAGTGGCAAACGTGCATAAAAAGCGCGTGATGAGCCGACGCGCTCGGAGCCATTGACGCGTTGACGAGTCAATGGCGCGTTGAAAAAAAAAGAGAAAAACGAATTGACACACGACAAGATCATACTGTATTCAATATTATTGCCAAACAAGAATCGTGTGCATCTGTACTCGTGCCTGGCCAAGACGCGCATGGCGTGGCAAGGCAAACATTTGAATCAATCAAGAAAAAGGAAAAGGAAACAAGTCATACAAACAATCAAAGTATTATACGAGTCAAGATCAAGCACTAGCCCACTTAGTCAAAGGACACGTGCACCCCGACCTGGGTCTAGCCAATGGCATGCAAGGCGCGGCATTGGCGGCAAATTGAAAAAAAAAGAAACGGAAAGAAAAGCAACGAAATGTGCAAGTGAAGCATTTGCAGCAACCCTGCGCACGCACACCCGATCCATCTGGCACGCCCTTGAAGCCTCGGGGACACCAATTATGGACATCAGCCGAATTTGCAGGCGATCCTCGGATCGATGGAAAATCGCGCTGTCAAAGTTTATTTTATTGACAACGCATGGTGACCGGCATGATCCAAATTCGACACTTGATTATTTCCTTCTTTTATTACGCCCAGGTCACATTGCGCGGGTATGCACCTATGGATTGTCGCGCTACCATCTCACAAGCGATGAATGGTTCATTAGCGCGTTTCTTTTGAAAAAAATACCTGAAAAAGCGCCGGATCACCTCGCAGCATCACCAATTAGACATTATTTTGTCAATCTTGTGACAGCACACGTCAATATTCCAGATCAAGGATGATCCGGAGCGCTGTGAAGAAAAGAAATTAGAAAAAGTATAAAAAGGGGTCTATTGTCAAATATCCTTTTTTCTCTTTTCTTTTCTTTTCTTCACACTCGAGATCTTTTCTCATCCCTCTTCCTTTTCCAAACATCCTTTCCTTTTTTCCTTCTTGCAATTTTATTATTAAACCGATTGATGTATTTGAATTCTCACACCCCAATGAGTCTGATGGTGACGCTGGCGACAGCGCCTCCATCAATGCCGGCGGGACCTGACAGAAAATGATCAAATAGCACTGCTTTCGCAATGATCCAACCTTTTTTTTTTTTTTGGCGTTCATCAGATTGAATTTTCAAGTTTCCATGAAATTGGCGATTGACACAATACAGTACCTGATTGCCCTGTTGTCTGCCTGATGCAATCGGAAACCATTTCACCGCGTGTTTTTTATATGTTGGTTCTTTTCTCAACAGCACTGCATGTCAAACATTGAAAGACAATGTTCCGCATTGCGTTAAATTGTGCATCATAATTCATAAGTGATTGTCCTGTTTGACGCAAAAAATAGTAAAAAGCTCATCATTAGTGAATACTGTAATGTAGTGGAAACGTGTGACACGACAAAAAAAAAAAACGACGATGTCCGTAAAGCGGCCAATAAGTTTTGCCACAGATCTTTTTTGGTTTATTTCAAGGACGCCTCTAATCGCTCTGTGGCGAATGTGGTGGCTGGGCTGATGATGCGAAACTTTATAACTTAAGTGGTGCCCTTCCACAGCTAATCAATCAAGAATCGGTCAAGAAGCAAGGCTATTGGCGGCAAATCAACGTTCCAATGACTGATCCGTTCATGACGAGCCCCTTTCCTGGAGACAATCCATCATTTACTGTACAAATACTACCGGTACTGGTGACGATGCCAGATCCTTTGCTAGCAATGTAACCAATCTGCTTGACTATGTACCGGCGGTATGGCATTCAAGTTGGCGTATTTAATGGTAAAATACATGATTTTACAGAAAGAAAAACGATCTACAGTATCATATCATAAAATTTGTTTTCTGCAGGAGACGCCGACTAGAATTGCAACCGGGTATTAGAAAATTTACTGTAATACTGCCAACTGATTCCTCCACGGCCTGAACGTCTGATTGATTCTATTTTTTGCAGAAGTACAGTACGGTGCTTTGGAGTGGACCAATGCATTGAAATCCAAAGCTGCAGGCAATTTCAAGGCCAAAACTTTGGTGCCGTGGTTTCAGGATGGTGTCGAAGTGGGCAAATTCAAGCAAGATGGCAATCTGACGTTTTCGGTCAATTATACAGTAGCGCTGGTAATCAGGGGAAAAAACGTGTTTGATAATAATACTCTAGTTTATGGTCTGAATCAATAGGCCACTTGACGTATTTGGACCAGCCAAAAGTTGTTTATCAACTATTCGCGAACCAAGTGCTGGGATTAACTTTCGATTCCAAGTTGTAAGACTGACGACAGTGATGACAATAATGACAATAATGGCAATAATGAAAAAAAAAAGGATTTTCGCTTGTCTATGCGGTGCATCACGGCGTGAGCGCCCATGATACCGGATGCACTGAGTCTGTTTTCACTTCCCCTCGTCGGAATCGCCGCCGATTTCTATCATATCCTGGCCTTCGAGTAAGGAGGTCATCTTCTGACACAAAGGGATTTTTTTCTTGATACGTGTTTTGCCTTTTGCGTGGTATTTCCCAGGCAATTCTTCATTTGGCTGGCCTTTTTATTCGTGTATCGTCACAGCATGTTTAGACTTTGCATAGACCTGCTTGCAAGCTTTAACAAGGACTCGGGTTTGCCGGGTTTGCCAAGAAAAACGAAATTTACCTGTTTAGATGGGCAGGCATTGTCAAACCAAGGGGGAGGGGGTGAATTTTACGCCGGAAGCTCGGAATTCCGGGTCGGTGTGTGCGGAGTGGACCCTGAGGACTGATCTTTAAACGTGGGCTGACCTTCAAAACCTGGGTCGAGCTAGCCAAATAGCGTCTTTTTGCATTTCGCAGCTCTTCTTCCTTGTTTTCCGCGACTTTTTTTTTTTTTTTTTTTTCCCACCTTTTTATTATTTCTGCAGCAGTATGGCCACCTCTACCACTAGCCACTTGGCCGGCCTCCGGTCGTACATGAAGAATGACAAATACAATGTCCAAGCCTTGTAAGTCGTTGTGTCGCGCGTGCTTTTTTGCAAGAGATTGGCTTACAGTGTCTCTCTTTTCTATAGCCTTGTCCCCACGGAAGATGCGCATCAAGTAAGACCTAAATAGAGCAAGCAAGCCGCGCCCTTTTTTTTTTTTTTGCGATTTTTCTTACTCTTTTCCCAATTTTTTTTTTAGAGCGAATATATTGCTGACTGCGATAAACGTCGCGAATGGATTTCCGGCTTCA
This sequence comes from Gongronella butleri, assembly GCA_025201375.1. Classification (NCBI taxonomy): domain Eukaryota; kingdom Fungi; phylum Mucoromycota; class Mucoromycetes; order Mucorales; family Cunninghamellaceae; genus Gongronella; species Gongronella butleri. Next base: position 23,337 of record JAIWZP010000007.1, read on the forward strand.
CTGGTTCTGCAGGTACGGAATTAAATGAAGAACGCGCGTCGTGTTTGGGGCCAAGTTTCCCACGGGGTCGGGCCAATTGGCGCTTAATTCGGTCTTTTTTTTGCACAGGTTTCGCCATTGTGACGCTGGAGGACGCGTATTTGTTCACGGACGGTCGCTACTTTTTGCAAGCGTCAAAGCAATTGGACCACAACTGGACGCTGATGAAGCAAGGTCTGCCCGGCGTGCCCTCCTGGCAAGAATTTCTCGTTAAGGTAATCTGTTCCCTTTTTGCAACTGCGAACCTTACCCTTTTTTGTACCTATTTTGCTTCTTCTGTCTACATGGATAGAACCTGCCCGCAGGCAGCCGCATTGGCCTGGACCCCACCTTGATCACCGCCTGTAAGTTTCGAGAAAAGAAGACAAAAAAAGGAACAACGAGATGGCATTGTTGCGTGTGTGCTCAATTTTTTTCTTTTTGCCTTGTTACAGCTGACGCGCGTCGTTTGACGACGCAATTGGCGGCAAACAAGTCGACCTTGGTGCCGATTCACGAGAATTTGGTGGATTTGGCGTGGGCGGATGCGCGCCCTGCTGCGCCTAAGGATGCTGTGATTGTGCAACCGGTGGAATTCTCTGGCCAGGCGCACCAAGACAAGCTCAAGGCTGTGCAGGAGCATCTCAAGGCGCACGAGCACGGTTATGGCATTGTGGTGTCGGCGCTGGACGAGATTGCCTGGCTTTTCAATCTGCGCGGCTCGGATATTGAGTGCAACCCCGTGTTCATGTCGTATGCGCTTGTCACCGAGAACGACGCCATCCTGTATGTCAATCCCGAAAAGGTCACTCAGGAGGTCCGCGAGCACCTCGGCGAACACGTCATTCTCAAGCCTTATGGCGACTTTTTGGCCGAGGTTGCCGCCCTAAAGTCCACGCTGGAGCAGTCCAATCAAAAGCTCATTTCCAACTCCAAGACCAGCTTGGCCGTTGAAGTTGCTGCTGGCGAGGTAAACAAACAAACCATGGAAATTGGATGCGAAAAAAAAACAACGCGAAATTGACGCGTCCGCTTTTTTTCTCTCTTTTTTGCGCCCCAGGCCAACATCATCGAGGAGCGCTCTTTGATCACGGATCTCAAGGCGATCAAGAACGAGGTTGAGCTCAAGGGTATGCGCGAGTGCCACATCCGCGATGGTGCGGCGCTTGTCGCGTATTTTGCGTGGTTGGAGAAGCAGCTCAAAGCGGGTGTGCAGCTCGACGAAGTGGATGGCGCCGACCGCCTGGAGCAGTTCCGCGCCGCGCAGGACCACTTTGTCGGTCTGTCCTTTGATACCATCTCGTCCACGGGCTCCAATGGCGCCATCATCCACTACAAGCCCGAAAAGGGCGAGTGCAAGATCATCGACCCTTCCCTCATCTACCTTTGCGACTCGGGCGGCCAGTACAAGGACGGCACCACCGACGTACGTCAAAAAAAAGAAGGAAAAAAAAAGCTCATTTGCATTTTTATTATAGGTCACGCGTACTCTTCACTTTGGCGAGCCCACTGCTTATGAAAAGCGCTGCTTTACCCGCGTCTTGCAGGGCCACATTGCCGTTGACCAGGCCGTGTTCCCCAAGGGCACGACAGGTAAGACAAATCGACGCGGATGGTCAAGAAAAGCTCGTAAATGACGTAATTGACGCCATTGACGTTTTTTTTTTTTTTTTACTAGGCTACCTCTTGGATCCCTTTGCTCGCGCCGCCTTGTGGAAGGACGGCTTGGACTTCCGTCACGGGTATGGCCAAGAAGAAAAATAGCGAGACAAAGAGCACAAAGTATCTGATTTTTCTTTAAAATTAGCACCGGTCACGGCGTTGGATCCTTTTTGAACGTGCACGAGGGCCCCCACGGCATTGGCGTCCGTGTTGGCTACAATGACACGCCCTTGGCTGCTGGCATGACCGTCACAGATGGTGCGTCACTGGAGCGTTCGTGAAAAAAAAAAAAATAGGAAAAGGTTGACTGACGCCCCCCCCCCTTTTTTTCTTTCTCAGAGCCTGGCTACTATGAGGATGGCAAGTTTGGTATCCGCATTGAGAACGTGTTGGTGGTGCGCGAGGTCGACACACCCAACAACTTTGGCGATCGCGGCTATCTTGGCTTTGAACACGTCACTTTGGTGCCCATTGGCCTGAAATTGATTGATGTTGATCTGTTGTGCCCTGATGAGATCAAGTGGGTCAACGAATATCACGCCCTGACGCGCGAGAAGCTATCTCCCTTGCTCGCCAACGACGCTGATGCCCTTGCTTGGTTGGAGCGCGAGACCGTGCCAATCTAACGCTTCTACTCTCATCCATCCGATCCTCGTCAGTCCCTCTGTACCTTTTTTTTCTCTCTTCTCCTTGCCAAATAAATAAAAAAACAGCGACTGCCGCGGTCAATCACTTCAATGACATGCGATTGCGCGCGAGAATCAAGTTTTCTAGTACAAAGGACGACCAAAACTGACAGCCTGGCCATTTATTTTTATTATAAATCTTGGATTACAAACAGATGAAAGATAACAATCGAGACGATTTAGTAACCAAAAAGATGCATGATGAGGTAGGCAAAGCTGCCGACAAAGCGAAATGTCGAAATTCCAGCGACAAACCAAAGAATGAAGCCCGTGTACCCGATGGCCATGTCCTGCTCGTACTGCTCGGCAGTCTTGTGCTGGCCGCTATTGGGCAGCATAGTCTGGAAGCTGCCACTCGTGACAATGGCTACAAGCAATGCATTGAAGCCAATCCACGTGAGCACGAGACGCGTGCGGAACCCGCGATTGTAATCGTCGCGCTTCATATGAGGTGGGCGGCTCTGTAACAAAAGAAAAAATAAGTGAGACAAATTGCCTGCGGTCATGGTCTCATTTTTTTTACCAATTTGATGCAATCTTGCTTTGTTTCGAGATTATGGCGAGCACTCTCGTAATTTTGATTGATTGCTTCGAGGCCTTCGATGATCTCGACTTCCACCATTCCCTTATCAGCGCTCGTCTTGCTTGCGACGCCGAGATCAGATGGCATGGTATTATCGCCCTTGGTTCCCCAGCTACAAAAAAAAGGCAAACACAATGAACCCATGTGCTCGTTCCCTCCGTGCTCCCTCCCTTTTTTTTTTGTTTACCTGACATCATGTGTGTTGCAAAACGCGTAAACGTTGAGGATATTAACATAGGTGGGGAGAAGCAGAAGGTATTGGATGAAACTTGTGACCATGTGCCATGGGTCAAGGTATAAAAGGCTGGAGACAATATAAAGGCCATAGGTAGATGTCATTGAGATGAGCACGCTGCGGAACCCCGGCTGCTGCATGAGCACGCCAAGATTGGAGGTCCAATTCGCGACTGTCCACTGAGTTGCACCCATTGCGTCCATCACGCTCTTGTAAGACAGCCACAGGCCTGCAAACACGGTATACACCATGATCACCGCGTACGCAAGCACGGAAAAGATAAACATCCACTTCGATCTAGATAATTAAAAAAGAGGACGCGTGTTAAAATGCGCGTCTTTTTCGCTTTTTTCGTTTTTTTTTTTTCGCTTACCCTTGCGGTCTGTTTCCCATGGAACAGATGAATGACACGATAAATAAAAAGATATACATGTACTTTAGCATCTGAAAGATGCGGCCGCCCCAGCCGTCGCCAAAGGGATCGACATCGGGCGACGACAATGATTTGGTGACAAAATAAAAGGTCAGATAAAAATTGGCCTATGATTATTCAAAAAGTCAGCTTTGGACCCACTTGTTTTCGCGTGTGTTCATCTCACCATGCCGAGCCAGCTGAAGACCAGGTTGACGAAATTAAAGATAAACTCAATTGTGAGCAGGATTTTTCGCAAAATGGCATGATCCGTGCTCCAAATGCGCTGAAAGTGGCAAATCGAGTAAACGGCAGCAAAGAAGCTGCCATTGAGCTACCAGGGACAAAAAAAAGAGACGCGATGAGCACGTAAAACAAGCGTGTCTATTTTTTTTTTTTTTTTTTTTTTTTTTTTTTTTTTTTTTTTTTTTTTTTTACCCATCGTCGGCGCTGAGACAGGAATTCTGGCAGCTGGTCTGGACAATCAGTCTCGCCGTATGCCGATTTGACATATTTGAGCACCCAGCGCTCGTGTTTCTTGGCGAGCAGCTCAAAACAGAGGATACGGTCTTCTGCAAGATACATGTTTGCTGTAAAAATGTTATCTTTCTTTTTTGGCCGGACTGCGACGTCCGTGCCTGTGTTTGATGACATTTGCGGCTCATTGTCGTTGTGTGGATGCTCGCCCATAAAGTATTTTTGCAGTGGGCCCTGTCCAAGATAGTCGTTCTGCAGCGCGGCGTAGCGATAAGCGGAAAAGGCGCCTGGCAACACTGAAATGTAGCCAAAGACAGACTCAAGCGGCTTGTCCAGAATGTTGGACATCTTGTACTCGAAATTCTGGGCGGCAACGAGCGGATTGAGCAGGTCGACGCCCGCACGGCCCTTCATCACGCAAATCTCGCCACACGCGCCACCCACATTTGGCTGCTTGTCAAATGCTTTCCAGAGGTGGTAAATCGACGTGTTCCCGGGCCGCGTGCCTACATCCAAGAGAATGCAAATATTCGGCTGCAGCACGGGGCCAAACGCATTGAAAAACCACCGGTGGCTGTTGATTTTCTTGGCATTCTGCTCTTTGAGGCAAAACATGAGCTGCACAGGCACAATGCCCCGCTCTGCACCCTTGACCTTGAGCTTGGAATCCACCGACACTTGTGTCGTGTACTAAAATAATAAAAAAAAAAGCCGCGTCAATGGTGCAAACAAAAAAAAAAAAAAAAAAGCGCGACCCACCTCAAACAAATGAGCTTGCACCGGCTGGTCGTGCACCATGCGCTTTGCGACGCCCTTCTGATAGACGCCCATTGTGGTCAGAACATCCAGGACGCGTGGATGACAATTTTGCCGGCCATCGGCGACAATGCACACCACGACCTTTTTCCATCCTTCCGTATCCCATGTCTTGGACCGCGACCGCATGCACAAATGGGCAATGTTCTTCATGACGCCGTGCATTGTACGACAAAACAGAATTTCGTCTTCCTAATAGGCAAATATTTAACAAAAACGCGTTCAGTTATCGCGTTTCGTCGTTTTTTTTTCCAATTTTTTCCAATTTTTCTTTTTTACGCACATTGTACATGGTGACGACGATGAACAATTCGGTGTCGCGGTTCATGAGGCGCGGACGGAGGGTGTAGCCACTGCTTTGAAAGTCGTCGGGGGCGCTTGTGATGGCGGTGTATCTCATTTGCCTGAATTCTTTGTTTTCCTTGCGTGCACTCATCTCCAGCAATTGAGTGGGCACGGGGCACTCAAGGACGAGATTGCCGTGGAACAATGGCACGTGGCGTGTGATGAACCCGCCCGCGCCTTGATGTGCCTCTGTGGCGGCTATGAGGGGGGATGGGAAGCTGCCAGGCAAGGCCATGGGGGAATGGCTCATTTGCCGGTGATGGAATGACGCGTGGATGTGCGACGCTGGAGGGTATGCCATGGATTGCGAGTGTGGGAGACCATTGGATGCTGTGGGCGCCAAATGACGCGCTTGCATGAGCGGCGACGCGTAGTAAGGCTGCATGTGAGGCTGCGCGTTTGGCGATGCGCTCGAGGTGGCAGCTGCAGGATGAAAGCGGATCGCAGGCGACGCGTCGCCGGCCATTTGGTGTGTCGGCAAATGAGAAAAGGAATTGGCACCCGATGGCATCATTTTGCGCATGTTGGGCGTGGACACTCGCGCTTGGTCCATGCAGAGTGCGGTCGTGGCCGAAGGTGAGGCGCGCATTGGATGGACTTTGGGCGTCAGCAGCGAATTAGTGCGGCGTAGATCATCGGGAACCTCGGCCATTCTATGTTACACACCTTTACACCTAAAAAGATCAAAAAATAAAAAAAAAACAGAAAAGGAAGGCAGTAAAGGGATGTGGCGAGTGTCGCAAAACGATAATCCCCGAGAAAAATAGACATTGTGACAATGCCCTTTTTCCTCGGTTCAAACACAAAGCACCCTATTTCTCTCTTTTTTTCCCTTTGAGTCAATTTTAATACGCTTGGGCAGAAAGCCAACAATTGGGCGGGATCATGGCCGACCCCTTGATTTTTTGGAATTGTCGGGGGGTGGCAAGATGACGGCTTGGCATTTTTTCTTTTTTTCCATGACGCTGAGCATGGAACGGGCAACCTCTTTGAAAACAAGGTTCATCAATGCGTAGGAGTTTGCCGCCACAGGTAGCACAAGGTTGGAAAACAGCCATTCTTGGCGATTTTACACGAACCGAGGCCAGGCAGATCCTTGTTTGCGCCCTTTTGCTGGTGTTTGTGGGTGTGATGGTCTCATTGTCATCTGCAGCTGCCCCTCCAACAACAAAAAAAAGCCATTTAGCCGCCATTTTCTTTTTCTTTTTCTTTTTTTCTCTTCCTTTTTTCTCTATCCTTTCGCTGTCTTTTTTTTTTATTGTTGGTCGTGCCCTTTTTCTATGGACAGCAACTCGACTTCCACAGGTACAAAGGACTCCACGTGTCCCACGACACCAGGACTGGCTTCAGAAAATGGCTTGTAAGTGTACAACTTTTGGTTTGAACCGCAACGACCCCCTCTTTCTACCCCAAGACTTCAGACTCACCCTTTTTTTTTTTTTTGGCTTTTGCCTGTCTCTTGTTGTATTTGCTAGTCGACCTGGTTTTGATTGGCATAGCCTGATAACCGATCCAGCGTAAGCAAGCAAAACCAACAAAAAAAAGAACAAGAGCCTAGAATTGACGCCTTTTTTTTTTTCTCTCTCTCTCTGTTTACTAGTGAAAATTGGCACATTTGGGGTTGGGCGCTGTGCCTCTTGTGTTTGGTCATTATGTGGATCATTGCCATCATTGCCATTCGCAAACATTTCAAAAATTACTAGTACGGCCACGGCGTGCCATGTCGCGTTTCGTGTCAATGGCGTCAATTCACCTCAACTCCTTTTTTTTTTTTTTTTTTTTTTTTTTTTTTTTTGCTAGCGAGCCGACGATTCAAAGGCACAAAGTGCGCGTGTTGCTCTACCCGCCGTTTTATTCAACGCTCGCGTGGATCTCGTATTTGCGCTATGACTATGCCACGACCATCATGTTTTTTGCCGCGCTGTTTGAGGCATTTGCTGTTTACAATCTGTACGCACTGCTGCAGGCCTACTTGCACCCATTCCGCGAGGAAGCCGAAGGTGTCAAGGAAGAGGCGAGACCCACCGTGATCCCCTTTGTCAAGGTCCATGTGTAAGAAGCCGCTTGTTTTTATATTTAATATTGTATTTCTTGCTCACATGCACGATTTGCTGCGGCTCAATGTAGAAAATCACGCTGGGGCATGCACTATCGCATCATCACGGACATTCTGGTGCTGCAATACCCCATTTGGGCCATCTTGGACGCGTTCATTTCCATTTTTGCCGAACTAAAGGGCCATTATTGCGAAAGCTCGTATTCTTTCAAGGGCGCGCATGTTTACCTTGTGATCATCAACTTTGTGTGCCTGTCGCTCATCATTTCCGCGCTGTTCACCTACATTGCGGTGTTCAAGGAGGAATGGAAACGGGCCAAAGTGTCGGCTCACGGGCTTTTTTGGTGTGTCAAAGGTAAAGTACACAAAAAAAAAAGCCTCAATGGCACCAAGACTGGTGCGTGCCCTCATGGCCATGGGGACCCCGTGCTTGACTCACGCGACGCACACTTTTTTTAATTAAACAGGCCCAATCATGTTCAATTTCTACATTGGTACGCTGTTGCTCTCTGGTCTCGCGTATTGTGGAGTCATCCATGGCACCGACGGCTCCAATTCCAGCGACGGCCTTGCTTGGTCCACGGCCGCCGTGCAAAACGGCCTCCTTGTGATCATCAGTATGTTGCAAAACAAAGAAAAAGATGAGAAAAAAAAGAGCCAAGCAATGGGGCAATGTCGTACTGACAGCCCTGTGTCTCCCTCCCTCCCTTTTTTATCCTAGTTTGTGTGGTGATGACGGTGGCCATGGGCCTGATGACCAAGTATTATAACGAGAGCGACTCGATCCGGCGATTCGAGGAAAACGATACCACGATGAACAATGGTCCCTTTAAAAAGCTCTCCGCCTGGGATGCATTCATGGACGCTTATGTGATGTACATTCCGGAATTCATCCGCAATGTCGTCTTTTGCGGCCGCAACTCACGCGCATTGCACAAGAAGCGCCAGAGACTCAAAGAAGAAAAAGAGGCTCAGAAACAGCAATTGGAGATGACGGGACTCACCTCATCGCCCACTGGAAGTTAAAAATCCCACTTGTACCGATTTATTTTTATTTTTTTCTGTATCGGCTTTGCCCTGATCTCTTTTTCTTCTACTCCACTTACTCATCATATAATAAATCCATCTTTTATACGCCCTTTTTTGCATTTTGCGCATCATTTGGGCGGATTGTGAGGTGTTCATTGAACCCCCGCTTATTTTAAATGCCGATGCTCGAGGGCCAATGGCACCGCATTAAAGCATGTTTGCTGTTTTTGCACTCTTTTCTGCTTTTTTCGCTCTCTTTGCAAACACCCACTCACCCGTATGCCACTGGGTCTCGTAAACTACGCTGGCGACGACGACTCCTCGGGCGACGAGGTTGAACACGAAGCGCCTGCGGCGCCGGTGCCTCGACCACAGCCGACCAACGGGCAAACGCCACCCGTCACCATCGTTAAACCGCCACCTCGTGCTCACGCGCCTTCATCGCCCAAGCAGCAAGGTAAAGCCTGTCTTCCACAACGTGTGCACGCGCACACGGACCGTCTATTTTAGCTCACAATTGATGTTTTTATTATAAATTAAGCTGTTTTATCCCCGGTGCCACCGCGACAAGGTAAGCAAAGGGGTTTTTTTTAGGGGGTTAGCATGTGTCCTGACCTGTTTTTTTTATGCCAGCATCGCCACCACCCATTGACAAGGATGTCTTCATCAAGGAGCGATCGGCAAGACTTGCCGCCATCCTTGCACCAGACATCGACGAAGAAAAATTGGGCATTTCTCCCGAGCCATCAACGCCTTGCGATCCGGATCGATTGGTAAAACGAGCGCGAATGGGCAATCGGACCACCCCCAATTTATTGCAGGTGGCGAGACCTTGCATTGATCCCATTTTTTTCCTTGTTTTAGGCAAAAATTGAGCATTTCTTGTCTTTGCGTCGCTCTGGGCACCATTTGAATCAGCATTTACAAAACAACAAGGGCTTCCGCAACCCGAATATCCAGACAAAATTGATGGAGTTTTGCCAAATTGACGAGACAGGGTCCAATTTCGCCAAAGATCAATTTGATCCGCATGGCTTTGCGTCGTCGTCGTACATTGATGGCATCCTGGACACGCAGGCGCGCATTGCCGAGGAAAAGGCGAAACAGCCGCGTTCACAGGTCAATTTCGTTGCGCCTTCCTCCGGTGCGCCCGTCACGCATCCGGCGCCGCCTCCCATCGCCGCACCGTCCTCAACCAGGGCACCTGCGGCGGCCACGGCCGACACCAAGTCGCGTCTTGCCGCCGCCATGGCCAATGCTGCAAAAATCGCGGCCAAAATCTCCAAGCCGCCTGCATCCGACGTGTCGGCCACGTCTGCATCTGCATCTGCATCCAACACTGCGCCATCTTCCTCACGGAAGCGCTCGCCCAGTCCGTACGCGTCCCATCGCGACCGCGACCGTGACCGAGATCGAGATCGTGACCGAGATCGCGATCGCGATCGTGATCGCCATTACTCGCGCTCTGATCGACATGATCAACACCGTAGCCACCATTCTCACGATAGAAAGCGCCGTCATTAGCATTGCTTGATTCCCCCTTTTTTGTTGCTTAAACTCACCGCAATTAAAAGCTTGTAATTTATTGTTTTTCTTTATGGCAAAAATAGAGGATGGCCTTCAAATTGTGAACGAAAAAAAATTAAAATGGTATTTTTCGGCCACATCTCTTTCAATAATAAATGCTGTGACGAGATATTTTGTGCAATACTTTTTACATGTGTGATTGACACCTGATGCAAATTTGAGAGAGACAGGATCGCTGTAACCCAAGCAAATCTCGATTTGGCTCATTTAAAACTGTTTTCAAGTCTTGTACATCGCTTGATCTAGTGCACATCGAACTCTGCTGCTAATAATTTTGTGTTTTTATTTCGTCGCGAGGGTCATGGCACAATAAAAGAGGGCGATTGATTCGATAGGTGTCGAGCATTTGCGATTAAAGCTCTTTTCATTGGGGTTTTAATCGCTTGTCAATGAATTCTCAATCAACGAAAGTTGTCAACTCTTTGAACCGATTATTCCAAGCTTCCCCGTTCGAATAAACCCGCACTTGGAGTTCCGTGACCACTGAATGGCGCGCAATGACAATGTTTGAAAACGCTAATTTTTCCAAGGGGTGCAGTCGAGGATGTTGAAACCATGAAATTTGGGCCCTCGGATTGCCACGCCATTCATACACATGGTGAACACGCCTCAGTCAGCGATAGAAATGCAATAAAAATCGGGGGTCCATTGGCTGGGTTTGCGATTTCTGCGAAAAGCCGTTAATTTTTGTCCCAAGGGTGTCTCGACGAAAATTGGTCGTAGCACCGTGAAGCACAGACCATCAAAGAGAGCTCGCCTTGGTGCGTGCGTGGGTGCTGATGATCTATGAAAGACGCAAAGAATCGGCTGAATTTACGCGAGTGCAAAAACATTATGTAAGTTTTGACATGTTGCTGTTCGCGATCCGGTCGTTGAAACCGCTCCTTGCCGGCATCAAAATTATGCCCCTGGCGTGACTTGCTGGTGGACGCGTCGGAGCAGCTCTGTGGCGCGTTTCTGAGACGCGATTGGCTAGCAAAGTTTTATCGAAAAACACGAATTTCCCGTTAACCAACAGATGGAGCGCTCCCATTTTTGGACTTTTTGGCGATTTGGCCAACCAGTCTCTCTTGTGTGTAAGTTTGGCGCGGTTTCTCGAACCTGATTTTTCGATTTTTGGTTTGGGAGTTCGCCACGACTAAATTTCAATTTGCGTGTAGCACGCTTCCACGACTTTTTGATTGCTGTCAATCAAGTCCCAGCAGGATTACTAGCTTGCCATTTCACTCCACGATGCGTTTCAGGGAGCTGCAATGTCTGGTTCATATGATTGTAATTGATATTTTGCAAAAATTGACCGCTTTACAGCATATGTAACTATAGATTCATCCGTCCAGATGATCCCAAATTAAGTACGGATCAAAGCGGATACATAAATTGAACAATGGCGATTTTTTTTTTCACGGCGATCGACTAGTACAATCTTGAGAGATGACGCGTAAAATCGTGGCCGAATTTATCTACAATAGCCATCTCCCCGAGATCTCTACCAACTCATCTCTCGAGGACCAGACGTGGGCTCCTCTGGCCCCTCTGCATACTGCGGAATGTTGGAGCAAATCGGTTTAATGTGTGCCGAGTTCAAAAGGATGTCTGCAAAAAATCCACGACTTTGTGTGACCATCAGCCGGTCAGTCACAGTCTTTAAGTTGCTCGTTCATACGGATCTTGCACCGCGTTATCCACAGCTCTTTTTGAGGAAGCCAATCACATCACAAAGTGGGCAAGTTGGAGGGAACAGACGCGAAAAACAACAACAATAAGCCCTTCCCCAACCGGTTGCAATGACGCACGTCTTTTCAAAATGTGCACACATATGCTTCTCGTTCTCCTCTCTCCAACCCGCTATAGAGATGGCCAATTGCATCGACGAGCGTCGAGCTTTTCTGAAAAAAATGTATTATAGACGCGTATTTCAATACCAGGCTCAAAGCACAGCTAGGCGCAGCCTTGAAATTTTACACATATACGCTTCTTGTTCGTTTCCATCAGGCGCGCCATCGATTTGTGGCATTGTATGCTTGTGTGCGTCAAGTTTGATAGAAAGCTGCTGCCTCATCATCTTTCATGCTGGGTTGGAAAAACGGAACTCAATGTTTCGGATTCCCCATGGGGGGATTTTTTTTATGCGCCATTGGGCGGCGTTGGATTTAAGGTGGGGGCGGCCAAATGAATAACCCTAAATAACTTTTGTGGGATCGACCTGGGAAAATTCAGGATGACAATGGGCGCGCGCATACTTGATTTCCGCGTTATCATACTTTTCCTTGCAAGACCATGGTACTGGGTCATTGCTCAGCCTCTATTGATGAGGTAAGATTACAGCATTTGTGGCCAATCCCATGTGCCTTGGCACCAAAAGCACCCATTTCCCGCGGCACGCGACAGCATTTCGTGATTTGCCGCGCCAAACAATCTTGATCACATAAAGGACAATGGCCATCATCCGTACTTCTTGTCACCCAAGAATGGCAACCCGAGCGTCGGCTTGACTAGCATCATGAATCGCGCCAGCTGTTTCACATCAAAAAAAAAAAGACGGATCCCAGTGTGGATTCCGCAGACTGTATATAGCAATCCGTGCTTCTTTCAGATCCTCCCGTGGCCTGGCCAATCCATTGAATCCCATGGACAAGAATGGTGTTGATTACAAAACAAAAAAAAAAAAAGAAAAAGAGGGTCAATGGCGCGTCGTTTTCCATGTCACCCTTAAAAAAGGCAGTCCCACGAGGCGCCAATTGACAAATACTTTGTGTGAGCGTGTCAGGGCCGTATTCATCGCGTGTGTTTCCAGCATGCTAATGCACAGAAACGAGCACTATGGTCCTTTTTTCTCTTTTTTTTCTTCTTCTTTCGTTTAGCCATGGCAAGTCACCAATGGCGCGAAGCGGACAGTATATATATTTTTTTTTTTTCGCACTGACAGAAACTCTAAATTGTCAGCACTCGAATGAAAGAGCCATCTCAAACCTTATTTTTTTTTCCAAATCGTCCCATGAAGTCCTTTGGATGACACATCCATTATTCATGCAGGGGTTGAGTGAACACAAGCACAAATGCTGTTGCATTCATAAAAACGCGGCAAGGTTGCCCAATGTCGCGCGAAAGCTCGCGTCTCATCAAAAAAGCAGCTCAAAGGTACCTTTTTTTTTTTTCCAGGCACAGCTTGCCCATTGGACCCTTCTTTTCTTCTTTTTTTCTGAAACCATGGATCCACGCGCGCAAAGAACGATGAGAATAGAGAAAAAGAAGATGTTGCGGGCAAAAGGCCGTTATTTGTTCAAGCGATCAATTAAACCTTTTTGTGATTCACCATCACGGGCGGGGCCGAGCGTGTCTCACACAATGGCTCGAAATCATCTCGCTTTCCCCTTTCCCTGGGATCATGCTCTTTTTTAGGCAACTTGCCCCACACTCTTTTTATTTTTTGAGTTGTCTAGGTGCAAGGAGCGGTTATTACTGGGGAGAATTTTTTTGCTGGACTTTTTCCGCACTGTACCAGTTTGGGCTCTGTAAGACGTTTTCCCATGGACAATTGCGGGCCATTGGGGCCGTGCTTTTCCATGACCATGGCATTGACAAATCCCGGCCTTGGGAAATAAAGCGGCGAAATTACAAATTGACGCGCGCTAGAACGAAAATGGATCTTTTTAAACGGATGGTAAAAATTACATATAAAAAGAGGGGCCATTTGGCGCCCCACTCTTGTGTCGAGAGATTTTTCATTCGTCCTTCGTTTCTTTTTGATTTTGTCCATCATGCTGATGCGTTCCTTGATTTTATCGACGGCAATTGCGTCTGTCGCGTTTGCTGCTCCGACGAGCCCGTCTGTGCCCGAGGTGAAGGTGCGCAATGGCACAATCCAAGGTTACCACGACGCGCACTTTGGACATGATGCGTTCCTGGGCATCCCATATGCGCAACCGCCGGTCGGCGCGCTTCGTTTCCAAAACCCTGCGCCGTACAATAAAACGTGGTCGTCGAATAACCCGCTCAAGGCGACAACGTATGGCGACGCGTGCCTTGACTTTGCATTCACGGGCGACACGGCGAATCTTAAGCACAGCGAGGATTGCTTGACTTTGAATGTGGTGCGTCCTGCGGCGGCGGCGTCTGCCGTGTCCAGTGGCAAGAAGCGTGGCCACCACCACAAGCTCCTTCCTGTGGGTGTGTGGATTCATGGCGGCGGCTTCCAAGGTGGCGGCTCTGCGCGCGATTTGTACAATTTGTCGTACCCCATTGCGCAATCCGAAAAAGGTGGCACGCCAATTGTCGCTGTGTCGATCAATTATCGTCTTGGCGGCTTTGGTTTCCTGGCAAGCAAAGAGGCGAGCGATGCGGGCATCCTCAATGCCGGGTTCAAGGACCAGATCATGGCGGTGCGCTGGGTCAAGGAGAACATCGCAGCCTTTGGCGGTGATCCCAATCAAATCACGGTGTGGGGCGAATCTGCCGGTGGCATCTCGGTTGCCGCCCTCATGACCGCCTATGATGGTGGCCTCGAGGGCCTGTTCCAACGTGGTGTCATGGAATCCGGATTCAGCACCATGTTCGGCTACCGCAAGCCCGAATTGTTCCAAGACTCCTATGACACCCTCGCGAAAAAGGCAGGATGCACAAACTCGCAAGAATCCCTGGATTGCTTGCGAAATGTCGACTTGAGCACGCTTCTTTCGGCCATGAACACGACCGGAATCACATTTAACCCGACCCTGGACGGCGATGTCATCTCCCAGTACCCCCGTGACCTGTTGAAGCAAGGCAAATTCATGAAGATCCCCATTTTGCTCGGAGGCAATATGGATGAAGGCACCTCGTTTGGCCCTGGTCCTATCAACACCACTGCCCAATTGCAAAAGGCCTTGACCACCTCGTACCCCGACCTCAAGCCTCAGTCCTTGGACGGATTGCTCCAATTGTACAGCCAGGATCCCGCCCAAGGGTCACCATATGGCACAGGCGACCAATTCTCTGGCGGCCCCTATGGCGATCTCTTCAAGCTCGGCAATTCTGTCGTGGGTGACATTATGGTCGACTCGTCGCGCCGCCTGATGGCAGAGACTTGGGCGGATGCCGGATTGGACGTCTACTCGTACCATTGGAATCAGACCGATGCTGGTAAGCACGTCGCTTTTTTTTATTATTTTTATTATTTTTATTAATTTTTTTCTTTTTTTTGTTGAATTTTCAAGGCATGCCTCCTTTTATTGGCTCTACTCACTTTGTCGAGGTCGTCTACGTCTTTGCTAACCCGTCGACCACGTTCCCTCAAAGCTCGGGTAAGACTGACTTGCGTGTGAAACGCGATATTTCGCGACTTTTCTCGTGTTTTCATGGATTCACCGCGAATTGGTCGCTCACCTTTTTTTTTCTCTGTCTGTCAATAGCTGCTCCTCTGTCGCCTGGCAAGGACAATTGGGCGCTTGCTGAGACTATGTCGCGCTCGGTGATGGCGTTTATCGCCACAGGCGACCCCAACAAGGCGAATTTGCAGGATGTCAAGGCGCCGTATCTTCCTTACCACTGGCCCAAGTACAACACGCACAGCCCCAAGAACGCTTACTTTAAGGCTGGCGATGTCCACACCGAGGCCGACACGTTCCGCGACGCGCAAATCACTTACATCAACACCAAGATGGGCCATCAATTCTATAATTAGTCTCATTGTTTATTTATTACACTCCATTTTTCATTCTACACTGTAATAACAAATATAAATCAACCTCACGGCCAGTCGTTTCTGGCCTTGCACGGCTCATTTAAACGAGCAATACCTATAAAAAATGAAACCGTCGCATAAAAAAAAGGTCATTTAAAGTTTGTCAGTGCGTGCCTTTTATGAATTCACGAGCCTGAATCAACGCATTTATTTGGAATTTTTCGTTTTGAAATATAAAACTACAAGGAGAAGAGGGGGGAGGAAAAGGGCGTCAATTGCCATAGCCAATTTTACAGATCCTGCATCATTTGAAGACGCTGCAAATGTTCTGCTGAGTTTTGAGCGGTCATGAGGTCGTCTTCAGTACAAGCAAAAACGAAATTGATGTCAAAACAGATGACAAAAATAAGCACGCCCACGATTTCTCCCGCCCACTCCTCTCTCCGATCATACCTAGGCAGTGATAAAGCACATTGACCCACACGTCATTGCTGAGCATCAGCTGCTGGGAGCCCAGAATGATCAAATGACTATGTGAAAGGAAAAAAAAATTGTGAGCTGGCTCTGCTGGAAACAAAGCTCCGCATTTTCTTTTTTACCATTTGGCGCGTGTAATGGCGACATTTACGCGCGAATACTGTCAATGAAGCCGCTACTGAATGCTCGCACCGTGGACAGCAAGAACACCTCTTTTTCAGCACCTTGAAACGCGTCCACGGTCGAGGCATTTGCAAAATTAGTGGAAAAAAGGCGTGTTTGGCATAAATTTCTCGTCATTTTTCTCCTTTTTTCTTTCTCTCTCGTTGCATTGTGCATACTTGGACATTGCGCATGGACATGTCGGCGTGAGCACCCAGAGCTTCTTGGATCTTGTCGGATTGGCCCTTGTCTTTTTTTTTTTTTTAAAAAAAAACGCGTCAAAGATCCAAAGTCAAAAGCCAAAAGACACACTGCAGCTGCGCCACCGTACTCAGGGCAATGACACCAATGTCACTCGGCTGGACGCCAAGCTGGAGAAAGGCTACCAGGGTATGCTCAATCACGGACACCTCATCTGGATTCCAAATCGTATTAAAGCTGCGTTGTTCCTATGGAATTGAAAACAAAAGAATGAGCAAATCGCCCCCTTTGCCTCTCGAGCCATCGCGCTCAATTCGAATGAAAGAGCCACCTCAACCCTTATTTTTTTTTCCAAATCATCCCATGAAGTCCTTTGGATGACACATCCGTTATTCATGCAGGGGCTCGATGAACACAAGCACAAATGCTGTTGCATTCATAAAACGCGGTGAGGTTGCTCAATGTTGCGCGAAAGCGCGCGTCTCATCAAAAGGCATCACAAAGGCGACCTTTTTTCATGTACAACTTGCCAATTGGACGGGCGGGGCTGAGCCTGTCTCACACCATGGCTCGGATCATGCTCTTTTTTTAGGCAATTGTCCCACACTCTTTGTTTTCTTCTGGATTGTGTAGAGGCAAGGGGCTGTTAATCACTAGAGAGATTTTTGCTTGACTTTTTCCACACTGTAGCAGGTTGGCTCTGTAAGACATTTTCGTATGGACGATTGGGGGCCATTGGGGCCGTGCTTTTCCATGGCCAAGGCATTGACAACTCCCAACCCTGGGAAATCAAGCGGCAAAATTACAAATGACGCGCGCTAGAACGAAAATGGACCTTTTTAACCGGACGGCAAAAATTACGCATAAAAAGAAGGGTCATTGGTGCCCCGATCCTGAGCCTTTAGATTTTTCATTCATCACTTTTTTTTTTTTTTTTTTTTTGTCCATCATGTTGAGCATGATACGTTCCTTGATTTTATCGGCGGCAATTGCGTCTGTCAGGTTTGTTGTTCCGACGAGCCCGTCTGTGCCCGAGGTGGTAGTGCGCAATGGCACAATCCAAGGTTACCACGACGCGCACTTTGGACATGATGCGTTCCTGGGCATCCCATACGCGCAGCCGCCGGTCGGCGCGCTTCGTTTCCAAAACCCTGCGCCATACAATAAAACGTGGTCGTCCCATCATCCGCTCAAGGCGACCACGTATGGCGACGCATGCTTTGACTTTTCACCCACGAATGACACGGCGAATCTCAAGCACAGCGAGGATTGCTTGACTTTGAATGTGGTGCGTCCTGCGGCGGCGGCATCTGCTGTGTCCAATGGCAAGAAACGTGGGCACCATCATCATCGTGGCGACAAGCACAAGCTCCTTCCTGTGGGTGTGTGGATTCATGGCGGCGGCTTTCAGGGTGGCAGCTCTGCTTGTGATTTGTACAATTTGTCGTACCCCATTGCGCAATCCGAAAAAGGTGGCACGCCAATTGTCGCTGTGTCGATCAATTATCGTCTTGGCGGCTTTGGTTTCCTGGCAAGCAAAGAGGCGAGCGATGCGGGCATCCTCAATGCCGGGTTCAAGGACCAGATCATGGCGGTGCGCTGGGTCAAGGAGAACATCGCAGCCTTTGGCGGTGATCCCAATCAAATCACGGTGTGGGGCGAATCTGCCGGTGGCATCTCGGTTGCCGCCCTCATGACCGCCTATGATGGTGGCCTCGAGGGCCTGTTCCAACGTGGTGTCATGGAATCCGGATTCAGCACCATGTTCAGCTACCGCAAGCCCGAATTGTTCCAAGACGCCTATGACACCCTCACGAAAAAGGCAGGATGCAAAATCATGCAAGAATCCCTGGATTGCTTGCGAAATGTCGACTTGAGCACGCTACTTTCGGCCATGAACACCACTGGAGTCACATTTAACCCGACCCTGGACGGCGATATCATCTCCCAGTACCCCCGTGACCTGTTGAAGCAAGGCAAGTTCATGAAGATCCCCATTTTGCTCGGAGGCAATATGGATGAAGGCACCTCGTTTGGCCCCGGCCCTATCAACACCACTGCCCAATTGCAAAAAGCCTTGACCATCCGGTATCCCGACCTCAAACCTCAGTCCTTGGACGGATTGCTCCAATTGTACAGCCAGGATCCCGCCCAAGGGTCGCCATATGGCACAGGCGACCAATTCTCTGGCGGCCCCTATGGCAACCTCTTCAAGCTCGGCAATTCTGTCGTGGGTGACATCATGGTCGACTCGTCGCGCCGCCTGACGGCAGAGATTTGGGCGGATGCCGGATTGGACGTCTACTCGTACCATTGGAATCAGACCGATGCTGGTAAACGCGTTGCTTTTTTATTATTTTTATTTATTTTTTTCTTTTATTGTTGAATTTTCAAGGCATGCCTCCTTTTATTGGCTCTACTCACTTTGTCGAGGTTGTCTACGTCTTTGCTAATCCGTCGACCACGTTCCCTCAAAGCTCGGGTAAGGCAGAATTGCGCGTGAAACGCGACATTTCGCGGCTTTTTTTTTTTTTTTTTTTGGGTGTTTGACAAGTGTTTTCATGGATTCACCGCGAATTGGATGCTCACCTTTGTTTTTTTTCTGTCAATAGCTGCTCCTCTTTCGCCTGGCGAGGACAATTGGGCGCTTGCTGAGACCATGTCGCGCTCGGTGATGGCGTTTATCGCTACAGGCGACCCCAACAAGGCGAATTTGAAGGACGTCAAGGCGCCGTATCTTCCTTACCACTGGCCAAAGTACAACACGCACAGCCCCAAGAACGCTTACTTTGAAGCTGGCGATGTGCACACCGAGGCCGACACGTTCCGCGACGCGCAAATCACTTACATCAACACCAAGATGGGCCATCAATTGTATAGTTAGTCTCTTTACTATTTGTTACACTCCATTTTTTAATCTACACTGTAATAACAAATATAAATCAACCTCACGGCCAGTTGTTTCTGGCCTTGCACGGCTCATTTAAACGAGCAATACCTATAAAATATGAAGCTGTCGTGTAAAAAAAACAAAAAAAAAGGCCAATTGAAGCTTGTCATTGCGTGCCTTTTTCATGAATTCACGAGTCTGGCTCATCGCATTTATTTGGGATGTTTCTTTTTGAAAATTTAAAACTACAGGGAGAAGGAGATGGGAAAGGGAATGGAAAAGCCAATTTTACAAATCCTGCATCGTTTGAAGACGATGCAAATATTCTGCCAAGTTTTGAGCGGTCATGAGGTCGTCTTCCATACAAACAAAAAAAAGAAATTGATGTCAAAACAGATGAAAAAAATAAGCGCGTCCACGTTTTCTCCTGCCCACCCCTTTTCCCGCGCATACCTTGGCAGTGATGAAGCACGTTGGCCCACACATCATTGCTGAGCAGTAGCTGCTGGGAGCCTAGAATGATCAAATGGCTATGTGGAAAAAAAAGAGAGTGTGAGCAAGCTCAGCTGGAAGCATAGTCCCGCAATTTTTTCTTTTTACCGTCTGGCGCGTGTAATGGCGACATTCACGCGCGAATACTCGTCAATGAAGCCGCTGCTAGATGTTCGCACCGTGGACAGCAAGATGACCTCCTTCTCAGCACCTTGGAACGCATCCACGGTCGAGACCTTTTGCAAAATTAGTGGAAAAAAAGGCGCGTTGGTATGAATTTCTCTTTTTTTTTCTCTTGTCATTGTGCATACTTGGACATTGCGCATGGACGTGTCGGCGTGAGCACCCAGAGCTTCTTGGATCTTGTCGGATTGGCCCTTGTCTTTTTTTTTTAAAAAAAAAAAAAACGCGTCAGAAAACCAGATTCAAAAAAGGCCAATGACACCCTGCAGCTGCGCCACCGTACACAGGGCAATGACACCAATGTCACTCGGTTGGATGCCAAGCTGGAGAAAGGACACCAGGGTATGCACGATCACGGACACCTCATCTGGATTCCAAATCGTATTAAAGCTGCGTTGTTCCTATGGAATGGAGGATAAAAGAATGAGCAAATTGTCCTCTTTTGCCTCTGCAGCACTGCGGCAAAAACGTACGCGGCCCTGGACGTCGACAAAGAGCAGTGGACTCAGGTCAGAAAGGAGCCCCTTGCGTGTGGTCACTGCAGAGCCATCCGTCAGTTGCCGCTGGTAAAAGAGATCATTGCTGATGGCCGAGATGCGTGGATGGCACTAGAAAATACAATAAAAAATGTCTGGTCATCCATGCATGACGTGTCGCGCTCAATTTACCCGGTATTGCGTGCGCAACATGATGGACTAGAAAATAAAAACAATCAGTCAATCCAGTCCAATGGCGGTGTGCTCTTGATCCGCTTGAGGGCTTACTGCGTAGCCAATCTGCACGGAAAAGAATTAAAAAAAAAATAGTGAATTCAATGCAATTCTCGTTTTTTTTTTCTTAAAAGCTTGAATCAAACATTGTTCTTACGGTGATGAGTCGGTCAAACATGGTCTTTTCGAGGCCCATGCCATTGACCTCGTCTGCGCACTGCGTGGGTATCGTGGGTGACAGCTGAATTGGCAAGCAAAAGCAATGAAAAAGATGAATCTCCTCGTAAAAAACACTTTTCAGCGCGATTTTACCTGCTTGGGGTCGCCAATCATGACGAGGCGCTGGCCCTGGAAGCGCGTCAGTGGCACCATGGTCAGCGGCTCGGTGATTTGCGAACATTCATCCATCAGAATGAAAGGAAACTTGCACTCGGAGAAGATTTCAAAGTTTGACGAAGCGCACGTGGTGCCTGTACCGCCCCAAATAAAAGCGCGTCAGCTTAAGCAGGGCGCGGGAGGGCCGTCGCGGCGCCCTCTCTAATGTCAACTTACCAACAACTTCTGCGCAACGCACTTCCTTGACGTTCTCGCACCTGCGGAAGCGCTGAATGGCATTGGAAATCGCCTCAATTTCCTCCTCCGTGTTTTGTGGATCTTCCAATAGCGCTTCGAGGTCCTTCAATTCTACAAAAATAAATTGGCGGGATGAGGGGACAAAAAGACGCGTTTCTAGCGTTTTACCATCATTGCTCGAAAGCTTTGACTTGACCGTGAAGGGCAACAGACTCTTGGCGATGCGCTTGAGACTGCCAATGCGGATGAAGCTGTCGTAACCGAGCTTGACAAGGGTCTGCACAAGAAAAACGGAAAAAACGGAAAATCCATGATTAACTACCTGTTCATGACGAAACAAGGCGATTCGGGGGGAAATTACCGAGAGGATGCGGTCCACAGCGACGTTCTATCATGATGCAGCAAAAGAAAATAAGAATTGAACACCTTGAATCGGCCATTCCATAGAATCCACAAATGCATTTCTTACCGTGTAGCAGCAGATCATGATTTTAAAGGAGATGCGGCGGTCCAGTGAGCGGTGGGTATTGGCGGTGTCCACGATATCGCGCAGAAAGATGATCATCACGGCAGCGAGGAAACTATAAAAGAGGGAAAAAAAAGAAAGGTCAACCTCCAAAAATTCTTTTTTGAAGCGCTCTGTGTACCTCTTGCCCGAGCCAAAGACGCCATGCACCAGGGTAATGGGGTTTTCCGACTGATCCGACCACCGTGGGGCCACAATGCAAGAGCGCGCCATTGATTTCAAGCAGCTACAAGCAAAATTGAGGAACATGCATGAGACACGCAAATTATTTCTCTCTCTTTTTACATTTTTTTTTTTTTTTTTTTTTTTTTTACCTTGCTTGGTCCTCATTCAGGCTGAATTGCTTGATTGTATCGTGTAATTTCTCTGCAACGTCGATGCAGTCCTCGTCGTCTAGTGTGATGGTGGCGAGGCGCGCGGGTGGAGCACGGTCCTTTTTGCGGCTGGATGGGTGTTTCATGAGACCAGGCATCAGCGGCAGGCGGTCCAGATTGTCCTCGAACGCGTCGAGCTGCATGAGTTCTGAGGACGCCGCCATCGTGCGCACGGCAAACAGAGGCACGCGCTCGCGCTCAAACCTGTCAGCAAGGCGTGCATCGTGCGGCGAGAGACACGTCAGCTGAAGTGGAAAAAAAGAGAGAAAGGGAGATGATGGATAAGCAAAGCGCGTCATTCCCAATGATCCCTTATCAAATGTACCAGGATGTTATTGCCAGACGGACCAAAGAAAGCGCTCCTGGCCAAGAACGTGCTCGTGGGATCGAATTGCATCGATTTGGAGACCACCCAAATATCATCTATGAGAAAATAAGAAAAACAATCGTGTCACGTCGCTTTTTTTTTTTTTTTTTTTTTTTTTTTTTTTTTTTTACGCGCGCACACTTACCTTTGCTGTATTTTTTGTGGTTTTCCTTGAATTTCACTTCGAGCTGGTATTGAGAGTCGCCGACCGCTCCCGTGTAGCTGAAACAAAAAAAAACAAAAGAGAGAGAGAATGAGCTTGCGCTCGTACTTTTTTTTTTTTTTTTTTACCTTGTCAACTGGCAATTTGCGTAAAAGCTGATGCCTTTGGATCGGAATTGGCGTTCCACGTTGTCCTCGCGTGTCTCCTTGGTGAGTCGGTGGTAGTGGCACGCAATGGAGAAGAGCATCACCTTTTCAAAAAAAATTGGCACCAGGCCAGATGAGCCACCACGTAGATGCTTTGAGCACCGCATAATATCTTTTTTTTTTTTTTTTTACCTCCAGATGCTCTTGGATCATCTTGCGAAAGACGGTCTTGTACTGCTTGCTGTTGCTCTGATGGCGTATAAAAAAAAAAGGGCGATGAGACTCGCTCAATCGGCCAAAATTTCGTTTCTTGTCGTTTGCCTTACAAATTGATCAGGTGACGTCGCTTTTCGCTTGGGGAGCATGCGCGCCTTGGTTGCTTCTTCGTACTTGGAGGCCGACAGGAATTTGAGCTGCAGAGGCATGTCGCCGTCGTTCATGGGCGACTTGAATCGCTTGGGGCCCCTGATCGCGTCGCATTTCGCGTCCGCTGCGCCACTTAGGCCTGCTGCGCCATTTTCCTCGGGCTCAGAGACGCGCGAGCCTCGCACAAACCCCGAGACTGCACGTGGACGGGGCGACTCGGTCACGGGTGCTGTGGGTGACGCGAAGGATGCACTACAGAATCATTTTGCGGAAAAAATTAAAAAGCTGCGGTTATTTTTTATTTTTGCAATTTACCTTTGCCTGGCGTGGGATTGCTGTGCCGCCGTGGTCCGTCTCGCCTCGACGCTCAGCGCCACAGCTGGAGAACGAGAAACAGGGTAAGTAGGGGCAACTACTTGGGCATTGGGATGGAGGACTTGCGACGTACGTTTGGACAAGCCGACGCGCACGCGCTTGGTGGGCCCTGGGCTCGGCTGCATCTAAAAAAAAAAAAGAAAAAAGAAAAAGAAAAAAATCAATCAGCCATGCAATGTCATTCTGTAAAAAAAAAAAAGCCAAAAAGGATTTACACTGTCTTGATCTGAAACCGTGCGCTTGAGCGAGTCGCTGTTGCTGCTGGCAATCGATTCCTGCGTGGACGAGCGCGCAAGTGGCGCAGCTGGCGAGATAGGGCGCGCAGCTGGCGGTGCTACTGGCTCATCTGCATCGACATCCATCACAATGCGACGCTGGTTGGGGGAAATACGCGGTGATGCATTCGCTGGTAGCGCATCCACGTCAACTACTTGGATCTGCTGGCTTGGAGATGGTCGTGCAGACGCAATTGGCGAGGCAGGACTAGGTAAAAAAAAAAGTAAATAGAAAAAAAGTGATGAGCTCATTAAATTAAAAAAAAAAGTGTATTTTACCTATTGTCGAGATCTATGACTGGAGGATTGGGTGGGTTGGGCGGATTGGGCGGGTTGGGCGGGTTTGGGACTGGTGGGTGTGATTGCACTGGTGTTTGCACTGGTGTTTGCACGTTGACCATTGCACTCGGCTGCATTTGTATCGCTTGTGGTGCAGCAGAGACTGGATTTTGGCGCGGGATTGTGGGTGTTGGCACGGCGGTGGCTGTTGGCTGATATTGCTGCTGAGGGTGTGGGCGGCGCATGCCCATGGTTGGCCCACGCGGGCGCCGACGACGCGTCGTGGAGCTGTCCATGTCAGGCACCTCGTGCACCACATAATCCGGGTTGCCCTCGTGCATCTGTTGCAGCTGCAATTGCTGAATCGTATGAATTGATGGCGAATTTGCAATTGCCCCAGATGTTGAGGAGCGTGTCGCGTCGGCCGTGGGCATTGGCAGGTGGCGCGTCGCAAGCGGATATTGCCGCGCAGGCTGCTGGCCGACTTGTGCACGCTGCTGCTGTTGCGAGTGAGACTGTGGCTGAGGCTGCGACGTGTTGGTGTACGGCTCCGTGAGGTCCAATGATTCCACCGTCACAAGGTGCAAGTCAAAGTCAAGCTCATCGCCGACGTTTGGCATGCCCGTCTTGGAGAACGATCTAGGAAACAGAGCCTTTGTCAGGCACAACACCACTTTTTTTCTTGTTCAGCGTTTGCTGGTTTACCGGTCGATGTGATATCCCTTTTCGTCTATCAGCACCATCTACAAAAGACGCAAAAAAGTCAGCGTCCGCCGCCCCGGACTATTTCTGATCAACATTTTACCTTGCGATTGAAGTTGTAGTACTTGATAAAACCTGTCGACCGCAGCCAAAGAGAGAAAAAAATCAGCAAAAACGAAGCAATGAGGTGCCGTTTTCTTTACCGTCTTGCCACGTCTTGCGCTTCTTCATCTTTTGTGCCGTGAATAGCACACTGTAGTGCGACACCGTGTATTCCGAGTCCTGCATGCCGGCGCCGTGAAACAGAAAAAAGAAAAGAAAAGAAAAAAACGGAAGAGGAACGAGGGGGAAAATGGCACGACCCCGAAAAAAATAAAACGCGGTGTCTTTTATACTCCGCAAAGAGGCGAGCCGCAGCCGCATTCTCACTCACCAGTGAGTGATTGCAAGTCATGCGGTCAGGCACATCGCGAGAAACGCCAAAAATAATACTGTCTTGTAAAACTTGGGGGTCGATCGAGCCGTTCTCGAGGAGTGAACAATCAAAGCCAAATTTTAGAAAATGTAATTTCTAAATCAGTTTTGGTCGTACTCTGGTGAAACTGGGTTCATCCGACAGAGAATCGAATTCCACATCCATGGGTCACGGCAGCACGCTGCTCTTTATCGTGTCCATTGCTAAAAAAAAATGAAACTGAAATGTTTGATTGGGCGTTGCAAGTGTGCAAATGTTGCGCATCAGCGTTGCCGGGCAGGGACAAAATGACTCCCGTGTGCGTCTCTTTCCATGTTTAGGATTTAAACCTGCTCGAATTGTAACATGACGCGCCAGAGACAAAATTGTGAATTTATAGGAAAATGTCGATTTTCTCTTCAACGGCCAGGTAAAACCCCCGGTTTTTCCTTTTGTTCTGAAAAGAGAAAGGGCAAAATGCCGACATGTCAAAGTTTCGTGAAGTTGATGAGAGCACTCGATGGCGCACCATGTCGAATTGCAAAAGGCACGTTTTTCCACCGATTTTCAAAGAGGTGACAGTCATAGATTTTAAAAGGGTTAAAATTAGGTTCCCGGATCACCGCGCCATTCAACTTCATGGTATTTACCGATGAAAACGCCATAAGATCCTGGCTCCATTGAATAGTTCTTGCGTAAAATACAATCCTCTTCCTATTTTCGTCACATTATCGCGACAAAGACTAACCGCAGATTATCAAAACGCGACTCATAGTCATTCACTACTGACATTAATGTAATAAAAAGCAGAGGCTCATTGACTGAATTTCACGTAAAACGTGAAAAGCTGCTATTTTGCGTCTTGGGGTAAAATCTCCATGAGGATTGGACGCAGCGCCTTGAAAGTCATCTCATCAGCAAGAGCACGCCTTGAATCGTGCGATGACACAGATGATCTTTGGAAAGTATGGTTATTCCGGCATTTCACACGTTTTCAAATTCATATATACTTTTCGACGCGTGATAAACCGCGTCAAACGTCGCGTGACACTCGCCTGCTTTTATTTAATACATTCGCGCGACCTCTCGCTTGTTAGTAGACGCGTCAGCGCGGCTCCATGGACGTGCACTTTTTCGTGCAATTCCCGTTTAAAGATAAATATTAAAACTCGAATTGCTCGTCAACGAGCAAGTCGATCTCACTCGTTTTTGGCATATTTCGTGGTTTTTCCATGCAGATTTCTCTTGTGTGCAAGCGCGGTCCAATTCTGGGAACCTGGATCTTGGATTTTGGATTGTGAGCTTGGCCAAGGCTAAACTGCATTTTGCACGTGGCGTCCTTTTGACAACTGCAATCTGGCCCTGCTTGATCCCCCACTGGGGTTTAATTGATGACAGGACAATTTGGCTGGTTTCAGCGACGCGGCGGCTGGTAAGACGGGGCAATTGAAAGGGATTGAGCACAGCTTTCTCAGAGCTCGCCAATTTGCACAAGACGCGTTTCGGAGTATGTTGTACGGTGTTGGCCCATGGAAACAGCTTGATTCGCCGCTAAAAACCGCATGAATTGATAGGATGATATGATCACGGTGGCCATGAGCCGGGTATTCTTTATTCAAAGGTTGATTTTAGCTAGTATCGTTCTCTACGGTACGGGTGCGGGCGTCGCTGGTGGTGACGCTCTGTCTGCGCGATGCGCGTTTCTTCACGATTGTATTGGGAATTGTAGCCACGCGAGGCCGTGGACGGCGTATCGCCAAAGACAACAGCGCGTGTGCGCTGCTTCTCGGCGCGCTCGCGCTCGAGTCTCTGGGCACGCAGCTCGTCGATGGAAGGCGACGCGTGTTTGTCCTTTTTTTCTTTTTTCTCTTTTTTGTCCTTTTTGTGCCTTTTGTGCCTGCTGGAATGCGTCGAGGATGGGGTGTCCATGTTGCGTACGGTAGACTTGATCAGATCGAGTGGATCCTGTTCAAGTGTGATGGGCGGGCGGTGGCGTTTGAGCGTATTTCGGTGGTCTTTGTTGGCGGTGCTGTCGCGCTGTGGGATGAATGGCTTGGCCATGTGGCTGTCGGTGAACCGATCGGCGTCGGTGCGCGCGTACCATGGTGCGTCCTTTTCCTCTGCGTCCTTGCCTAGGTACATTGTCCATTGACGCTCTTGCTTTTTCTCCAGCTCTTGTTTTTCCTTGGCCGCGTCTTCATTGGGCTGCATGCGCGCCGCTTGCTCCTCCTCGGCAAAAAGGCGCACCACCGCAGATTGGCTGGTGCTTTCGTCACCTCCATTACGTGCCTCGGCGCGCTGACGAAGCAATTGTAACCGTGACTCGCTATCCTATTGAGACAAAGAAAGAAGTGAGGTGAGACAATCCCTTTTTCTTGGGTGACTCGAACGTCGCACCTGTACTTACGGCAAGTAAAGCACGCTGCCGCTTGGCGTCGTCCTCCTCCTTGGCTTTGGCCTCGTCACGGCGCACTTTTTCGATGTTCTTTTTGTTGTAAACGTTCCAGCTGCAGAATAAAAAAATAGAATTGTGAGTCTTTTGCTTGCTTTTTTTTTTTTTTTTAGCTGCTTTGCTGCATTACCTTTTATGCGGAAGGATATTCATGGTGCACGCGAAAAGGAGTCAAAAAAAAAAAAAAAAAAAGAAAGAGAAAGCCGGCTTTCGAAATTTGGACAAAATGGGGCAAGCCCAGCCCCCCCCCCCCGTGGCTCCATTGTTGCACCAAATCGGAGGCGCTCCCTCGCTCATCCACTCACCCAAATAATCCAATCGCATGCTGGTTGATCCCACCTCGCACCCACACCATGGAATCATTTCCCATCCATGTGGATTTTGCGCTGCCAACCTTGTTTACTGACTTTTTTTTCTTGTTTGCAACCTTTTTTTTTTCTCGTGCCCTTATCTCTTCTTTTTTTTTTTTTAATTGCAATGACATGCTTCCGAGGGTGTGCATCGGTGCATTGCCATGTTTGGGAGCGGCCGGGATGATGGTGCCAGAGAGCCTGAGGGAGAAAAGGGGGGGATGCGCCCATCGAGGGCTTTGCTTGCCTAAATAAGGTTCACAGGGCCACTGCAGTCCCGGCCCGGTTTCCGAGTCTCCCTTTCTCCTTTTCCCTCTTTCGCCGCCCCTTGTTCTCCTTTCTCTTTGTTTCTCTTTTCCCTCTTTTTTTTTTCTCTCTTTTTTTTTTCTTTTCTCTTTTTTTTTTCAAGGCCTCGTTTTCGCCACTCACCGGGAGAGCTCACCACCCCCTCTTTCCTTCTCCACTCATTATTATTCAGCGTAAGCACTTTGGCCCTTTTGTGTGCGCCAGCCCTGGGGGGTTGACGTCGTTTTTTATTTTTTTTTTTGTTTTTTTAGAGAGACTATGGAAACGGCCGCCGATTCCGTGCAAAGCAACAGTTCCAGCGGGGCCAACGTGTATGCGAGCAGCCCTGGCGGCAAGCGAGCGTCCATGTCTGGACGAAAGCAGTCATTTTTGGTGGCGAATCGCAACTTTAATGTGGACCGTTCGTCCATTCGGTCGTGCGACGCGTGCAAGCGTAAGCGCAAAGGGTGCAATGGGCAGCGGCCTTGCAGCAGTTGTGTTTCTACACAAGAGTGTGTGTATACGGCGCCTGTGCATGACCACGCGCGCGGTGTGTTCACTACGACGAATGCGCGGCGATTATCGTCTGGTTCAGCATGCGAGGCTTGCCGCCGACGCAAGACCAAGTGCGATGGCGGTGCGCCCTGCAGTTACTGTGCAGCCAACCAGGTCGAGTGCGTCAACAACGCGGAGCGCCGCAAGCGATCCATGCAGATGACCATCAACTTGCATCCGTCGTCCCCGCTTGCCACCAATACCTCTTTTTCGTCCACTTCGCCCGGGATCGACAATGGCAAGCGCCGCGCATCGTCCATCTCCCCCGCCCACCACGCCAATGCACGTCGAAAGTCATCGGCAAAGGCCAACATCCGCACAGAAATCACAAAAACCCCGCCTTCTTCCTCCATACCCGCGCATGCCGCCCCACCATCAGCCCCCTCCTCCTCCTCCTCCCCTGCGCCAATGCCCGCACAGCACCTGCAGCGCTCCTCACTCGGCCGCACCTCCATTGCCCACCCGCCCACCACGACCATGGCAGGTGTTCCCGGTGTGCCAGGCATCGCAGGCATCGCAGGCGTCGCAGCTGCAGCAAATAGCTCAAATAAGGACGATCCTACCATGGAGCGCATCGAGGACCGCCTTAGCCGCATCGAACAACTCATGTCGGCCTTCAACCCCGCAGACGATGCCGATCCAAACAATCCCTATCGTAAATTGTCGACACCCCATCCGTATCCATTGAATCACCCCACGACTTTGCCACGCCAGCACAGGCACTCGGTCCAGGGCATCACCGTCGCAAAGGAACAAGCACACTTGAAGCAAGCCCTCATGGCCTCAAGGCATGGTACGTCAAACATAGGGACGGCGCTAAAAAAAGACAGAACAAATAGACACCCAATTGGGATGAAAAAAAAGGATGAAAAGACACCAATTGGCGTTGAAAACCAGAATGACATGCTCACACTTTTTTTTTTTTTTTTTTTTTCTAGACTCACCTCCACCGCCGCGTTTGAACCACCATCCGCTGTCACCCCCGCCGGCGACCAAGCCAAGGACACCATCCACCCAATTGACATCATCCATGCTCAATCTCACACTGTCGCCGTCCTCGTCCACGTCATCAAGTACGTCTCACGCGCTCATCTCGTCCAACATCGACCCCGCCGCCCAACACACGCCACAGCCATTGTTGCACGCACCCCATGACGATGTCGTCAAGCGTGAACCAAGTCCTGACGGCGATTGGGCGCCCGCCATGCCAAGCTTAATGGGTAAAAAAAAAAAAAAAAGAACAAAATAGCCTCTTTTTCTGACGCGTCCCTTTCTTTTTTTTTTTAGAGCAATTGTCACGCAAGACGTTCACGTCGACGGCATCGAGCGCCATGGATTATCATGTCCAGTACCCTATTTACCCCCTAACGCCGCCATCTTCCATTTCTCCGTCACAGCAAGAAAATCGTTTTTCTTGAAAACTACATAATAAAAATGTCGGGCGGACCCCAATTGCTTTTCACAAAAAATCATGGAACAATGGCGTTGCCATATAAAGGACGTCGGCTCCCACCAATGTCACGTTTCTTCTTTTTTTTTTTTTTTTTAACCCTCTATTTTACCCTATCTACGGTATTTTTTTATTTATTCCTCTATGCCTAGCAACGCTGAGCACAAGCAGGACACGAATGAGCCTGCGCACACGGCGTTTACCAACTATCGGCTGCTGCAAGTGCAAGACGCGCTGCGCGAGCAGGTCTTTGTACACGATCGACAAAGCTTCCCCGACTATGTACGTCCCGCGGCCCCCTCCCACCCCCCATGACGAGAACAAGTGGACTGACGCGCCTCCCTAATCGATTTTCTCATAGCGATTGAACATGTGTGCAACGAGCAGAGAGCACACAAAGTGGTATTTCGTCGCGTGCACTGATTTCATCAATGTGTACGAGGTGTGTGGCACACACTTGTCACGTGAACCTGCGGGTGTGATCCGCCGCTGCGTCATGGTAATGACGATAGACCGGATGAATTGGGGATGAGTGAAAAAAACAACGTGGGGAAAAAAATGAGGAAAATGGCGTGAATTGACGCCATCTCTTTTGTTTTTTCATAGGACGGCTCGATCTTTAATGCGATCAAGGTCGGGCATTTGACGCCCGAGATGGAGGTGCTTGTGGGCGTGGGCGATTATGGCGAGGTGGTCGTGTGGCATGTGGACAAGATGGACTTTAAAGGCACCGGCGCGCACAGCAGGCAGCCGCAAGTGCTTTGGTACACGATCAATGGCGATAACATTTCGACTTGGGGCATTGCGCTGCACGAGTCGGGTCTGCTTGCCGTGTCAGCCAACGATCACGTCATCCAGGTATACAATTTGGCCAAAACGCTGAATTTGCCCAACATCACGAATGCGCTCGGCGACAAGGACCGTATCGAGCTCATTGGCCACGAGCACAATGTCCCTACGATCGACATTGACGCGTCCGGTCGCTTTCTCGCCTCGGGATCCATTGACAATTCGTGCCGGCTTTGGGATCTCACCACGGGCAAGCAAGTTGCCCAGCGAACACTCGGTTCTGGTGAGCGTCAGCGACGCGCATGGTAAGACAGACAAAAAGAGAGTGAGAGAAAGAGAAAGAGAGTAAGAGAGTAAGAGAGAAAAGACGAAATTGAGAGAACAAGAGAGAAAACGAGAGAAAAAACCAAGAAGAAAAAACGAGCGACGCGTTCATTCCAACTCTTTTTCTTTCTTAGGTGCTGGGGCGTCAAGTTCATTGCGCCTGGCGGGTTCAAGCGCGTGCAATGCCGGAGCAAGGAGCTTGCGAGCACATTGGGGCTCAAAAAAGAGCGTGGACGACTAGGATCGATGCACCACGTGCCCGTTAGCAACTCTGCGCCGTTCCCTGTGGTGCGCATTGAGCGTCCAGACGCACTGGACAGCGATGACGAGCTAGCGTCTGTGTTGTACGACGTGGTGCGCTACACCATGCCGAGCATCGATCCTGCGCAATTTCCATCGGACGCGATTGTCACACAGGAGCAATTCTCGCGTCTCCGCGAGGCCGTCGAGCAAGAACTCTTACGCCAGCAAGAGGAGCGCATCCGGATCATGCAAGAGCCTGACCAACCCGAGCACATCCGTCGCCGACTCCAAGAACTCGCGCAGGACACGGAAACCAACAACCGAAGCATCATGATCGGGGCCCACATTGAGGCGCGCGATATTTACCGGCGGCAAATGGAGGAAGAGCGTGACCAGGAACAAGCAGGGACCAGCCGTGGCCAGCAATCACGCGAGCAAGAGGAACAACAGCCTGAACAAGATCAATTGCAGCAAGAACAGCAAGAACGCGATCAATTGCAGCAGGAACAGCAAGAACACGATCAATTGCAACCAAACCAGCAAGAACGCGACCAATTGCAGGAAAATAACGGTTGGCCGCAAGAAGAGGACGAGCAACAAGAGGCAGAAAATCAGCCATTTGATGTCATTGACCAACAAACGGACGAGATGACGAATGAGCAGGGAGAAGCAGATCGAATTTATGCTCGCGTAGCGGCCATGGAAGACGACGACGAGGGCAACTCATTGGAGGAGACGCTGGAGATGTTGCGCGAGGAATGGGGCGACGACATACGCGGGGATGATCCCGACGATGTCGAGCCGCTGAATCCATTTGACACAAGATCCACCGCGCCAATTCCTGCGCCCGCCGTCGAGCCTGGCGGCTGGGACTCGCCCGTGGCCGGCAACATCATGTGGGGCGGCAACACACAGACCACCGCGCCCGCCAATTGGCAAGAAACGCAAGAATTGCCTGCTCAAGCACCCAATCAAGACTATTGGCAGCCAATTAACGACGACCTCGAAATGTCAGACGGCTACACCGATGATGCCGCCGACGACGATTCGGACTCCCAGGAAGAAGAATTTGGTAAAGACAAAAAAAAAAAAAAAAGGCGGACGCGACGCGTCTCATTGTATTTTTTTCGAGTAGATTGGAGTTTTCGCGATCATCCCATGAACACCAGGACGGTGCCCGAGGTCAAGTTGCCTTTGCGCGACATGTTGATGCTGACGACACAAAAAGATTGTCATTTGCTTGCATACAATGCGCAGAGGACACAAAAGGAGCCATTGTCGTTTGTCACGCTGCAGATGCAGAGGCGCGTCGTCAGCAATGTGGACATCCGCATGGATCACGAGCTCAGGAATTTGGATCGATTGTGTTTCCTCGAATGGGTTCCCGAGCTCGAATTGTGCATCATGGGCTCGCAGATGGGCTGTGTCGTCCTGATGCGCGTTCTTCAGGTGCCCTTGCCAGACGGCGAGTACACCTATGTCTTTAATCATGAGCGCTACTTGCCACTCCGCACATTGCACCGCCATCCGCTCTATGGCATGACCGTGCGCCGCCTGCCGTCCGGCCCAATGGATATTTATCCCAATTACGTCCTGGACCTTGTCTACGCGGACTCTTGCATCTATTCTTATATCCTTTCGCCAGCCGACCCCCAGTATAACCTTCTTTTCCATGTATAATACTATAATTATTTTATTAAAAAGTAGACAATTGCTTGTCATGCGATTCCCCTCCCCCCTCTCCACATGTTGCATGCGCAAGAGAATGGGAGCGGCGACAAAGGCGGGCTTTTTTTTTGGCGTTTCGTGTTCCCCTTTTTCTCGCTTTTTTTTTCTTTTGCGCTTTTTTCTTTTTTTTTTTTCGTAAATTCGTTACCCGTCTCCCCTCTCTCCCCCTTTTCCCTCACTTTTATGGCCTCTGCGTCTTTGCACTTGCCTCTTGTTGCATGGCACCAGTATACCAACCGTGCAAAAGTCACATCGCTGGCCTATCACGCGCCTTTTGTTTATGCCGGGCAGAGCGACGGGCTCATTTGGGTGTACACGCTGAATGAGACCACGTTCAAGGTAACATGCTGAACGTGCGCAGGTTGCGGTGTGCCTGTGGAGAGCGGTCACTCACGCGCGTGTTTGATTTTTAGCCGAAATTCCTCTTTACGGGCCACAAACACCCCGTCACGGCGCTCTGCGTCCTCGAGATAAAGGCACAGACCCCTGCAAGCGTCGACACTGAGGGTATCTTGGTCAGCGCCGACGCCTCTGGGTAAGCGAAGCGAGAGAAATGGCGCCAATTCTTGGTCTTTGACTCATTTTCACATAAAAAAAAAAAAAAGCGAAATTGCCAAGTGGAACATCCACGATGGCCGCTGCCAAGCGGTCAACAGCTTTTCTGTCTTTTCCGTGCCCACGGCACTCAAGGTGTTTCCAGAAGTAAAAAAAAAAAAGACGCGATTGAATTGCCATGGCGACGCGTCCCTGACGCGCTTTTTTTGTTTTATTAGTTGTCCAGCCAGTACATTTTTTGCTATGGCCAGAGCAACGACATTTGCATCTTGAATGCTAGCACGCTCGACGTGGTCCGTGTGTGGGGCGGGCATCCCAATTGGGCGATTTGCACCAGCTACTTTGATCCTCGTACGTCTTTTTTTTTTATTAGCTTGACCCAAAAGAAGCGCACACGTTCCTCATTTCATTTTTTTTTTATATAGTGGAGAAGCGTCTGCGGTTGATCACAGCGACCGTCGAGGGCCAATTGGACCGATGGGATGTGGAAACGACGAATATGACCGTGTACAAGGACAAGCAATCCGTGCAACATGACTCCATTGCGCAGGTGGACGGCATTGATGAGCGTGTCATCGACCTTTTGTACGACACGGAGCTCACACTGTTCATCCTGCTCACCAACAGAAAAATTCTCGCCTTCCAGCTCATTGACACCGGGTCGTCGCCAGCCTATTCGCCCCATTTCACGCTCTACATCGACAAGGAGACACAACAGCATCAGCAACAGGGAACCAGCCGGCCGCGCGACGATTGGGCCGGTGCGAAAATCACGCAAACACGCCGACTTTACGCTTGGACCACGGTAAAAACGCGAAAAAAATGTGTATAACCAGGCGCTTGATGGTATTTTTTTCTTTTCCCTATTATCAGCGAGGTGACGTGTATGACTATGTGATTCTGCCGTCCAAAGGCGTCCCTGTAGGGTCGGTCGTGTCCAATGATGGCCAGATTTACGACAGGTAACTTTTTTTTTTTTAATTTTTTAATATTTTGTTCTCATTTTCTTTTTTAGTGCCAAGCTGCTCAATGCGTACCTACTCTCGGATGAACTGGATGGCTGGTCCATGACATTGCCTTGCCACTTGTCAGACGACTGCATTGCGCTATTGACGATGCTGAATCGTGATGACACCAGCCTGTTTAGTCTAGATCGCCTACATTTGGACAACTCGGATCCAATGCCTACGCCGCGCGCCAAAGGTAAACACGCTGCAGCCGATTAAAAAAAAAAAAAAGAGGCACTTGCCTTGCCTGACGCGTTTTTTTTTATTTTAAATTTTTTTTTTTTTTGGTCATGAAGCCATCCCCTTGGCGTCGATCTGGCCAGTGACAGCTAATTCGCAGCCATGCAAGCAATCTGGCTTGATCATCACCACGACCATCCCCGTGAGCAGCAACCATTTGGCCATTGGTTATGGTAAGATCACGGCGTGTTTGGGTGCTTTTTTTTTCTTTTATTATTTGGGCTGACTTGGCTCTTGTTTTGTAATAGAAAATGGCACAATTGTTGTTGTGCCGCTGTCAGTGGCCATACTGTTCCTGAATGAGATGCCCAAGCATATTGACCAGCGCCAAGATACCCGCGTCTTTGAACGAGCACACGATGGCAAGGTGACAAGCCTGCTCGTCCCTGACCATCACCACGCCGCCGACCCCAAATACCTCCTCTCGGGCGGCCGCGATGGCTGCGTCAAAATATGGAATTTGATGTATGTAAAAGAAAAACCAAGGTTTCTCAAGAAATGCGCGTCTCATTGTTTTTTTGTTTTTTTGTTTTTAGCAACGGCAAATTTGTCGCGTCGTTTGCGGTGCACGCGTCGCCGGTCAAGATGTTTGTCGAGCCTGCGGAGCAAAAGGATGTCAAGATTCGCAGCTGCGTGGTGTCCATTGCACATGACAATTCCATTGCGCTGATTTCCGTCGAATCCATGACATGGTAATAAAAAAAAAGCAACAGGCGCGCTTAAAACGCATATTTCTGACCCTTTTTTTTTTTTTTTACGTTTACTAGTTTGTACATCCTACCTGGCTATTCATATCCTCTGATGTGGATTCAATGGCGCGCTGCCGAGGATCTTGTGCTGTTTGGCTACAGCAACGACTGTGTCTTTGTGTGGGAGGTAAGGAAAGAGTGGTCAATTCCGCTTTTTTTCGTGCATGATTTCCCCCCCCCCTTTTTTTGCATTTATTTACTCGAATTGCTCATTTTCAAAATTAGTTGCAGGCGGGGCATTTGGACCGTGTGCTTGATGGCAAGACGGCCAGGCACATTATGCAAGACGATCGGTACCCGATCAATCATTTAAACTCGGTGCCTGGGCGGAAACAGAGCGCCAGCCAGACGATCCAGACGCGTGGCATCACGTCGATGGACAATGACATGTACACAAGTACGTTGGTGGCGCAAGTGTTTCATATCAATGTGCGTCGTCTGTGCCACGAATTGCGATTGCCAGGGGCGTCAGATGTGTATACGAATGCCAGGCAGGCATACCAACAACAGCAACAGCACCAACAACAGCAGCACCAGATGGTGCCTTCCATGTCGGCCAGCTCGGCGGACACGAGCGTGACAGCCCAGCTATTGTCGTCGCCATTGCCCCCGTCATCGTCGTTATTTATGCCATCCGTGTCGCTGTCGTCGCCGTCGAGCCAGCAATACATGCCGGACAAATCGGATCCATTGGACATCCGACTCGACGACGATCTGGACACGGCGCATGCCATCAAAAACGACCACGCACTCAAAAAACGCGAACTCGCCTCCGCCATCATGTCCATCCTCTTGTCACTCGGCGTCGAATCACAATTCGAATCGCATTGCAAACAGCAATGGATCATGGACGCCGATGCTGCCAATCGTGCCCCTGTCGCCTTTGGCATCCGTGGCCCACAAAACTACTTGTCGCTCGTCGTACCCACCACAGACCATTGGCAATCTTGGGCAACTTCCTCCACCGTCACCGCAATGCGCCTCCTCGCCATTGCCTTTCTCATGGATGCCGTCGATGCCGATGGTAATTTGTTAAAAAAAAAAAAAAAAAAAAGGACGGGAATTGGCAACAGGGGAACGAATTCTGACGCGTTTCTCCTTTTTTTTTTAAAAAAAAAAAAAAAGGCACGACCATGGGCCGCCTGGCCGGCTACTTTGCCACGCTCCCGGACAGAGTCGGCCCATCTTGGGAAGCGCCGTCCTTGTCTTACTTGTGTCGCTATTGGCAAGATGAAAAGGGTAAAACGCAGAATGAAGAGATTTTATTGTCCACATCCTGATGAATTCTGCTATTTAATTAATTTCAGCGCGCAAGTTGTTTTCATTGAGTGTGACGCAGCTGGACAAAGTGCACTTGCATGCCCTTGTGTCGTACTGGCGCGCGTATTTGCCTGTTTGCAGCGCCAAGAACGATGCCGACGTGCAGGCGATGATGACGCGCGCAACGATTGTCCTTGCGCTCATTGGCTGCGACAATCCATTGTTGCTAGATGACTCGTAAGCGATCCACAAAGCTCCTTGTCCTTTGGGGCAAAAGTTGGGGCCATTTTAAGTCTTTTTTTCTCATTTTTTTTTTCGTTTTGTAGTGCGCGCAAAGAAACGGCCCTCAGTCTGACGTTACTTTTGTCTGACACGGATGTCGTCGATGTTGGTGTACCACAGGGCGCGTCGTCGGGCCATGGTGGTGCGGGTGGTGGCCACTCGCAAGTTGGAAGTGGCGAAAATGGGCATGGCGTGATCACGGGGGACATGGGGATGCAATTGACCAAGCTGACGTCGTCCATGCAGCTGTTGAGCGAGGGCTGCCAGACCTGGGAAGCCTACATCAACACATCCACGGTACTGCGCACCATCTTTGCCTATGCAAGCAGTCCTGTGGCCACCTTTTCATCCTCCTCGGCGCCATCAGCCACGGCGGCACAGACGGCCGGTGGAGGTGGCCCATCCACATCTAGTACGACGGCTGGCAGCGGCAACATTACCACAGCCGGCGGTGACGCGCATCAAACGGGCGCCGGTGGCGGCCATGCCGGCCCTGCTGCGGCTAACAGCCATGGTGGAAATGGCCATGCTAGCCACCAGCACGCCTTGATGACGCCGCTTCTCGCAGCCATGCCCGCCAATTACCGCCAAACCGTGCGCCAGTACGCCAGACAGGCCATCTTCACGTTTGCACGCAATAATCACATGCCCCTCGTCATTGGCACACTCATCTATGACATTATACACACAAAATCCATCGACAAGCGCCTCGGCTACCTGGGCATCATCTCCTCCTTTACGCGCAAGGTAAAAAGGATGCCCCAAAAAAAGCAATTAAAGGGTCATTTTTATTTATTTTCTTTCTTTTCTTTCCCCCATGCGTCACTCTCTCCCCTTAGAACCCGATGCTGCTCCACGGCCACGTGCATCAAGTCATTGAAGCCGTCGTCAAGACCCTGGACCCCAATGTGCCTCATATGCGTGAACTTGTCGTGCAGTCGGCCACTTCCATTTTGCATGATTTGGTCAAAATGTAGGGCGAGGCAGGTGTAAAAACGATATCATTGATTTTTTTTTTTCTTTTTTTTTCCAGCTACCCCGTTGTCGATTTCAGCAGCAGCAGTCAAAAATTGGCGGTGGGCACGCCTGAAGGCGCCACCATTGTATACGACTTGCAGACGGCGACGCGATCGGCCGTCTTTGAGGTAGGAGAGAGCAGAAAAACGCGCTTTGGTGGAACCCCATTGGCCATTGGCCATGATCATGATCATTGACCGCTTATTCTTGAAAATCTCCCCCCTCCCCAATTAGGGCCACACGGCAGCCGTGTCAGCAGTCAAGTTTTCGCCAGATACCAAGTTTGTAGCGACAGGGTCCCTGTGCGACCGCAGTGTGCGCGTGTGGTACACAAGTGTCAGTCTGCTAGGCATGTTCACCAGCACGTTCCAATCGCAGAGCAATCGGCACGGCGGCATCAGCTCGCAAAAATCGCACAAAGTATTCTCGTTTGCCCTCCCCGACACCAATGTCTATGGTCCCGATGCCGTCGGGTTTGAATGGTCATCCAATCGCAGCGTCAAGCTGCGCGTCAAGGAAGTCGTCATGAGCTTCAATGTATAAGTAAATTAAATCTATTGTTCTTTTGGGAGAGGATGCAAACAACTATGATGATCAGAGAGCGGGATGCTTCAGGAGCGCGCGACGTGAAGCGACGCAAAGGGCACCTGATGCAGAAGCGTGGGCTGGCCGGGCGCGCCTAAAAGAAGGCCGTTTTCGCTCGTGGCGCCAAAGATGGCCGATACACGGGTGTCCGCATGTGGCGATGGTGGATGCACGTCAATTGTGTGGTCCAGGTCGACCGTGCCAAAGACCATGGCATCTACAAGAAGGGGGGAAAATTAAAAATAAGCCATGGCCATTCCTTCTTTTTTTTTGGTACCTTGAGGTGCATGGCGCAGCAGGTCGGTGGGCGTGACAGCATCTGTAGTCTTTTGAAGAAATTGAACCTTTTGGCCGACGTGCAAGTCGAGTGTGGTATCAACGGCCATGTTTCCGCGTGCGGGGTCGCCACTGGTGATACGTGCGACAACGGTATCGGCCGTGGCGTCATGGAAGGGTTGAATGGC
This sequence comes from Gongronella butleri, assembly GCA_025201375.1. Taxonomy (NCBI): domain Eukaryota; kingdom Fungi; phylum Mucoromycota; class Mucoromycetes; order Mucorales; family Cunninghamellaceae; genus Gongronella; species Gongronella butleri. The sequence goes on from JAIWZP010000007.1 coordinate 62,952, forward strand.
CAGATAAAAGCTCTCGTCCTTATTTGTGTGTTTTGCGCCGTGGATCAGATCGAGCAGCATGGCAGTGGCACCCTGGTCGTCGAGGTCGAGGATGACGTTGCCGCGGACACGCGTGATGGCGACAGGCGCGCCCATGGGCTCGAGTGCCGGGTGCGCAAGTGATGATGGCAATGGTGCACGAGTCGCAGGGGTATTCTTTTCAGACGCGTAGCTGGCAAAGCCAATGGTGCCCGCTGGCACGACAGTTCCCTGAAAGTACATCCAATGCGGTGTGCCCGTGACAAATGGCGTCGACGATGCGACAATCCCCATTTTTTGCGCGTCTGCAAACTTGTTGTCCACGGCCTGCAGCGCAGACTCCGGCTCGCGGTCGGACATGAGCCAGCAAAAGTTGGCATTGGGTGGCAGCGCGTCAAACACGGCGTCGGGTGACGCATTGGACGTTGGCGGCTGCGAGATTGAGTCAAAGGCCGCCCAGCCTTGCTTGTCCAACGCATTGCCCTGGTATTTGAACCGGTCAAAGTCCTGGACCGCGCCCCACCGACCCACCGAGATGGTGCGGATGCGTGGCGCGTGTGGGTCGTGCGCCACGTGGAATGGCTGCACTTGCTCGTCCACGCCAATAAGCAGACTCACGCCGCTCTCGTATTCCGGCACGCGATCCACCACACACCCGAGCACTAATGGCCGCGCCACAGCCGTGTCTTGGCCCTGCAGTGCGTCTTCCACCTTGGACATGGCGCGTTCATAATCGCCAGACACAAACGACTTTGACATGAGCGCAACACACACCGTCGGACGTTGATGCTTGGCCAATTGACCCAGGATCGGCGCCAGGCACGCATCAACACTGCTGTCCAGCGTCGGACCCGTGCCCGTATGCCCGATCCACAAGGACCGGTGTTGACTTGCGCGTCGACGCAGCAGCGTCGAAGCCATTCGTGTCGTTGAACGCAGCATGGACAAGAAAATGGACAAGAAAAATAATAGACAAAGGGGGAAAAAGGGCAAAATCCAGCTTGCCAGGGACTGTCCAAAAAAAGGGCACACAGAAAAACCAGGATGCATGATCTCCGCTTTGGCCAAATGCGGCGGTCCGCAGCAACTCATTTTGCGTGTTGCGCCTTCATTGACGTGATTTCTCAACAATCGAGCACGCTCAAAGTCGGGACGACATTGTTGCTGCAAGGCCCATCTCCCTTTTAAAGAAAATCTATTGATCAGCACCCGAGATGGCCGAGAACATGCACAAAAGCACGACTTTCGCGCGCTTTTTTCGCACTTTACAGTAACACGATTCTGCTGCTGTACACTCCTCCTAATTTTAAGCGCTTCGGATGTACCATTGGCGAGAGCTGCCACTCGGGTGCTTATAGAGTAACAGTTGCGCACTACTACAACGAATAGACAACCACTTTTCCCTTGGAAAACACCTTTTTTCAATCTTCACCTGCTTGCTGTGCCTCCAGAAATTTTTTACAGCCCACTTGCCCGCCGATGAAAATTGCGTCACGATACGAACTACAGCCCAGTGCTCGCGAGGTGTCCGCCCGATTTTTTTTGAGCCTGAAAATGGCAAAAAGCTTCGGTTTGCCCTATTTCGCTTTTGTCTCGCTATCCGCATGGTTGACCGCACATACGGCAAATTCTACTGTATTTTTCCCGGGACAACAGCCAACGCGACAACAGCCCAACAACGCATCGACGCGTGAGTTACCTCAAATTAATATGTGATTAAAGACGGTGAAGAAAGCGCTTGTGTTTTGAAGACTTCGCATTGAAAACTCGGCGACTTGGTGTGCAATGACTCTGAAAACACGCGTATCATACAGTAATGCTGAAAACGGCAGCGAATGTGGAATTAAATCCGATCAATCATGCATGACGTGCGGCGTGCGCAGTCTTGTACCACCCACTGATTTTTTTTAAATCTCTTCCCGCACTTTTATTTTTTCGTACCATTTGAGCGCATTTCTTCCACCCTTCTTCATCTCACCATGGAACGCGACCCACGATACATGCGTCTTGTGTACGCGTGCTTTTTGGACACCTGTCCGCAATTCGGCGTCGACCTTGGCTCTCGTCCCGCGCAGCGCCGTCATTTGACCGAGAATCATGGATTTAATATCCCCTCGCCCTTCATCATGCCATCCAAAGTCAGGTAACAATTTTTACCATGGAACACGCGGGTAATCCTCATTCCTATGCTTGTTTTTATGTGTACGTATCTTAGAATCAAGGCCCTAAATACCGCCATTGATGTGTACAATCGCCAGATGACCAAGATGGCAAATCGCAGTCAACAAAGCAATGTGCAAAGCCGTCGTCTGTTTACGAATGAGAATCAACAGGTCGAGGACCCGACCATCACGTTTGAAACGTTGCAGGAGCGCCGCCAGCGCTTGCAGACCATCCTCCATGAAGAGATGATGGAAAATTTCTAGGCTTTTTGTGCATGATGGGCCGAGAAAAAAAATAAAAAAAAGGATGCTCATGCCTCCCGGGCGACAAGGGGAATATGATAAATAAAGGTCATTCTTGTGGAGATGAAAGGAGAGGACGGGTTGGGGTGCCGGGAAACATGATGAAGCTGGGAAATTTAAGACGGATGCTCAATCATCCTGGTTAATCGCGCGTGCGAGCGGCTGGCAAATGAGCATGGAGGGAGCGAAAAATCACACAGGACTGACAACAATAAAAAAAAAACGGAGCCATCTTGCTCGCGCTCTCTCCATTTCTTTCTTTTTTCATCTTTTTTTTTTTTTTGGCTGTTCTGACGTCCATTTTCTCTATTCTCATCTCTTTTCGTATCGCATCACCATGCAAAGCACTCCACAGAGAGACGACGAGCGCATCGTCCGCTACGCATTTACTTGCCCGATGCCGGGCTGCCCATACATCGAGAAACATTTCGACGTTGCAGAAATGGCGAGCCAAGAAGGACGTCGCCACATGGTTCAAGCGCACCGGCATGACGTGCGGTCTCCATATCCCGGTCCGGACGCAGCACGGTAAAGAAAAAAGCCAAATGCAAGCGGTGTCCACATCATTTCTCATTTTTTTTCCATTGGATTCTGTAGTCAAGACGTCCTGTATGCCCTTCTGACCGTCTACGACTCGCAAATCGATGATTTAAAAGAGCAGCGTGAATACATGGAGCAAGACATGCAAGAATGGGAAGACGAAGATGTCCAGGAGAATCACGAAGCGCGCCGCGCCCTCCTTCACAAGATGAACTGTCTGGATGAAGCTCTCGTGTGCTTCCGCAGCCGCCGCATCCTTGTGCAAGGCATCCTGGACGATGAGCAGTATTAGGTCATCTCGCTTTTCTTTTTTTTTTTTCTCGATGATTTTCAGTAAAATCATCAATTCACGGGGCGCTCTCGTGTGTTTGCCACTTTTTTTGCATGAATTTTGATGTGTGTGTGTATGTGTGTGTGTGTGTGTGACACGGAGTTGACAAGCGGCAGGTGGACCCACCCAAAAAAAAAAAAAAAAAAAAAAAAAGCAGCCGCCCGGGCGTGTAAAAAGGGGGAACAAATCTTTGATAAATTCAAAGGTTTTTTTTTTTTTTTTTTTGCTCACATCGCCCCATCATCCCCCTCATTTGTGCCCGGCCAAATCAATGTGTGTATGATATACAGTACACGATCTCGACAAGTTGATCAATGCCTGGAGGCGCGCACGCCAGCTCATTGAAAGAAAACATGCCAAAATCCAAGCATTTCTACGGTAGATGATCATGTGCGGTGACTCTTTATTTTCTGCTCATCGTTGCCTCAATTGCCTCATGCCCTTGTGCCTTTGTCAACGTGACAAGCAAAAAAAAAAAAAAAAAAAAAAATTTGCAATACAACCGGAGAATCGCTTGTTTGAGGCATCTATTTTGATATTTTGCGATTGGACATGAAACACAATGCTTTGATGCGTATCCTTGGGCTGTGCTGCAACTGCCCAATGCATTGTCAATTAGCACGGTGTGCCCGGCGTGGCCAGATTCAAGGGGGTTGCGTCGAGATGCAATGGATCGTTTGTGTCACGTTGCCGCCGTCGCGCGGCAAAAAGGAGGGGACGCATGGAAGATGTCGTCCACGTGCGTGGAACAAGACGGTGCGTGGCCATTGGTCCCTCATCTGGTGCCTGGTGGAAGAAGAAGAAGAAGAAAAAAAAACAATAAATACAGTGAGTGTGAAGGACCCTTGCCCTGGGTGCATTCAGAGTGGAAGGTCACGCGCTATTTTTTTTATGTACCTGACGGGAGTGGAATTGACGAACCGATCGGCTTTCCGGGCTCAGGTGAGCCCGTGAGGGGGAGGATGGGGAAAAGAAAGCGCGCGCCATTGCCCTTGAACTTTAAGAAAGCCTCAATGTTTTAAGTTGTTGATGACGTGAGAGGCGATAAGAGTATGTGGAAATGGCGAAACACCGGAAAAAGGCGCAGGGCCGAGAGACACGACAAGGAGGAATTGCCCAGCGTCGCACTTCACACACCAAAAGCCGCAAAGCCTTTGAGGAAGACCACGAGATCAAATAAAAAAAAATGTAACCAAAAGCAGGTCCAGATTTTTATTTTGACGACATGTTCGCTGGTCGTGTCGTGTTGGCGGCAGGCCATGTTAAAAAAAAGGCAATTCAACCGCGGACTGCGATCGGTGCTCCTTAAAAAAGCAGCATTTTGGAAGATTTGGCGCGCACGCCGTGCAAAAAAAAAAAAAGAGATTACGCCCAATGAGACGCGATGCAAACAGATGAATTTGTTTTCGCGTGTTTGCCCAACCCCAGAGGATGGCGAAAATTTTACATGGACCTTGCTGTGGACAGGATAGAGGTTTCGTTCATGAAATGCATAAGGTTTGCCCCGCCTTTTTTATATATACTTTTGTGCCTGTGAATAGCTTGTGGCGATCGTCCTTTCCTTGTGTTCCCTTCCATTGTTGTTTGGCGCGCAAAGCGAGCCCTGCGCGCGCATAAATTGGCGAACCCCATTGGGGTGCCACAAAGAAGGAAGGAGGGAATCCCACCAAGATGCCTGATTTGTAACTGTCCCTCCAAACAAAAACAAATCGTTTTGGGTCCTTCTTTTGCACGGTGAACGATGATGAAATCAACGGGTGACTAAAAACAAAAAAAGGGGGTTGTGTTCCCCCAAACAATCCACTCGTTGATTCCCCAGGTTGTTGTTAAAGCCATCAATGGCATGTTTGGGTCGTCCATATTTTTTTTTTAGCGTATTCACATTTGCACCAAAAGAGTTTCAAAAACCCATGTGCGGCCCCTTGGCGGCACGCGTGTGGGCCGGCAGATGAATCAAAGATGCGCACAAAAAAAAAAAAAAAAAAAAAAAAGAAACTAGTGCTAATGCGGGAATTCGTGGGAGAGAACTGAAAGTCAAAGTTGGGGGGCAATGGCAACAGAAAAAGAGGGGGGAGGGACAGGATGGGTTGTGGCCAAGGATGACCTGCCCAAAAAGCATCTCAAACACTGGGGTCACGTAAAAAAAAAAAAAAAAAAAAAAACAAAGGAGTGTCGTCCACAGAGCATTGACCAAGTGGGGTTGATTTGAATTGACGAAAAGTGAACTTTTTTATTTTACCCGAGAAAGGGGGGTCGTTGATGTGTTTTTGCTTCAAACAAGCTAAAGGCGAGAGAAAAAAAGATATTTACAAAGAGGCGAAGAAAAAAAAAAGCAACAAGAGGAAGAAAATACAAGTACGATGGAAGCGGCAGTGAAAGACGACTCGAATGATGGCATTGGGTAAAAAGAGAGTGTGGGGGATGGGGGGCTGTAAAGAAAAACGAAAAAAAACGACGACGACGCGGGAGCCAATTGCGCGTTTTTCAGCCTTGGATCAGGGACGATGAGTTGTAAAAGCAATACTTTGTGATGAAATCATCGTAGCCGATATGCAGATGGGAAGATGCTGTGGGATTGGTGGTTGCGGCGGTGGCCATTGCCGGTGTGGTTGTGGTTGTGGTTGTGGGTGCGGCGGCGACAACGGTGCGAGGCTTTGGCACGAGAGCAGCAGCGATATCCTGCTGGGGCGGCAGGTCGTAGCGGGCATTGGCAAAGCTGTAGCGCCATTTGAGAGGCTGCTGATTCAATGGATGGGTGTTTGCAGCGGTTGTTGGTTGTTCAATGCGATGTGTAGATGGCGATGGCTTGTCAATGGGGTGTTGAAGCGAAGGGGGCGGGTCAATGGCTTCGTCCTCCTCGTCATCTTCATTGTCGCTGAGTTGCAAAGGTGGGGTCGAGGGAATGACGGGCAAAAGATCGATCTGGTAATTCTTGCCATCATTGTTGTCCCAGAAATCCTGGCCATTGACTTGATAGCGCAAGGCGACCCAGCAGGTGATGGGTTTGCGCGGGGCGGATGTGGCATTGGGTGATGTTTCGTCATCCATGTCGGCATGGTGATGGTCGTCCAGGGGGATTTCAAAGGTGAATCGATCCCATGTATTCGTGGTGGATGCAATTGGCTCGCGGAAGATGGCGTCAATCTCATGGTGCGTTTGCCAGAAATCGAGCGAATACCGGACGGTAACTTGCTTTTGATAGGCGAGATTCGCGACACGACAGCGGCCAATGAGGACGTCGTGATCGAGTTGGATGTTCTCCATGCGAATGGCGGCATTGGCAAGGCTCTTGTACATCATCAACTTGGATGGCCAGCCGGGGTACTTTATCTCATAGCGCGTCTCTTCTTGGAATGACAAGGGCGGATCGCTGTGCACGGCCAATGGCGTCTGCGTCTTGAGAAAGAGCCGCACCTGCTCCAAATCTTGATCGTCGCAAAAGCGCACGCTTTTTTTCTTTTGCGTGGGCGACACCGGCAATGATGGGCGCGTCAATGGCCGCCGCTGATTGCCGTACCGATTGCTGATGGACACTCGTCGACATGCGTTTCTGTTGGCCAAGGGGATATAGGGGACATGGGTGGTATGAGCAGAGCTGGCGCTGCTGGTATGAAGAAAGGTGGCCATATAACAATGAAAAAAAAGAAAAACAAAAACAAAAGGGAACAAGAGGTGTCAGGGAAAAAAAAGGGTGCAAAGGGGTTGCCCAAAGATAAAAAAAAGATAAGCCCGCTGCCAACACGGAAATCGACTGGGAAAAAGCAGGGATTTGAGGAAGAAAAGAAAGAGAGAGAGAAAAAAAAAAAAGGAAAAGAGTTGGCATGTGCGCTCCATCAAGGCTCACTATTTATAATCAGATGCATTCCCCTCCCCCCATCTCCCCCTCCTCCTCGCACTCTTTTTTTTTTTGCGTGGAAATCTAAACTCCTCATAGCATGTTTCTTGTGTTGCTTATTCCGAAAAAAAAAAAAATTGGCCTGCGCGCATGCGTGTGTGTGTGTGTGCCACTGTCCATTATGGGTAGATAAAAAGAATAGACGCTTACTCCCACACTATTCTTTTTTTTTTTAAAAAAAAAAAAAGGGTATCTTATAAGGATAGCCTAATCGAGATTGCAATGTCTTTTCTTGGGCGTGCTTTATTTTTTTTATTTTTTGGCGTTGCACATCTCGGCTTGCAATCTGGACCTATGCTCTACGCACGCGTTGGATCTCCGGCCACTCTCAGCTCTTTTTTGACGCCCCCCTTGCCAGTCGACAGGCAGCGTTTCAGCTAGAAAAGGTGACCTGACGAGAATTGGCCCTTTTTAACGCTCCGTTCTTTGACGGATGAGCCATCCCTAGCGGCCCCCATTGGGAAGCACTTGTTGACTTTTTTCTTATTTATGATGTGGCATGAGAAAAAAAAAGGGATGCTTATTTTTTTTTTGATGATCCGAACAAGTCATTTGATCACCAACGGGAAAATGAAGGCAATTGTCTGTCTTTTTTTTCTCCCCCAGTGGCCACCGGCCTAGAGCGGTCCATCCCCAGCTCCAACATATAAAAAAAAAAGGGGGGGAACCGGATTGAGTATTATAAATTTAAAATCGTGACTGATACGGCGTTTCGAAAGCCATCTTTTTGACAGGCCTTTCCGATGAAGATAGACATTACATCCGACGATGGGAAACAGAAAACGAACGTCGTGATGGCCCCGCGCTTGCCGTTTGCGCGTGTGAAAAGCTTTTACGAGTTGTCGCAGACGCAAAAAAAAGTAAAAAAAGGGGCGACACAAATGGAACCCAATCTTTATTGTTTTCCTGCGATAGTCCGTTCCTTTTTGTTGACACTGGGAGATTCAAAGGCGTGTCTTTTTGCACCTCGCCGGCGGCGTAGGGTCGACAAGGGACATGGTCGGAACGGGGAAGGGGGGGAGAAAGGGAGGACAAGATGCCCAATTCCTTGTTTTTTTGGCCCCCCCCCCGAAAACTCACCTCCACACTGGCCTGCCCAAAAACAGCAATCCAGAAAAGGCGCCATCATCGCAGCGGCTTTCCCCAAGGGAATGACAAGAATGGCAAAACTACTGATAAGCTTTTTTTGCTTTTGGACGCGAATGAGCGGATCCTCTGCTCAAAGATTGTGCATCCAGCGCACAAATTCGTTTCACTTTCTCTCTTTTTTTATCCTTGGCTCTCCACACGGAAAGCCCGGATGGCAGTGATGATTTGGGGGGTGTAAAAAATAAAAAAAAAGAAAGTCCAGCCAAACCTTTATGCAAATTTTTGACGCGGAATCCGCTTCCGTGTAACACCAGCCACTCACTTGTCGACCTTGATATGTCAAATGCTGGAACATCTTGTCTCTCCCCCAAATCTGCGTGGGTAAAAAACGAAAAATAGAAAAAAAATGGTGCGAACATCTTGTCGGATGAGCCCAACGAGCCGGCGTCGCCCTTGACAAGGGTTGCGTGTCGCGGGCATTCGACATGATGTTGTCATGATGCAGCGCAACCTTTGCATCGTTCAAATGCGCGTCGCAAATGCAAGATAAGGCGCGAAAAAACGAGCTCAGTCCGAATAAAAACCTGCTGTACCGCCTTGCCCCCTTTTTTTATGCTCTCTCTCTTTCTCTTTTTTTACACGGAGACGCGTTCTTATCTATTCTTGATTCGTGTCGTGCAAGAAATAAAATAAAACGAGAAAGTGGACGCGATCCATGCTCTTTTTTGCCCCGCCATTTGGAGAAAAAAGGGGCACGGACGACCTTTTTTCGCCATTTCCATGAAGAAAAAAGGAGTGTGTGAAACGTCTCACTAAATTTACCCAACAAAAAAGAGTTGAGCACTGTGCAGCGCGTCGCCGTATCAGTCCTGCCATCTTTTTGCCGGCCAAAATTGGCACAGACCACCTTGCAACCCCACACAAAAAAAAAAAAAAAAAAAAAAAGCAATCGATACGCACTATCATCTTTCACCGTGTAAACATAAACAAACCCAGCTGAGCGCCGCTGCCCAGCTTGCCTTCCCCGCCTTTTTTTTCCGCCAACAAACAAAAACACTGCGCTGCACACGTGTCTCAGTGCCGTCTTGTCTTAATTGGATGGGAAGAGTGTCCACCCCCCATGTTGCTATGTTGCCTAGGTGCGCGGCTTGCTTGTCATTGGATGGTGCCATGCAAAACGCGCACGGGATGGGAATTGACAAAGGAATTGGGTTGGCTGCCCCCGCTTTTTTTGTTTTTTTTTTGTCTTTTTTGCACCCAAATGAATAGAATTACGAATTTTTTGCATAAAGATTCTCATGCCCATGTTCTCGCAAATGGGGGTCACCATAGTAGGAAAGTGTAGGAATCCAAACCCATTAAAAAAAGCAAGGTTACGCCATTTTGGGGGGAGAAAACGACTGGGGGGAGACGATGAGGGGGATCGATGTGAACCTGATTGTGTACATTGCCGCAAATGGAAAGCGCCATCACTTTATTTGCACCTTTCGAACATGCACACACCATAAAATTCGCTCGGTGAGAAAAAAAAAAAAAAAGATGGCGTGAGGCAGCCTGTTTGAGCAAAAGGCGGGCACGGGCGATCCTTGATGACACCTGGATGCATTGAAACGAATGACTTTTTTTTTCCACTGATAAGCTAAAACAAGACGTTTCCGTTGATCTATTGGATCATGGGCCAACATTGCAAGTGAGCGTCATCGCGGATGTCTGTTTTTCATAGAATGGCCATTGCTCATTTTTAGCCTTGTGCCTGGCGAAAAAAAAAAGAAAGCAACAAAAAGGGGGTGCAAAAGATGTCAGTGGGAACGACAAAAAGTCACATGGTGCCCAAGATTGGGCATATTTTTGTGTTTTGTGCTTGAGAAGATGAAGTATGTGGCCAAAACGCGGGCGCCGGCGAGCGCGTTTGCGTGCGCACACAACATATGCCGACAGACGGAGGGAAACGAAAAAAAAAAAACGAGGGGCGTTGTGGTGGGAGAAAAAAAATTTACCATTGTGGTTTTTGGTGCGATTGCCCATGAAATTGTAGGAGGGTTGCCATTGTGGTGTTTGATGCGCGAGGTACGGGACGATTCTGCGGCGAGCATTGATGAACCAATTGCTGATTTGGCTCATGGTCAATTGTGTTTCCTGCTGCAAGGCGGCTTTTTCGATTTCCGAAGGGTATGGGTGATCAATGTGGGCGAGCAGCCATTGCTTGAGTGTGGCGGTCACTTGTTTGGGCAGATTGCCGCGTCGTTTTTGCCTGAGGAGCGATGGCGGCACCACAGGCACCACCGACAAGGCCACGACGCGCCCATTGGCTGCGTCGGAGCTTGGAGGGTCGCACATGACGCGTGGTTTGACGCGTGGAGATAAATGAGGCGAGGATGATGCCAATTCCGGCGACAATGGCATCGAGTCGCTGCTGCTGTTGCTGATGCTGCGGCGCCTAGACGGAAACAGCAAGCGATCGTCACCTCCTTGACAAACGGCGATCCAAAGGCGCCCATTGAGCTCCATCCGGTTGTGGATTTGCTCCTTTCTTTCGTCAGGTACAGAACTATACACATTGCTGGTATAATCAAACAGAATCGTCGGGCAAAAATGACGAGGCATGACAAAAAAACGGCCTTTAATATAAAAAAACAAGAAAGAGATAAAAAAAAAACCGAATTGCCTTGACAGCATCCAAGTTTATAATCAAATGATGGAATGATTCGAGGGGGATTTGCTGTCATGTTGCTATTTTTGGCTGGCTGCATGATCAACGCAATCTTTTTTCGTGCGTGAGTCCGTTCTCTCCACCAATGGGCCTCATGCTCGCCCCCCCTCCCCAATTGCTTTGCTCCTGAAATCTCTCTGGAGAGTGCCCATCAAACATCAAGCATGGCGATGATCTCAAGACCAGCACCCCCTCGTTCTTTCCCCCTTCTTGCTCCTTTTTTTTTTGCTGGAAAAAAGTGCGAATAAAATAAAAAAAAAAAGAGAGAGAGCACCCATTTTTTCCCATTTTCTTGACAGAGCCGATGCACTGTGCGCCCCCTCCCCTTGTCACCGTGCATGTGATGATGCAATGGGCTTCTGTATTCCAGCCGCCCCTCCTTTTGGTAGTTTTTCCACCCATCTGCAATGCTCTGAAAAGCTCCATATCCGCGTATGGACCAATGCATGCGCATGGCAGCGATCGATATATGCCCATGATGAGCATGAGCCACTACTGCCTTGTCGTGACGCCATGAACTTGCGTAAAACGTAAAAAAAATCGAAAATTGTGACGTCGACCATGTCATTCATGCTGAGCACGGTCCTTGTGCAGCTGGTGATGGCTCACCTCCCCCCCCCCTTTCACCAATAAATGACATGTCGAGTTGCATGAGCAACAATTGACGCCATTGGCTGTCATGCTCCATAGAGGTAAATAAAAAGGGGGAGAATCAATGCTGTCAACAATCATCGTGTTTCTACTTTTTTTGGCATCTTGGACATTTTACGAATTTGAACCCCCGCAGATTCAACGTCCGATTGGCATTGCTCAAAGAAGGGGGCGCAATTTTGGCAAGCAAATTTTTTTGTCCTTCCCTGTTCACGTTTTTTTTTTTTTCAGAGTTGCCATGGTAAGTTTTTCTTCACACATGCATCTCCCGACGCGTTATCTGCACCTCACAACATGAGACTCACGCGATCTGTCATTTTTAGTCACGACAAGAGCTTTTGACGCCTGAAGGTATACAATATCCGGCGGCAAAGCCTCTCTTTTCCACTGTTTTCGTTGCTGATCTGTTGTTTTTAAAAAGGTCTTCGCGTGGACGGACGACGTGCGCACGAATTGCGCCGCATTACGGCCAAAACATCGGTTTTCAGCCAGTCGGACGGGTCGGCCTACTTGGAACAGGGCAACACAAAGTGTCTTGTGGCCGTGTACGGCCCGCGCGAAGCGCGCCACCGCATGCAAGCGCAGGCCGACCGCGCCATCATCAATGTCGAGTTCATTGTCGCGCCATTCAGCACCACCGAGCGCAAAAAGCGGTCGAAAAACGACAAGTAAGAACCAAAATGGACTCCAAATGGGGTAAAAACGATAAAAAGACACGTATTTTGACACATTTTTCTTTTGACAGACAGTCGCTCGAGATTGGCGCGTTCATCCGGCAGACGTTTGAGCCTGTGATTCTGTTGAGCCAGTTTCCGCGCTCGCAAATCGATGTTTATATCCAAATCTTCCAGCACGACGGCGGCATCCTCGCAACGTGCATCAATGCCACGACCATGGCACTGATTGACGCCGGCATCCCCATGGTCGACTTTGTGTGCGCCTGCTCGGCCGGCGCCATTGAAAAAGTCCCCGTGCTGGACCTCAACAACCTCGAAGAGTCCGCAGACACCCCCGAGCTCACGCTCGCCATCTTGCCACGCACCAACAAGGTCAATCTTTTGGAGGTAAATCTACAACAGCACGAGCAGAAAGGAAAAAGAGAAATAGTGCGGCTTTTTGACACGCATTTGTGCGTCTTTTGTATTTTTGAAGCTGCAATCTCGGTTACACATTGAAGAATTGGAAGGCGTCATGAGCCTTGCCAAGGACGGCTGTATCAAGGTGCATGAAACGCTGGACCAGGTCGTTCGACGCAACATGGAGCATTTCATCGAGCGCATGAATGCTTGATTTCCTATTTTTTTTTCTTTTTTTCTCCCATTTGACTTGTACATAGTCTTTTTTTTCGGCCTTTTGCTTGCCTGATTTTACCCCCTCTCTCATCTCTTTTGCTCGTCTTTCATAGTGTATTAAAGCATTTGTCCTTTTTTTCTCTTACTTTGCAAGCGACGTCATGTCTATGGACCGTTTAATTGAGGATCACGCGACGCGACACGCCGCGGTGTCCATGAATGCCTTTGCCAAGCAGTAGGCAATGCATCCATTGCTACCAATGCACATCGGATCACACCGGATTTCGTAAAAACGGCCGAATTAACTCTATTTCGCAAGTTTGTAATGCAACTCGCCCACCGGTCTCAGCAGGATCCCCCGAAGCGTGTCAAAAGTGAATTGGGGTGCTAAAAACACCGAGTTGAGGTCAACTTGTAGCTGTCAATGAACATAGCGGCTCATCAAGTGCAAATCAAAATTTTAGCCGTGACGAATCCCCAAACCAAAATCAAAAAAAATAAATCCCTGTAATTGCGCCAAACTGGAACACTGGTTGAAGCGTTCAGAGAAACCACCAAAAATGCTAAAAGCAAGCGCAGTCTATCTGCTCAATCACGAGCAATGCGCAATGTTACATTAAATTTCAATGGCAAATTGCGCTGGAAAAACGCGACATAAACGCCGCGCCGACGCGTCCACTAGCAAGAGACATCCCTGGTGCATGGATTGGATTAAGAACAGGCGCGTCGAACTCGACGTTTGACACGGTTTATCACGCGTCCAAAAACATATATGATTTGAAACCTGCATTTAAAATGCCAAAACGCCACCTTTTTCATTGATCACCGATGTCTACTATGCAGCAGATTGTGCTCTTTTCGATGGTATGTGTTTCTCGGAGATAGGTGCATTTTTCATCGACATGACCTTGAGTCAAAAATAAACCCTCAAACACAATTTGCGCCAAACCCAGCCAATGGACCCTTGGTTTTTAGTTGATTTCCGTCGGTAAATGAGCTGTGCGTACCATGTGGTTGAATGGCGTGGCGATTTGAGGTCCTAAAGTTCGCTCTTTTTCGAAGGTCGACTGTACCCCTAGGAAAATCTGCAATTTTTGAAAATCGGCATCGCTCGTCATCTAATGATTGCAATGACGCAAGGGTGGGCTCATTCGAACGAGATAACGTGGGATGCCCGGTACAAGCAACTTAATCTCTGGTAAATTGTACGTTCATGGACATTTGATGTAAAACAATCAAATAGCTCAAACCACGATAATTCTCGGCAAACACCTTATCAGACAACTTTTTTTTTTCAATTGCACAGCACGTAACAACTGCAACAGAGGCCTCAAAACATGTCCGGGAGCCTAATTCAAATCGATTCAAGCGCTAATAGACAAACATAAATTTGTTGACGATCCGATATCTGATCAAGTTCCAATCTTTACCAATCCATCAACCAACGACAACGGGCAAGGTCAGTAATAGGCCGGCACATATGGTCCGCGTTTTTAAGCGTTTACAACAAGAATCACATCTTTTTTTTATTAACATTAGAAATTTCTAGCGTCGACGCGTCTCGTACTCGCGCAGTACAGCCTCAATGGATCGATTCATGGTTTCTATACTCGTGAAAAAGTGGATGTGAGTGAGTAAAAATTGTCAATGGCTCACTTTTTTTTTTGGAATTTTACCTGGCACATAATAGTAAGTAAAGACGAGGGCAAAGAGAGCGATGCCTGCAAAGATGACAAATGTGTATCCCTGGATTGCGCCAAGAAGGACAGGGAAGAAGAGCGCCATGACAAAGTTAATGAGCCAATGGAGGCAAGTGGCGAGGCCGCCAATGGTGGTGGAGGCATACGTTGGGGCCATGTCGATGGTCAGGACCCATGGAATCGGGCCCATGCCGAGCGAGTAGACGGCGACGTAGCCAAGCAATCCAACGGCAAGCAGTGCGGGCAGATGGTAAAAGATGCCAAAGAAGGTGACGATGGAAAAGACGGCCGTGCCCAATTGCGACGCGAGGAGCAGCTTGCGTCTTCCTGCACGGTCGATGAGGGCGATGGCGACGACGGTGAGAAGCATATTGATGAGCGCGTCTGCGGTTGCGAGGATGGCGATTGTCCATGGGCTTGTGAATGTAATGGCGAAGACCATGGTGGAATAGTAGATGATGGCCGACATGCCCATGAGTTGCTGGAGAGCGTGCAGCATCAGCAGCGTGATGGTCATGCGCCGCAGCGTCGCATCACGTCCGAGTGCCAAAAGGGACATTTGCTGCTCCATTGGACGACGATGGACAATCCCGTGTTCACAGTTGCCCTTTTCGCTTGCATTTGGCCCAATCATCTGTTCCTCGTCCTCGTCGCCCGAATCTTGCTCCGCCTTGGCGTCCGGAAGACGCGTATCCAGGCGCTGATGCTCGTCATCCGATTCATGATCATCATCGTCGTCATCGTCCGACCCGTGCGCAAGATCTTGCTCCTTTTTGATCGATTGCGCGCCAATGAGCGTTGCTTGATCCGAAATGGACGTGACACGTGCCAATTCACGCTGCTGCGCCGATTTGAGGTCCACAGGCTTCGTCGGCAGCGGCTCCTTCGCAACTGATCCGGCCGCCGCTTCGCCAACCTGCCCCTGGATCATCTCGTAGAATTCTCGGTCCACATCCGTATTGCCGCGCAATTGCTGCAGCGCGTGTCGTGCCTTTTCAACCTTGTTCATGCTAATCAGCCACCGAGGCGACTCAGTGCACGGCACCATCAAAATGATTTGAACAAGCGATGGCACGCCTGCAAACGCGTAACAAAGTCGCCACCAAGGCACCGTCGCGAGGAACATGCCGATCAATGTCGTCAAAAAGATCCCCAGCGCCACAAACAATCTTGAGAGAAAAAAAACACGTCAATATCGCGTCAATTTACAAAACCGAGCGATTTTCCTTACGGATGGAAGCAGCCCATGGCACCGCGTGCACGAATGGTGGAGATTTCGCCAATATAAGTTGGAATCACCATTGAACACATGCCACACGAAAGACCCACGACGACACGCCCCACAATGAACATGGTCGTTGAGACAGAAAGGGCAATCACAATGCTGCCCACGATGAATCCGGCATTGCTGAGCATGATGGTGCGCTTGCGCCCCATCTTGGACTGGAAGTACACGCTGCCAATACCTCCAAAGAAGCCGCCAATGCAAAAAGAAGCCACGGCAAACGCCCTAGATAGAGAGAAAAAATTAGTACTCTCAAAAAAAATTCAAAATTAGCCATCAATTACCAGCTGTACGTCGACATGGGCAGACAATCAGGAAAAGCTGGATTTGTGAGATGCGCATTGCCTGTGGGGCAATTGTGTGTCACCTCGCCCGGCACATTGGGTGATCTGGCGCGTAAAAAAAAAAAAAAAAAAAAAAAAAGTGAGAAAAAAGCATCATATTTTGACCCTGGAGGCAGCGATTGAGCTTACCCCATGATCCAGCCGAGCGACAAGGACGTCAGCGAGGCCACCATGACGCAATACACCATGTATTTTGGCGCGGTCGCTTCTGTGGATTCAGACATCATCTTGAAACGACGGACAAAATGCAAAATTCTGCAAAAGGATAAAAAAAAGATACAAGAGCGAGAAAGAAAAACAAGAGACAGTCTAATGGCTACCTGACAGCCCTTTGGGATGCAATCCCATGGGATCGCCGGACGTACCCCTCCACTTTATTGTCACAACCCCCGCCGCCCATGCCTCTTTGTTTTTTTACGAAATGAGCCCGGCATTTTTGCGCGCCTTGCTTGTTGCAAAAGCACCATTGGGTTATTTTTGTAGTTTATTTTGTTTCATTTTGTCGTCCCAAGAGTCGTTTGCGATGGCCATTGCATTGTTTTTTTTTTGACAATTTTGGCTTTTTGCATGGCATGTCGCGGTCGTTGGCCTCAATGGGGATCCTCTGGCGATCCGCTGGCGGACTTTTTTTTTGTGATTGCATGAATTTGCGATAAATTTGAGAAATTGGAGTCTATGGGGGTGCCAATTTTGGCGATGCTTTTTATTGAAAGGTGGATGATGGGAAGTGAAGAGTGACAGAATGAACCTATTTTGCCATGTCGACGTCGCCGTCTGCGTCGGCATTGACATTGGCGGCCTCGGCTTTTGCCGCTTTGGCGGCGATGCGGCGCTTTTTAGACTCGATGCACGCGTCGTCAAACTCGTCGGGGGTGTCAATGACACGGATGGCAGACAACAAATAACCGCCGCCTGCACTCATGGTCATTTCAGGGTGTGTTCGCCCAGGGAGCACCTAGAAAAGAGGAGGAGGCGGATCAGCAACAAAAAAAAAAAAAAAAGCAAAAAAAGAGAAAAAGAAAAACGCGCAACTTTGCTTTTACCTGATACCGACGCAAGAAGCTCTCGCTAATGTCGCTTTCGATATAGTCCCTTGACTTGCGCATATACTCTGCGGCCGGGACGAGCGGCTCCTTGGCATGGCTGTACACGACAATCGGCCGTGAGCCCGACAAGTATGGCGTGAGTTTCTCAATGATGCTCTTTGTGTCATAATAAGACGAGATGATCACACTAACCAAAAAAAAAAAAAAAAAAAGAGCGCGTCAGTGGCCCCCTCCATGAATATAAACACCAATTTGCGCCAAAAGAGACGCGTCAAAAGAGCTTTTTCGCGTTTTACCCATCGAAATTGCCCTCAAAGAGCAACTCTCGCGAACGATTACGGTCTTCCAGCGAGCGTTTCTTGCGCTCCAGCACCCTTCGGTTCTCTTCGGTCATGTCGTCCAGCTGCTCCTGCGGTTTGTCGGTCCACACCTCTAATTTTCATGTCCACAAGCAAGAAAATGGTCAGCTTCATGCTATTTTTCTTTTTTAATTGCTTTACCTTGAGGATCTTCAGGGTTGATGCGTGCGAGGGGCACCGTGTGAATGGTATTTTGAATCTTTTTGGACAGATTCAGGTAGCGTAAAATGTCAAAGTTGTGATTGTCATTGTCGTGGATAGCAACAATGGTGCCGTAGCCGGCCATACGTTCGGCAGCGGCCGTCACAATGAGGCCCTGCGTGTCGTCAAAGATCAGCAGCTTGGCATTGGCGCGCACATTGGCCCTGCTGAGCAATTGCGACAGCGTGTCGTTGCGAAGATAGCTACACATGCGCCGAAACAAAAAAAAAAAAAAAAAAAAAAAAGGTCAACATGCGCGTTCCAATAGACTTGGCTAAATTTTTACTTGATCTTGTCGGGATTCTTGTTGAAAAAAAAGTCGGTGATCGTATACAAGGTGGGGCGCACGGGCGTAAACACCTTCATGAACCTGGCAAAAGAATAGTAAAAAAAGGATCAATGTTGGATGCATGATCGTTTGACATTTTGAAGCGCGCTTACTTTTTTTTCTTGCGCTCAATGTACTTGTGCTTTGAGTATTCTGTCTTTTGGTCGAATTGTGCATGGGAGCTGACAATGCGCTGGATGAGATCCTCCGAGTCCAGCTCGCCGCTGTGGCTGTCCTGCTTCATCTGTTCGACCTGAGCGTGCGTCAATGTCTGCACCTTGCTTGTGTCCTGGATGCTCTGGTTGTTGGCCTTGGTTTCCTCGACGGCCTCGAGCGAAAAATTCTTGATGGGCCGGATGTTGCCCTTTTTGTCGTAAATCTCGTACGAAAGCCCGTATGGCTGCCCAATAAGATTGTTGGACTGGAACGAGCCAAACTTGCCAAGCTGTATCGTTCTACAAGCATGAGAAAGAGAGCAATTGAGCCCACGAGAAAGCAAAAAATGAGCTCTTTTTTTTTTTTTTTTTACGTGTCGGCGTGCAAGTTGATCAGCTTGAGATTGCCGCTTGGCATATGAATCAAAACGTATTGGTTCTCCATAACATGAGGGAAATCGTCGTCAAGATCGTCCTTGATGTCCTCGGGCGCACGCATCGCCTCGATCTTTGTATCGGCCATGGTGGAAACAAAAAAAAAAAAAAAAGTAAAGAGGAAAGAAAGCCGAATTGGGCGACTGGTGGCTGCTTTTTCCTCTATTACGAATCCGCCAAACTCCGGTCCACACTGGCAAATGCTCTGATCACACTTTTTGACGCGTCGCCGCTTCCAATGGCTCGATATCTTTGTGATTTATGAACAATTGGAGTATAAAAAAAGGGGGGGGGGGCAATTCTTTATTTCAATCGATTTAATTTAAAAAAAGACGCAATTGCATCCTTTTTTTTTTAAGAGCAGCCGGGGATGTTGTTCCAGCCATTTTGCTGCAGGGCCTCCTGGACACGGCGGACAAAGGGTCGTTTCTTGGCAATGTCGCTGACTGGTGTGAGCATGATGACCTGGATCAGCTGTGCTAAGCCGTCCAGGGCCTTTAGCTTGACGTCTGTGTTGTTGTCGACGTGGTAGAGCAAGATGTCGCAAGCCTGCTTGAGCTCGTGGATACAGGGTCGGAAATAGCAATCTATGTCGATGATCCAATTATTGAAGAGCTGGACGAGGGCGAAGGCTGCGGTTGTGCAGCGCTGGAGAGACAATGGGGTAGGCAGGTAGGTCTGGTGGAGGAGGATCCATTGGCCGTGGTAGCGAATCCAATGCATGTAAAGACAACGCGTGCTCCACACGGAGGCCTGCTTCATGGGCAACGTGGGTAACGACGCGCGGAATGCAATGAGGCTGCGTTCAATACGTTCGATTTCGCGGTAGGGCGTCTCCTCGGCGTCATTGGCAAAGCATGTACGCCGAATGTCGCGCGTGATCTGACACGCTTGGAACTCGAGCCATTGGAAGAGCGCCTGGCGGTCATCCTGTGAGAGCGATGGGTTAAACGCCGTGGTGGTGGACGTGTCGCCGCTGTTGAGGTGCACCTCGTACGGCTTGTTGTGGAAATGCGACGTGGCCGTGTCCAAAAAGTACAAGAACCAGAGCAAAGAACGTGCGTAGCCCTTGATGTACCGGATGTTGGCATTTTTAAAAATGGTTTCGTGGTGAGTCTGTGCAATGCCATCCAGCGCCTCTTCGCGGTACAATTGCAGCGACAGGGCCATGCGCACCGCCATTCCGGAATAAATGTAAATGACCGATGTGTTGCCGCTTTCCATGTGATATAGGACCAAATTACAAATGGCGTGGCACGTCGCCAGGTTTTGCGTCTCGAAATAGAGGGTCGACAGCAGATGCTTTGCCCAGCCATAGTATTGTTGTGCCAGACTGATGCATTCGGCCTCGCTAATGTGCAACGAAGCGAATGCCTCGCGATGCCAGCAATAGGCGTGGGGTAACATGTGGCATAGAATCGACGCGTACAATAATTGAAGCGAGGGTGTGGCATCCAGGATCTCCTGGTCCAGCAACATGTCTTGCAATAAGACATTAAAGGGCTGCACGGCGCCGTGTAGCAGACACGTCTTGTACAAGCTGAGCAAATTCTTGACAATGGTCTGTGGCAGGGGTGGAGGTGGTTGTGTGATTTCCACAGGGTCGTCGGCCATGGCAAGCATGGTGCTGTCTGGCTGAAGACTGGTAAAGTGCGAAAGGCGGATGGTTGGGAAAATGGCATTGTTGCGTCGCAGCCACGCAGGCTGGGGCCCCGCAGGTGCCGGTTGGGGCGTCTCATTGTCCAGGGCAAACTGGATGAGGCACTTGTAAATGTCTTGCACGTGCTGCAGGTGCGTGTCAATGGCAAGGCCACTGGGGTATTTTTGATGAATGTCCCAGCCCGTCAGCGCCTTGGTGCACAAATTGGGCTGGTTGTTCTCTTTGACGAGCGCCTCAATGATGTCGAATTCGTTTAAAAGAGAGTGGATCTGGTCCTCCAGACCGGCAAACCGATCCCGCAGCGCCGTGCTCTCCAAATCACCAGGCGCATCAAGATATTCGCATTCCACCTCAGCAGACATGCATTGGTCACATGACGGCCGCCCTCGCGAGCATTTGGACCTGTGGCGACGACACCTAGAGAAAAAAAAAAAGGGGGACAAACAGTGAGCAAAAATAAAGAAAAAGCAAAAAACGTAAACGAAAGCCCACGACTTACCTTTGGCACGACAAAGGCATACGTGCCCTCCTCTTCACAGCTTGCTTGCTTAATCCATCACACAAAGCCACAAGAGCACCTTCTGTTGCCATGGTAAAAGATCAGGGTGTAAAATATAAAACAAAAAAAAAAGAAAGAAAAATGGGAAGAAAGAAGGTGGCAAAAAAGTAAATTGGCCAGCGGGAAAAGATAAAAAAGGCAACAGGGCCAAGGCTTTTTTTTTTCTTTGTGAGTGAGTGTGAGCCATCCACTGTCAGACCAGGAGTGAGAAAAAAAGCCATTCCCCTGGGCCTGCACATTGTCGGCGATAGGAGATGAAGCGAGCCCAAGGTTGTGCAGACTGACATCATACGTCCTATTTTGGGCCATGGCCGCCACATGCCATCTTATTGGCCAGGCCACACAAACAAAATCAAAACTCAGCCACGTCGTGCTTTTTTTTTTGACGAGCAGCATGCTGGGGTCGGCCCTGATCCAAGGAAAAGGACGCGCAGAAAAGAAAAAAAATGGGTGGCCCTTTTATATGTGCCAACTATGCTGCGCCGGACGTCAATGACTCATTCCTGCGCAAGAACGCCCGGCGAACAGGGCAGCATCACCGACAAAAAGCCACATGTACTTGCATCCGGACTGCGCAGTGCCCAAAAAAAAAAAAAAAAAAAGAGTGGCACCATTCGCGTTTTTTGCGTTTTGCTTGCTTTCCCCATTGGATGCAAATCCATTGAACTTGACTCACTATACTGTAATACTGTATGATATTTGCTGCGCTTTTGATACTTTCAAGGGACCTCCATAACGATAAAATGCCTTTAATTCAAATAAAATCGTTTCATGTCTTCTCGGCATTCTGTTCCGTTGCCGGTTTGAAATCTTGTCAGCTGTGCCAGCACAAACAACACCAGCTTGTTCGTCAGTGCTGTCGCTTACAACTTACAACGGTGCGGTGACGAGCCAAGAAAAGCTTTGGACACAACGAAGCCAGTTTCATTTGAGTTTTTTTTTTTCCGGTTTGCGCGTATCATGTTTTTTCGGGCAGCCTGTATGATATCGAATCCGAGTCTATTGTAACAATTCCAGTAGAGCACAAAAGTTGCAATAAAATTGCTGCCATCGTATCATACAAGCCGAGCATTACTGCGGCGTTTTGATAAAAATTACGTACAGTACAATAAATACGAGATCAAAAATTTGCCGCCATGATCGTTGTACTGTAGCACGGGAATCTCGCAATCACGGGTTCACGGCATTTCATCCGTCCATTTTTGAATCTCAGGAGAGAAGGAGACAGAAAGTGAGGCGTGTACGCGTGCTACTGTATCATTTCAATGCCTGAAGCATCGCGCTACTGTAAAACTGCACAAAAACTTACACACGTTTAAAAACCATGAAAGAACGTGTTTTTCAAGTTTTGCCGGCTTGCTGTGCCTCCAGAATTTTTTTTACAACCTGCTCGCCTGCCAATGAAAATTGCGTCATGTCAAAAACTACGGCCCAGTTCTCAAGACGGACCCGCCCGATTTTTTTTCGACTCGAATATGTCAAAAACATCCAATTTGTACTATTTTGCATTCATCTGTCCACCTGCATGGTCAACCCCGCTCAAAAATACCTGCATCGAATTCAGCGCAAATGTTGCAACAAAAAAGTTTAAACCCTCAAAGCGCTACGACCAATTTTGAAAAATTCAGGGGTCACTCAGGGGTCACACATTTCAATCTCAGAAAATGCCTAATTTGGGAAATTTCGAACTCCGAGTGATCAATGCATCCCAAACAGGTAACCCCGACCATTTGCTATTGGCAGACAAAAGACAGGTCGCCCTGACATAAGAAAAAAAGCCGAAGAAGAGGGACGCATGAACGGCGATCGACTGAGAAAAGTGCCTACTTTGGGCAAGATTTTTCTGCAAAAATTCAAGGTTTGACCTGCATGGATTTTTTTGTATCATTCTACTGAGTACTGTACCTACAGTACTGTACAGTATCATACAGTATGATACTGTATTTTTTTATTTTTTTTTGCACATTTTTGTGGTGCGCTGATGAGTGTATGTACAGTAGCGATCAAATATTTTTTTGATTAAAAGTTGGATTTTTCTCTGCGAGTTTTAGCTTGCGCGTGGCGCGTCTTCTCTTTCCATTTGCAAGATTCAAGCAAGCATGGTTGAATTGCACCATGAGTCCATGATGACGCGCTACTGTATCATCATAGAAACAAAATTGTGAATTATTATGATACGTACTGTATACTCTAGGGAAATGTCGATTTTCTCGTCAACGACGTGACAGCCAGCTTGACCCCCACCAGTTTCTATCATACTTTTGTTCTACGTATGATAAAAAGAGAAAGGGCAAAAAAATGCCGACATGTCAAAGTTTCTTCGTGCGTGAAGCTGAGAGCGAGCACTCGATGCGTCGATGGCGCCCCACGTCAAATTGCAAAATGCATGCATGATTTTCCACCATTTTCAAAGGGTGAAAACAGAGGTACTCGGATCGCCGCGCCCGTTTAACCCTAATAAGGTCGAATGCATCCTCCATTTACCGATGAAAATGCCATACAGTAAAATCCTGACTTCCTGACTTCCTGAGCGCTGGGCTGTTGGGCTCCATTGACAGGTTCTTGCGTAAAATGCAATCTGCTTCGTATTTTCACCACAAGGATACAGTATCGCGACGAAGACTGGCCGCAGATTCTCAAAACACCGCTCATAAGAAAGAGCACAATCTGTTACGTACGTGACCATGGATAATCGCTTTAAAAAAAACGAGTTCCAGCAGCAGACAGAATCAATGCGAGCAAGCAACCTGTTTGCGGGGCAACTTGGACGCGTGAAAAACCGCGTCAGACGTTTATTTAAGCGCGTCTGTTTCAAGTCAAATCCATGCACCTGAAACCTCTTTTGCTACTGTAGTGGACGTGTTGACGCGGATCCAAGGACGCGCTCCTTATTTGTGCCATTCGTCGGCAAAGTTTATTCTACAGTAAAATCGCGAATTGCTTGCCAACCAGCAGGCCGACCTCACTCGTTTTTTTTTTTTTGGCATTGTTCGTGGTTTCTCCCGGCGCTGCCACTTGTTGTGCAAGTTTGGAGGGTTTCTGGAGACCCTTTTTTTCGATTTTGGTGTCGGAACTCGGAGAGGGCCATTTTTTGATTTGCGCTTGTTGGCGCGACTCCGGCGCCCTGCAAGTCATCCCAATAGATGTTTTGCCCCCTGTTTGTTAGTAAAACTGCAAGAAAAACCGGGGGTCGACTAGACTGCTGTAGAGCAAATCGCGACCAAAGAATTTGATGAAAAAGTGGATTCTCTCGGCGAGTTTAGCCCTCCATCGATAAAATTGGTCTCATTCGATAGAGATTAGAGAATAGAGATTCAAAGTGTGCTGACACTCGACACGTTAAAAGCGCTATGGGTCGTCCTATCGGTTTCTGAGAACATCGAGAGTGAATTTTTTTGACATGTTTGAAAGGCTTTGACAAGCGTACAAAAATCATGCATCGGGCAAACAAACAATCTGGAAGAGCCAGGACATATGACACGCGCGCGCTTTTGTGTTGGCGGACTTTTAAAGGTCGATGCACATCGATGAAATGCCCCTTTTTTTGTTCTTTGTTCTTCATTCTCTTTTTCATTTTATTGTCTCCAGGCGTGCACGACTTTTTCGTTGTTTCAAAATCGACCGACGCTATGCTTGTTCACGACACCATGATGAATGTGAAGCGCGTGAGTGGTTCTTTACTTTTTTTTTTGCACATGTATGGGTGAGCCATGGCCTCATTGTCTCTCTCTTTTTTTTTGTTCTCTCAGACGGACGAGCAAAAGAAGCTGCTTGAGGTGCTTGCCGAGATCCGCGACAAGGAGGCCTCGTCTGGGTGGAGCACGTTGACTATTGAGCAGTGGGTGGCGCGGCTGGACAAGCTGGACGATCGACGGCAGTTGCCATTGTCGACGGACCAGCGCGCGGCGCTGCAGCGGTATTGGCACGCCAATGGCGATCTGCGCCTGAGTGCCAATGACATGATGTGCCTGTATCTTGCCACGGCCGCGGCCGCCACCACCGCGTCCTCGGACCACACAAAGATCATCCCGACCACACCAGATCCCGGCCCATCCAATCGCACGAGCCACAAGGCCATTGTCCATGTCATTGACACGAAATCCATGCCATTCAACACATCGCGTCATTCCATCGCCCTCCCACAGTCGCCACAGGTACAACAGCATGAAAAAAAAACAAAAGGAAAAAGATGGCCTTGTCTGACACAATTTGTATTTTTCCTTCGTTTTATTAGACGCCCGTGCATCCGACGCCGCCATCACCGGCAAATCAACGCGTACGCACGGCCCTGACGGATGAGCAGGTGGCCAGCATGATCAAAGAACTGGATCAGCTCAAGGCGGATCTCAGGGCACGGCAGCAGGCTCAGGCGATGCAACAGGAACGTATTGACGAGGTAAATTGGCGCAAAAAGAGAGAGAAAAAGAGAAATCTCACGCTTTTTTTTTTTTTAATTGCCTTGATGCACGTAGCTCGAAGCGTATGTCAAGACACTGGAAGCTGTGACGGAAGACAGACTCTTGTCAAGCAAGCGAACACAAGGTAAAGAACCAAAAGTTGGTCACCATTGATTGCTTTACGTGTTTTTTTTTTTTTTTTTTTTTTTTTTTTTGCAGACAAAGAAGCAGCTGCCGAGCGTGTTGCGGCCAAGGAAGCTGAATTGGCGCAGGTGCAGGAGCAACTGGCTTGTGTGATACGTGAACGCGATGTCGCTGTGGAGAAAGCTGCACAGACCGCCAAGGAAGCCGCCGCGCGTGCTGCAGACAACGCCGCTGCCGCGTCAAAAGTCAAACAGCAGCTTGAAGTAAAAAAAGATCAACGCGTTTGTCGCGGTAAAAAAAAATACGTTTTGCCGACGCGCCTTTTTTTTTTTTAGGCTGCGGAGCGTGCCATGTCGAGTTTGGCCGATACACGGAAGGATTTGTCTGAATTGAAGCAAATATGCGAGCAACAAAGCTCTGATCTTGCGCAAGAGCGTGCGCGCAATCATGTGCTCCAGGAGCAGGTAGACGCGGTGGCAGCGGTGCGTGCGCGGGCGCGCGAATCGAGCACGCCGACAACACAGGCATTGGTGACAAAATACAACATGGCCATGGACGACGAGCTGTATCTTGTGTCTTTGGATGCCGAAGTCACTGACGCGCTAAAAAAAGTCGAGGCCATGAGCGCCATTGAAGCCATCCTCACCAGCTATTGGGTAAAAAAAAAAAAAAAAAAATGGAAGTAAAGCCCTTCCTGTACCTTGATGTCTCACCAATCACGCCGCCTTGCCCTCCCCAACAGTGGAAGCGCGCGTATCTGATTCTCCGGGGCTATCCCAAGACTTGGTATCATCTTTCTTGCCTTGGTGCGACGCTGTGCACGCTCATCTTCTTTTTTGTGCCGATGCCACTGTTCAATCAGCATCATCTTTACACCATGGATGTGTCTGGTCACTACTATACATGCCCGACATCGCCCTTCCAGCGGCTGCTCATGTGGTGCATCGATGCCCTGCTGTTTGATGCCGATGCACCCATGGTCCAACCCTATTAACCCATTGATACCCCCCTCCTTTTTTTTTTTCTCTCTCTCTCTGTCTTTTTTTGGCTTTAGTGGCCGGTTATAGCCGTGCCTAAGCTTTATACACGCTTCGGTGTTGTAAGTACATCACAATTGAAAAATGAATTTTCTTCTTATTGGCTCATTATTTTTTCTTGACTTGAATTTAATAATAATAAAAAAGTACCCCTCCCTCTTTTTCTCGCCATTATACGACGCTTGAAAATAAAAAAAAAGTACAATCGGCATGATTGTTTGTGTCGTTGCTGGGGAAAAAAAAAAAGATATGATAGGAGAATAGGCAAGGTCGTACAAAGCAACGACCAAATACGGCGGTCGCCATGTGTCTTCAGCGGTTTCTTCATCCCAACCAGGACTCTAAAGGTGAAATATAAGAGGTTTTTTTCACTCGAGAGTGTGAAATCAGGCTTTTGTATAAATAACAGCCATGGCGTCCCCCGTCCTTTTCTTTTTCATCTCTTTTGCGTCTTGTTTTGTTTTTTGCCCTCTTTTTTTCTTCTCGAGCCCTCTCGTTTCGTTTTTTTTCGATTTTTGCATTGCAACGCTTTTCGACACGGCTAATTGATCTTGCAGCGCAACCATGCGGACATTCACACGGTCGATTGGATGATGTCACCCTTTTCCCTGCCCCTGCGGCTGATCTTGCTGTTGCGGCCACTTTGCAATCCGCACCTCCATGCGATAACGACACGCTTTTGACATCAAAAAGTCATTGGTAGCCCTATTGGAGCGGCTGTCACGGCCGATGGAGGGGCACGGAAAAATCAGGGTTACTGCTTTTTTTTTTGTCCCCCGGGCAAGGCGGGGCGGGCCAGGGCTCGTGCCAAGGGAAGGGCCGGTGCATGGAAATTTCCGCCGACATCTTTCATGTGAATGGCCGTCAGCCTGGCAAAACAAAAAAAAAGACCAATGAGGAGCGGACTTTTCCCCCTTTTTTTATCTTTTTGTGTTTGTTCCTTGCCTTTCTCACTTCGTCTCCCCTCCCCAACTTGATGTTAAAACACACTGTGGTTCTCGCCAGGCACTCGTCTGCTGCCGCTACATGCACTCGGCTAGCGTCGCGACGGGCCACCGTGCTCTATTTGCCACTTGCGCGCTACTCTTCCGCAGCAGCGCAAGGTGTGCTGCCCGACTTTGCTTACAATATACCCTCGAGCCGCACCAGCCAGAAGCAGCCGGCCACACAACAACAGCAACAACAGCAGCAAGGTATTTCTTTTTTTTCATTTTTCTCGACCAACATTGGAGCTTACCCGTTCTTTTTTTTTTTTTTTTTTTTTTTTTTACTTGATTTTACTTAGTTTCGCCGCTGACAAAGTATGATTCCATCACGGCGGCAGGTTCTGTGCACAGTGACACTCATCAACGCAGCATTGTGCAGTCGCTCGATCAGCTGTGGCACGAATTGAAACATTATCAGCCGCATGTCAAGTCTTCCAAGCAACCTGGCCTTGTACACTCGGTAAAAGCAAAACAACAATGCCCAATTGGCCATGAGAAAAAAAAAGATCAAAATGGTTATTCGGTCCCACTCACGGCTTTTTATTTTTTATTTTTTTTTCCCTCTAGATTTCTCGGCTTTTTGCGACGCCGCCAAAGTCGTACCAGCCAAAGTCGCTGTACGTGTACGGCAGCGTGGGGACTGGCAAGACGATGGTGATGGATCTGTTTTACGACACACTTCCGATTGAAAGGAAGCGTCGTGTGCATTTTCACGCGTTTATGCTGGATGTGCACGCGCGGATCCACCGGCTAAAGACCAAATTGGGTGCGGGTGGTGACCCGATTCCGCCGCTTGCTGACGACCTTGTGCGCGAGAGCTATGTGCTTTGTTTTGACGAATTCCAAGTGACGGACATTGCGGATGCGATGATTTTGCGGCATCTTTTTACCGAATTGTTTGACCGGGGTGTTGTGCTTGTGACGACGTCCAATCGGCATCCCAAGGAATTGTACAAGAACGGGATTCAGCGGTCATCGTTTGTGCCGTGCATTGATCTGTTGATGAAGAGATGCCACGTGCTGTCGTTGGATTCAGGCACCGATTATCGCAAGATTGAGCGCGAGCGTGCGCATGAACCCGTGTACCTGCACCCGCTGAATGGGTCGACACGCAAAACCATTGACCGCCTGACGCGCCAGGTGACGCATGGCGCGCCACTCACGCCGAAAACGTTGCGCTTCCTGGGCCGCGATCTCGTGATCCCAGAGACCGCCAATGGCGTGGCACGCGTCGCGTTCAAGGATGTGTGCGCCAACGCATTGAGCGCCGCCGATTACCTCGAGATGGTCAAGCATTTCCATACCATCATCCTCACCGACATCCCGCGCATGACCATGAAGCACCGTGCCGAGGCCCGCCGCTTCATCACCATGATCGACGCCATGTACGAGGCAAAAGTCACGCTTATTGCCTCGGCAGAGAACTCCATTATGGAAATCTTCAATGCCGATGAAGGCAAAGACGCCCTCGCCGAACAGATGCGCCTCAGAATGGACGAATTGCAAGTCGATACATCCGACATCTCGTCCCCGCTCTTCACCGGCCAAGAAGAAGCCTTTGCCTTTCAGCGTGCGCTCTCCAGATTGATCCAAATGCAAAGCAAAGAATGGGTCAACAAGGACTTGCAATAGAAACTATACTCTAGTTTACAAATTTATTACCCCTCCTTACACTTTTTTTTGTTTTTTTTTCAATAAGATCCATTGATTTTTATATGATACCAAGATTGATTCGTAAAAAAAGAAATTGGGACTTTTTTTTCCATTTGAAAAAGAGAAAAAGATGCTACAAAGAAAAAAAAAAAGGAGATTCAAGGGGGAAAAAGGGAATAGGTGTTTCGTATTGTGGGAGATATAATGGTGCCGAGAGACAGAGAAAAAGAAGAAAAAAAAGGGGGGGCAGAGATGGAGATTTGACAAAGATGAAAAAAAGAAGCAACAATGGCACGGATTTTGGAAAAAAAAAAAAGGGGGGATGTACAAAGGGTGGAAAAAAAAAACGAAAATGGGGTGCTCAACCGTGCGTGTCTGACTTGATCATGTTTTCGTGCTCAGGTTTGATCATGGGTGCGTCTGCGGGTGTGGATGACAAAAAGCCATTGTCGTCGATCATGGCGGATGAAGCAATGCTTGGCTGATCAAAGGGGGCGGCGGATGAGCGGAATTGCCATTGATTTGGCGAGTACATCATGAATGCTCTGTCAAAGGGCTGCTGTTGTGGATGGGTGAGGGCGGGGCCACGTGCGTTTGCTGCAGCCGATGACGATGTAGAGGGATAAGTTGCGGATGCAGTGCGATGACGATCGTTCCACACATAATTGTGCCAGGGCAAAGGCTGCTGTTGTTGCTGTTGTTGTTGATGTTGCTGATGCTGCTGCTGTTGCTGATGGGGGTCGTGATCATGCTCGGGGGATGAATGCTGCTGCTGTTGTGCGTGATGATGGGCGGCGGCAGCGGCATTGGCGTGGTATGCGGCATGGTCTTGGTATGGATGGTGAGCGGGATGATGAGGATGAGGCGGATGGTGGTGATGCTCATGTAAATGCGAGTCATTTGCACTAAACGAGCGTCCATGAGCGGCAAAGTTGAAAAACGAGTTACTTGGTACCACGGGGGTAGGTGCGATGAGTGCCGACGATGGCAATGCGGCCGACGGTTGCTGTTGTGCTGCCATGGCTGGATACGCCTCCATGGATGGCTGTGGAATGGGCGTCGAAGGCATCAAGGCTGCTGCGGCGCCTTCCGGAACATTGGATGATGATGATGACGAAGACGACGACACCATGCGCTGCTTCTTTTTCTTGCTTTCTTGGCGCTTTGTTGGCTGCTGCGATGCCTGTTGCGGCGGCAATGCGCGCTTGTTATTGCTCAATGGCGAGACCGACGCGTCATTTGCCGTATTTTCCGTGGCTTTGGGCCCCGACGGATTGTAATGGCCAGGACTGCGGCCACGCACAACAAGCGGGCACGTCTCCGTCGATGCCACGACGTGTAATTGCTGGTTTTCCGTTTCAACGAGCAAATCCACGTGCAAATGAAAATATTGCTGGACAGCGCGCTTTTTGCCATTGTTGGCCGTGGCCGATTTGAATTGGAGGCGATCAAATGTGACCGTCTTGCGTGGCGTTGTGGCATTGGTGGCCGATGGCGTTGTGGAGGTAGTGCTGGTAGTGTTGGGAGTGGCATTGGAGCTGAGCAATGGGTCGAGCGGTCCCGACGACGACGACGACGACGGAATGGGCGAAAGCGATGCGGTGCCCTGCTTGTCCAAAGCATTGACAATGGTGGGCCGGATAGGAAGCAAACCAGGCACGGACTGCGGCCCCTTGTCGCGCTTGGCCGTCATTTGAACGAGCGACGCGTTGGTGTTACCGTCCGACGCGCGCACAACGACGCGTACGAGGAATTGCGTGATCGGAAGCGTCGATGATTTGTCCGGCGCAAGCACGCTGAAAGCACCCGCGTGGAAATCACCAAAAGACTCGGAACCATCGCCCCCACGAACAGAAAGCGTGCACGACGTCGTCAATTGGAAGTAATTCCGACGATAGCACGTCCACACATCGTCGAATAAAAAGAACCCACGGTCCATCTGGCAAAAGACATCCAATTGACAACTGTAAAAATATCAAAAAAAGAAAAAAATTGAAAGAGAGAAAAAAAAAAAAAGAAAAAAGAAGAAAAAAAATGACGTGCGGTTAGCGCTACTCCCCTTTCTCCCATTTGCGCTGCCACCATCTCTTTGTCCCCCCTCCCCGCCCTATTTTTTTTATTTGCCTTGCCTTTGTTGGTTCATATCATAGACGGCCATATGCGTCCTTGTTGGTGAAAACAAGAGACCCTCGCACTCGCTTGTGACGCGTCGCCGGTGGAGGGACACTTTGCTCGGCGCAGGCGGGCTGGAGAACCATAAGAACAAATAAAAAAAAAGGGGGGTGTCAGTGAAAAAAAAAAAAAATAAGAACGTGCTGACATCGCAACATAGCTGGACTTTTTGATAAAGTCCAATTTACCTGTCGTGTGTGGCGTCTGTACTGGCCAGTAGCGGTGACGTTGGCTTATCGTGCTGCTTGTTGTCCATCACAAGAGACAAGAAAGAACAAAAAAAAAAAAAAAGAGAAAAAGAGAAAAAAAACAAAGAGAGGGAAAAAAAAAGGGCGGAGGTGCAAGTGGACACACACAAGAAGAAGAAGAAAAAAAAAAGAGGAGGTCAAAACAAACAAAAAGGCTTTAGAGCAAGAAAAAACAGGAGTGAAAAAAAAGGGCGCATCTGCCAAAAAGCATGAAGAAAGCCCACGTCACGTGTGTTGCTGAGAGCCAAGGATCCAAAGGAAGCAACCGATCGCCCCAAACGTCTGGGCCAGTCATGGGCCAGTCATGGGCCTGTCTTGGTGGGCATTCTATGCATCTTTCCCTAGCCAACAAGAAAAAACAGGAACCTTTTTCTGCAATTTTAATGCTTTTCTTTGCTCGCTCTCTCTTTCTCAGCAACGCCATGGGCAGCATGCGCGTGTTTTATGGCGGAGTTCTCAAGGTGTCAATGCAAAAAAAGTAAAGCACGCGTGTCGGCGTGTCAAAAACAAGAACGTCAAAAACAAGAAAAAAAAATAGAGCAACCAGGCCAAGAATTGAGGAGGTTTTATCTTTCTATTTATGATTTCATGCCGCCGTCAGATGCGCATACATCATCAAGAGCCAGCTGTACACGATACCCACGGCGCAATACACGCTTGTCACCATCAGCGGCAAGAATTCCAGCCGGTCGCCAAAGATCAGTGTGTGCCCCGCGCCAACATATCCCACGAGCGCCACCAAACCCAGCAAATATAGCCGTTCCACGTTGCTCAGCATCCGCCGGAGTTTCCTAAACCAAGCAAACGCGTTAGTACAAAGTGGGAAAGCGAAATAAAAACAGGTGAGTTTCTTACGTGTGAAGGCAGTAGCTGAGGCCAGGCAAGATGGACAGGTACCAAATGAGTGTGATCATCCACTTGATGGGGGTTTCTAAACAATGAGCAATCAACAATGGATGGGTGTGAGATGAAAAAAAAGAAAATTTTAAGCGCATTGGCTCTTTTTTTTTTTTTTTTTTCTATTACCTTGCACGTGAAACAAGAGCGGGTAGAGAGAGATGATGCCTGCACTGCTTAGGATGGTAAAGATGCGCAGATGGAGCAGGCTCTTGCCGGCCATGAAGCTGTAAAAAGTAATAAAAAAAAATAGGGGGCTTGAGTACAAAAGAGCGTGCACTTTTTAGGGCTTGACTGTCCTTACGAATAGGGGATGAGCACGATCATGATCGCCTTTTCGTGCACGTGCCAGCCAAACAGGTACGACGCAAACCCACAGAGCGTCAACGATGATACAAAGTTGTCAAACGACGGCTTGCGCCAAACCACCTGCAGCACGATCTAAAGACCAAAATCGTCATTGCTATAAGCACAATGCCATGTGTTCCTGTTCTTTGGGCCTTACCAATTGCACCAGGACAGTCAGCACGAGAGTATGAATCGCGTCCACTGTGGGCAGCACAGCAAACACGGTGTCACCCACGTATCCACGCGTCATGGACGACACAGCCGACGCGTCAAATGACCAATGCAAACGCTTGGCAACTTTAACATAAAAAACGCGTCAGAGCGCGCATTTCCCGAAGTTTTTTTTTCTTTTTTCTCCAATTTACCAAAAATCAAGCATCGATCCAAACCCGCATACAATGCCCAGATGTTTGGCGCCCAGTAGGCGTGGCAGAGACCGCGTGTAAAGGGGAACAGGCGCGCAACAAGGGCTTGAAGCTGGCCGGTGGCAACAATGGGGCCGAGCGAGACGGCAAAGATGGCGATGACGACGGTGCCTGTGGCCGCGAGGCGTACCACCGAGAATTTCTGTGCTTCGACAAAGCAGTACGCGCTCAGTAGGTACACAAAGTACGCGGGCGCCATGTACAAGTAGATGTGCTTGAAATTGAGCAATGTGGCAAACAGTGCGGCGCACCACAAGTACCTGCCACGCTGCGCGTCCACAATCGAATGCACAAGCAGCCCGTACAGCAACCCATTGTACTGAAAGTGCATATGATCGACAATCCATAGCCCCGGGTGCAAAAAGATGGACACTGCAATGATCGTGCGGATCGTTTTGGCCGTCGACGTCGGTGTCGTCGTGGAACTAGTCCCAGACGATGTCGATGCCTTTTGGTCCTCTGTGTCGTCCTCCTCCGCGTTGATGTACCGCCACAGGCCCCAGAAAAGGATCAATTCGCTCGCCATGACCGTGCATCGCTGATAAATGATCGTGCGCTCATTCACAAATGGTGCCGCCTGGATTTGCAGCATGCTTTCGTCCACGACCGCTGCACCCACACTCAGCAGCTTCTCAAACCACGCAAAGAACGGCGGATAGTCTAGTGTCCACTGCGACGTCGCCTGGAAAAAAAAAGTAAAAACAATCATTAAAAACAAGTAAAACACGGGAAAATGCTACGGGAGAAGGGCCCTCTTGCTCACCTCACGATACCACTCGGAAAAGGGAAGCGAGTGGGTGATAGCCATCCAGTTCCTATGCACCTCAAAGTCGGTCGAGTGGCTAAAACAAACAAAAATGAGGTCAATTTTGCCTCTCTTTCCCGGTCGCGTCGGGTTTCTTTTTGTATTTTTGTGTCGCAACTGACTATGTTGGTATTAGTAGCCATTTGACAAGCGTCGCTACAATGAGGATGGAGTTCATGGAGAGACAAGGCCGAGCGGAAGGAGAAAAAAGACACGTTCCCAAATTGGCGTTTGCGAAAAAAGTCGCGCGGCCCTCATTTGATCCCGCCCAAAAACGGCAATAGCCACTTGCCCTTCGGTGTGCAACAGTAGCTGAATGAAAAGAAAGGCAGCTGGCTATGCCAATTGGTGTGTCAAATCCACTTTTCTGTGATTTTCCTCTTTACAAGTTACTTTTTCACCATCACGTATAATGCAGCTCTCCCGAAACATGGCTCAAAGTGAATTGACATGCTAAAAAGACCTAGCTGGAGCCAGTTTTTAGTTCTCGAAGAGCATTGCGGCACGTCAGACGAAATGCAAACTTCAACCGTGTCGCGTGCTCAAACCAAAATCGAAAAAACAGGTCTCCGGAATTGCGCCAAGTTGGCACACTAGTTGAAGCGAAATGACAAACCATCAAAAATGCCAAAAGCGAGCGCAGTCGATCTGCCCAATCACGAGCAATGGGCGATTTTCGAATAAAATTGACACGCGAATTGCGCAGGAAAAACGCGTCATGAACGCCGCGCTGACGCGTCCAGTAGCAAGAGACACCCCAGGGGCATGGGTTGATTAAGAACAAGGAGCGTCCAACTCGACATTTGACGCAGGTTATCGCGCGTCGAAAAAATCTTATGATTTTAAAGCCGTGCCAAAGGTACCAAAAATTCACTTTTGTCATTGATCACCGACGTCCACGTACGCAGCAAGTCATGCTCTTTCTGATGATGCGTGTTTCTCGGAGAAGCAGACAATTTTCGTTGAGATGTCCTTGAGCTGAAAATAAAACCTAAAATGCACTTCACGCCACAGCCAGTCAATGAACCCCTGATTTTTATCTGATTTTCGTCGGTGAATGAGTGTGCGTATCATGTGGTTTCAATGGCGCGGTGCACTGAAGACCTAAATTCACCCCTTTCAAAATTGCCGACCGTACTTCTTGGAAAAATGGCGATTTTGAAAATTGGTCATTGCGCGTCATCTAGCAACCGCAATGTTGCAAGAGTCGGCTCATTCGAAGGAGGAAGCGTGGAATTATTGATCCAAGCAGTTGATTTCGTAGTAAATTGTAAAAAGAATAGTCAAAAGATCAAAAGACACTAAAATCGCAACAAATATGCGATTCTTGATCCCAATTGTGTGTGTCTTGGCCCTTGGTGATTTACAGGTGCAGAAGGGCAAATCAGCAATTCATAATTATTACTCTTAGGTGACCCAGCACTGTATAGAGCAACAAGCTATTGGTGGCCAAACGTTGGTTTTTCTAGTGCCAATTGTATTCTTGGTAAAACGCGACCAGCCGTTTCAAATACTATTAGAAAACGGACCTAGGCTCCAAGATGCATCGAATGATCAGCTCAATTGGAGCTTCAACGCAGTGCCAAACGCGACATTGCTCCTCGTTTGCTCTTTTCTCTTGTCGCAGAGTCCCTTATCTCGCCCCGCGTCTAGGAAATCGAACAACTAGAGTGTCTTTTGTCTGTTGCAGGTGAACGGGTTTTCTACAACATGCTATTCTTTGGAACAGATGAATACTTCTTTCATTTTTCCTTCTTTTTTTCATTTTTTTGCGAAAATTGTTGCTTTGACTGTTCCTCAAAACGTGAACGGCCCAATCAAAAAGAAAAATTCTTGGGTCGCTGTCTGTTTGAGAACAAAAATAGGTCTCTGGGATGAATTGCCCTGGGTTCAATTGCCTCACTTGTAGGGGCGATCAAAATTAGAATGAGCAAAAAGATCCGTACATTAGACCTCCTCTTGGATTTGCGACCAGTAAAGCCCAGACTCCTTGAGCCACCTTCTGCATGCGAGTTGTGGTTGGATAAAATAAAATCAGGGGGGAAAATCGCTGCGCAAGCCCAAGAAAAAAGAAGCTTGCATGAAAAAAGTGTCTTTTTTTTTCCCGCTCCCCTGTCTCTTTTGTCTCTTTCTCTTTTTTATTCGCTCGTTGCTATGCGCGAGATATTGACGCTGCAGCTTGGCCAGTTGGCCAATTATGTGGGCACGCACTATTGGAACACACAGGTAAAAAGTGTGTGTTGTGTATTTTTTTACGTGTTTCTGAAC
This sequence comes from Gongronella butleri, assembly GCA_025201375.1. Classification (NCBI taxonomy): domain Eukaryota; kingdom Fungi; phylum Mucoromycota; class Mucoromycetes; order Mucorales; family Cunninghamellaceae; genus Gongronella; species Gongronella butleri. Next base: position 99,395 of record JAIWZP010000007.1, read on the forward strand.
GCCTTTTCCTTGTCGCTCACCTTTAGGATGCTTACTTTTCGTACAATGACGACGCCTCGGTCGAGTTTGACCATGACACCCTCTTCCGCGCCGGATCTACGCTAAAAGTAAGCTGCACTGACGACGAATTGCCAACTTTTGAGAGTATTTGTCACTAAAGCACGCTTTTTTTTCTTAGGGCACCGAGACGTACACGCCACGCGCGCTGATCTTCGACCTCAAGGGCGCGTTTGGGTCTTTGCACAAGTACAATAAGCTGTACGAGTCTGCCGGTGCAGACGACGCCGTGGCATGGTAAAAATGAACGCGATAGGGAAGCGCGCGCGTCGCGTGGGCTTGGGCTCAATCCTTTCTTTTTTTTTTTGCTGTAGGGAGCATGGCGTGCAGCAGGCGTCGGCGGAAGCGGCGGATCATCCGTACCAGCAGCAATTGCAGCTTGCCGAGCAAGGCCAGGCGCCTTTGCAAGACGCGTCCGAGCAATTGGATCAGACGGTGTCCTCGTGGGCGGATTTCAATCGCGTGTATTACCACCCACGGTCCATGACGACCGTTGCGTCGCACACGGTCGACAACCCGCTTACGCCCTTTGACACCATCGCCATTGGCCGCAAAGCCTACAAGGACCTCGACAAGGACCTCGATATCTACGACGGGCTCGTGCGCCACTATGTCGAGGAATGCGACCAGCTGCAGGGCTTCCAGCTCTTTGCAGACATCGACTCTGCATTCGCAGGATTCGCAGAACAGCTGCTCGATGACATTGCCGACGACTTTCCAAAGACATCTATCCTGACTTTTGGTATGATGAAGGCAGAAAACAAGGTAAAACAAAGCGACCATGGCAAGGCATTGCGGCGGACCATTGATCTTTTTTGTCTTTTTGTTAGCGACCCGTGTCAACGCTCAATCGGTTCTTTGGCATCCCTCGTCTTACGCAAGCATCGTCCTTGTTTGTCCCATTGTATACGCCCACCTCTTCACGAATCCAGATCGACGGCTTGGCACCATATATCCATCCCAATGTGAGTCGTCTTTTTTTTTTTTCGAAAAATTCATCAAAAACTCACCTCTTTTCTTCTTGCATCCAAGTGTGCCTCTGTCTACCATACCAGTGCCGTCTTATCTGCCGCCATTGAGACTGCCACGTCCTGTTTCAGGTACATCGACACGCGAAATACTATTCAAACATGCCGTCTGACGCATTTTTTCTTATTCTTTGTCCCTACAGATTGAAGAGGGACGCAATGACGATCAGCGGCCTGGAAGGCCTTTTGAATTGGCGACGCGAGACGCGTCTCGCGAGTCTGGGTGTCGCTCTGCCACTGCCCATCTCGTCGTACGGCTACAGTGCCAGTCTTTCATCCAATCGCCCGCTTTTGCCTTTGATGGACTTATCATTACAGTCGTCCCTATCCAAGGTAAGCGTGATACAAGCGACATAATAAGGTCGTGCCGAGTGATCTCATGTTGTTGCTTTTTTTTCTTTTTTTGTTAGCCTGAGCACGTGTTTGGCGAATGCATCACCCTGCGTGGCCTGATGAACCAAGGTGACAAGGAAAAGTACGTGAATGAGGTGTGCAAGCCATTCAAGGACGAACTCGATCAGCTACAACACAGGTAAAAATATATATAAAAAATGAAGAAAAAGAGAAATGATTGGACGCTGACGCGTCTTTTTCTTTTTTTTTCAGAGTGATGGTGGACACGGCGTACCCTCTTCCCGATTCATACCCACGTTTCTTTTCGTCATTGCTTGATGAGGAAGGAAAGATGTAAGTTTCAATTGTCGATTTCCCGTAGCAGACCATCTCATGCCATTTTTTTTCGTTGTTTTGAACAGATACGATGCGACTCCCGGGACCACGACGCGCCCGCACCATGTGCCAATGCTAACGCACTTGTCAACGAACAGCAACACTAAGCAGATGCTCGCGGCCGAGAATGCGGCCGCCAATGGCGTGGCACTCAAGGATATCATGACGTTTATGCAGGGTGACATGGGCATGACGCACGACGATCACTTGCAGGCCAAGGAGGACATGATCAATCTCATGGATTGTTATAGCACCGACCAAGAGATGATGTAAAAAAAAAAAAATAGAGTACGCCCTGTCATAAAAACGAAAATTACATGCAAATCATCCTTTTTATTGGATTTGGGGGGAGGGGAGGGGAGAAGGCTTTTTAAACGAAAATATAAACAAGGAGTGCACTGACGAAGAAATAATAGCAGGTTGAGACGACAATTGCTTGGTAAATCGGGTAAAAATACATTGTGGGGTAGGGGAAAGAGGGAAAGGGGGAAGAGAAATAAGGCGAGAAGCCGTTTTCAAGTGAAAAAAAAAGAATCAAATGGAAAAAAGGGAGTCGCAGATCGAGTTAGATGGAAAAGAAAAAGAAAAAGAAAAAAGGGATCATGGCAAAGACAAAGGGGGAAAAAGGAAAGTGATCACTGGATTTCGTCGGAAATGCCGTCCTCGAGAATGGAAAAGGTGACCTCTGTCTCTGGAAGTGACGGTGAGTCGTAAATTTTGCAGATGCGGTTCTCTCCGCGGCCCTTGCGCAAGTACAGGCGCGTGCACGACGCGTGTGCAATGATATTGCCACCGGCAGGCTTCTTGGGATCAGGATTAAACATGGACGCGCCACCATCCACTTGCGCCACCACCTGGTTGGTGATCACGACGGCCACACCAAACTAAAAAAGAGAGAGTGTGTACATGGTCAGAGACGCGCTTTTTCCGTGAATTTTTCGTTTTTTTCGTACCTCATCGGCTAAGCGTTGCAATTGGCGCAAGAATTGCGCAAGATGTGCCTGCCGTGCGGCCAATTCGCCACGACCGGCATAATCCGTGCGATACAGGGCCATGGCACTGTCGACAATCAGCACTGAAAAGCTGTAAAATAACGAAAAAGAAAAGACGAATGAGTCTCCAATTGGAATGCGCCGCCCTTTTAGTCGCTGGGTGGGGTCCTTACCGAGCCTCGGACATCATAGCGGCTGCTTGAATGAGGAGCGACGTTTGGTGATCCGTGTTGTAGGCGCGCGCATAGGCAATGTTGTCGAGTGTTTCCTCGCCATTGAGTGAAAATCTACCATGCACACAAGAAAAAATGAGTCCGCGTTTCTTTTTACGCCTCGATTGGCGACGACAACTTACCGCTGAGCGATGGAGAGAACGCGACTAGGGCGGAACGTGCTTTCTGTGTCGATGTAAAGGCATTTTCCCTGGCCGCCGCCGATGCTGATGGGCAATTGCGCAGTGACGGCAAGCATATGGCACAGCTGCGATTTGCCTGTGCGGAACTCGCCAAAGATCTCTGTAATGGAACCCGTCTCAATGCCGCCGCCAAGGCATCGGTCCAAATCCTTGCTGCCCGTCGTAATCGTCACAATCTCCTGGCGCCGCTGGTGCACGTCCATGGCCGTCGTAAAGCCCAGGTTGACCTCCTTGGTGGCTGTCGAAAAAAAAAAAAAAAGGTCAGCTTTGTCACTCGCAAGCCCTCAATTCGTCTGTTGGTTGTACCTTCGCCCAGGATCTTGTCGACTTTTGCTTCTGAAATACCCTTGATGGCGAGCAAGTTCTTGCGAGGCGCATACGCGACAGACTCGAGAGTAAAATAGCCGTGTTCCTTGAGTTTCTTAATGTCGGCGCTGGAGACACCACCTTTGCCCTAATGAAAAAAGCAGCTGCTTGTTATTTTTCCATCCTGGAAAGCACGCAATGGTCGTTTTTACCTCGAGCATCTGGATCAAGAGAGGACCATACTCTTCTTCTTCCTCTTCAACTGCTGCAGAACCGTTGTGTTGCGACATAAATGGTGGAAAAGACGCAAGAAATACAAGAAAAGGGAAGAGAAAGGAGAAAAAAAAAAAAAAAAAAAAAAGGAGCGCAAACAACTGGATGCGCCCTATTTAAGAAGGCCGCTGCGGCTCCCGCCGGCCGCAGACGCGTGAAAAAGGTCCATGATTTTTTTCATTCCCCGACCGCGTCATACCAACCGTCAAACTCCGCAGTGGCGCTTCACTTTTTACCCGTCGCCGCAGAGATTGCGCAGCAGAGACGTTGTATCAAGTCATCCGCCGTTTTTTCTTCATTTACAGCATCTTACTAGTGGATACCTTAGCATGTCACTTTGATAGATCGGGCTGAATGATGCCAAAAAACAAATTCAACTATGATAAGGCACGCAAAAGCCTAATTTTTAAAGTGTGCAGCTCCACAATGCAATCAACCACTGATTTTTTACCATCAAATTCAGTGAATTTAACACCAACTGCCATGAGTAAACATCAATGTGGCCGGTTTAAATTCTCTACGTTGTATCTTCATATATTTTTGCATTTTGCACTCATTTTGCACTTTTGGATGCACACTGGACGCTGCTTTTGCGATGAACGCATCAATTGTTGAAATCCTGCTGGTTGACCTGATTATGCACGGTGCCTTGAAGAAAGATTCGCTATAAGATTTTTTTTTTTTTTTTTGCGCAATTTGAAGCCATACAGTCAGGCTCTTCAAGAAAAACGCGTAAAATATTATTTGGCGCCGTATTTTCACTAGCAAACACGAATCTCGAGATTTCTCGCAACTGGGCGATCCGATTCGCGAAAAACGTTAATGCCGTTGGAGAATAGGGTTTACCATTAACTGGTCCAAATTTGGGATTAGATGAGAAAGTTTCTGAGGCAGTGCCAGTAAAAGGGATACAATCACCAGCATTTGATCTCGTACCGCGGCAACGGCTGAGCACCCCGATACGTGAGTCACCTCAAATGAATCAGCGGGCAAACGCGGTAAAAGCGCTTGTGGTTTGGGGACCTCGCGTCATGTTCCCGGCGAGTTAGCCTTACGGATCGTTTCGATCCTGATTTGGCCCTGAATTTATGCAAAATGCATTTCCCCGGGATTGAGTGATCCGATTTGCGAAAAAACTTGACATCGTCGGATTTTTGAGTCGAATATCCAGTAATCTGAATTTGGAGCCATAAGGTCAGTCTCATTGGGAGAAACGCATAAAATATTGTTTGATGCCGGATTTTCACTAGCAAACACGAATCTCGAGATTTGTCGCGACTGAGTGATCCGATTCGCGAAAAAACTTAACAACACTGATGAATTGGGTCTACCATCAACTGGTCCAAATTTGGGACTAGATGAGTGAGTTTCTGAGAAAGCGCCAGTTTTACAGGCGTAAATGGGGTAAGATCATCAGCATTTTGTCTCGTACTGCAGCAACGGCTGAGCGCCCCGACACGTGAGTCACTTCAAATGAACCAGTGGTCAAACGCGGTAAAAGCGCTTGTGGTTTGGGGATATCGCTTCAATTTTTCGGCGATTTAGCCTTAAGGGGTCATTTAGATCTTGGTTTGGCCCTGATTTTATGAAAAATAAATTTTCTCAGGACTGAGTGATCTGATCTCTGAAAAAAACTTGATTTCGTCGGCTTTTTATGTTCAGCATCCTCTGGTTCAAATATAGGGCCCAATGAACAAGATCCGGAAGACGCGCCCTGCCAAAGGGAGGTTAGGTCTTTTCCAATCTGGTAGCGTACGCGACAATGGCCCAACGTGTCGACGCGCGAGTCACCTCAAATGAATCAGCGATTAAAGACGGTATAGGCGCTTGTGTTTTGGTGACATTGCGTTGAATCGTAGCGTGTTGGTGCGTAATGACTCTGAAAACTCGCATTGTCAATTTTGATTTAAGCAGACATGATACTGGTTCGGCTCTGCCTGTCCGTTCATATTCACAAATTGAGCTTCCACGTGCGTGAAAAAAAAAATCAGTCAATATCTCAGCAAGTGCCCGAGAAAATGCACAAAAGCACAAATTTCATCTGTTTTAGTTTTTCTTTTCTTTTCTTTTTTTTTTTTGCCTTTTATTCTTATTTTTATTATTATCGCGTGATAATTCTAGGCGAGTGGAAATCATACATAAAATTACAAGTTTCGTAGGAGAAAAAAGAGTAGAGGATTACAATGCAAAACGAGGGATTTCTAATTGGCGCTCAGGGACTGCTGGTGGACCAATTCACTGTAGACGCCGTTGAGCTTGAGAAGGGAGAAGTGGTCTCCCTGTTCAATGACGCGGCCGTCCTTGATGACGCAAATAAGATCTGCGTTTTGGATCGTACTCAATCTATGTGCGATGGTGATGGTTGTGCGTCCGCTGTTCTTGTCGTCGAGAATCTTGTCAATGGCAGCCTGCACGAGCTTCTCGGATTCACTGTCGAGCGCAGATGTGGCCTCATCCAGAAGCAAAATCTTGGGTTTGCGGATCAGGGCGCGTGCAATGGCAATGCGCTGCTTTTGGCCACCGGACAACTGCGAACTAGAGCAAATAAAGAAGGAAAAAAAGAAGATGTCAGCATCTCGTTTTGCAAAGCGCCACAAGTTTTTTTTTTTTTTTTTTTCGTTTAAGCATACCCCTTGTCGCCCACGCGCGTGTCGTAACCATTTGGCAAGCTTGCGATGAATTTATGGATATTGGCAGAGCGGCACGCCTCCTCGATCTGTTCTTGGGTGATCTCCTTGCCTTCTTCAATGCCATAGCGGATATTTTCGCCAATGGACATATCAAACAGCGTGGGCTCTTGGCTCACGAGCGCCATGTGGCTGCGCAAGTTGGACAGGGAGAACTTGTTGGTGCTGTGGTCATCTAGGCGCACGGAGCCGGCCGAAGGATCGTACCAGCGCTGGAGCATGCCAATGGTCGTCGATTTGCCGCAGCCACTAGGGCCGACAAGAGCAACGGTAGTGTTGCGCTTGAAATGAGCATTGAATTCACCATTGAAAATGGGAATGTCGGGGCGCGCGGGATAGCTGAACACGATGTCTTCAAAGTCAATGTTGCCGTCGACAGACTCGGGCTCAATGCCTTCCACATCGGGGTCAATCTTGGGTTCGCGCTCCAAAATGTCGAAAATAGCAACGGCAGAGTGCTTGGCCTTGGCATACGTCGACGTGAACACCGATGCACGGCCAACGCCTTGCGCAGTGATCAAAATAACCATCATCTACATTGTAAATGGACATAAAAGATGAGAAGAAACGTCTTTTTTTTAAAAAAAAAATAGGTTGGCTTACCGTCGTGAACATGTCCAAAAAGTTGGTCTTGCAGTCATCCATGAAGCGCACACCGGCGTAGAACTATATAAAAAGGGGAATTGTAAGCGTTTTTGCGCGTTTTTGCCATTTGTTAAAAGGACGTACAGCAACACAATTGGTGTAGACAGAGATGCCCTGCTGGAGGGCATAGCCGAGGGAAGCAGTGAGGGCCTTGTTGCGAGCGAGAATGTGGGGTCGCTCGGTGGCCTTGAAAAAGCGATCCTCAAAGTGCTGTTGGCGATTGAGAGAGGTCACTGTGCGGATTTCTTTGATCGCCTCGCCAGCAACCTCACCAGATTGCTCGTTGGCCTTTTTGGTCTTGTCTTCAAAGCCGCGGTGGATCTTGGATTCATAAGCAGTGGCAAACATGATGAAAGGCGCCATGAGCAAGATGATCAGGGTCAACGCCCAGCTGTGGACAAAGGCAATGACGAGACCTAGCAATAAAAAAGTGAGTGACACGCTTTTGACGCGTTTTGACGCGTGTTTTCTAGATTTTCTTACCAGTGATGGCGGTGACAATGATTTGGACAATGTCGCCCCAAGTTTTTGTGATGAGCTCGCTGACGTTTTTGCTGTCAATGGCCAATTTTGAGGTGAGAGCGCCGACCGTGTGTTCTTCCTGGTCAAAAAAGCCCGTTTCTTGGCGGAGGTAGGACTGGAACACGTAACCACGGAGGCGCTTGGTATAGCGTTCGCCGGCTACTTCAAAGGAGATGACCTGGGTGGCAAAGCCAATGAGCGAGGCAATGCCGAGAATGACAAACAAAAAGGCGTAGAGGTTGGCGCCTTCCATTGGGGCTGGGGCGAGCTGATCAGGGCCTGCAAACATGATGATGTTGAGGATACGCGAGAAGATGAGGGCAAAGCAAGGGAAGACAGCGCCACCAATGGCTGCACCACAGCAACCCGAAAACAAAAGTGGCCATTCGGGACGCATTTGGTTGAGGACCTTGCCAATGGGTGCCTTGCGCTCGGCAGCGAGTTTCTTTTCTTCCTTGAGGCGACGCAACTTGAGCTCGTACGCATCAACCGACGAACGGCTCGTGATCTTTTGCAAATCGATAGAGCCACGCTTGCCTTCCGTGACAATCTGGATGTCTTGCGCGCGCTCCATCTCTTCTTGCTCCTTTTTGAGCAGCACTTCGTCGTCCAATTCAGATTCGGTATGACCAACTTGCTCGGTGGCAATCTCTTGCTTCTTGACCAATTGCGCATACACGCCGCCTTGCGCCAAAAGTTCATTGTGCGTGCCTTGCTCGATCAAATCGCCTTGGTCCATGACAACAATCAGGTCGGCATTGCGCACCGTCGACAATCGATGCGCAATCACAATGGTCGTGCGATTCGCAGCAGCCGCATCCAGCGCCTTTTGCACCAAGCGTTCCGATTGCGTGTCCAGGGCAGATGTGGCCTTTGTAAATGAAGGGACAAAAAAGTGAGATTTGTGTTTTTTTTCATTTTTTTGTGGTTTTTTTTTTTTTTTTTACCTCATCCAAAAGCAAGATGGTGGGGTTTTTGAGAATGGCGCGGGCAATGGCGATACGCTGCTTTTGGCCGCCGGAAAGAAGACCGGTGCCACCGATGAGGGTGTCGTAGCCGCGAGGCAATTGAGTAATGAAGGAGTGGCAATTGGCCTTTTTGCATGCATCGATCATTTCTTCATGAGTGACGTCACGCGTGGCGCCCATCATCAGGTTCTGCTTGATGGTCATGTTGAAGAGGACGGGTTCTTGGGACACGACACCAATTTGGCGGCGCAGCCAGGCGACATTGTAATCTTTAAGGTTCTTGCCGTCGAGGATGACCTCGCCGTCAACTGGGTCGTAGAAGCGTTGCAGCAGGGAGATGGATGTGCTCTTGCCAGAGCCCGAGGGGCCAACAAAGGCGACAGTCATGCCAGGATGGATCTTGAGGCTCAGCTTCTTGAGAATCGTGATATCGGGGCGCGTCGGGTACGTGAAGTGCACATCCTTGAATTCGACTTCACCTTGCGAATGCTCAGGCTGCAGACCTTCCTTGCTATCAGAGTCGATCTCTGGCACGCGATCAATGGTCGCGTAAATCTTGTAAGCAGCACCGGCGGCACTGGACACGGCAGAAATGTTGGGCGGCAGTTGCAACAGAGCAAAAGCACCAATGATCATGGCAAAGAACACCACAAGCACCTGGCTGGCTTGGAATTCGCCCTTCATCACCAATTGCGAGCCATACCAAAAGGCGAGACCATACGTGCAGAACAGAATGAACATGAAAAAGCCAAAACCGGTGCCAAGAATGCGACCGCGGTTGATACCGACCGTGCGCGCTGGAAAAAAAAAAAAGATGATGGTGAGTTGAACGCCCGTGAGCTGTGAGCATGCAATGCGCGTTTTTTTCCTTTTTTTTTCTCGTCGTTATTTCCCCATTTTTTCTCTCACTCTTTCTCTTTTTCTTAAATTACCTTTCACCAATTCCTTGTCATAGCGCTCAAAGAAGCGGTTTTGCAAGGAAAAGGCGGACACAGTGCGAATGCCCGAGAAAGCCTGTTCGGCAATGGAGCCCGCGTCGGCGTAGGCGTTCTGCGCCTTGAGCGTGTACTTTGTGATAAAATAGCCCATGACGCCGCCCGCACCGGCGAGGAGAGGCAAGGTGGCGAGCATGACGGCGGCCATCTTGGGGCCCTTGACAAAGGCGACGATGAAACCGGTGACGAATTGAGCAATGGCGGTGACAAGGAGGCCGAATTTCTCGCTGATGCCGTCTTGGATGAGTTGTGTGTCGGCGGCGAGGCGTGTGGTGAGGGAACCATCCTCGGATTTGTCAAACCAGGCCAATTCCTGGCGCAAGATGGCATGAAGATACATCATGCGGATTCGTCGTGTCTGTTCTTCACCTGTCCAAACCTTTTTTTGTGCACAATACAGGTTAAAAAATGGTCTTTTTTTTTACGCGTATCTTTAGGGGGGTTTCAGATTTTTTTAGCTTACCCAGCAGGCATTGGCAATGTAGGCGGCGCAGAGCACGGCCGTGCCCAAGTAGGCAAAGATGTAAATAACATTGATGGTCGAGTCGAGGGCGGTGTGGCCGCCGGGGATGCATTGGTAGCCGGCAGCAACGCCACCAACACCTTGCATCTGGTTAAGGAATTGGCCAAAGATTAAGATGATCGATGGCTGCAGCGCGCCAATGCCGGCCGACATGATGAGGCCGACGATGATCATGAACGTGTCGATGGGTTTGGCGAAGCGGAACAGGCGATGCACGGGCACCGATGGCTCTTTCTTCTTTTTCTCTTTCTTCTTCTTCTTGTCCTTGCTGTCATCGTCGCTGGACTTTGTCTCGGGCTGTGGAGGCAGCTCCTCGACGTCAGACACATTTTGTTGGGCAACTTCGGCCAATTGCAGGTGCTCGGATTCATCGATAATCACCTTTGCCGACGTTGCGGGGTCGTCATGGGCTGCGTTGCCCTGAATGGTGTGTGCAGATGATGTGGTGGAGGGTGTGGAGCCCGACATCATGCACAGGTGGAGGGGAATATAAAGTTAAAAAAGTGGTGGAAAAACGAAAGAAGAAAAAAGAAAAATGGATCTGAATCCAGGAACTGCGCGCCTGCCTTTTTATACAATTTTTTTTTTCAATGTGCGCCGCGCGGACAAGTGCCGTAAAGAAGAAGCGTCAATTGACTGAGATTCCCGGCAACCGCCTAGCCGGGCCAATAGGAGCCGTCCAATGCTCGTTTGTCCCAAAATTCGTCTTGCGATTGAAAACAGCCAGTGTTTCCCAAAAGTCGGCCACAAAGAAACAATAAAAACGAGTCAATGGCAATGACAATGAAATAGGGAGCAAGGGGGTAGGTGCACGAACAAACAGAGGAATCCCATTATCACCCATTCCCATCCCTGATTTTTTTTTCAATTTTGAGCACGAACACTTTATTTTTCATGATATGAGCATTGACACCACCCTCTCTCTTGTAGAGCGAGAATGTGTGGTTTCCAATGACCAACACAAAAAACAGGCGGCCCGCACAACGCCGCAAACTCTAATTTGGCCTTTTTTTAGGGGAGCGTGCGTGGATCATAAAAAGTCAAGAGCGCAGGATTCGGCGCCTCCCCCAAATGGGAACCAGAGCGGGTAGGCCTGCCTTTTTTTCGTGATCAGCTTACTCTAAAGTCGCATTTGCATGGGCGAGGGCAGAGGATTCTCCAGATCTTGTGATTGGAAGCTTTTTTTGTGTTTTTATTCTTTAAACGCGGCCAGTGTTGCCAAATCATGTGTTAACGTGTCTATTTCTAATGCCAACAATGCTTCTCGTTCCCTATCAAAACAAAGGCGCGTGTGTGTGAGATGAGGTGATTGCTGACGGGCGGGCGATCCGCTTCTTTTTTTTTCTTGGTTACGTGTTCATTGTCTTGATATCATCTGGCACGGCGTCCTTGTAGCCGGGTTTGGCCATCTTGCCGCGTAGCTTTTCGAGATCACGCGTCACCTTGGCCATTTTCTTTTCAATCTTTTGCTGTCGCTGCTTGATCACGGTGGCCATGTCGGTGCCATTGGCGCTCGCACGCTCCAATTGCGCGCGCAGGATCTCACTGGACGGCACCTTGATCTTCAACTGGCTATCGATGACCTTGGACGTCCACGCGCCCGTGCTCGTGGCGTCGTCACCTCCCTAAAAAAAAACAGGATGAGATTTCGACACGTGATCCCACAAGATACGGTGAATTCTGCCTTTTTCGACCAATTGTTCGTCACACTTGCCTGGATATCAATGGATGATGCCTTGACGAATTTTTTAATGTCGTCAAGGTACCGCATCAGCGACCCCTGGCGCATTTCCGCATCTTGGCACTCAATCACAAAGGGCAGTGCGGTGCCCACGCTGATTTGATGGTTTTGGCGCACCGACCGGCTTGCATGAATGATGGACAAGATCACCTGTATAGAAATAAAGGAATTGAGCACGTCAACAGAAAGAAAAAAAAAAGCTGATGGTACCTTGAAATCATCCTCGGCGCGTATATCCCTATAGGCATCAAATTGCTCGGGTAAAGGGAACCTTTCCACCATGATGGACGGGGCATCAGCGCCGGACGAGGTGCCGGGGACTTGTTTCATCTGCTGCCAAAGTTCCTAAAAAGAGAAAAAGGGGCCCGATTATCCCGTTAGGCTTCTTTTCTTTCCATGATGTCCATTTTCTTGGGTTACTTCGGTGACAAATGGCATGAATGGATGTGCAAGCCTCAGTGCCACGTCCATGCACATGTCCAAAATGGAGAGCGTCGCGTCCTATGGAAAAAAAAAATTGAATCGTCAAAAAAAAAAAAAAAATAGAAAATGGAAGTTTTTTTTTCAACGTACCTTGTCCTTTGGATGGATATCTGCATTGTTGAGCACAATTTTTGAGAATTCGACATACACATCGCACACGTCATCAACGATAAAGTGCCGCACGGCATCGGTAGCGTCACAGAGTCGATGTTCGTGGAATCCACGATCGACTTTGGCAACGGCGTCGGCGAGACGGGACAGCATGTAGCGATTGACCAAGGACAGCGCGCTGTCGGACGCGGCAGGCAACGCGGGTATCGTGGTCGCAGCCTCCAAGCGAGGAAGACCGTATTTGAACAGGTTCCAGAGCTTGTTGCAGAAATGCGACGTTTGCACGACATTGTTGATATCCAAATTGATTTGACGCGCCTAAAAATAAAAAAGTGAGAAATTGGGAGATGAACATTCATCCTGATCTGCTGTCGGGCCCCCAATTTTTAGAATTCGTTTTCCCCAGGCGGCAAAATCTCGGGCGCCGACGGCCCCCGAGTCCGCCGATCACGCCAAGCTGCGCGTCGCGATTGCTTTGTGTTACCTGCCGGGTGTAGGAGATCAATGCAAAACGTAGCGAGTCAGTGCCGCAAGCAGGGATGCCTTGAGGATATTCGTTTTCGAGATTGCGCACGCTCCTGCAAAAATAAAATAAAATAAAAAATGGGTCCCCTGGAGCGATTGCCTTTTTTTTTTTTTTTTTGTCGCTCACGTCTCAATCTCCTTGGGTGCCAGGTTGCCGTGAAGCACGTTTTGCTTGAGTGTGTCTAGATCGACGCCGTCAATGACATGCAATGGATCAATCACATTGCCGAGTGACTTGGACATCTTGCGGCCCTGTGCATCCCGCACCTTTATCCGGGTAAAAACATCAAAAATTGAGCCGCTGGGTGACCTCATGTGTTCCTCTTTTTCTCTTTTAGTTTACCATCCCGTGTAGCACAATTTCTTTGAAAGGTGCCGATTGCGTAAAGTAATTGCCCAGCATCGCCATGCGTGCCACCCAAAAGAACAAAATGTCAAAGCCAGTCTCCATCACTTGGAGCGGGTAGCGAGTCTAAGAATTTGATAATGGTGAGTGGCTCAATGCGTCTCAATGGGGCACAAGGAGCCTGAAATTCACGAAATCACGAGATTTACCGGGATGGGGTCATTGGTATTGCCTCTCCAACCAAGCGCTGAGAGCGGCAGCAAGCCAGATGAGAACCACGTGTCCAAAACGTCGCCATCCTATGCACAGAAAAGAGAATGAGTTCACGCTATTGTTGGGTCAATCCAAGAAAAAAAATACCTTTTCGAGCTTGAATGGTGTGTTTTGTGCGAGTCCGAGCTGCTTGAACAAGCGGCTCACTTGATCCTTGGCATCTTCATCCGTCTTTGCCGCAACCCACATGTCTACAATAGCGCGTCAATCACCAATCAAGAAAAAAAAAAAGCTCCTTGTTCACCTACCCTTGTCGCTTGCGGCGTCGGCAATCACCTTGTACGCCGGGATTTCGTGGCCCCACCACAATTGCCGTGAAATGCACCAATCCTGGATATTGTCCAACCACCTGAACCACTCTTGCTCGTGATGTGCGGGCGTGATGGTCATGACGCCTTGTTTCACTTGCTTTTTGCATATTTCTGCCAATTCCGAGCATCGCAGGTACCATTGAGGCTGCAAGAGTGGCTCAATGACGTCGCCGGATCGTGAACACAGCGCGACGCGCATTTCATGCTTGTCATTCTTGCCACGATAATATTTTAGTTGCTGTAGACGCTCAATCACCGTTTCACGCACATCGAACCGATCCTTGCCCACCAAATCCGGCACGCCGCAATACCCATTCAGCTTGCCTTCCTTGTCAAAGATCGACACGATCGGGAGCGCGTGGCGCTTGGCGCATGCGTAGTCATTGGGGTCGTGCGCAGGCGTGATCTAGTAAAAATCGCATCAATTCGCGGTCCATTCTCTGTTGTTGTTTTTTTCGCTCTGTCTTTTTCATTCTTACCTTGACAACACCAGTGCCGAATTCCATGTCGACCAATTGGTCGTCACACACAATGGGCAGTTCTTTTTTGAGGATTGGGTGGTAGATATGCTTGCCATGCAGCGTTTTGTAGCGCGGATCGTCGGGATGCACGGCCACCGCGCAGTCCCCAAGCATAGTCTCAATGCGTGTCGTTGCGATCACCAATTCCTGCGGCTCGTCAGCCGATGCATCCACAACAGGATAGGCAAATTCATGCAGCACGCCAAATTCCACCCTAAAATCGAACGAAAACACCTGTCAATGCCCTTGACATTTACTTTTTCTTCTTTTTCTTAATGATTTGTTACCCATTGGGCCGGCCAGGCACCGGGATCTTAGTGCTGCCATGCACTTCCATATAGTCCACCTAAAAAAAAAAGCAAAAACTCAGTATTTGGCCTGTTTTCCATCCCATTTTTGCAACAAACCTCAATGTCCGAGATGACGGTTTCGAGTGTGCAGCACCAATTGACGAGTCGGGTGTCGCGATAGATCATATTGTCATTGTAGAGGCGGATGAACGCGTTTTGCACGGCTTCGTATCGTGTGTCATCCATGGTAAAAAAGGCATTGGGCCAATCGACCGATGCTCCGATGCGCCTGACCTGCTGGAGGATGCGGTCACCATATGTCTTTCGCCATTGCCAGATCTGATCGACAAACGCGTCGCGGCCGAGATCGTGGCGCGTCAGGCCCTTGTCGCGCATCAACATCTTTTCAACGACGGACTGCGTGCCAATGCCGGCGTGGTCTGTGCCGGGAATCCATTGCACACGGTCGCCACGCATGCGCCGCCACCGCACCGTCGCGTCCTCGAGGCTGAATGTGAGCGCGTGCCCAATATGCAATGATCCTGTCACATTTGGCGGCGGTGTAATCATCGTGAATGTTTCTGATTTGCTCTGTGTGTTGCCTTGCTTTGCATAGTCGCTGCTGCTTTTGCCGTGGAACCCCTGCTGCTCCCACCAGTCGTACCAGCCTTCTTCCACGTGCTTCGCGCTATATGACGCCGCCATGGGCCGCACAGGCTTGTTGCCTCCGCTGGCCGCCAGCGATCCATGCCCACGTATGCTTGTATAACGGAAAAAAGGCCGTAGCCGCCATGTGTGTAGCTGTCGACAGCTCATGTCAAACGGGATCGCGCAAAAAAAGTAAAAAAAAAAAAAAAAAAAAAAGAGAGCAGGAAAAAAAAAAGGTCCACCAGCCCCGCCTTTTGTGTTTTTCAATGCGCCCCCCCGCGGTGGGTTCAAAGTCCGCTCTGCCCCTGGTTGCATTGTTCACGTTCAACGTGCAGGAAAATCACAAAACGAGCAAAAATTTACTATAAATCGCGCCAAAATCTCTAAAATAAATACTGCAGCGCTATGAATTGGGGTAAATCTGGCGCGTTAGGATCGGCAGGAGCATATGTAACGACAGATTACTTCAACAGCCATCTGATTTGGACGGGAAAACAAGATCACGTAACACATTCTACTTTCAGAGCCCTTTTTGCAAGACAGTGTCCTTGGCCGCGCACGCGCAGCAAAGCGTGCATCCCCAGCCTTAAGTGTGTTGCTTGTTTCAAAGCCACGTGATGACCGGAAAGAAAGGTTACCTACCTACAGGCAATCCAAAACTTGACGTTTTTTTTTTTTTTTTTGTTTTTTTTTGCGTGCCTTTGTTCACTTTCCAATTCAAGTACAATGGAAGAAGCACGTCATTTACAGCAATCTTCCAGCTTTAAAGTAGCCACCATAAATATGCAATGCCCTGAACGTGGCTATTCACCTGAAAATACCTTTTTCTGCCACTGAATCTCATTTGCCCTATGGATTGAAGACTCGCGGCTGTGATTTGTATGCATTGACATCATAGATGCCATTGAACCTGCAAGGAAACTCGGGGGTTGACTATGTTCGTAAGCCAAGAGCCGGAAAAGTGGAAAATATTCAATTTCTTGATTATTTTTGGTCGAACAGCAGTAAACCTGCGTTCATTCGACAGAAAATTCAATTCTGCATCTTTTGTCATATCATAGTATGATGTCTTGATTTGCTCAGCCTGTTGCCGAGTAAATCGGCACTCAAATCTTTGATCGCATCGTGTCAGCGCCTAAAGCTTGTTCATGGGTTCACCTCAAGTCCAGGGCTTGTTATGACAGGTGCCTTGGAGACGTGCATAGAGGACAGGGCACATTCTCAATGTGTAAATGCGAGGTGCAAGTTGATCTGCATTAATGCACGTTTTTCTTGAGTTTCTGGATAGAGGGAGCATGAAATAACGAGTTGCGAGCAAAGACAGCGGTGCTCAGGCTGTCAAAAAAAAAAAAAAAAAAAAAACTAAGGGCTTAGAGCTGAGCCAGCTGGCTTTGGCGGCGTGGCGCGCTTTACTGCGTTGCGCCTAAAAAGGGGCATTTCCGCCTCTTTTTTCCACGCTCCTTCTTTCCTTTTCTTTAATGGTCGTATCCCACGAGTCTGATACACCTCCAGACTATCACCGTCAGCGCTGGCTGCGTGAACTGTGTGAATACCCTGATCAGCTACGGTAAAAAAGACATATGCATACGCCCAGAGGGTGGGAACACGCAAAAATCTCAATGATCACGTCCTAACTTTATTCCATTCTCGGCAAATCATTCAATTATGATATCATCGCCCATTTGTTCGTATTGTTTCCCTGGACCGGTTCTGTGCCTTTTTGTTTTTTCTGACACCATCTCCTCCCGTTTGTTTTTTTTCTTGTCTCTTTGAATGCCTACATGTTACAATTGCTTCTTTACCATGCCGACGACAGCTTGCGTGGCTCGGTAAATAGCCTGAAAACAAAAATTCAGGGGTGTTCGAGCCCGGCGGTCTCCTTACAATGTTGTCTTTCTCCTTTTTTTCACAATTAGGTCGTGCCTGATATCTTTCCCTTGGTAATTTTGACGACCGTGTATGCGTATGCGATTGCGCATGCGTATGAAAACGGCTATGAGAATATTGCGATCAGCAATTCCGTGAGTAAGTTTTTTTTTTATTTTTTTTTGCTTTGCATGTTTTTTTTTGCCTTTTAGCCACCATTGCTGGGAGAGTGGCTCACGTTTTTTTTTCTTGTGCAACCATCGATTTTGTCAGTTCCTGCGTTGAGCGTGGTTCTTGGTCTTTTGCTTGCTTTTCGGGCCAACACGTCGTATGCGCGGTATTACGAGGGCCGTCAGCTCTGGGAGACGCTGCAGAGCAATGCGCGCAATCTTGCTCGGCTGGTTTGGCTGTCGATCCCTGAGCGCAGCCAGACGGACCATCTGGAGAAGATGCGTTGCATGAAGCTGATTTTGGCCTTTGCTGTGGCAACAAAGCACCAATTGCGCCATGAATTCGGCGTCGATTATTATGACCTTGATTATTTGCTGCCGCCGCACTGGATCCCTGCGGCCACAGCCGATGACAATGCAAAGGCAAGGTCGGCATCGCATCATCTTGCCGAGGCCTTTTTCAATGTCGACAAGGACAATAAACGTCGGCGCAAATCCATGCACGGCGACCGTGTCACGGACGAGGTCAATCGGCGCTTGACAACGACACCGCCAGATGCATCGGCGTCGTCCTCGACGGCGTCATCAACGTCTGCCGCGGAATTGGCCGTCGGCACCAGCTCAAACGAGGGGTTGCCCGCGCCTGTGACGCATAAACACCATCATTTGCGCCGTTCGTCGTCGTCGTCGTCGTCCACATCGTCCACAGAGTCGTCTGTGAAAGACGCAGGCGAGACATCGCATCCGCACGTGAATTTTGTGAGCGAGGAAGACTTGCCAGATGAGGCGATGCAGGCAAACATGTCGCTTCCGCTAGAAATTCTGTTCCGTATGTCGTTGTACATGGCGCAAGCACAAAACGTGAAAAAGATTGACGGCATCTTCTCGTCGACGATCATTTCGCACCTGAATGCGCTCAATGACTGCCTTGCTGGTCTTGAGCGCCTGCAAGACACACCGATCCCCAAAGCTTACAATATCCATCTCAAGCAGTCGCTGTGGCTGTACCTGCTTGTCATGCCCTTTACCATCGTGTCCGAGCTTGGCTGGTGGCTCGTGCCCACGGTCGTCATCACGTCGTTCATCCTCTATGGCATTGATTCCATTGGTGCGCAAATCGAGGAATGCTTTGGCTACGAAGGCAATTGCTTGCCGCTGAACCAATTCTGCGACTCCATCCGCAAAGAAATCGAGTTCATCGTCCACCATGTCCCTTGCGAACTCGTCATCTGAGTGTCACAAATAATAAAAAAAAAATGAAGAAAAAAAGCATCTTTTTTGTTTTCTAAAAGGGCTGTTGTGCCACCCATTCATTTTTGTTTTTCCTGGAATTGCATCAGGAAAAGACGCTTTTCAGGGAAAGGTGTCGAGCTTACCCAAAAAAAAAAAAAAAAAAGAGTTGGGGGGGGAGGGAGAGGGGACACGCGTTCGTATTGCTAAAATCAACGAGATCTGGGGGGATGCGCCACAGGGGCGGCTAAATCGGCATGGGGGACGCGTCTCGTCTAGGTTAGAAGATGGGGGGAGACGCGCCTCGGGCCATCGAGCCATCCAGGGTATGGTTTCTTTTTCTCGAAATGAGGAAAAAGTGGGGGGAACGCGCGATTTTATTTTAATTCATCCACAAAAAAACAAGCTTTTTAAAATTTCTTGTCATCTTTACTTTATTGTAGGATTGGCTAGGAATAAAGGACGAGGATCAGTGGACTTGAGCGATTTAATCCAATTGGCGACGAAGTGGAGGGGAGAGGGAAACACGCGAGTTTCGTCTTTTTTATCATTCATCAAAAAATAGGTTTTTTTTGCAAATTTTTTTTCATCTTTATTAGCATTAGCGAGGAATGAAGGGTGAGGATCAGTTTGCGGGATATTTATTCCAATTGAGGATGGTTTTACATGAAAGTAAAAAAAAAAAAAAAAGCTGCTTAAAGCTGCAAGACCTTGGCCAAGTCAGTGGGGACAGTGAGCTTGTCAGTGAGGGCGGTGACCTTGGCGCCCGTGGAGGTGAGAAGCGAGGAGACCTGGATCTGGTAGACGCCCTTGACGAGGGTGCCGTTGACAGTCTTCTTGATGTTGCCCTTGACAAACTTGGCGGGGATGGCAATGACGTCGGACTTGACCGAGGAGACGGCAGAGCCAGCGACGGTCTTGAGCTGGGCGACGGTGAGCTCGACAGTGGAGACGGTGCCGGTGACGGTGCCAAGGAGGGTGGTGACGGTGGAGGAAACACCCGAGGCAGAGCCAGTGGCGGAGGTGAGGGTGGACTGGATGAAGGACAATTGCTTGGTGAGCTTGGAAGGAAGGCCCTGGACGTCGAGCTTGCCACCGGAGACGGTGCCAACGGTGGTCTGGAGGGTGGAAAGGGCGCCAGAGAGGTCACCAACGTTAAGGGCGGAGGTGAGCTCGGTGGGAAGACCCTGGAGCTTGGCGGGGAGGCTCTCGAGGAGGGTGGGGAGACCCTGGATCAAGGTGGGGAGCATGGCGACCTTGGCTTGGAGGGTGGCGGGCAAATCAGCCAAAACAGCTTGGAGCTTGGCGGGGAGCGACTCCAATTGCGAGGGAAGCGAGGCCAAAGTGGCCTGGAGCTGAGCGGGCAATTGCTCGACAGCGCTGGGCAAGTCGGCGAGCTCAGATTGGAGCGACGCAGGCAAGTTCTGGATGACAGACACCAATTGCGTGGGGTCGTTCAAGACAGAGAGCACTTGCGATTGCACATTGTCGGGAAGGGTCTCGACGGTGGTCAACAAGTTGTTCACCGAGAGGAGCGAGGTCACGTCCAAGAGGTTGGGCAAGAGGAGCGTGGCAGAGCTGCCAGTTTCCGAGCCAGCGGCCGAGCGGGCAATGGGGGCAGCTTGGATGCCCATGAGGAGAGCAGCAGAGATAGCAATGAGGGAGAAACGCATCTTGAAAGAATTAAGGAAGGGTGGGGGGGGTCAAAAGGAATGGATTAGATTTCTTGTGAGGGAAAGTGAATGATAAAAAAAAAAAGAAAAAGAAAAATCTGACGACCCTGACCCCTTTTTATAATGCGCGATACTTTGGCAGCTCCCCCCACAAAATCTTTATTTTTTTTTCGCTACCGCGTGCCTAATTTGGCAAAAGTCTGATCTGACTATGGGGTCACAGAGCACGCCCATTGAGTTTGCATTTTTTTCATTTCCTTAGTGTGACCCGTGTAACCCGAGTGGCGTGCAATCTCTCTCTCTTGCTTCACGACACAAATTAAAACAAAGAGAATTCAGAGAGAAAGAGAATGCAACGCGCTTGTTCACCATGTGTTTTTTTTCTTTCTTTTTTTCTGCATTGCATTGCATCAAGAGTGTTCCCTGTCCTTTTTTTGACATAAGCATGAGGGAGGTCCAAAAAAACAATCCAATTGTAAAAAAAAAACAGATCATCCTCATTTACTTTTAGTCGCTTGAGCGGGGCAACATGGTGCGCCAATGGCCTCTGTCTGATCGCTGATTGCCCTTTCACGCCTCCATCTGGGTTCATTTTATTGTCGGTGGGGGAAGAGGGGGGTCCTTCTGGTGTTTTTGAGACGCGAATTGAGCTGAAGGGGCTCGTTGTGTATTGCCAAAAGCAAGCAACGTGTGTATGGGTCCAGGAACTTTAGCTTCCACCCGTCATGGCTGTGCAACCATTGCCTGATCACTGTTCTTTAGGGTATGAAATTGTGTCACCCAGCTCATTTATCTCGTTATTTCTTGATTGCCATGACATCACTGTGGCCACTTGGAAAATTGTCGCGCTGATCGACGCGCAAATAAAAGACGAGACGCGTCATTTTGAGATCAATTGGCCGCACGTGGGACGCGTGGATCGCCGCTGTCGTCATTGACAAGCGCGAAAAGGAGACGCGCATGAGCGCTTACTATCAGCACAGACAAAGAGAAAGCATCTGTGCCAATTGGAATCCCCGCAGACGCAGGCTGCAAGGGGAAAGGAACCAGAAAAACGGTTGCCTTTCTACGCTTGGCTACTGGGATCATTTGTTAAACTTAATTCTATGAAATCCTAACCAAAAGCAGACACCAATCTCGCCTCGCAAATTAAAAAAAAAAAAAAAAAAAAAAAAACGGGGGGAACAACACCTTTTTTTTCCATCCAGCCGTCCAAGATGATGGGTCGTACATTTTTCAAAAAGTGAAACGCCTCGAGCCCGATTGCATAATCCCAAAGATGAGCAAGGATTGGACCGACACCATTCCTTTTCTGCAAGGAGCCGAGCCATTCTTATTTAAAATTTTCTCCTTGTTGCAAAAAGCGACATTTTGTGCGCGATAGTATAATTGATGAGCCACTTTTCTGCTTGTTTTAATTATGATAGAGCGTCAGGAAGCGCAAGATAGTGCGCTGCGCAGGTCCTTCGCGCTCAGCTGTCCCCACTTCGGAGCCCAACACAAGCCGAGACCCCATTTTTTTTTTTTTTTTGGCGATCGTCACGGCCCTTTAATCAAAAAAATTCTGAGTTTCTGATGGCTGACCTCGAAATTCTGCTTGAAAAGGACGCCGATCAGCTTGGAACTCGTGCCAAAAGAAGCTAAAAGTTAGGAGACAAGGTGAGGTGGGGGAGCACAAGCACCTCTTTTCACTAGATAGTGCCAAGATGCCAATGGAATCTCGTCTTTCAATTGCGTTTTACTGACACACGATGTCGAGCACTCATTGTAAATGTTAGTTCCAAAAGAGTGTTTGCTCCATGTGAAGAGCAACACACTTTGAAAATTCAGGCACCACCTTGCATGAGGAGGTGCAGCTCATGGCACACCATCCCCGCTCTTCCTCCCCCCCCATTGCTTTTTTTTTTCTTCTTGGGTTCTTCTCTCGCTTTCCAAAGTTCCCCTCCCCCCACGAAAAAAAAATAAAGCGACCAGCCATCCAGTGTCGAAATTTTTCTCACAGTGGCAAATCGGGAACAAGATGCCCGCATCCAGCACGCGCGTGAAAAAGCCAATCGACCGAAAAAAAAAAAAAAAAGCCCGTGGTACAATGACAGCGCGTTTTACAGGGACTCTTTGTTATATAAAGTGGTGGATTTACAATATTTAATTGGAACAAGTGGGTATTTCGAGGGGGAAAAAAAAGAAAAAAAGAGGGGGGCATAGGCACAATAAAAACAAAATAAAAACAAAACAAGAAAATAAAAAAGACCGTGCGGATCAAGTCATTATGATTCGACGCGTTATGCGGGCTTTGAGGATGACGTGAACCACTCGTGCTGCAATGCTTCGTAGGGCGACAGGCGTTCCTCGGGGTCCCATTTTAGGCACGCGCAGATAAAATCGAGAAACAGGCTGTCTTTGCACGGGATGGCCGCCTGCAGCGACTTTTGCCCCGGCTTGCGACGCGTGCCTCGCGAATTCGTCACGGGGCGTGGACTGTTGTTGCTGTCTGTTAACGAAAAAAAAAAAAAAAGCGTGAGAAAATGGGAGAAAATGGGCACAATGGCATCCCTTGCTGCTTTTTTTTTGTTTTTTTTCTTTTTACCAAAAAAGAGCTTCTTTCTCGAGCAGCGATTGATAAAGTCGGCGCAGGGGACGTCGAGGATTTCCATGATGCATGCGAGCTGTTCTTGCTCTGATTCGCCAGGGAAAATGGGAATACCAGTGTAAAGCTCGGCCAGGATGCAACCAAAGCTCCACATGTCAATGGCCGTGTCATAGCTTGCCCCGAGGATGATCTCAGGAGCACGGTAGAACCGGCTTTGGATATACGTGTACACTGGACAAAAAGGAGAAAAAGAAGAAAATGAGCCACATTACAAAGCAAACACGCATTTTTGTTTTTTACCTCGCTCGTTGACAAAACAGCTGCTACCAAAGTCAATCACTTTGATTGTGCTTTTAGTAGGGTGCTTTAGCAGGATGTTCTATTAGCAATCAAACACAAAAAAAAAAAAAAAAACAGGTCAAATCTCTCCCATGATCATGCGTCACTGCGCGTGTTGCTCTCATTTTCATTGCACTCTGTCTTACCTCTGGCTTCAGGTCACAATGAATGACGCCATGATCGTACAATAGGCAGAGCGCGTGTAGCAATTGCAAAGCAAATCTAAAAAAGGAAGGCTGAGCACGCGTTTTTCACCTTTTTTTTTTGTGTTCTTTTTTTTTTTTTTTTTACCTTTTGATGAG
Organism: Gongronella butleri; assembly: GCA_025201375.1. Classification (NCBI taxonomy): domain Eukaryota; kingdom Fungi; phylum Mucoromycota; class Mucoromycetes; order Mucorales; family Cunninghamellaceae; genus Gongronella; species Gongronella butleri. The sequence goes on from JAIWZP010000007.1 coordinate 122,954, forward strand.
GCTGATGTTGAAGCCTTTGTAATCGTATTTTTTGATGAATTCGTACAGGTTGATGCTGAGACACTCGCAGACGATGCAAAGATGGCTGCGAAAGTAAAAATAATCGGTCATGCGCACGGAATGGTGCTGATCGTCGGGGTCCCACGCAACGAGGTCCTTTAAGATCTTGACCTCGGTGAGGGCCTGTTCGTGGAACCGGCGTTTGTTTCTGATGAGCTTGATGGCGACGGACATGTTGGTTTTATGATCAAAACACTTGACGACCTGGCCAAATGAGCCTCTGCCGAGCTCCTCGAGGATCTCGTAGCGATAGCCGAGATGATCCTGGCGCACAATGAGGTAGTCACCACGGTCGTCGTCGTAGCCGTGGTTGTTGCTGCCTGCGTGGACAGGATGACCCTGGATTTTGGTCGCGTAGGGCCCGACAAAGTAGATATCATCGTAATCGTGGATTTCCTGCTTCTCAAAGGCCGAAAGACATGGTCCATACAGCTGCAAAATGGCATCTGGCGATTTGCCGAGTGGAATTGGCTGGCCATCGGCGGGATTGGCGCCCGGGGACGCGGCTGGGTGGCTGTTTGAGAAAAGGAATGGCTCGGACATGCGATGTTGATGGACATGGCGTGGTGGGCGATTCATCTCGATGTTTTGGCTCTTTCGAGCGCGTCGATCGCGTGTATACGCGTCATCTTGGTGTTGTTGTAGATGCTGGGCAACCATAGCTTGCAATTTCTCCTGGAGGCTGAGCGCAGGGCCATTAGCTGCTGACGAAGACGCCGACGCGGCATTGTCCATGGCGCCAGCGGCCGTCGGCACAGCAATGCTTGCGCGATGTCGATTTTGAAGCGTGTTTGTCGCGGTGGCATCGTCAAACATTTGTTGTTGCTGTTGTTGCGCCGATCCGGCAGTCTTTGCCGAGCGCGCGCGGCGGTCCGACGCGGATGCTGACGCATCATAGGCGGCCCACCCGCCCTTGCTCGAGGCATTGATGGATAAACGCCGAGTGGACGTTGGTTTGGACGACGCGAGCTGCGGCATGCTCGGACGACGCGTCGAAGCCATGGTCGCGTCCGGCGATGGCTTTTTCTTCGTGCTTGGTCGCGCAATGCCCGCGCCAGAAGCGCCAGCGTCGTCGTCGTCCCTGAATTGCTGCGGTGTTTTGATCATTTTCGACACGGAGCTCTGAATTGGCTCGACTTTCATCGGTGGTAGCGCCACCGGCTCCAGCACTGGCGGCTTGGCCAAATTCCCGGGGAGGGTCTGCAATAAAAATGAACAAAAATGAACAAAAACGACAAAAACGAGAAAAAAAAAGGAGAAAATAAGATAGGCAATCGTGGTCACGTGGCCCATCTCGGGTTTCATTGCCCGTTGCTCCGACCCCGCCTCCTTTGTTTTTTTTTTTTTTTTTGCCTCATTTTCATTGTTTTGTTACCTTTCCGCGCTTGCGCGTGTAATTTGATGGTGGTCCGACGGTCTTTTTGACGGATGCGGATGCCGGCTTTGTCGAATCATGAACGGTTTCGCTGACGATGCTCTTTTTACGCAACCTGACGGTGGTGGTGGTGGCATTGGAGGCATTGGCGGTGTTTGTGGCTGTGGGGACGCCGTCTTTGAGGGATTCTGTGCGAGATCGTCGCCTACGAGCGAGAGAAGCGGCGGTGGCGTCGTCGAGAGGGGTCGATTTCTTGCGGAATCGTATGGGTGAGGCGGCGGGGGACGATGGGGTCTCGTAGGCGTCTCTTGTGGGTGTGTTTACTTTGATGAGGTTGGTGGAAGGGGGGGGTGATATGGCGCCTTTGCAGCGATGAAGAAGCAGAACGTGGTGTATCTGGAGAAGAAGGGGATGCAGAAGAACGATGATGTGTGTGTAGTAATTGATGAGGAAGATTAGTTGCGGAAGCAAGGACGGAAGAGCGACGACGAGCGAGCAAAGACGATCGTGCTAGATTTTGTTGATTTTGTTGTTGCTGTTGTTGTTGGTGCAAATCCTCCTTTGCCAATCGCTGCTTCATGGCTAGCGTGTCTTTCCATGCGTCGTACAATCGGATTGGCTTGGCGTCATTTGTTTCGGGCAATGGTGGTGATGCACGATCCACGGGATCGTCGTCATTGGACTTTCTCGCACGAGGCAAGGATCGACAGCCTACATCTGCTGTGTCATCCACCACCACTTTGGCGGCCCCGTGGCCCTTGCGTCGCCGCAAAATCACAGAGTGCGTGTCCTCTTTTTTCGAATTCGTTGTTGTCGTTGTCGTCGATGGACGTCGTGTTGTTGTCGAAACCACTGCCAATGAATGTGCACGCGCCCGATTGGCCTGATTGACTGCAAGAGACTGTTGTTGTTGATGCTGCTGCTGCTGCTGATGCTGCTGTTGATGCTGTTGATGCTGAGTAGGTGCCTCGAGATACGATGGACGCCTCGATGTCAGCCTTACAGAGTCAATCATGCTCTTGCGTCGCTGTGGATCCAATTGCGACGCGCGCCGAGTCGTGCGAATTGACGCACTAGTCGCTGAAGCCGCTGCAGACACCTCTAAAAGAATCGAAAACAAAATCAATGGATTGATTTATTAGAAAAAAAAAAAGACATAAAAAAAAAAACGAAACAATGGATGTTTTTTTTTCCACATTCAGCATTTTCTCCCCCCCTTACCATCATCGTTTAAACCGGCATTGCTGCTTCGTGAGCGGCTGCTGGCCGTGGACCGCGCAAAGCCGTTCTCCATGGCCCTGCTGGGTCGGCGCGCCTTGGAAGCCGCCGACGTCGTCATATTCTCGGAGGGCTCAGCGGGATCTAACCAGGACGACTTGAACGTGCTGACCGTCGTGGAAGAAGGCATGCCTAAAAGACAAAATTTGTAAGTCTGTGCTTGCTCTCGTTCTCCAAAAAAGGGGAAGAAAGAGCAGCTTACAATAACAAAGACAGTCGTGCCAAAGAGATGAAGAGCAACAAGGGGGTAAAAAGCGTGTACTGCCAGTGGGAAAAAAGAAAAACGGAGCAGCGCGCGCAGAACAGAGCAAGAACCTGAACGACGCTGTAGCTCAGAGAACAAAAGAGACGCGTTTGGGCAAAAGGGAAGAAAAAAGAGAAAGAAAAAAAAAAAGGGCGGAGGGGGGAGGAAACGTGAAAAAGAAGCAAAAAAAGGGGGGCAAATTTGGAAGCGCACCTTTTTTTTTTGATGAGATTGAAACCCCGTCTGCCCTTTTCAGACATGCGTGCAGCAGTGCTCACACATGTGCCATGGGCATGCACGCACTTGCCTCACTTGGTCACATGATCTTGTGCCCCTCCATCTCTCTCGCTCTTTGCAGCTATGCGACGCGGCACACGCCCATTGCCCTCCGCTTCCGTCCAAGCGCGCGCCAATCTCGTCCTCCATGATCCCTCCGTGGCCACAAACAGACGATCAACGCCTCTTTTTCGCCTCTTTTGCCTTGTACCCCCTGAATTCACATTGTTGCACGTTTCTTGCAGACAATGGCGCCTTTTTCGTCTCGTGAACATGGTGGTTGATGAGGTGTTTTTTTGATTTTTATTGTTTTTGATCAATTTTATTTGCTTTTGCTTTCTTTTTTTTTTTTATCTGTTACTCTTTTTCTTCGTTTTTTTTGCTTCATTTTTTGACATTCTTTGTTATCAACGTGGCTGCCTGGGCCCAGAGAGGGGTATCATGGGGGGAGTAAGTGGCATGAACTTTAGCAAGGTCAAAGAGGTAATGATGGTCGAGACCCATTTGATTTCGCTTATTGGGGAAAGTGGCACCAGGCTATTTGCGTTGGGCGAAGAGGGCTTTGAATTGGCGCGCAAATCCCACCTTTTTAAATTCAGGGCCTTTTTTTTTCTTTTGCCTCTTTTTCCTTTTTTTTTTTCTTTTTTCGTTCTCACTGTCCATCTCTTTGTCTCTCTTTTTTTCTGAGCAATTGCATCTCGTTTCATCATCATTGCAGCATTAGCAGATCATGGACACACGTATCTCGCACATCCTACCCACCGTCACGTGTTCCTCTTGCCAACAAACCATCTCTTTACGCGAATTGTCACTGCACGCCTGTACAGAAATGCCACTGAAGCAGCGTAAGCCTATGGATGCCCTCTTTAGCATGGACAAAGACACAGCGAGACTTATCAATGGTTCTTTTTCTTTTTTATTGTGACCACTTTTGCTCTTGTTTTCTCCTTGTTTTACCCTAAACACAGCAACATCCAATGATCCAGACCCCTTTCCAAGGTAACCATTACCACCAAATAAGCTCATTCGTAGTCCAATCCCTGCTTTTCGGGCTCGCCCTGCCCCCTCCCTCCCAATCACCAGTGTTTATTTTTATGTTCCCGCGCTGATTGCTTTTTTATCTTTTTTTTTTTTTACGATCGCTAGTCACATTCCCATGGTGCGCAAGGGCACTCGACTGCGTCGCGAGCCGTCTGTGTTGAGCAACCATAGTGGCGAAGAAACCTGGAAGATTGCCAAGCGACCCACCGTGACCACATCGCCATTGACGGCATTGTCGCGCTCCGTCAGCATCGAATCACACTCACCAATCACTCCCATCGAAAATCAGCAGCCATTTCTGGCCTTTCGTGTAGCCGCCACCACGGATCACAGAGAACACACACTGTCCTTTTTCAAAACAGACACCTCTTCCTCGCTTTTCAAGCCCCAGGCCCTCGCTTATTACAAGAATCATTGGCTGCAATATAAACGCAAAGCAAAGCAGCACCAAAAGCCCAATTGCCATCGGTGCCATCGTCCCGTGCGAGCCGACCAGCTTGTTGCCGTAAATGATCAATTTGTAGGGTCCCCCTCCTCCCTTTTCGAAAAAAAAAGAGAGCTAAACCTTATTCATCCCCGCTCCCCTTTTTTTTTGTTGTTTTGCAAGACATACCACCAAAACTGCTTCTCTTGCCATTTGTGTCGTGTGCCATTGAAGCCAAGAAAGGAAGTTCGAGAATCGAATGGCATCGTCTACTGCTCCAAGCATTTTGACCTAATCCGCTCTCGGCCGGATTGTGCGACCTGGTAAAAGCAAAGGGGGAAAAAAGAACATTGTGCACTGTGCACACGCTTTTTTTTTCTTTACCGCGTCGGTCGCGTGACAATTGGGTCTCTGACGTCGTTTTTTTGTTACTTTTCTTTTTTTTTAAGCCACGCACCCATTGACACGACGGAACGCTTGACCAAGGCATTTGGCGTGTATTTCCATCGCGAGCACTTGACGTGCTGCCAATGCCAGCGGCCTGTCGACGAGTTTACCACGGGGGTTGTCCGGCACAAGCACCGCATCTATTGTCGACCGCATTTCAACGAATTGTACCTGCCAAAGTGCCGCGGGTGCGGCAAGGCCGTGGAAAAAGAGTCAATTAGCTCATCCGATGGCAAACTCGAGGGCCGCTGGCACAAGCGATGCTTCACTTGCAAAACTTGCGACCAGCCGTTTGACGACACCACCTTTTACGTGTTCAATAACGAGCCATACTGCAAACAACATTACCACCAGCTCAACAAGAGCCTCTGTCATGTGTGCCAATCCCCCATCGAGGGCCGCTGCGCGAAGACCTCCGATGGCCACAAATTCCACCCGCATTGCTTCCTTTGCCACGTGAGTCTCCAAACAAAAACGCAAAAAAAAAAAAAAAAAAAAGGAATTGGCCCGTGTCCGCCCCCCTTTCCATCCCGCCACCCCGACCTTCATCACATTGCTGATTTTCTCTTGCTCTTTTTTTTTTTTTTTTTTGCTCTAATTTTAGGATTGCCAACAACCGATCAAGGACATTTACTACACGGATCATAGAGACCACATTTACTGCCCTAGTCATTCCATTGATTTGCATACGGACAGGCGCACCACCACCTTTCTGGATATCTGATGCTGCTGCTTGTTCCAAAACAATAATAAATCCCATCATGTCGCACAAATGGACATTATGCTGTGCTACATTGCCCATTTTTCACCAGTGCGGACTTCTTTTTTCACCTGACCTTTTGCCCATTTGCCCTCCTCAATTTCACGCCCTGTGTCCAAACAGCATTGCGCCTGGGTCTGTTGCTCATTAAGACAACCCTCGTGTGATTGAGAAGAAAAAGACGCCAGGGAACCGCATGCTTTCCGATGCAAAATCTTCATGCCGCCGGACCCGCCATGACCTTGTGCATCGCGCCAACTATGCTGGCTGCCAAATTAGGCCCAGTGGTTCGAATATTCCATGCTTCCACGTGGCCATGATGTCGGCGCGTCATGGCCCCCGCCCATGCCGTCCATTTGCATGCATGCATGTCGACGGCCCAATTGAATTCCCATCTGCCGATCATTCGTAGCCCATGTGTGCTCTTGATTTCTCCTTTTTGTTCAGTGCCAGCTGCAAGAATCTGCGATGCATCTTTGCGGAGTTTTGGTGTTAAAAACGTCTGTAAATCGCGTTCTCCCTTTAAACTTGGAACAAAGATCATGCGTCATACTTTAGTTGTTGCTTCCAACTTGAAAAGGGATTGGGTTGTTTCTTCGTTTAAGTCCGTTATCGCGTATCTGAGTATTAAAGATGATTTTAAAAATATGGAAACGTGATGGATGGGATCCTGGGAATCAAAGTCTGATTGTTGGCCACCCAACTTGGTGTGCACAATCACGTCCATGAGCGCCTCCACCCTATCGAATCTGGCAAGGATGGGTTTGCGCATTGTCAAGAAATCGCATTTCAAAAGTCTCAAAAGGTCGATGCAAATAGGTAACTCGATGCCAAACGAATACACCGCGTCCCGAAAGCATGTCATTCGCGAGTACAGGACTGTGCACTTTTGTGGGTGCCAGTGATCGCACAACAAAACGCGTCGTACACGCGAATCGCCACACGTCTATGTATTCGCGTAAAATCAAGAGGCGGCTAGCTCGTCAATATTCTCAATGGATCCTTTTTTAAAACACAAGCGCTTTTTCTTTTTTTGGCTCTCTCGCCTATTTGAAGACTGACATGCATCGGTATGTCACGTTGTTGTCTCAAAAAATTCACAACGACCACTATTTCATTGTATTTTTGTTTTTTGTCCAGTCTTTACCATTTACTGGAGAATTAGCGGCTTTGGCCGACTATTCCGCTTTCTCTCTTTCGAATGAACCCACCCTTGCGGCGCTGCGGTTGCTAGATGCCGAGCAATGGACGATTTTCAAAAATGGCGAATTTTCCAAGGGGTGCAGTCGACCTTTGGAAAAGAGCGAAATTTAGGACCTCCAATCTGCACGCCGTTCATATATAGGGTAGACGCCCCTCATTCACCGACAAGGATATAATAAAAAGCTGGGGTACATTGAGTAGGTGTGCCGTAAATGCTTTTTGCTCTTTATTTTCGACCTATAGTGAAATCGATGAAAACTTGTCACAGCGCCTTGAAACACACGTCATCCAAAAGAGCAGGGCTCGCTGCGTACGTCGACATGGACGATCTATGAAAAAAGTGATTTTTTGGCATTTTTGATGCGGGTTAACATCATATGTGTTTTTCGACGCGTGATAAACCGCGTCAAAAGTCGAGTGACGCGCGTCTGCTCCCAATCAAATCCACACTTCTGGTGTCTCTTTTGGTAATGGACGCGTCAGCGCGGCTCTTTGGACGCGTTTATCCCATGCAATTCGAGGTTGAAATTTAATCGAAAATGGCTCATTTCTCGCCAACGAGCAGATCGATCTCGCACCTTTTTGGCCGACATCGTCGTTTTTCCAAATGAGGTTGCTTGTCAGCAAGTTTGGCGCCATTCTGAAGACTCATATTTTCAATTTTGGTTTTGGAGGCTCGCCAGGAGTAAATTTTCATTTGACCATGGCGCGTGCCATGATTTGTTGACAGGAGCAAATAGAGTCACATCCGTGATTTCTTGCTGCGCTCTTTTCGTTGGGACATGCTTGGGATCTGCGCGGTGCCTGGCTGGCGGTGTTGCGAGCCAATTTTTGAATTTACGGCAAAATCGCGTGTTTTAAAAGTTGATGTTTCTTGACGTGTCTCTTTTACGCACCACACGACAAAAACATGTTGCGCACTCTTATATTCAACTCGAAAACGCGTCTCGATGAGCCATGAAATGCTGTTTTTTCTTTTAAAATATGGAGCGAGCGAGCTTTGCTGCGGACAATGGATGGTCAGGGGCAAGATCTGACGGAGTTTTGAACCCTGGCTGGCGCATAAAAGGGCAGCAAGTGTCAGCCCACCCTTTTTTGAGTTTCTTTCAACACCAACTTTTTTTTTTTTTTTGCGTTTTTTTCCAATATGCCAAGTGTCGCTGTGTTAGGAGGCGGTATTTCTGGTTTATCGACGGCCTATTACCTGTCTCGGCTCTTGCCTCCGCACGTGCGTGTGCGCCTGATCGAGGCGAGCCAGCGCGTTGGAGGCTGGATCAACAGCGAGCAAGGGGACGACGGCGTGCTGTTTGAAGGCGGCCCACGCACGCTGCGGCCCCATGGCACGAGCGGCACTATTTTGCTCGACCTCGTAAGTCGTTTTGTTCAAAGAGGCCGATGAGAGAGAAAAAAAAAAAAGAGGAAAAGGGGAATTGCTTAGAAAGAAATGGGCGGTTTGACGCTTTTTTTTTTCTTGTAGATTAGGGACTTGGACTTGAAATCGCAAATTGTGCAGGTACCAAAGTCACATCCGTCTGCACAGCACCGGTACATTGAATACGACGGTGTGATCAACCAACTTCCATCGGGTTTGGGCGAACTGCTGTTCAAGGACACGCCGGTGATGCGATCTGTGGTGACCGCGGGCGCCTTGGAGCCATTTCGCGCGCGTGGCACGGGCGACGACGAGTCTCTCTATTCGTTTATGACGCGGCGGTTCAATGAGCACACAGCGCTCAATCTGATGGGCGCCATGGCCCACGGCATTTACGCGGGCGATGCCAAAAAATTGTCTGTTCAGTCCACATTCCCTATTCTTGCCGCCTGTGAAAAGGAGTTTGGAAGCGTCGTTCTGGGCATGCTCGCTGGCAAAATCAAGATGGAATCCAAGCGCGAACGCTCTCTCGCCGACCAATGCCTTCAAAAAGACCCCGAATGGTATAAAACACTGCAACAGAGTAGTGTCATTGGCTTTCTTCCCGGCCTGGAAGCTCTTTCACGCTCGCTTGCTCAGCATCTTGCAAAACAATCAAATGTCGACATTGTCCTTGGTCAAAAGGTCACAAAACTCGAGCCCTTGGAGCATAAAATGGTAAATGTCGCTTTTTTTTTTCTCTCTCTTTTCCCTTTCCCCCCCCCTTTTTTTTCCCTTTTTTCTTCGTTTTTTTTTTTCCCTCTCTAATTTCAAAGATTCTGACTGTTTGATGATTTTATAGGTGGTGACGATGGACAATGGCACGTCGTTTGAAGCGGAGCATGTTGTTTCTGCGTTACCGACGCACGCGCTGGCGCGGATTGCGACCCCTGAGCCATTGCCTCACTTGACACACAATCCGAGCGCAGACGTCGCCGTGGTGAATCTTGCATATGACAAGGACACGGTGTCGCTCGATTTGGACGGATTTGGGTTTTTGACGCCGCATCGCGACGCGCAGCCGGCGTCCCTGATGCCTGGCCTCTTGGGCGTGATCTTTGACACCAACAGTCTAGGTGTGCAGGACGAAGAGACTAATACATTGCGATTCACGGCCATGATTGGCGGATCTGATTGGGATTTGGCGTTTCCGGGCGTGCAGGATGACGCGTCCATTGAATCACGCGCCATTGCCATGGCCACGGGGGCATTGGACAAGTATTTGCATATCCATTCGCCGCCATTGCGGCAGAAATGTCACATCCAACGCCAATGCATTCCACAATACATGGTTGGCCATCGCGATCGCATGGCCGACCTTCATGCCGCCATCCATCGCATCTTTGGTCCACGCCTCAGCGTCACCGGCGCTGGCTATCTCGGTGTGAGTGTCCCCGATTGCGTCAAACACGGCAGACTCCTCGCGGAAGACCTTGCTCGCGATGATGCCCTCGGAAACAAGACAACCACAGGCTTAGAAAAAGCCACACAGCCATTGTATTATTTGGAATAAACTTTTAATGTTCTAAAACTTTTGCATAAATAATTTCAAAAAAAAAAAATCCGCCGGCTCTCCTTCATTTAGTAGCTGACGGCAAACGCGCTCCATGATCTTTCTGGTTTGGCCGTGGCAACAAGGCCGGCTTCATCAATGTCGACATAGAGACCAGTATCGACATTCTTGATGGTGTGTTTCATTCCCGAGGGATTGTACTCGAATGTAAACGTGGGCACCTTGGCACCATTGCACTTGGCGAGCACAATGCCACGTGTGCACGGGTTGACGGCAAGGCACGCGCCGTGCGACGCATGCGATTCGATCGTGAATTCGCCTTCTTTAGCCGCCGCACGAACCACAAAGTAATTGCTGGCTTGCCACGCTGTCTTTGGCACGTTGGCCGATTGGATGGCCGATGTCTTTACCGACGTGCACGTCACATCGAGCGCGTGTGCACCCTTCACCAAGTCACCTTGCACAAATGCATACGTGTGGCCCTCGCCAATGCGGCCACGCACATGACGCGTGCCTGTTTCCACCGTAGGGAACGCTTGATTCCTATACTACACCCAAAAAAAAAAAAAAAAAAGGTGTGAGAATGCGCCATGCCGTGTTAAATCAGCTTACAGGCGGGCGAGGTCGGTGGTCTTTGTTGAACAACTCACACACGGCTTTTCAAAAAAAAAAAAAAAAAAAAAAAAGCGTCAATTCGTGATTCTACGCGCATTTTTTTTTTTTTTTTTTTTTTTTTTTTTTTTTTTTTTTTTTTTTTTTTTTACTAGCAGCACGCCAGCCACCAAAGAGATAAGGTGGGCGCTTGACGGCGGGGATGGCGGGGACGGTGTAATCTGGGTGGTCAAAATCAAACATGTCGACAAAATCGCCAACAGTCTCGCGGCGCCAGGGTTCAATCTCTTTGGCAGGCGCTTTGAGATTGCCCTTGGCATCATACCCAATCCATTGCTCAAGGAACTTGAGCTGTGACGTGTGGTCCAGAATTTCTGTGTACGTCGACGCGCCGCGCGTCCAAGGACTGACCACAAGGAAAGGAACACGAACGCCTACATGCCAAAAAAAAAAAAACAGGGGTCAATCGGCATGAAAATTGCTGCAAAGCGCGCGCGCTTTTACCAAGACCAGTTGGAACCACAGGCTGGTTCTTAATTTTGACCCATTTATCACGTGGAGGCAAAGGAGGGGCGACGTGATCAGCGAAACCACCTAATTAAAAGCAAGCAGGCGAGTTTTAGAGCGAGTTTTTGCGTCTTTTTTTCTATCCACGCACCGGCTTCGTCGTATGAGATAATCAGCGCAGTCTCATTGTACTTTGGGCTCTGTGTGACAGCGCGGAACACTTGGTTTTGAATCCATGCACCGGCGTTTGGGGGGTTATTGGGATGCTCTAAAGGCAAAAAATCAACCTGTAAGCACTATTTCCAAGCAGGGGTCGTTTTTTTTTTTTTTTTTTTACCTGACAAGTCGCGCGGGGCCACGAGGATAGACACTTGTGGTAGCGTGCCACTCTTGGTTCGTTTGTAAAACTCCTTGAGTCCAAGGAATCCGGTGCCCTGATTCTTCTCAATGGGACCAGCTTGCGATTTGAAATGCCTAAGGGGGAAAAAAATGACACGTTAGCGTTGCATCGCGCGTCATGCGTCAATTTGTCGGTGCCTGCGTGTACAAAACGCCAAACTTACTTGAACCAGGCCAAAGAATTATCATCAAAATTGTCTACGCGATAAAAACGGAATTGAGCAAGGCCGCATTGCCTACGGGCAGCTCACCTTCGTCTTGGAAGACTAAAACGAGAAGAAAAACAAATAAGAATGGGTTGCTTTTGTTCATGATTGATATTTCCCACTTACCTTGCCACGTGACACCTGCGCGTGTCAAAACTTCTGGATACGACTCCCAATCGTATCCCTCCTTGGGGATTACATTGTCATACACGGGGTTCCCCTTTTTGTCTAGAAAATATAAAACTGGGTGTTATAGGGCAGATCTCGCGGCTCCAAAAGGGTAAAAAAAAAAAAAAGAAGCGACTTGCCAATGACGGTGCCGGACATCCACGTAACACGATTGGGGATCGTCGGACCGAGAACGGACGCGTGATAGCGATCCGCCAGCGCAAAGTTGTCAGCCATGGCGTAGTGGAACGGGATTTCCTCACGCGTAAAATAGCCCATGGTGCCCGGCGCATTGCCGCCAGGCCAGTCATTCATCTTTCCGTAATTCCACGCAAAGTGCGTTCCATACTATGGCATAAAAAGATGGCGAAAAAAAAAAATCAATTAGCCTTTTTGCTTGTTGTTTTTCTTTCATCGTGCAGCACGACTTACCCTGAAGCACAAATAAAAGATCACGTAAAAAAAAAAAAAAAAAAAAAAAAAACGGCGGAGGAGATGATGGTTGCAAAGCTCGCATGGCTCCCTTACCATCCATTGGTACCACCTAAAAAAAAAAAAAAATGAGATAAAAAAATCATTGGTGCATGATACAGTCAAATTGTCGTTGACTGTGTCTTACCAATCATGCAGCCGCCTCGATTGCCGTCGAGACGGAAGGGCAACAGGTACTTTTGACCATTCATCACGTCGGGCGACCCCTCATCAGGCTGGTAAAAGATACTCAATCCATTGTCTTGGATTATTGCATTGGGATCTGCAGCAAAATGAAACGAATGAATACGCGATTTGCATGCGATCGACGGCAACGTGTGCTTTTTTTTTTTTTACCTTGAAAGTTTCGCGTGCCAGCGAGTGTGCCAAAGTAATGGTCAAACGCGCGATTCTCCTGCATGAACAAGACAACGTGCTTAATCTTATCGAGACCGGGGTTGCGATCCTTGGCTGTGGGCTCCGCCGCGTGTGCGATGGCCACAGTTGCCAAAAGCATCAAAGCTGCTTGGATCTTCATGAGTGAATCAAGGCCAAATGAAAAATAAAAAAATAGAAAATAGAAAGTAGAAAATAAAAAGATGCACAACGTGTGCTCTGAGTTTATTGTTCACGAATGGGTTTATGGAATGGAGTTAGCGCGTCCGGTAGACAGACAATGCGCACGCCATTCCTCGGAAACTTCCCGTGATACAGTAGTACATTCTGTAGAAGTGTACAAGTTCAGGAAGGCACCTTGCAACAATTGCACACAACACGGACAAATGCTCACATTCTTTGTTGCACCCTTCCTCTCCTCACACAGTACACGTCCAATACAGGTTATATTAGATACAATTGCGCTTCAAATAGAGCTCGATGCGTGCAATGGCCCAGAGACGAGTACATCATCGCTTTTGGCCGATTTTAACTTTTGACGCGTCGCGATTCTTTTTTTTTTCATGCATGTGCAAGTATTATTCGTGAGTCAAATATACACTAGGTGTGTATTTGTGGGGAAAAGCATTTTAAAAAGAACCGGATGGCAAAACAACACGCACCATACCGCGCAAACTTCTCATTTTGAAAGCAAAAATGCCAAAAAAAAAAAATAAAGCGTTGACATTGCAATCATGAATGTGCAATTGCTCCACGCGTCCATGGATCCATGCCGATGGCTTATTTTCCTCACTGGGTTTGCGTTTCTTACGATTGGCGCACAAGATCGTGCGCGCAGCAGGACAATTTCCCAGGGTGGCTCGATTTGGCTCTGGTAAGGTACGATCCATCAACCCCGTGGAGTCAACAATATTTTCTCCACACGCCATGGCAATTGCCCATTTTTAGACACGCTTTATTTTTTTCAAAATGTCGCATTTGATCGAGATGTGTGCACTTGCTCACGAGGCACGCGCTTGCTGCTGCACCAACCAAAGCTCTTCCCATTGTCACTACGATTGTGCGACGGCCGTTTCAACCTTGTGCAAATGACATCAGTCAGCGACTCGTCGCATTTCAAACGAGGAGCAGCGGCCGCAAAATGCCGTTTTTAATCGTTCAGCGAACCAAGTGTGTGGCATCGGTGCCGTAAAAGGCATTTAGAACGGCAATGATGAAAAGCGTGAGCTTTTTCTAGGTCGCGCGTCTCGTTGGTTAGGTAGGCGCCTTAGTGCATTGACACCATGGGGTGTTCCGAGGTACGGGAGTGTGGTGGCCAATGAATGGTGCGAATTGAAAGCCAAACTTGGCGAATGATGGGCCCCTGAATGAATTTGGCTGGTTGCCGCTTGGGGAAAGTGTCAACCAATTAGGGAAATAAGCGGCCGACTAAAAAAGGCCATCGAGTTTTTGCTGTGAAGTCTTTGCAACTTGATCCCTTTTTGTTCCTCACACTTTTGCTTTTCCCCATTTTCCCCAGATTTTGCCGCTTGACACCTCCCCGTTTCATCTCATCCCACCCCGCGCTCTTTCTTGTTTACCATTTTGAGCTTAATTGACGCAAAAGGCATAGCTGCTGCCCTACTTTGCATGTATAAAAAGCCGCCTTGATCGAGTTCTCTCCCCCTTGTCTTTTTTTTTTAATTCTTCTTTTGCAAATCAAATACCCCATTTTCCCACCATGCTTCGAGGAAATCTCTTTTTATATTGTGTTGCCTGTTTTGCGTCCATTGGTCAATTCCTCTTTGGCTGTAAGCAGTCCCACGACTATTGAAAATCAATTGGTCCCAAGCGCTCGGGCTCATCCTCTTTTTTTTTTTTTTTTTTTTTTTACCCGTGCGCAGATGACCAAGGTGTGCTGAGCGGCATTTTGGTGAATGAAAATTGGCTAGAATTGTTCAATCACCCGAGCGAGGCGATGCAAGGCTGGGTCGTGTCGATCTTTTTGCTGGGCTGCTTTGTGACGGCGTTCCTTGCGAGCTACCTGATGGATCGATGGGGCCGTCGCTGGACCATCTTTGTTGGTGCGATCGTTTTCATTGTTGGCGGCGTCCTCCAGACCGCCGCATCACAATTGCCCGTCCTCCTTGTCGGTCGTCTCGTCAGCGGCTTCGGCATCGGCTTGCTCTCCACCGTGCTGCCCGTCTACACCTCCGAATTGTCTCGCGCACACAACGTAAAGCTCAAAAAGATGAAGTGTATAGGGCAACGTTGGCTTTTAACATACTCTTTATTTATTGTCGATTTGTCTAGCGTGGTACGGTGACTGTGTTGGGCATGGCGATCAAGTAAGCAAGCGAGCAAGCGAGCAGATGCCGGAGATTCTCACGGCATGCGGCAAAAAACTCACTGGTTCCTCCCTATTTTCTTCTTTTTTTTCCAGCATGCTTGGCTACATGGTGTCGTGTTTCATCGATTATGGTACCAGCTATATCGAGGGTCAGTGGAGCTGGCGCTTGCCTCTGTTGCTGCAGATTGTTTTTGCCGTGATTCTCGCCATCGGCACGTTTGGCCTGCCTGAATCGCCGCGTTTCTTGGTGTACCACGACCGCGATGACACCGCCAAGGAGATCCTGTGCAGAATGTATGACAAGCCCGTCGAGGATGAATCTGTGCAACGAGAGTATAATGAAATCGCCGAAGCCGTTCATTACGAGCGTACGATCGGTCTTGCCTCTTGGAAGGAAATGTTCACCAGGTACAAGCGCCGCTCCGCCATTGCCATTGCCGTGCAAGCCCTTGGTCAGCTGTCGGGCGTCAACATTGTCACTGTAAGACACAAGATGCGACTTGCTTGATCAAAATGCGCGATTTGACACGACTTTTTTTTTTTAATTTTTTTTCTCAAGTATTATGCGCCAAAGATGTACGAGACCGTGCTGGGCGCGGGCCGCATGCCTCTTTTGTTCAGCGGATTCACGGCCATGGTGTATTTTGTCGGCGCCTTGCTTGCGACTCTGCTCGTTGATCGTGTTGGCCGTCGCCCCTTGTTCATGTCTGGCAGCTTCTTGATGGTTATCTGGCTTGTCATCATCGCCGTCTTTTACAAGGTCTCCTTTGGCATGACGTCGGGCATTCTCGTCGTCGCCTTTGTCATGATCTTCATGGTAAAAACAATCATGATCCTACTTTTTTAGGATGCTTACCTAATTTTTTCGCCTTTTTTAATAGTTTACCTTTGGCGCCACGTGGGCTTGTGTTGACTGGCTGTACCCAGCTGAAATCATGACGTTCCGCTGCCGTGCCAAGGGCATGAGTTTGGCTGTCGGTAGCAACTGGATCAGCAATTTCGCCGTCGGCATGTGGACACCGCCCATGCTGCAATCCATTGGCTTCGGCACCTATGTCTTTTACGGCTGGTAAACCACGAGAGATGCTTTTTGGTGTGTTGCGCGACGCTGTACTCATTCCTTTTTTTCTTTTTTTCTGTGCAGCTGGAACGTGATTGCCTTCTTTGTTGTGTACTTCTTCTTTGTGGAGACGCGCAAGGTCAGCCTGGAAGCCATCCGCTTTCCTGGTGAGGAGGACGAGGTCCTCGAGAAGGAGACGGCCGAGTATTATGAAGAGAAGCCGTCGTCTGTCGCCAAAAAGGTCATTTCCTAGATGTCCACTTTTTTTTATAACACCCACCATGCCCCCCCTTTTTTCCACCCTTTTATATTTTTCTTGCATCGATGTATTGATAGGACCTTTATTCACACTGTAATTTATATTTGAAAAGAAGCAATAAAATGTGTAAATCATTGAAATCGCAAAAAAAAAAAAAAAAAAAGTGTACGTGGTGCTAGGTGGTATTATACGTACAACCGTAACTGTACCTACGTTCTACAGTATGAACCCCCAACCCCGCATGCTTACAGTATCATATCGTCGAGTCTCTCGGCGTCTCGGCTGTTACAGTACATACGAATGGATGCACTGCCATGCACAAAAATCCAATGAGTTGCGTCTTTTTTGTTGTTGCTTTGGTGAGATTTTAGCGCAACGTCGTCCGCCCTCTTTCACGGAAATATTGTAACACTAGTTCACAATTTTCAAGTTCACTTACGTTCTAAGATATCATGATATCATGTTTTTGCAATTTTTGCGTTTTGCGTTACTGTATTACAGTATCAGAAGACAGAATACAGAACAATCTTAAGAGCCTAATTCCACCGGAAAAGAAAATTCAACAAAAAGACAAAACACAAAAGACAACAACAAAAAATTATTGGATATCATACAATTTTTTTGCCCGCTCATCAACTCACATGAAGCGCCACAAAAGCAGCCTCACTGCACAAAATCAACGTTTTTTTGTCTTTGGAACAAACCGCGTTTTTTAAACTTTGCCGGCTCGCAACATGTGCCTCCAGAAGTTTTTTACAGCCTACTTACCCGCCAATGAAAATTGCGTCACGGCATAAACTACAGCCCAGTGTTCACGACGAGTCCGTCCGATTTTTTTTGAGCCTGCAAATATCAAAAATCTTCAATTTGCCCTATTTTCCATTTGGTTCGCAATCTGCTTGGTCGACCCCGCCCAAAAACATCTGTATCGCATTCAGCGCAAAAATTGCAACAGAAAAGCTCAAACCTCCAAAGCGCCACGATCACTTTTGAAAAATTCAGGGGTCACTCAGGGGTCACATATTTCAATCTCAGCAAATGCCAAATTTGGGAAACTTCGAACTCCGAGTGATCAATGCATCCCAAATAGGTAACTCCGACGGTTTGCTATTGGCAGACAAAGTGGCAGATCGTCCCCACCTTAAGAAAAAAGCCCAAAGAGTGACGCAAGAACGGCGATCGACAGAGAAAAATGCTTACTTTGGCGCGATTTTTTTTGCAAAAATTTAAGGGTTGAGACTTCCAAATTAAGTTGCGTGGATTGCATGGAATTTTTTTTATTTTTTTATTTTTTTATTTTGCACATTTTATGCGCTGAGTGCGTGGGCTGCAACAGCCTGCGAAGAAATGATCGATGCATGCAAAAACGGTACTGTACGTACAGTATCATAATTCATACTGTAAACCCAAGCTATGAATGATGATATTATGATACATAGCGGCGCGCTGCAGCAAGTCATCAGAGCCATCTCATTACAGTAGTAGAACTCAGTACAGTAGTAGATGCTTTTTTGTTCCCCTATTCTCTAAAAAAATAGTACGTACAATCGGCAAGAAATTTGGAGATAGAGTTGTTTACAGTACGTAGTAAAACGTCAAACTATCGGGATATGGCTACAGTAATATTTTCACTGAAGGTGTATTTTTACGTAGGATGATGCTTATTTATGGAGCGTTTAAAAAAAGAAAAATGATGTTCTTATTAGTAGTTTACGAGCAATTTTTGATTTCATGGAAAAAATGAAGAAGCGTTTGGCTGGTGAAAAAATGAAGGCATGGAAGCTGTTGCGCATCGGTCCGTGAAAAAAACCATTCAAAGAATTAGCCATCGCACGCAAAAATATCATTGGAAACCCAGTTCCAACCTTCAAAGCATTAGCTTATGCTGACGACATACCGGTAGCTCTCTTCTTCTTCTTGCGAAACGAGGACGAATGATGGAAAAAATTCAAACGCATATACTACTACTGTACGTACACGATGTACACCATGATTTCCAACGCACGCCTGAACGTGGAAAAAACAGAGTTCATCTCCATGTCTGGGAAGCCGTGGAACCAATGGAAAGTCCTGGCCAAGGCATTACTGTAATAAATGCTCAATGGCATGACATGAACAGTCCAAATACTGTAAAGGCAGTCAGATATTTGGGATATCCCATATATTCAACGAGACCACAGCTTCAGGCATACCTCGATGACATTGAAACAAGAATAATGCATCACACGAACATCTTGAAACAAAGAAATATGTCCATCCGGGGCACAAGTCTGGTCGCAAATGCACTGGTCCTGTCAAAAATCTGGCACATGCTGAAAATCACGCCGGTGCCAATGGCGTGGTTGGACTCAATCCGGAAGACCATCCGCCCCATGATCATGTCCTTTAGGCCCGCACCTTCCTGGGAGAAGATAACTCTTCCTAAGGTCCGAGATGGGCTGGGTACGGTGGATCTTCGAATGCAGCGCATAGCGTTGAAATTGTCATTCCTAAAAAGATTACACAACAACAAAAAGGATGATACTGTATCCTCGCCTCATTCATTAGAGGTACGGTATGTGGCGGGCAACGACCGGAACCAGTAACATCTGGGAACCTTCCGCAAACTGGGAGGCCCACGACACGGGTTGGCGTGACCGCGCGCATACAAAGTACTGTATCCGTCAAACACAGGAGTGTGGATGGGCGACGTCCCTACGGACAAAAGGCCTATACATCATGACGGACAATACCAAGCCGCTGCACATTAACAAGTCATCCCCAAAGACCATCAGACAGATGCTATCGTACTGTACATCCTTTAAATGGGGGGACAGACGCTATAAAACCTCCATGGAGACACCCCGGCTACCGACTCAATTCCACAAAAGACTGGAACACCATCCGGAAGCTCAACGTGCCACACAAAGTTACCTCGATTTGGTGGAGGATTCTGCACGATGCGATTATTCCAGCCAGCGCAAGAAGTTGGCGACTTGTAGAAGACACCGACACAATAATGTGTCGGGTGTGCAACCGACATTGCGAGACGCAAGACCACTTCCTCTTTGACTGCCCTGGAGGACGGACAGAATTCCATGTTTGTGGCATTTTCAGGTAGACTTTTAATAAACTCTTGGTATCATAAGGTCAACTGGGTGGGTGGGGCTACAGAAATCATAGTTCTCCACCCAGGGGGTGGCGAAACTATTAGGGGGATTGCCCCACTTCGTCACCCCCCATTTTTATCAGAAAATCATAGACACTTGGACAAGCAATGGACAAAAAAATTTGGGATTTACAAATATTTTTGACCGATCGCCCCTCTCAAATGGCAGGTGTGGACAGCTATGCTCGCCAAAGATCGCCGCTTCAACAGATTAATGCTCAAAAGCTGGCTTTACAAACCGTCTACAGCCCCGAGGGAGCTGATCCTTCAAATCGCACATACCATACGGGTATGATATTGTGGAGTGCCCACTGGGCGCTTATTTTCGACAGCAAGGCATGGTCCTCTACGAGAACCATGGTCAGTATTATACGGTACAGTAATACAAGGCACAGTCGACTAATACTACATAATTAATTTTTGCCTAATAAAAAGATACAATATTGAATACAAAAAAAAAAGGTCCGTGAAAAAAATTGAGGTTGTTCAAAATACAGTAGGCAATGGATACCGGGCAGCTTTTTTTCTTTCGGGCGAAGTATTGTGATTCCATTGCAGAAAAAAAAAGCCTCGATATTGTAGCTCGGTGTGCGCATCATGCGTTCCAAAATTGGCTGTTGGGCGAATGTTGTTGTGCTTCCATTGCAGATGGACATCACGAGAAATGAGAAGAGCTTGAGTGTCTCAATTCACTTTTTCCGCAAACCTCGGAAATCGCTCCTGCTTTTTTTTTAGTCCACAAACCCTCGATACATAGGTTCATGTGCGCATCATGCATCCCGAAAATGGCTGTTGGGCGAGGGTTGAGGTTCCATTGCAGAAAAAAGGGCCACAATAACTCGATGTGGTGCCATGCATCCCAAAAATGCCTGTTGGGCGAATGTTGTGGTGCTTCCATTGCAGATGGACATCACGAGAAATGCGCTACATTATGTCAGTTTAGTAAAAAAAAAAAAAAAAAAAAAAAAAAAAAAGAGAGAGGGTGGACATTACAAGAAATGAGAGCTTGAGTATCTCAATTCACTTTTTCCGCAAACCTCGGAGGTTGCTCCTGCTTTTTTTTAGTCCACAAACCCTCGATAGGTCCGTGTGCTGCGCATCATGCATCTCAAAAATGCCTATTGGGCGAGGGTGGTGGTTCCATTACAGGTGGAGATCACGAGAAACGAGAGCATGAGTGGCTCGATTCACTTTTTGTGGAAACCTCTCGGCGTGGAGTCGCTCATACTTTTTTTTTATATCCAGAAACTCTCGATGGTGGGTCGGTGTGCGCATCATGCATCCCAAAAATGGCCGTTGAGCGAGGGCTGTGGTTCCATTGCAGGAAAAAAAGGCCTCGA
This sequence comes from Gongronella butleri, assembly GCA_025201375.1. Classification (NCBI taxonomy): domain Eukaryota; kingdom Fungi; phylum Mucoromycota; class Mucoromycetes; order Mucorales; family Cunninghamellaceae; genus Gongronella; species Gongronella butleri. The sequence goes on from JAIWZP010000007.1 coordinate 143,881, forward strand.
TAGGTCCGCGTGCTGCGAATCATTCATGCATCCCAAAAATGGCTGTTGTGTGTGTTGTGGTTTCATCGCAGCAATTGGACTTTGGACATCATCACGAGAAATGAGAGCACATGGGTGTCTCGATTCACTTTTTGTGCAAACCTCGAGCGTCGATGCACTGGAAATCTCGGGGGTCGCTGGTCCATTTTTTTTTTTTTTTTAGTCCAGCAACTCCCGATTGTTCGGTGTGAATGGTAGTTTGCGGGGCAACTTGGGCACACGTGAAAAATCGCGTCAGACTTTGATTTAAGCGCGCCTGTTTCAAGTCAAATCCATGCACCTGGAGCCTCTTGTGCTAGTGGACGCGTTGGCGCGACTCCAAGGACGAGCTCCTGCATGCCATTCGTCGGCAAAGTTTATTTTTAAAATCGCGAATTGCTTGCCAACCAGCAGGTCAGCCTCACTCGTTTTTGGCATGGTTCGTGGTTTCTCCCTGTGCTGCCACTTGTTGTGTAAGTTTGGAGGGAGTCTGGAGACCCAACTTTTCTATTTTGATTTTGGAGCTCTGAGAGGGCCATTTTTTGATTTGCGCTTGGCGCGCCTCCAGCGCGCTGCAACTCATACCATTAGATGCTTTTCCTCCTGTTTGTTAGTAAGACTGCAATAAAAATCGGGAGTGGACTAGACCGTTATCGAGCAAATCGCGATTAAAGATTTTGTTGAAAAAGTGTATTTTCTCTGTCAGTTTTGGTCATGCATCGGTGAAAATGGTCTCATTCGGTATAGCTTCTACAGTTGTCTTCGACATGTTAAAAGCACCATAGGTTATTATTTTCATGGTCGAAAAAATTGAAATTAAAGCTTAATTGAGTGCTTGATCGACTCTTGCAAGCGTGCAAATGTCGTTCATCGGGCGAGGCAAAGCGAGGTTTCGGCATTGAAATTATTTTTAGTGTCAAACCCGAAGATTTAAATGCATGCATGGCGCGTGCACAAAGAAAAATTGCGCAGCAGCCCGACTGCTGTGAGCGGCATCATGCTGAAATGGGGCAATTCCGAGTTACACAGTGGAAGGGTCATCATTGGCTGTGCTTCTGGATAGCGTGGGCTGCTCGTCCAAAAAAAAAAAAGAAGTCAAAAAAGACAACCATGTGCACGGATCTGTTCCACATACAAACATGGAGAACGATTGGCCATCTTTCTTTTTCTGCATGGTGCCTAGACAAAAAGCAATTGTCAGGGGGACTGTACGGGGATTGGTTGTGCCTGGGTCATCAGCATTACTCATTTTTCAGGTGGCGAAGACATTCAAGCAGGCATTGGTCGAGTTTTTCCAATGACTGGTTGCTGGGATCAAAAATTTGCATTTGTTGACACAATTTTTTTTTTTTCTGTCGTTCCTTTTTCTTTGTTCCTGTTACTGGTTTCTTGTTCCTTCCTCCTCCCCTCTCTTGTCTGCATGCCGTCCGTCCTTCGAGAGCCCAGCAAGACCATTGCGGTAAACTTGGACAACACGCTGACCAATACCTTGTCAGCGCTGCTGCAGTGGCACAATGACACTTACCACACCCAGTACAAGTGGCACGACCTGACGACAACTGATCTGTGGCGAGTGTGGGGTGGATCTGAAGAAGACACTTGCAACAAAATCCGACAATTCTATCAGAGCGAGTATTTCCACAACATCAAGCCTATCGACGACTTTGCCCTAGAGGCGCTCAAGATGCTCAAGAAGCGCAAATTCCACTTGGTGATCATCACGTCAAGACAGCAATTCATTGCCGAGGAGACCAAGCGATTTGTCGACAAGCACTATCCTGGTAAACCTTTGAAAGCAAAGAGAAACGAGGGAAAAGAGGGGCGACTCATGAACTGATTTCTCTATTTTTGCATAGGCATTTTCGAAAGCATCTACTTTTGCAACCTTGGTTTGTCCGAGACGGAGCAGCTCGAGTACATGAGCAAGACCAAGTCTGCCATTTGCCGCGACATTGGCGTGGACGTGATGATTGATCATCAGATGGAGCATGCATTGGACTGCGCGTCGCTGGGCGTGGATGTGTTGCTGTACGATCGACGCGGCCAGTACCAGTGGAATCACCAGCAGCAGGAAGCGCAGGTGACGCGCGTGCGATCATGGCGCGAGATCATCCATCAGCATTTCCCCAAGCCTTCCAGCCCATTGCGCCACTGTCTGTATTACCACGTCGACCAAGAGGACGATGGCAACAAATTCGCCCTCCACAATGACTGGGTTGCGTAGAAACCCCTGCCTTTTTTTTTCAACTCCTCCATCCCTCCGTCCCTCCTTCCTTCTCCCCTTTTATTTTAGATTCTCATCGACATCCCCCTCACATTTGTACATATTAACACTCCATAAAGGCATCCCATCATCTTGACATTTTAATACACGCTGTGTGCGACGTGCGACGAAGGCCAATGTCGCATGAATTGACACACAAAGAGGAGACCGAGGGTTGTGCGACCCTGTTTTCAAAGCACACACAGACTTTGGTCTCGTGATCACTAGGTGTTCTGGATGCAATTTAGGGGGGACGGGTGTTTTTTTTTTAGGCGTGGGTGAGACGTATGCGCGCCGCCCCAAGCCTCGTCCCATTCTCTTTTTTTTTTTTTTTCTGTGCAATGCAATGCGACACAAAATCGCCAGAGTGAGGCATTGATCATCCGATGGAACGTTTCTTTTCGTGAACGCGTAGCAGCCGTGTCACCAATCTTAAAAACAAGATGCCTCAGCGGCGCGTCCGGCAATGTGGGGGGGGGGACGGAGCCAGAGAGTGGAAATGAGGTGTGCGAGTACGGGGTGGGGGGAGAGGATGTGAGAAAAGGGGGGGGGTGGACGACCAATGCGCGCGCACACGCACACGCAAACACACACGCGCGGGTGCCCTGCGTCCTTTGCTCCGTCGATTGTGGTCGCATCGGGTTCCGGGATGAGGGTGCCGAGACACGTTTTGTGCAGCAATTTTGAGATGCATGCCGGCGTGCTCCTGCCCATCGATTCAGGGGGGGAGGGGAGCGAAAGACAAGGTGTGATCGACACGAGCCACGCCCACCTTCGCCCACTTTTGCCCTCATGGCCGCCAAAATAATAAAAAAAAGGGCGAAATGTTAGTTGCGAGCAACGTGTCGCGCACCATTTTTTTGCGTCCCAAGACCTGAAAGACGCGTGTTTTTCGCCCCCCGTCCGCTCTTCCCGCCGGTTTTCTTTTTGTGTGTGTGTGCGTGTGGCCTTGGAAATTCATGCGTTTGCGTGTGTCGCCCGACTTGGCCCCGATGGCGCCTGTTTTCCAAATTAAGGTTTCTGGTTTGACTGCCTGGTTTTCTTGTCATTTTTTTTTTGGGCCGACATGATCGACAAAAGGCATTCCCGGAAGCGCTCCGAGGCCATTTTGGCGGGTGTTGGCAGGAACCATTTGCGGTTTTTGTTGTCGTCAAGATGCGTTTAAAGCTTGGAAAGAAAAGATGGACCGATGACATGCTGCCTGGCAACGGGTGGTCGCTCGTTTTGTGCATGCATCACGTTGGTACCATCCACAACAATTTACGCTTGTGCGACGTCGTGCCTTTGTTTCATTCTCCGCTGCCACCCGCCTCGCATCACTCCTTTTTTTATTTTTGTACTCGCTCTTGTCCCTCTCTCTTCTCTCACTCACTCTTTTTTTGTTTGTTTTCATCCATCACAAGAAAACGATTGCCGTAAAAGGTGTTTCAAAACAACGACTTTTTATCTTTTTGCAGCGGTTGGAAAAAGATAAACCTTCTCTTTCCCCTCTTTTTTTTTTTTTTTTTTTTTTTTGTCTCGTTGTTACTCCGTCCCGCTCGTCCTCCCCCCCTTTTTTTTCTTGAACGTATTTCAATTTCGTCATTCGCCTAGACTCCCCTTTTCCCCGTTTTCTTCTCCTTTATTACCTTGCCCGCTCCCCCTTTTTTTTTTTTATTTTACGTACCTGTTGTGTGTAGCGTGCCCTTTTTGAGCAACTTTGATGGCAGTTCCTGTTCACCCACTCACCTCCACCGCGTCTCCATCAGCTACCAACTCGACCATGACCCCCTCGAACACGTCCGACCTTCTCGCTGACCTTGACCGGCCAAACGTGCACTCACAGCGAGCCTACAGCGTCACAGCCATGCCGTCTGAGCTGCAGCGCACCGTCTTGAGGCACCAGCAAGAGCAGCGTTTCCTTTTGCAGCAGCAACAGCTTCAGCAGCAACAGCCGTGGTGGCAGCAATATTATGATCGATACAAATATCATCCTCCCCCTGGCCGCAAACCCACCGTCTTTGGCCGCTACCTCTTGCTCCAAACGCTCGGCGAGGGCGAATTCGGCAAAGTCAAGCTGGGCATCATTGACACGGGCCACGAGGTAAAAAAAAAACGAAATAAAATCAAGCGTTTATTCATGGTTTTTTTTTATTGCGTGGCAACTTAGGTGGCCATCAAGCTGATCAAGCGAGACAATATCGATAGCTCGACGCGCATGACCAAAGTGGAAAGAGAGATCTCAGTGCTGAGGGTAAAGCGTGCTTTAAAGCAACGGAAAACGTGATTGCACAAGGAAAGATGAATTTTAACTTTTTTATGGTCCGCCATTTTTTTTTCTTTTTTTTTTTTTTAGACGGTGCGCCATCCGTACATTGTCAAACTCTATGACGTGATTGAGACGGACAAGTATATTGGCATTATTTTGCAATGCGCCTCGGGTAAAGACAGCTTTTTGCACTTTTTCATGGCCTTTTAGGTCAAACGACCGTCTGACCCGTTTTTTTTTTTTTTGAATTCCTGCAGGTGGCGAGTTGTTTGAATACATTCTTGCGCATCGCTACTTGAAGGAGAAGGATGCCTGCCGATTGTTTGCTCAACTGATTAGCGGTGTTCATTATATGCATGAAAAGCACATTGTTCATCGTGACCTCAAGCTGGTAAAAAAAAAAAAAAAAAAAAAAAAAAAAAAAAAAAAAAAAAAAAAGACAAAGAAAAAGAAGGACTCGATTTGTCAAGATCACGGGGGAGGAAAAAAAAAAGAGGGGGGTGAGGACAGGTCATCTCACGCTATTTTATTTAGGAAAATCTGTTGCTTGATCGTGGCAAAAGCATCATCATCACGGACTTTGGCTTTGCCAATCAATTCTCATCTGCCAAGGACGACTTGATGTCGACGTCATGTGGCTCTCCGTGTTATGCGGCGCCGGAACTGGTGATCAGCGAGGGCTTGTATGTCGGGTCGGCCGTGGATATTTGGTCGTGCGGCGTGATTCTCTATGCGATGCTTTGCGGGTATCTTCCATTTGACGACGATCCACAAAATCCCGATGGCGACAATATCAATTTGCTGTACAAGTATATTCTCAACACGACGCTTGCCTTCCCGGACTATGTGTCGGACGAGGCGCGTGATCTTTTGTGCAAAATGCTTGTGCCGGATCCCGCTCAGCGTTGCACGATGAGCGATATCATGGACCACCCGTGGCTCGATACGCACCGCGCGTTGTTTGACAAAACCATTGCTGAATTGGAGGCCGAGGCCATGCGCTCGTCGGATTTGCCCATCCACATGGTGATTTCACATCATCATCAGCAGCGCCAGCAACAGCAACTTCTCCAGCAGCAACAATTGCAACAACAGCATCAGCAGCAGCAACAACAGCAACAGCAACAGCAACAACAACAACAGCAACAGCAGCAAGACGACACCGCCGCCAATCGGCGCAATACCATTGCCTCTGGATATACCCCTCAAGATCAAGTCGTGCCCATGGATGTCGACCAGCCACAGCAGCACAATGACAGGCCATTGGACTCGTCCATGCAGGAGATCTCGTCGTTTGAGCTTCCTGCTGCCGCCGTCACCGAGTCTGCCGCGCCCAATTCCAAAGAGAATGCGGACCACGAGCCCGACGCGCCTTTACATGACGATGACGACGAACGTGACCATGCCCTCATGGACCAACAACACGCCAAGGACATGGACATGGACGACGACAAGGACGTTGACCACGAGATGCTGCCGGCCGAAAACGACAAAAACGACAAAAGTGACGAAAATGTCGAAAATGACGAAAATGCGCAAAAAGTGCCCTCGTCCGATGCCAATCATGCGCTGGACGTTGAAAAAATGGTGCAAGACACATCGATCAAGGAACATCCTGGCCACCATCCCATGGATGCGTCATCGTCGCCTATTTCCTCGCCTTTGCCCGCCATTTCTGCGCCATCCCCCGTTTCTGCGCCTCCCGTGACGCCTCCCAAGAACGAATTGCCCGACGAACAAGAGGAAGCGGCGTCTGTGGTGCCTGATCTGCCGCAGCCGAGCCCGTCGCCAAACAGCAAGCGACTTTCGGCGTCAACAGACCGCCTGCTCAACTTTTTGTCCGGAAATCACCCGAAACGCCACGCGTCGACCAACACGCCGCCACCTGCGGCGCAGCATCACCATTCCCCGTCGCCTCCATCTCAATCGCAGCAACAGCAACAGCGTCGGCCCATGTCATTGCTTGGCGACGGCCATGCCGGATCAATTCTTCAAGCCAAATTCTTGTCGAGTATCCAGCGGCGCAATCAGCACGACGCGTCGTCTCCCGTGCCGCCGCCCAGCCCATCGTCACCCATGACGTCGGCGCCCACACCCAGTGCCAGCTTGAGCGCATCGTATGTGCCAACGCCATCTTTGTCGCCAACGCCAGGAAATCCAAAGTATCGTCCATTCAGCATTACCCCTCAGCCCGGCCAATCGCAACCCATTCGCGCAAACACCACGCGCCGCAAAGCGTACAGCGTGCTCATGAATTCCATGATGGATTATATTGGCCACGACGATCAAAAGCAACAACAACAGCGCCCACCTTCGTCCCCACGCTCAAAGAAGCCCACCATGTCCTTCTCGCGAAAGACACCCTCCTCATCCACACAGCCATCACACACGCAAGACGCCACCATGCGCGAAACACCCATTGTCACCGTCCACGAACCCCCAACCTCTGGCCAAAAGACGCCAACTACCGATCTCCCGCCGCGTAAAGAGAGCCCCTCGGCGCTCCTGCCATCCATGTCCGAGCACACCATCACCATGGATGCCAAGGACCGTCATCGCAGCCCCGGCAAAAAGCTCATGGATTGGTTCAAGAAGAAACCTATGAGTAAGCATCATGAAATTCATCAAAAAAAGAACAATGAAAAAAAGGGGGCAAGCGAGATGACCCAAAAAAGGAAACGAACGAAAAAGGAAATGACCAAAAAAGGGGCAACTGAGGACATTTTTTTTGCTCACCCTTTTCTTTCTTAAAAACAATTAGGCACCAAGGACCGCCAGATACCTCTGGATCAAGGTCTGATGGACCGGTTCATGTTTAACCAAAACAAATTGGCCAAGAGCGGATATCCGCCTCCACGACACGTGGATTTCAATGATGCCAAGCTGCGATGCATTCAAGGTGCGGTGATCAACGACGCCATTACCACGCTGCCGCCGCCAGACCTCATGCACAAGATCAAGCACACGCTGACGGTCATGGGGATGGAAATCAAGCGCGATGGCAGCGATTACAAGGTGAAATGTGTGCGTAAAAAGCTTTCATCGCACGCGTCCGCGCGTCTTGGCGTGAATGACCCGATCACGGGCGGCGGCAGCAGCAGCAGCACGGTTGTGCCGCCATCGTCGTCACCGTCCACGACGCCGCCACGTCGCACGCGCACCATGACCAATGGCAATGGCCATATTCGCCGAATTTTGATGCGCAAATCGACCGAACACCCCGCGGCCGCCGACGACGCGCACTCTAGCTCTGCCGACGCGTCCGTCGTCATTTATCAGGGCGACCCAAGTGTCGACATTGGCGACGAGGTGCGTTTCAGCGTCGAGGTTTGCAAAGTCTCGGAAAATCTGCCCGGTCTGTACATTGTCGACATTCGCAGGATGCGCGGCAAACTGTGGTCATACAAATGCATCCGCCAGGCCCTCCTCGAGCAATTGAAATTGCAGTACGACGGCCACATGCCCACGCCACCCGCACAACAGCAACAACAGTCTTCATCCGAGAACCCTTCCTTGCATGACAACGACCATCTTGCCCCGCCGTCGTCCGAAGACGTGTCGCAGGCCTCTTCTGCCCAGAATCGCATCAGCATCGCAAGCAGCAACGATGAGAGCATGACATTGGATGACCAACCCACACCTACACCACTTGAGCCATCCTCTGTCGCTGCCCATTGATCTCTCCCCCCTTCCCTTTATATTTTTTTTTCTTCCTGTTTCCCTTTACACCTTGTGCAAAATAAAATATTCCTACTCTTTTTTTCATTGCTCACTTTTTTATTGTCGTTTCCTTTGCAATTTTGTGCTCTTTGTTACCTATTCATTGTCAATTCGATGCCATTGTTACCATTGTTGCCTTGAAGGATCATGCTGCGGACATGGTAATACAGTATCGCGCGTGACATTGGATTTTTTTTTCATGGTGTTATTTATGCCATTTGGATCTCATTATAGATTAAAAAGAGCCTTTTTTATTTATTTATTCAAAGGAACAAAAAAAAAAAGGGGGGGGAGCAAGAGGGGGAGCGTGTTGCGCTTAGTTCATGGATTGAACCAAGTTGTTGATGAAGTGCTCACGGTCACCAGCATCACCACCAAGGATGAAGTGCTTGAACTTGCGCTCGTTCCAGCCGCCGTTGGGGTTGGAGAGCTTGAAGGTCCAGAGGAAGTTGTTGGCCTCCTTGAAGTGGGGGCCGACGGTGGCGATCTCGTGGATGAGGTCCTCAACGCAGATGATGCCATACTTGCCGAGGGCAGCCTCAATGACGGAGTTGTCGTGGAGGGGGATGCGCTGGCCGTTGACCTTGCCGTAGCCACGCTTGTAGATGAGCTCACGGATGGTCTTCATGTTGGGCTCACCATAGGTGACGTAGGGCTCAACCAATTGGAGCATTTGCGACGTAGCCTTGTTGAGGCGGACAAACACACCGTTGTTGATCTGCAAGAGGCGGAGCAACTGGAGAACCTTGCGGGGCTTGGGCGCAATGTTGTTGATACCACGGATGCGGACAACGAACACGAGCTTGGGCTGGGCAGGCACGTAAAAGTTGCCATTGGCCTTGGCCTGGCGACGGAGACGGATCTCGTTGCGCTCGGCAGCGGCGTACTCCTTGTTGTACTTGGCAGCACGGGCGAAGATTTCACGGCGCTTCTCAACCTTGGCCTAGAAAAATCAAGAAAAGAGGCAAATCAGACACAATCCTGAGCCCCGTCGTATTAAAAAAAAATCATTACCTTGCGGGCCTCGGCCTTGGAGGCAGCAGCGGTGGCGGCAGCCTTGGCGTCAGAAGCTTGCTTCTTCAAGAGGGTCTCAGGGACGAGGACGTCGTTGGTGGTGGGGACGTTGCTAAAAAGAGGAGGAAGGGAGGGAAAGAACGTTGCAAAAAATGAGCGATTATCGAGAAAAGAGGGCCACTTTAAAGCCGTCGACGTCGTTTTGGAATCGTAAAAAGGTATCAACACTTACTAGGCAACCATTTTCACCGTGATAATAAGAGAAAGAAAGAGAAGGAAAAGAAAAAGTAGGCCCACCGAGGCAAAATAGAAAAAAAAATTTTGAGAAGCGCCGGTTGGTGGCTTGCATTTCGTCGGACTTGGCGGGGCGCGGGGCCACTCTGCCTCGATTTCTGCGCTCCTTTGAGGCACAATCCCCGCCATTGGCCTGAGGCACCATCCTTCCCACACACCGCCAATTGGCGTGTACGAAGAAGGCATCTTTCTTGACATTTGCCCTCACCGACGCTATACAATACAATGTAGATTTTGTTCAGGATGCAAGTATTAACTGTTTCAAATTGGGGGGCCATTCGGACGCGTTCTTGGGGGAAAACACAGAAAATAGCCACTTTTAGCGGTCTCTCAAGCGTAACTCGCGAAAGAAGCATTGCCAGGCCCCCCGAAACGCGACGAACATGACGCTAAAAGTCAGAATACCCAAATGAGACTTGATTGGCGACCACAGCAAGCCTGGGACACGCTCCACACAAAAGTTAAAATTTTAGCGGAGGCGAGCTCCCAAGAAAAAAATTGGAAAAATGGGTCTCCAGAATTGAGCCAAACTTGCATACAAGAAGAAGCCCATGGTGAAATGGACAACAATACCAAAAAACGAGTAAGTCCAACTGTCTGTTGACGAGCAATGAGCGATTTTCGTTTAACTTTGCATGCAAATTGCATGGGAACAACGCGTCGTAAACGCCGTGCCGACGCGTCCACTACCAAGAAACGCTCCAGATGCATGAATTTGAATAGAACCAGACGCGCGAAACATGGCGTTTTACGCGGTTTATTACGCGTCGGACATTGTCTATGATTTTGTAACCGCATCAAAAATGCCAAAAAATCATCTTTTTCATTGATCACCGATGTATGCGTACGCAGCAAGCCATGCTCTTTCTGATGGTGCTAGTTTCACTGAGATACATGCCCTTTTCGTCGAGTTTACCTTGAGGTGAAAAACCGCATATTTTTGCGCCATGCGCGAAACCCAGTCATTGGACTCCTGATTTTTAGTGCATTTTTATCAATTAATCGGATGGATTTACCATGTGGGTGAAGACTGCGACAATCTGAGAACCTAAAACCTGCCCATTTCAAATCCACGACTGCACCCCTTGGAAAATTCGTCATTTTTGAACATGGTGATTGCGCATCAACCAGTGGCCACAGCAGCCAGCGCACGGGTTCATTCGGATGAGAAGCGCTCGGAGCGTCGGTGCAACAAGTAGATAACTCTTTCTATTGTGTAATTTTCGTCTAGCAAATAACAAACATTCAAAAATTCTTGTATCGCGATTTTCTCGGCACCTGCTTGGTTCGATGACCATTATTTTTGCACAATAGGCAACAACTGCAGCAAAAGCTCAAAACTTGGCTCAAAAGTGAGTGCGCAAGTGCTCATTTTAAGCTGACCAAGGCTCCAAAAGATTAATAAAACGTGCTAATTGGATGCTGCTTGTCGTTGTAATGATCCGAACTCTGTCAAATCGGCCCAGCTGACGGCCATGAAATATACAAGCGTCCCCACAAAATTTGAGACCTGCAAAATCCTACCCCTGGCAAAATAGGATTGAAAAAACTGAATTAAAAGCTGAATAGTGGCATAATAATGAACATTTTATATAAAATTACGGCAAACTGAAAGCCTGCTAGAGGGGCATTTGTGGATATCGCATATTTTAGGCTTCCGTCTTTTCAGCAGCCTTCTCAACATCTTGGACTCTGCCGACATGATCATTGATATCGTCGTCTCCAAGCATGAACGCGAGTTCTTCGAGCGACTTTCCTTTGGTTTCCACGAAAAAGAAGAACGTAATGGCAGCAAAGACATAATTGGTCTATAAAAAAAAGGGAAATAGAGGATGAGTGTCAAGAACTTTTTTTCAATTTTTCTGTGTGTTTTTTTTGTGCTTTTCTTACCGCCATGTAGACAAAGAAGTAGCGCCAGCTGATATTAGCCAGAGCAGCAGGCGTGGCATACGAGATCCAGACGTTCATGGCCCAATTGGCTATTATAATTAAAATAAACGCATCAGTATCGACACTTTTTTCCTAAAAAACATTTGAAACTTACAAGCAGTGGCGACGCCATTGCCGACTGAGCGGACGCGCAAGGGGAACACTTCGCTTTGCAGCACCCACGACACGGGGCCATAAGATAGCGAGAAGGAAATGGTAAACAAGAACATGAAAACCTAAAAAAAAAAGAAAGAAATGTCAGCAAGAAAATGAGGGCGAGTGGTGGCGCGTGGTGCTTACAATGATGGCAACGTGAGCCGCATAGTAGGGATCCACACCAGCTGCTGCGTCCTTCACGCCAGGGAAATGGCCGTACAAGGCAGCAATGAGAAGCAAGCATGTGCCCATGGTCAAATTGCCGGTCCAAAGGAGCTTGACACGGCCAACGCGGTCGAGAATCGACGTGATGGTGATAAAGTTAGTCACGGGGCCAGCCACGGAGAACAGAGCATTGACCAGCAAGGAAGTTTGCGTGCTAAAACCCAAAGCGACATACAGGGTGGCGCCATAGCTGTAGGAAAAAAAAAAAAAGAAAAAAAAAGGCGCGACGCGTAAGTGGGATGTGCCTTTTTTTTTCTTGATTTTTTTTTTGTTGCTTTCTTACTAAGTAGCCACGTTGACACCAGTGAGCTGGCCGCCAATTTGCACGCCACAGGCCATGAGAGTGCGCTTGATGTACTTTTTGGAGAAAAGTTCAATGGGGTTGTTGGACACGACACGGCGCTCTTCTTCCAATTCGGTTTGGATCTCGTTAAAAGTGCGTTCTCGCTCGGCAGGGTCATCAAGCAGTCTGGCAAGGGCTTGGCGCGCTTCGTCATCGCGGCCCTTGGTCATGAGCCAGCGAGGCGAGTAAGGAAGGAAGAATGTGCCAAAGAAAAGGACGACAGCCTGAAAAAGGTGTCAATCTGGTCAGCGGTGGTTCGTTTTTCTTTGGTTTTTATTTGAGTTTCTTACCGGAGCGACTTGAATGCCCACAGGGAGACGCCATTGCGCATCAGAGTCCATGTAGCTGGTGCCGTAGCACACCCAGGTAGCGGTCAAAAAGCCAAAGCCAATGAATTGCTGAGCAAGACCGACGGTCAAACCGCGGATCTTAGGGCTGCTGACTTCTGCTTGATAAAGTGGGACAATTGTGGACAAAAGACCAATGCCGAGGCCCAAGATGAATCGGCCGGCAATGAACATGCCCACGTTGATGGAACCGGTCTGGATGGCACCGCCAACGGCAGCAATGACGCTTCCAATCTGAATGGAACGCTTGCGACCGACGACATTGGCAAACCACATGGCGGCAAGCGAGCCAAAGAAGCAGCCTGCCTGGAAAAGAGCGACAATGGCTCCCGTAATTTCAACAGGAGGGTGGTCAAAGTATTTAACAAATTGCTCCTCGACAAGAATACTGCCAATGATGCCAGAATCATAACCAAACAAGAAGCTGCCGATGGCTGATTAAAATTAAATAAAAGGGGGAATGAGCGCTGGCGCGTTCGCTGACGCGTCGCAAGCGCGTTTGATCGCGTGCTTTTTCTTTACCTGCAAAAGCGGCACAAGTGATATTATAGGCCTTTCCCATGTTTTAAAGAATCAAATATCAAAAAGAAGACGACGCAAAGAAATTGTGCTTGATGACCATGGATTCACGCAATTTATAGATGCTCTTGATGGTTGTGACATGATTAAAGTTTGAGGATTTCATGGCCAATGAAAGCGTCGTAAAAAAAGAACGAAAAATTCTCCTGACCAGTCAATCCAATCTCCACAAAAGAGTGGAGGATCACGCTTGCCTTTTTGATGAAAAGAAAGCTTAATTTTTGTGCAAGGGAGCCAGGCTTTATTTCTTCTCCTCAGCTGCTTCCTTTGGCTCGTGTCAAGTATAGCTTTTGAAAAAAAAAAAAAAAAAAAAAAAAAAAAGCGTGCGAAGGGGCGACTGGGCGCAGTACAAGATGCATGCTTTTCCAATTTGGACCGCCCCTCGTCGAGTAGCACGTATCTCTACATTGCGCGTACAATCAGCAAGTCCGCTTTCTGCACCCCGGATTGCGGGGGGCATGCCAATTGGACAAAAAGGTGTGGGGAATCTAACTTTTCAGCTTCAGCGCACTTGATTTTCTTCAAGTAAGCAATGGCGAACCAACACCATGGTCAAATTGACGGTGAGCAACGCGTGTAACACGACAACGATATCTTTTACCATCGACATTATGCAAACATGTGGCTCATGGAGGACCCCAGGGACGTCTCTTCTCTTTCTCAGGGACAAGCAGTCAATATCCACCCAATTCTGATAGCCCCACGCTTCCTTTTGGTGCCGAGTTCATTGGACCGTGTGACACAGCGCAAATCCTTTGCTCATCTTCTCGCAAAAAAAAAAAAAGGTCCAGAATGCATCCGCTCAGCATCTAAGCGCACGAAATTATCCCAAGCATGCTTTGAGTTGCGCCGATTGGACTCTTCAGCAACCAAGAAAGTCGATCACACATGCTTTCAGGAGGAAAAAAAAAAAAGGCGCTCTTCATTCACCTGCCGTTATTCTTTCTCATCATGCCTTGCGAGTGTTCCATGGCTAGATACGGGAATGAATGCATGAAGAGATGCTTCGCCACGGATAAATCTAGCTGAGCAACTTGGCCCAAGACAAGGATGTGGCCTAGAAACAATAAAAAAAATTTTCAGAAAGATTCCAAGTTCCCATTTTCTTCTAAATGGAGAATTAATGCTGGAGGGTGTGAACTGATTTTGATTGAGATTGGGTCCATTGGTTTTAGTTTTGGTATCTTGAGAGCGGCCATGTGTCAGAGCCTCATTGCCATGGTCGTGCAAGATTGAGGAGCCATTCCACCCCGCTCCTTTCCATTTGGTTTTTGTGTCTTTGTTGACGCGTGGGGCGCGGGCGCCGCTCCTACCCGCGCATATGCCCGTTTTGGGGGAGCTTGTTTTAATTCTCCTTGTGGTGGGAACTTTTATTACACAGTGGGGAAAGGTGGATGCGCTTCGAACGTATGAGTTTGGGAGCTACAAGATTCTCCTTTTTTGATTTTCCATGGTTGCCATTCATGCGAACTTTTTATTTTCAGAATCATTCAAGATTTCCCTGAATGACTTGCCTAACGGGGAATTCACCACAAACGACACAAAGGGGCGCCTGATGTGTAGCATGCCATTGTCCATTGCTGTTCATGAATGTTTCTACCATAAACGCGCTTTTTGTTCAGTCAGGGGTGCCTCCGAACGCTTGGAATTTTCCGTCGCGCATAGGCGCGGGGATCCCACCAATGGGCGCGGGGCATGGCCGGATCACCGCGAGAGTTTAATTACAAATGGCTGTCCAGAATCAAAATTCCCCGTTTGGCAAATCTCCTATTTTCTCCTACGGGCTGTGAACTCTACTTTTTCGATCCTATTTAACCTTTGTGCCTCCCTAGGGTACAAGCTTTGGTGATTCTTTTCTTCTTTATCATACAGAATTCACACGACATTATATCGTCATGAAGGTCACCACGCAATTGGAATATTTCGATAACAATGAAGGCGCCTTCCGCCAACAAAACAGCTCGTTGGTCTTTGAGCTGCGCGGCGAGAAGATCCAAATTGAGCCTTGGGGCAAAAACAGGTACGTTCAAATGGCAATTGACGCCACTTTTGAGCCATTTCTGACGCATTTTTTTTTTTTTTGGCTCACAGCTTCCGTGTGCGTGTGGCGCGTGATGGCCGCATCCGCGATGACTTGCCTGGTGCTCTGCTCAGCTTGGATGAGATGGGGTTCAAGGGTGATGATGTCAAGGTGAATATTGAGCAAGATGAGGCCAGCATCCAAAACGGCAACATCCAAGCCAAGGTGTCCAAGCGTGGCGGCAAGATTGTCTTTTACGATCAAAATGGCGAAGAGCTTCTCAGCGAGGGCAAGCCTCACATCTGGGTGCACGGCCGCCAATTCCATGCCGTTGGTGGCGACTTGTACAAGATTGAAGCCAACTTCAAGGCTTACGATGATGAAAAGCTTTACGGTTTGGGCCAGGTAAACCCTTTTTTTTTTTTTTATCAAACACATCTTAGTTGGTTCGACTGACACGCTTTTTTTCTACTTTTTTTTTTCTTAGCATGCCAACGGCCGATTGGACCAAAAGGGATGC
Source organism: Gongronella butleri (assembly GCA_025201375.1). Classification (NCBI taxonomy): domain Eukaryota; kingdom Fungi; phylum Mucoromycota; class Mucoromycetes; order Mucorales; family Cunninghamellaceae; genus Gongronella; species Gongronella butleri. The sequence continues at coordinate 159,557 of JAIWZP010000007.1, forward strand.
GTGATTGACTTGGCTCAGCGCAATTCGGATGTGACCATCCCCTTCATGGTGTCGAGCCGCCGCTATGGCTTCCTCTGGAACAATCCCGGTCTTGGCCGCGTGGAATTGGGCCATAACATGACGCGCTGGGTCGCCGACGCCAGCTACCAGTTGGAATACTGGATCACCGCCGGCGACACGGTCGCGGACATCATGTCCAACTATGTGGATGCCACGGGCCACTCGCCCCTGCTTCCCTATTATGCGTCTGGTTTCTGGCAATGCCGTCTGCGCTACCGCACCCAAGAGGAGGTGTTGACGGTTGCCCGCAAATACAAAGAGCTTCAATTGCCTTTGGACATTATCGTCATTGATTTCTTCCACTGGAATCGCCACGGTGGTACGTAAAAAAAAAAAAAAAAAAAAAAAAAAAAACAGACACGAAAAAAATCAGGGCATCGTCTAATCATTTTTTTATCCGTAGACTGGAAATTCGACCCTCTTGCTTTCCCTGACCCCGCTGCTATGGTCAAGGAGCTCAAGGAAATGAATGTGGAGGTCATGGTCAGCATTTGGCCCACATTGACGCCCGATTCCGAGAACTTTGAGCCTATGGAGCGCCAGGGCTTGTTGCTGCGCAACACCATGGGCCCCGCCATCCACCACCGCTTTTACGACAATCCTAGCTTGACCGAGGCTAAATACATCACCCACTACGACGCCACCAACCCCAAGGCCCGCGAATATTTGTGGAACACGGTAAGTTTTCAAAAAAAAAAAAGAAAGAAAGGATCGATGCTGACGGCGCTGCTTTTTTTTTTTTTTTTGATGGACGCAGATCAAGAAGAACTACTATGACATTGGCATCAAGCTTTTCTGGCTTGACGCTGACGAGCCCGAAGTGGAGCCTGTTGAACCCCAAATGCTGCGCTTCCATATTGGCGAAGGTCGCACGTGCTACAATTACAGCGTGTACCTCCATGGTAAGGGTCTTTACGACGGTCTTGCGTCTGAGGGCCACAAGAACAAGGGCGGCCCAGGCAAGGACGATGATATCATTACGCTTTCGCGATCCGGCTGGGCGGGCTGTCAGCGCTGGGGCCAGGCCATCTGGTCGGGTGACATTGACTCGACCTTTGAAAGCCTTCGGCAGCAGGTGCGCGTCGGTATGAACATGGCTTTGTCTGGCATCCCCTGGTGGACGACCGATATTGGCGGCTTTGTGCACGGCAACATCCACGACCCCGAATTCCGCGAGCTGATTGTGCGCTGGTTCCAGTACGGCACTTTCTGCCCCTTGTTCCGTCTGCACGGCTTCCGCGAGCCCCTCCAAGACGCTTGGTACGGCGCCGAGAATGAAGTTTGGAGCTTTGGAGATGAGGCGTACAATATCATTTCCAAATTGCTGCATTTGCGCGAGCGCCTTCGCCCGTATGTCATGGAACAGATGAAGCTGGCCTCTGAGAATGGCACGCCATCCATGCGCCCCTTGTTCTTTGACTTTGAGGCCGATATCGCCGCTTGGAACGTCGAGGATCAGTTTATGTTTGGCCCTGATCTTTTGGTCGCTCCCGTCACCGAGTACAAGTCGCGTGCTCGCTCTGTGTATCTCCCAGCAGGTGCCAAGTGGACCGATGCCTGGACTGGTGAGGTCTATGAAGGCGGACAAACTCTGGATGTTGACGTGCCCCTTAGCAAGGTGCCTCTCTACCTCAAGGATGATGCTCAATTGCCCATCCAGTCTTCATAAAATTAATAATAAATAAACCCCGTATTAACATCGCCTCCTACGGTAGATGAGGCGCTTGCATTACTGTATATTCAAAAAAAAATCCTCATGCGTTTGTATCTTTGTAATTTTTTAATAATTTGCTGACATTTTCCGCTTGATGTTTATCCCAGCCACACACGATCCTGCATCGAGCGCGTCATTGCTTGGCTGCAATTTGGTCCACTTTTTAAAGCTGCACGGTGCGCTGCTGCGTCAGTGCCTACCGTATAATAAAAACTTAAAAACTTAAAAGTTCACATTACTTTGTACAAAAAAATCATGCACTCGCTTTATTTACTGTATTCCTGTTTTTATTAATTTTTACAGTATCATATCAAGTTCAATGGAGAGAACCTGACGAGCACCTCCATTTCCATGCATGCAGCATCGCCCCACATTGCATAAAAAGTTCAAATTTGCCCTTCTTGGAAAACGAAAAAGCGCGTTTTCCAAAATTTGCCGGCTTGTTGTGCCTCCAAAAAAAATTTTACAGCCAGCCCGCCCGCACATGGTGCGCCACGGCAGGAAGTACAGTACAGTACAGTACTGTATCTTCTCCTCCTGTGCGCAGGAGGATGGGTCCGCCAGAATTTTTTCAGCCCGCAAATTCCAAAAGCCCCCGCCCCCTTGTGTAGATATTTGTACTATTTCGCATTCATCTCGCCATCTTCATGGCTGGTCGACCTCTCTCAAAAACAGTTGCATCGACTTCGGCGCAAAAATTGCAACAAAAAAGCTTAAACCCCCAACAATGCAACAAAGCGCTACGACCACTTTTGAAAATTTCAGGCGACACTCAGGGTCACTCAGGGGTCACACATTTCAAACTCAGAAAATGCCAAATTTGGGGGATTTCGAACTCCGAGTGATCCATGCATCCCAAACAGGTAACTCCGACGATTTGCTATTGGCTGACAAAATGCCAGGTCGCCCCAACGTAAAAAAAAAAGCCCAAAGAAGAGTGATGCATGAACGGCGATCTACCGAGAGAAAAGTACCTACTTTGGTCTAGATTTTTTTTGCAAAAATTCAAGGTGTGACACTTCCAAATTAAGGTGCGTGGATTGCATGGAATTTTTTTTTATATTTTTTTTATATCATATTTTTTATTTTGCACATCATTTTTGTGCGCTGAGTAGTGGGCTGCAGTCTGGTGAAATGACACCGATGCAAAAAGTTCAAACCCAAGCTAGCGCACTGCTGCAAGTCATCCCATTGGATGCTTTGCATCCCAGTTTCTTGGTAAAACTGGGATAAAAATTACAAGTTTATTACGTACAGTACTGTAGACTGTTGTCGAGCAAATCGCGATCAAAAATTTTGATGAAAAGTGGATTTTCTCTGTAAGTTTTACCTAGGTACGTACTGTAGCAGTAGCCATCCATCGATGAAACTGGTCTCATTCGATACTGTAGAGATGCAAGAGGTGCCTTTGACACGTTAAAAGCGCCGTGTGTTGTCTACGTTCATACCTATCATAAAAATCCGTTGCCGAGAAGATCGAGGTTGAAAATTTTTGTAATATTATTATGTTTGAACGGCTTTCACACGCGTCGTACAGTATACTGTATGATGATAAAGATCACGCATCGGCCAAACGAACATTCCAGAAACGATGTCCGAGCGTGTCTCTTTCAAATGGTGCCTATTTCATCCCGAGCGATTCACGAAATATTTCGAGAGCCCACCGCTGAATTTGTGAAAATACAGTAAACAGTATCTATAATACGTATTTTGGAATTTGGATTCATTTGCACAACGACTCAATCCACCTCTGGTTTTTAACTTCATGTTAAAAAAAAAAGACGCCACGAAATGGCCTACGTACTGTAATCAACCAGTTTTCCAGGTTAGCCACTCATGCTTTGCAGTGTTTAACATTCGCATTGCTGAAAATCGGCTTTTTTGGGGATTTCACTACAACCCTCCTCTCATTGACCTCTACAGTATTGATACCCGCTTTTTTTTTGAACTCACATCATGTCCCCAAAATATCAAAGTCGTCGTGGCTTTGCCACCCCCTCCTGATCCAAGCATTACTGTATTTTATCCCGAAACACGAAAAACGCGTACTGGCTGGTAAACACAAATCTCGAGATTATTTCTCAAGACTGAGTGATCCGATTTGCAAAAAAAAACTTGGAATAATAATCGAAGTTTTGACTCGAGTATCCACTGGTATACTGTAAATTTGGAGCCAGGTGGTCAAGCTGATCGGGAGGAACGCGTACATAAAATATTATTTGGCGCTGGTTTTTACTAGCAAACACGAATCTCGAGATTTTTCGAGACTGAGTGATCTGATTCGCGAAAAAAACGTAACAACAACGAAGAACTACTGTAGGTTTATCATCAACTAGTCCAAATTTGGGACCAGATGAGCGAGTTTCTGAGAATGCGCCAATTTCATAGGCGTAAATGGGGAACGATCAGCAGTATTTTGTCTCGTACTGCGGCAACAGCTGAGTGCCTCCCCACGTGAGGCACGTCAAATGAATCGGTGGTCAAACGCGGTAAAAGCGCTTGTGGTTTGGGGATATCGCTTCACGTTTTCGGCGAGTTAGCCTTGAGGGCTCCTTTGGATCTTGGTTTGGCCCTGATTTTATGAAAAATACATTTTCTCAGGACTGAGTTATCCGATCTGGAAAAAAAACTTGACATTGTTGGATTTTTGAGTCGAGTATCCACTGACCTGAATTTGGAGCCAGATAATCAGCCTCATCGAGAGAAACGCGTAAAATATTATTTTGCGCTGGGGTTTCACTACCAAACATGAATCACGATCTTTCTCGCGATTGAGTGATCCGATTCGCGAAAAAACGTAACAACAATGTAGAACTGGGTTTACCATCAACTGGTCCAAATTTGGGACCAGATGAGCAAGTTTCTGACGAAGCACCAGTTACCTAGGCGTAAAGGGGGTACGGTCACCACCATTTGGTCTCGTACGGCAGCACCGGCTGAGCGCCCCGACGCGTAAGTTACATCAAATGAATCAGCGGGCAAACGCGGTAAAAGCGCTTGTGGTTCTGGGACATCGCGTCGAGTTTTTGGTGAGTTAGCCTCCAGGGATCATTTTGATTCTGTTTTGACACTATATTCATGCAAAATGCTTGTTCTCAGGACTGAGTAATCCGATCTCTGAAAAAGTTTGACATCGTCGTCTTTTTGTGTTCATTATTCTTTAGCTCGAATATAGGACCCGATGAGCAAGATCCGGAGGACACACCCAGCCAAAGTGGGGTAAGGATTTGTCTATTCTGGTAGCGTACGCGACAACGGCTCAATTTATTAGCGCGCAAGTCATCTCACATGAATCAGGGGCCAAACGCGGTAAAAGCGATTGTGGTTTGGAAAGATTGCGTTGCGATCTTGGCGAGTTAGCAATCAGGGGTCGTTTTGGCCCTGATTTTCCCATTTGGTGGCGTGCGCGACAACAGCTCAACGCATCGACGCGCTACTCATCTCAAATGAACCTGATTGTCTCAAGAAACTTGTGCATGCGACATGTCGCTCATTGACAAAAAAAAAAAAAGCTGTCGCACGGCACACAAATGCGACAAACAACCACCCCTGTGCAGCTGAAATGTCACCCATTGAAAAAAAAAAAGACGCGCACGCACAATTGCGACGTGCCGCCGCTCATTACCAAAAAAAATCGAGACGAAAGTTGAAGGTTTAACCCCCAAAAAACGAAAAATGACGCGTCATGCGGCTGTTGAACGACGCCCAACTCGGAATTTGGGAAATGGGGGAGCCATGTGAGGCGAGATCCGCGTCATGGGTCCTGTTGAGAAAGAAAAAAAAAAGGAGGCGAACGGATGGCGGATCACATGGGAGGCGAGGGCGTTCTTTGTCAAGCAAAGCAGGTATGACAATGTCAAAATTGGGCAATTGGGATGAGAGGTGTTGTGTCGCAAAGCAAGGGCAACGAGAGCTGCTGATTTGGAAATGAGGGTCCGCTAGAAATGATGCGAGCCCCCCCCTCCTCCGCTCTCCTTTTCTTCACTTTTTTTCTTCTTTTACTTCATCCTCAAAGGCAAGAAGCGCAACCATCCCCGCCCCCTCCCTTCCTTGTCTTGCTAAACCACCAGATATTCCTCTGAAATGTAAGAAAAAGACCCCAGTGCCAAGATGGTATGCTTACGCCCTGCTTGTTTCAACCTAGATGGCTGACGCAAACACCCAGGTGTCTACCACGAGCTGGGACGACGACACAAAGCCTATTCCTCGCCTGCAGCTCGTCAACGAGGACCAAAAGTTCACGTAAGACGCCAATAATACCGAGATAAACAGAGCGACGGGCTCGTTTTTTTTTTTTGCTTTACGAGCAATCCTACACGTCACGCCTATTTTGTTCGTCTTTTTTCGCGCGTCTGACACGCTTGTCTCACGCTCCTTTTTTTCACAGTGAGCAATTGCCCGAGTATATGAATCAATGGCATCTTGGCGATGCCGGCTTCAAGTACAATGTAGTGGCCGTGTTTGGCTCTCAAAGCACGGGCAAAAGTAAGCTGACGTGAAAGGGGAGGGGGGAAGCGTGGGGTGGTGTTTCCCAGCGGCTTGAGAGCCAATTGCATTTGTTTGGAACGGGGATTCTGTGACAGAAGGAAAAATCTGAAACGGCAAATTGCCAATTTTTTTTTTTTTTTTAGGCACGCTACTCAATGGATTGTTTGGCACCAGCTTTGACGTGATGAATGAGACCCAGCGCAGCCAAACGACCAAGGGTATTTGGATTTCACGTGGTCGCGGTATGCACGTGATGGTGATGGACGTTGAAGGCACAGATGGCCGCGAACGCGGCGAGGACCAAGATTTTGAACGCAAATCTGCGCTATTCTCCATGGCGACCAGTGAGGTGATCATCCTAAACCTGTGGGAGCACCAGGTTGGCTTGTACCAGGGAGCCAACATGGGCCTCCTCAAGACCGTGTTTGAGGTCAATCTCCAACTCTTCCAACACAGCCGCTCTTCCAAAGAAAAGACGCTCCTTTTCTTCGTCATCCGCGACCACGTTGGCTCTACGCCACTCGAGAATCTTGCAAAGACCCTGCAGAGCGATCTGGAGAAGATTTGGGACGGCCTGTCCAAGGTAGAAATCATAAAACGAACAAATTCGAGCGCCTCACTCACTTTTTCTCTCTCTCTCTCTCTTTTTCTTTTTTTTTTTTTTTTTTTTTACGCGTAGCCCGAGGGCCTGGAGAACTGCAAGATCCACGACTACTTTGACTTTATGTACACGGGCCTGCCACACAAGATTCTTTTGCCTGAAAAGTTTGACGAAGAGGTGGTGAAGCTGCGCGAGCGATTCAACGACGCGTCCAATCCCAATTTTGTGTTCCGCCCCGAGTATCACAAGCGCATCCCTGCCGACGGCTACCACGTGTACGCGTCGGGCATCTGGGATAAGATTTTGACGAACAAGGACCTGGATTTGCCCACGCAACAAGAATTGCTGGCGCAGTACCGGTGCGACGAGATTGCACAGACGGCTTTCACCCGCTTTGCCGAGCAAGTTGCGCCGTTCAAGACGCCGATCCTTGAAAAGGGCCAAACCATTGACGATTTGGGCGATCAGATGCACGCGATCCGCGACGAGGCCGTATCAGCCTTTGACAAGCACGCGTCGCGCTACCACCAGGGCGTGTACCAGAAGAAACGCGAGGAGATGCTGGCCAAGCTCAACACGCAGCTCAACGTTTACTTTGTCGGCCAGCTCAAAAACCTGCACAAAAAGGCCATCTCGCAGTTTGACAATGCCCTCAAGCAGGAATTGAAGAAGCCAAATTACAATTTTGCCATTGTCGTCTCGTCGGCGCTGGACAATGCTCGCTCTCTCTTTGTTGATGGTGCCAAAAAAATCGTTCTTGCCGACACAGACTGGTCGTATGCTCATGAACTCACCCAACTTGACGAGGAGTTCGAGCAAGTGTCCACCAAGGCTCGCTCTGACGAATTCAAAAAGATGAGCAAGGCTCTCATGGTATAAAAAAAAAATAGAAAAGAATAGAAAAGAAAAAGACTCATCGCCATTTTCCCTCCAATAGAAACAAGTTGAGAATGACTTGTCTGAGCCCATCTCACTCGCGCTCAACAACCCGCAAGACGAGACGTGGAATACAATTGTGCGTGCGTACAATGCCACCGTCGAGCGTGGCCATGCCACCCTGGAGGCCAAGGCCAAGAGTAAGACGCGTCTCTTGCTTATTGTTCATCGAAATTCACGCAATTTTTTCCACCGTCCCTTTTTTTTTTCGTAGGTTTCAACTCGACCGATGAGGAATTGGAAGAGTCTTTGGTTGGCTTGAAGCGCGATGCTTGGGTCGTGCTGCGCAAAAAGGTCGACGAGGAATTGGCCGACAACATGCTGCTTTTGAAGCTGCGCAACCGGTAAAAAAAAAAAAAAATGCTTGTAGGACGTACTTGATGCTGATTCATGTATTTAAAAGCTTCGAGGAAAAGTTCCGCTACGACGAGCACGGCCTGCCACGCGTGTGGAAGCCTGAGGACGACATTGATACCTACTTTAAGAGCGCGCGTGAAGACACTTTGCTGCTGATTCCTATTTTTGCCAAGATTGATCTTGGTGACGAGACTGTCGACGTGGAATCGACCGACGTAAGACCTTCTGCTACGCGTTTGATCATGACTTTTTTTGTGCTAAAATTCTATTTTTTTTAATGTTAGGACTTTGATTTTGAGCAGTCTTTGACGATTCTTAGCGAGGCCAAGCAGATTGACATTACGAACCGCTTCAAGCGCGAGTCGGACGCGTTCTATCTGGAGGCCAAGCGGTCCGTGGTGGCGACGACGGCCAAGATTCCTGCATGGCTGGGGGCGGTGATTGTGGTGCTTGGATGGAACGAGTTCATGGCGATCCTGCGCAGTCCATTCTACCTGTTCATGTTCATTATTCTCGTGTCCGCTGGCTACGTGATCTATGTGTTGAACTTGTGGGGCCCATTGGAGCGCATTCTGTCGGCCGTGGCCGGCGAGGCGTCGAGGATAGCCAAGGAACGCATGGTCGAAGGCGTCGATCGCATGCGCGAGCAGGCAATAGAGCTCAGGGCCATGCAACAGCCGCAGCTGCAAAAGGATAAGAGCGAGTGACAATGATGATATTTACACTTTTAAAATAAACAAAAGAAATGTTTTTGGTTCCGCAATGGCAAACAGGCTGCAAAAAAAGAAGGAAATACGGCATTTTGAGCAATTCCGCATTCGCAGGTTGACCCAAATGACACCATGGCAGGCCCAGAGGTTTTATTGATGTCGTGGAACGGGAGCAAGCACCGTGACGACAGCTGGCATCGCGGAAAATAGGCGTTTTGAGCGCGCCACCACAGCTTTTTGCCGCATTGTGATAATTTCAGTGTGTTTCAGGGCGATCGGGATTGCCGGAGATTGAATAGATGGCCTCCTCTTGCTTGGCAACAGACGGTATTTGGGACCCCCTTTTTTTGGTTCTTCTTTTTTTTTTTTGCTCTTTTTTTCTTGTCTTTTTGGCTTTGTTCTCTTTTTTCTCGCTTTTTAGCTTTGACAACCTTTGTAGCCAGGCAATACAATGGTGGACGCTGAAGACAAGCAGGCACTGCTCTCTGAGCATGTAGATGATGACGGCGGGGATCTTTCGACGCTTCCTCGGCAGCCGGCCGCCACTATGCCGTCCACACAGGTGGCCTCTGTACCAGTGCAAGGTCATATTGCGAGTGTCCAGCCACGTAACGTGCCCAATGGCAAAAAAAAAGTGGACTTTTCATGGCTCATTTCTTTTAATTTTTTTATTTTTTATTTTTTTTAGCAAACGACCATCAGACGTTCATCCGTGCGGCTCAGCAGGGCCAATTCCAGGTGATCAAAGCTATTCTGGATAAAAAGGAGGTGGACGTGAATGATCTCGACGAGCAGGGCAATAGTGCGTTGCATTACGCGGTGGTGTCGCCGTCCGAGGCGTGTGCCAAGTACCTGATTGATTTGGGTGCGATGGTGGATCATGCAGCGGGCGAATTGAAGGCGACGCCGTTGCATTGGGCGAGCAAGCAAGGGCGATTGGATATGGTGCATCGGTTGATCAAGGAAGGCGCGAATCCGGCCATGAAAGACGCGCAGGGGTTCAATGCTTTGCATTTGGCCGTGCACTCATCTAATGCGATGCTGGTCCTCTATTTGCTCTATCTCGACAAGGTCGACATTGACGCGGCCGACTCCATTGGCGGCCACACCGCCCTCATGTGGGCCGCCTATCAAGGTCAACCAATGATGTGCCACCTTCTTCTCAAATTCGGCGCCAATGTCCATGCCACCGATCATACCGGCCTCACACCTCTCCATTGGTCAGTTGTACGCGGCCAGCGGGGTTGTATCCGCAAAATGCTCGAATACAACGCAGATGTTGGCGCAAAGGACCAAAACGGAAAATCCGTCATGGACTTTGTCCACGAAAAATCGCTTTTACCCGTCTGGCAGCGCGCTGTGCTCGAATTCGACATTGTTGCAGAGTCTCGCCCTGATCTCGAGGGTCGTGTCGGCGCCTACTCGGGTAACCTGCCGCGCCACATGTCCAAGGTAAATGCAAAAAGTGAGAAAAAAAAAGTGCCGCCGACGCTCAATTCCCTTTTTTTTTTTTTTTTTTCTCAGCGCACCGTGAACCAAATCATCTATTGCTTGCCATACATTGCTCTTGGACTCGCGCTAAAGTGCCTGGCGTGGTTCCCCTGGTACATGGGTGTGCCCATGGCGGCACTTTCCTTTGTCGGCATGCATTTGCTCATCATCAAGAAATTGCTGCCCATTCCACACAACGAAGCCCTCTGGAAAACACCCTACTTTTCATGCATATTTCAAGCATCCGCATTTTGGGTCTTGATCACATGGACTTGTGTGATCGTCCCTGGTATGCAAAAAAAAAAGGGCAAAAAAGGGCGAACTCTGCTCGGTTTAGGACAAGTCTGATCATTTTTCTTCTCGCTTTTAGATACCGCCTACATGATCGTGACGCATCTAATATTCATGGTCAGCTTTTTTGTCGCTATGTACCACTTTTATATGGCCGTCATGGCCGACCCGGGCTTCATCAACAACAAACCCAGTCGCTCCGAGCAACAACAGACTGTTTGGCAGCTCGCCGAAGAGCACGTCATGGATATCCGTCATTTCTGTATAACCTGCTTGGTAATTGGCATGAAAAAACGCGTCGCAGACGCGCCCGTATTCATCGCAATCGATTTTTTGTAGATTCGCAAGCCATTGCGCTCCAAGCACTGCAAGATTTGCAACCGCTGTGTCTCCAAGTTTGACCAGTAAGTGATGTCCGAGATCATGGCATTCCTTTTGACGCGCTTTTTTTAAAAAAAAAAAAACTAGCCATTGCCCCTGGATTTACAATTGCATTGGCACCAAGAATCACCGCTCGTTTATGATCTTTTTGGTGAATATGGTTATAGCCATTGTAGCCTTTACCGCATTGTCATTCCAATGTAAGTTCAAGGGCGGGGAGGGTGGCGCAGTCGCACCTGACACTCCTTTTTTTCTTTTTCTTTTTTTTTTTTTTTTTTGTCTAGATTTGGCGACATTGTCGCCATTGTACTTCCGCCCTGCGGACGGCACATGTTTCCTTGGCCCGACGGTGTGCGGATTCTTCCAATTCGACTCGTGGACGCTGTCGCTGACGCTGTGGGTCTTGCTGCAGCTGTCTTGGTCGGTGTTTTTGCTTGGTGTGCAATTTTACCAGATTGCGGTGGCCACAACCACGAATGAGAGTGCCAATGCGCACCGATATGAGTACCTGAACGAGGGAATTGCCATTGGTGGCGGCACGGCAGGCTCCGACGGGCCCGATCCTTTGCTACAGCCTCTCAATGGCAATGGTGCTTCTGCACCACCACCACCACAGCAAGGCCACGCCCATCACCATCACGGCAGCGGGTTCCTGGGCTTCCTGCCGTGCCTGCAGCTGTTTGCCGGCGCGCGTGCACTGCACCGCCATCGTGCTCGCCAAAATGGCGTCGTCTCAAGGCGCCCCGCACCCACGAATCCGTTTGACCACGGTTGCATCCGCAATTGCGTCGAATTCTGGACCGAGGACGGCTCCCAGCCAGGCAGCGTCAACTGGGACAAGATCTACACCGTGCAAGACATGATGAAATATGATCGCGAAGCCATCCCCATGGTGTGAGGCCGCACTTTTTTGCCTCCCCCCTTTGTCATTTTACCACAACCACCACCCTCTCTTTTCTCCTTCTATTGCACAATAGTCCATGTATTTTGTTTTGTTTATTTTCAATTAAAATCATACAGATATTGATCCAATTCGAAATGAATCTCCTTGGAAATGCCGCAAATGTACTCAAACGTGACATTACACTTGTACCGAGGCTCATCCAGCTTGTCCATGGTCGTATTACGAATCAAGAGCCTGAGCGTCGTCAAGCTGCTGATCTGTTGTTGAAAAAAAAAAAATGAATTCGCATTTTTTTTATTTTTTTTTTATTTTATTTTTACTTTTCATGGTTTTACCTGCTGCTGCACGTCAATGCTGTTGCTCACGGTCTCGTCGACAATATGATAAAAGATCGCCATGAGACGCTGCACGGTGAATGCAGCAGGGCCGAGCAACTGTTGCCGCATCTGCCAAGAAAAAAAGCGTTAGATTGACGCGACAAAAGTGATTTCGACTTTTTTTTTTTTTTTTTTTTTTTTTTTTTACCTTGCCAGGAGCTTTTGATACTCTGCCCCTCCGTGTGCCGCCACCCTTTTTCTTGGTACGTTCTTCGGCACCACGCGAAAAGTAGCGCCTGTCGTATTTGACCGGATTGTAGCTTGCCAAATACGCAGCCACCAGAAGAAACTTGGTATAATGAGGCAAATCGAATTCACCTACACGAAAAAAAAAAACGCGAAATAAGCATTGTGTCACGCTCCTACCTCCCCTTTTTTTCTTGTATTTACCTTTGCCGGTGGCGCGCGTGTATGCCAAAAACGCGCCGACGCGCTTGTTTTCGCTGTCCACCTTCTCAAGACGCTCGGTCTCCTTGGTCCATTCTGCGCTGGAAATCTCGCGCAAGTACAGCTTGTTGGTCGCTTCGGCAAAATACGGCTTGGCATGATTGACGAGCCTAGCCGTCTCATGCATTGCTACTGTGATCCATTGAGAAAGATTGATCAACGCGTGCTCGTCCAATTTTTTTCGTATATTTTTGTTGTACCTGTGCCTTCTTGGATGGGTGCGACATAGAGAGGCAGCATCAATGTAGAAATGTAGCGCAATTCGTTCAGATTTTTGCAATTATGGTAGCAAATATTGTAAATGAGGTCGACATAGGCTGTGAAAAAGTCATCATCGAGCTCGACAGAGTTATCCTCGTCGTTTTTCAGCGGAATACGGCGATTCATGGTGGCAAAATCGAGCAGCAGGATCCGCAGGGTGTCATCTTTGGTATAATCCGGAAAACGGATGTACATCGGCTCGTACGACCCGCCTTTGACACGGAATTTCTCAAAAACAATCGAGCTGATCAGAATCACACACACATTGCGCTGCGTCTAAAGAAAATACAAAGGAAAAAAAAAAGAGCCTGTCAGTCGGTGTCACGTCATTTTTCCCGCCCACAGATCCTGATTCCTTACCAATTCCGACAGGCGCAGCAGCGATGGCAGCAGCGGTGCTGTCATATCACGGAGGCGCTCGGCGCGATCGAGCACCTATAAAACAAATAAAAAAAGGGGAGACGAATCGTGAGATAAACGCGGCAAAATGAACTTTCGAGTCTTTACAAGGTAGATGGTGTCCTTTTTGCCGAGTGCAACATGATGCGATGTGTCATTGCGCGTGACGGTGACGCCCTGCTGGATGATGTTGACGAATTGGTGGATGTTCTCTGCTTTGCACACGTTGTGAAAGTCATTGTCCACACTGGGCGTCCAATTGCACCATTGATTCAGCGCACGCTCAAAGATTTGCCGCGGCGTGTGATTCTCCACACAATGCACGTACGCATACTTGTTTCTCGCCATCGATTCCTCCAGCACAGACAGCACCACACTGGTCTTGCCAGACGCGGCATGCCCGTACACAAACAAACTAGGCACAACACGGTCGCTGGGCTATAAGAAACATAAAAATAAAAAAAATAAAAAAGCAGGATCGGCCGATCAGAACACGATAAAAATGGCACAACCGCCACACGACGCGCTTCTCTACCTGTCCCATAAGCGAGATCAGCGTGTCAATCTGCTGTGACCGTCCAGGGTATCGATCTTTGAGAGACATGAGCGAAGAACAAGAAACAACAATCGAAAGAGGAGTGGAAACACGCCAGCTCTGCGCACGCATTTTTATTTTGCGCCGCTTTGACTTTTTTTTTTTTTTGAAAAAGCGCTTTGGTGCTTTCCAGCTTTGACAAAGTGCTGCGGCGCTTTCCTGCCTCGAAAAAGTGCTGTTGACGCAAAAAGTGCCGTTGCCGTGGAGAGTACGGTTGACGCAGAAAGTGCTGGTGGTGCTCTCCAGCCTTAAAAAAGTGCTGTTGGCGCTTTTTGGGCCTTTGAAAAAGTGCTGTCGGTGCTTCCCAGCCAGCCTTTGAAAAAGTGCTGGGTCAAATCACGACAGACGTGACGGACGCCGAGTACACTGCATGAAACAATTTTGGTGCTTTTTGGCCATTTTTCAAAAGATGGCGGTCTGCAAGGAAATCCAGCCTTCAGAACGACGACGGCCTACCTTCTCGTTCAAACGAACCCACCCCCAAGGTGTTGTGGCCGCTGGATGGCGCGCAACCGCCATTTTCAAAAATTGCCAATTTTCCAAGAAGAGGCCTTTATTTGTAGGCCTTATTTGTGGGCTTTGTTGGCCAATGCTCTGTGCAAGGTCAGCATTTCGTTTGGCTGGTTTCGTAGCATTCTCTCTTCTCAAGGCCTAAAGCGACAACAACACTTTTTCAAAGCCAAAACAGCACCAACAGCCCTTTTTCCTGGCCCAAAAGCGCCAACAGCACTTTTTCACACGCCTGGCAGATCTTTTCGAGGCTGGAAGGCGCCAACAGCACTTTTTCACAGGCCACGCAGCACTTTTCGAGGCTGGAAAGAGCCAACAGCACTTTTTTCAAAGCCAAAGAGCGCCAACAGCACTTTTCAAGGCCCACAGAGCGCCAACAGCACTTTTAAGCCAAAAAAAGCATCAACAGCACTTTTCCGCAACAGCAAATTTGTTCGTTCTCCGACGCATTGTGAGAAAATCCAAAAATCGAGGTCGATGATTGGCCAAGCTCAGAGTGCAACACCAAAAAAGATGCTTTAGTATCAAACATTTGGCGAGCCTCTTTTTCTTTCCACGTCGTCTTTTTTTTTTTTTTTGTCACAAATGCAACCGTGCGTTCATTGCGAGGAGGTGTTTCTCACTTGATGCGAACGAGACAACCATGTCTACGCAACCCATGTGAAGCAGGTGACTGTTGGTATGGCTTGTTTACACCGTCCTTGCCGCGAGTACGTCGTCCACTCGCACCAGCAGCAGCAAGTCGCTTTCCTCGCCTCTCGCGAGCGCGTCGCCGACCAGCGACCCATGTGCGTCACGTCAGCTGTTGCCTGACATAGCCGCATTTGCTGGCAATGCGGAGTCTCCCAACTCGTCCAGTTCGCCCAGCTTGGCAGCCTTGCCCGTCTGGCCTGCGCACGCCGTCGATGAGTCACGATCCAAGCGTCAGCGGCGCTCGCACGACGATGCCATCATCAATGCCTGTCATTTGGAGAATGCGTCTGGCAACGACAAAAAAAAAAGCGCTTTTCATCGTGGACACCCTCCACTTGCAGCCGCTCTCCATTGTCTCCATCCAAGGCGACGAGATCAAGGCGCTGGCGCATGGCGATACGATCGAGAAGGCAATTGCGGCGGAAGTCGCGTCCGTTTCATGCGGTCCACACCGGCAAGCGAAGTTTTTACGCGATTGACAGCTCCAAGAGTTCCTGTGCACATTATTGGGTGGAGAATCCCATTGAGATCAAGCAAGTCATCACCAACTCGCCCTATACTGTACCCGCCTGCTAGAAACTCGAGCATTTGTCGACCTGAGTCCACTGCACTGCACACTTATCAACAAGGACTGGCTGGGGAATCCGCAAGTTAAGCACAGATGCTCGCTGGCGCCGTTTTGCTCAACGCAGCAAATGGACAAGCCGTCATGATCAACACCATTGAGGTGTATGGGCGCACAAAGGCGATCGACATCCATCGCGTGCCGATACCCTGACGTGTGGCCCATGACCCTGGAAACAAGCAATGGCCCCAAGCTGACGATTGGGACCCAGTCTCTGAATGGACTTGTCACGTCGTCAATCCGCCTTGATTGCAAGATGCCGCCATCTGTGGGCGCCACGACGAGATCCTTCATGCTCAAAAAGGATGTTGACTCACAGGCGACACGCATTTTCGTCGACCAAGAGAGTCTCGACCGTGCCATGGTCCTGGCTGGCGACACAGAAGCATCATCGATCTCGGATATCCACCGCATTGGCTAGCTGCGCCAGTTGAACTCAAAGTATGACAGCATCTCCACGTTTTTCCTGGCACGCGCATCCGGCCCCATCACGAAAGCGCACGTCTGCCAGCCGTACACAGTGTTTACGCTCTTTGACTTTGACAGTGGCCGCAACACATCTGCAGCACTCTTTAGTTGCATTGGCTCGTCAGTCATCGTCGACGGCAAACAAGCCCAGCTGGCACTCGAGGATGTCCAAGAATTTCGCCAAGCAACCACGGGCAAAGCGTACACCATCATGACAGACATCGTCAAGCTTTTCGGCAAGCGTGACAAGCACATTGCCATCATCAAAAACGCCGCACTCAACAAGCTTTTGGAAAAGCTGGTCCCCTTCTTGCACTCGGGCATCACAACAGCCAACAAGTCCGTGGAGATTGCCATTGCCGTGATTTTCACTGGTGGCAATTGAATCTTTTCTTCATCTTCTTGTTCATCTTGTCCCCTTCTTCACCTTCTCCCTTTTCATGCTCCACAATTTTGACGCGCTGACATCTTTTCATTCTTCACCATACCCCATTGCATCGTCTCCATCCCCTGGTTATCCCCATTCGAAATTGCCACGACATTGAATAAAAATCTTTGATCCCACTCTTTGACATTGTCTTGTTCCGCGTTTTGCACAGGTGACAAGGTCTGTCCCGTTCCAAAGGCCAAAAGCTGAAAATCAGTTGCATTCAACCACAGAGGCCAGCAAAGGTCTCAAGGCAGACGTCAAGTCCCAAACAGACAACCAGCGTCACATTTGACCTCCTTCCGTTTTTGCGTGCTGTCTTCCTTTATTTTTTTTTTTATTTTTTTCCACAGCACCTTTTCAAAGGCCCAAAAGCGCCAGCGAGTTTCCAGCGGAAACCAGTTTTGCGGCACGGTCAAATTCGAGCAACTATTTGACATGGGACTCTTTATGCCGCAAGCGCCAACCACGCTCCGTGCCAATGCTCGTGTCACGTGCGTCTTGCGCATTCCTTGCCGTGGAGCGCCAAAACGACTGTTTGTCGAGTTTTCGTCGAAATGGGCAAACCAAAGAAAGATTTTCCATCTTCCATACACCAACGGATGTCCCCCCCCCCATTTTGATGCTTTTTTTTAACGATTAAGCCCGGGCGCACGTTCCTTGTGAGCAAGTTCTGTCCGCGCCAGAGAACCTCATTCGGATGTATAACGGCACGAAATGTGTGCGCGGTGAAAATTGGATCAATGGCCACAAAATTGCCCTGATTGCAAAAACCTTGAAGCAGTGGAAGGTCAAAGCAGAGATCCAAACGGAATGATCGAAATTTTCCACAGTGGTCGACCAATCTAAAATTAGGCAATTTGGCTGCTGGCGCGGATGGCCGCTCAAAATATGAGCGGACAATCGGCTGCACCGTGCGCCAGAACATGCCGAGCGGCCGAGGGAGGGCGCTGGCGGAGCTTACATTTGGTCTGACTGTGCATCTGTCAGCGACTGTCGGCTAAATTTCTGAGTTTATCCGGTGTCGTGATTATTCATTCATGCATCATTAATTGATCGCCCGTCCATTCAGCATATATAAAAAGCGGATTCTGCGCGAAAAAAAACAGATCACAACTTGCAACAAATCAATACACTTTTATACAAAATGACTCCCACTCTCTTCACTCCTCTCAAGCATGGCAGCCTGGCTTTGCAACACCGCATTGTCATGGCGCCAATGACCCGCAATCGTGCCACTCTGGAAGGCGTGCCCACCTCCATGATGGTTGAGTACTACAAACAACGCGCGACGCCAGGTAAAACAAAAAAAAAAAAAAAGAAGAAAAAAAAAGGAAAAAAAAGGCTCATCAATGGCTGATGTCTCTTTTTTCTCTTTTTATTTGATTGTGTAGGCGGCCTACTCATCAGTGAGGCTACAGGCATCAGTGCGACAAGCGGCGGCTACCACAACACGCCCTTCATTTACTCAAAAGAGCAGATTGACGGATGGAAACAAGTGACAAACGCTGTCCACGCCAATGGCGGCCTCATCTTTGCACAACTGTGGCATCTTGGTCGCACGACGTACTCGTACCTACTGCCGGACAATCAGCAAATTGTGTCGGCGTCCGACATCAAGATTCCCGGCGACAATCCTTTTGGCGGCACGTATGAGGCCCCTCGCGCTCTCACCAAGGAAGAAATCCAAGCCATTGTTGGTGATTTCGCCAGTGCCGCTCAAAATGCCATTGAGGCTGGATTTGATGGTAAAACAAAGAAGAAAAGCAGAAAAGCGCGCCAATGCTTATTTTTTCTTTCTTTCTTTAATTGCTAGGCATTGAGATTCACGGTGCGAATGGCTACCTTGTCGATCAATTCATCAATTCCTCGAGCAACCAGCGCACGGACGACTATGGTGGCTCCAAGGAGAATCGCGCACGTTTTGCCTTGGAAGTCGTGGATGCGGTGTCCAAAGCCATTGGGCCTGAAAAGACGGCGATCCGCCTGAGCCCCTATGGCGATTTCCAGGGGATGGACGACGAGGACCGTGTGGGCACCTTTTCCCATCTGACGCAGCAGCTGCAGGACCAACATCCACGCCTTGCCTATGTCCATTTCATGGAGTCGCGTCTGGATCAAAACCCCGACGACAAAATTGATCCTTTCCGTGCCATCTGGCAAGGCCTCATTGTGTCCAGTGAGTGGTCATTTATTCATTAGATGTGATTTTACAAATAAGCTGACTCTAATTTCTTTTTATTTTGCAGCTGGCAATTACACTTATGATTATAATGTCGCGTACAAGGAAGCTGAAAAGGCCGCCAATGAAAAGACCGTCTTTGGTTTTGCTCGCGCCTATTTGGCGAATCCCGATTTGGTGGAACGCGTCCGCAATCATTTGCCTCTGAACGATTACGACCGCAGCACCTTTTTCGCACCTCTCCAAGAGAAGGGCTACACTGACTACCCCTTTTACGAGGAGGTCAAGGCCTGAGCACCATGTGTAAAGCACATTGTGAATGTAACAATAAATTTTTATGATTATGATTGTTATTAAAATGAGGAATTTTACAAAAAAATTGGATTGGTCTAAGTGAGTCTCTTTGCAGAGAGCATGGAGAGTCGTGCGAGCAAGGCTGGCAAGCGCGTGCGTTGGCGCCACAGGGTGGATAATCGGGCACGACCAAAGAGGACCCACAAGATCACCAACCAATACAGCCATAACCTGTGGCGCACGAGCATAAAGACGATGCGCTGTTCCCATTGCAACAGCCATTGGAGCACGGCGCCCGGATTGTTGCGCGTGGCGACGGCCTTGACCTGCTGTTTCTGTTTTTCTTCTTGTTGTTCCTGCAGGGCAAGCAATTTTTGTGACAAAACCCACGACGACACACCATCGGTACCGCCTGATGGTGGTGCAGGCTGCTGAGGTGCTGGTTTCCTCTTGCTGGAAGGGCGTGCTTCGTTGAATTGCGCCATGGGCAGCGGCGTCAGCGTGCCTGTCGGTGTGCCATACATGGAAGCGCCCGATTTGCGCATACCGCTGAGCGGTGGTGTCGTTGGCTGCGAGTGCAGCTTCGTAAACGGCGTGATTTGCGGGTGGTGGAATGGGCGGCGTGGCGACCACGTATCCAGCGAGTCAAAATATAACGAGCTGCTCGATCCGCGGCGGCTGAGTGCCCGAGAAGAAGGCACTTCCTGGTCTTCCAGCTCCAATGGTGGTTGGAGTGCTGGACGCCCATATTGCGCAAGAATTTCATCCTCTTCCAAAACCCATTCGCGGTCGTCGTCACCACCAAAGGCTAAAAACAGAAGAAGAAAAATCCAAAAAACGAAAAAAAAAACGTCGCGTTAGTCTTTCCATTATTTTTTTTTATGTCTCCAGTCTTACCAGCAAGCAATTGGGACCCATCAATCATCTCGCGCAGATCCTTATACTTTGGAAACGCGACACGGCTCTTGGCCTCTTGCGACAGAATCATTTTGATCATCTGCCACATGCCCTGATACATCCAGCCAAAGTTGAGCAAATTCACCATGCCAGCTGTGCCGGGATACCGCTTAAACACCTTGATAAACGTCTGCACAAGCGAGAAGTCCTGCAAAAAAAAAAAAAGGCACACATCAAGCCATTGGCCACCTTTTTTTTTTTTTTTTGGTTTGCTCATTGTGCACTACCTTTGGCAGATGACTTGCATCCTTAAAGTCGACGAGCAGAAGCAGGTCGGAGATGATGGGTTTGGGTATATTCTGCTTTTGTCGCTGTTTTGTCAAGTCGGCGGTAAGTTTGCGTGCTGTTTCGAGCAGATATATGATCAATGGCAAGACGGCGGCAAGCAAGTCGTCCGTGTTCTCATAGGCAGAAAAGTAGCGTAGCTGGATGATGAGAATGGGGCGGCCGACGCGATCAAAGCCATTGAAGAAGCATAATGGCTTTTGCAGCAGGTCCTGCACATGGGTGATGCTCAATTCATCGATGCGTTCCGTGATTCGCCAGCGAATGGTGTCGAGCAACAATGACAGGGCCACCGGCAGCGAGAATTGATTGCGCCGCAGGTATCGAAACAAGGTCACTAGGCACGGAAATAAATAAAAAAAGAGAGTGGAGAAAAGGCTTCAGATTGGAAAGGGCAGTAGCAAGAGCACAGACAATAGAGCCCCCACACTTACGCTTGTCGGCCATAAAAAGCTCTAGGACCTTGACCTGAGCAAACGAGAGTTGGAATTCTTGTGTGAGCAGCGGAATTTCGCGTCTCAGAGCTGCGTGCAGCTTTTCGACGGTGTCTGCATGCTCTTCATACAGCTCATTTGTCTCCTGCACCTTCTTTTGGTGAAAGTCCATGATGACAAAGAGGAAAGAAAGCAAGAAAGGAAGTGAATGCACAAGAAATTCCCCTGTTGTGCTTTTCATCTCAATTTTCCCTGCCCTTGATTTTCACGTGCCGCCAAAAGAGCCAACATCAAAGCGAGCCCTGTTGGTCATGTGATCTCGTTCCACCATTGAAACATTCACGAGCCGCGCGGCCTTCCATGAACGTCAGTCAAACCATGACAACAAAAAAAAGGACTTGAATATCTGCCTATTTCTCGTGTTTGATGGCTCAATTGTGATCTCAAGCATGCATGATGGCAAGAAAAGGCAGGGACTCTGATTGTCGTTGATCAGAGAGTGATTGACAAGTCCAATTGACAGCTGATCTTTTTTGTTTCGTGCAAAAAAAAAAGTCCAAAAGGCCAAAGATGATGGGAAAATGTCAGCTTTTTCGAGCTGAAATTGCTGCTTCTTTTTGCCCTGTTTCTCGCCAAGCCATTCATTTCTTTTTTTTTTTTTTTTTATGCACCTTCGTCAAGAAAAAAGGGAATTTGCTGCGGTTGTTTTCTTTTTTTTTGAGTCAGTAGTCACGATTTAGTGCTCGCCGGTCTTTTTCACAGGCAACTTTTAATTCATTGCCTTGTACGCGTTATTGTTGTTCTGGGCTTGGAAAGTGGCCAAAGCAAAAGTGAGAGTGCCGGGCTTGAACTTGGCTGTTGTGATCACGGACGTCCACGGCGCAGAAGCGGTGCCCGGACTAAGCAAGCGGTGCATTTTGCGCGGAGATTGAAATGAACGAAAATTTGCGTCCTTGGATTTACTGCGTGATCTGCACGCACAAAATCGCAGAATGCAAAAAATGGCAGACCTGGTTGTGATTCCCGACTATTTTGAAGAATTGGGCAGCCCCGCCAGCCATGTCCTCATTAGACTTGGTGTTGCGGCACTCTCGCAGACAGTGCAATGCTGGGCGATGTCGGGAAATTCCAATCAAAAGAAAAAAAAGTGCCTGAGAGGAAGAACTTTTGGCTTTTTACACTGCAACCATGTGAATTTCTGCATCGCAGCCGTTGTTCCTCGTCACGGACGATGCGACGACACCATTGCGGGGTGCATTCTACAACAAAAATCATCCATTTCCATAATACACGTGGCCAAAACATAAGGGGGTGGCGTCATGCAGCATAATCACCTTGGCAGAGACCCAGAAACAATCAACGAGCCTCTCCCCTCCTTGTTGCTTGCTCAAGCGCTAGCCATTTCCATTCGTCGCCTTGCAATTGCTCGTTGCATCCCTTTTTTCTTAAAAAAAAAAAAAAAAAAGCGCCGCCATCTGCTTACTTGATGATCTTACAATGAGCATGATGATGTGATGTGCGCACAAAGAAAGCGACACGCGTCATTAGAGCTTGGAGGGCTGTGCGCATCACCTTGGGGCCCAGACCAAGCGTGTCGTGCGCGGCGCCTCGTTCTAGACACGCGCTTATTCTTTTTTTCTCCGTTGTCACGCGTCAGGCCCGGCGAAAAAATGTGCGCAAGCTGTCGTGCTTACGTACAGTTCTTGTCGTGTCCCCACAAATCACTTTTTATCTTTTTGTGTAGCCCTGGACACCACTTTTTTGTTGTTTTTTCCATATCCATTGGTCCATTGGTCCATTGAGCCATGGCTCGTCGCTTTTTCATTGCTGAGATATTGAACAAGATTGACAACCCGATGTCGCTGCCGATCATCCGCTCGGAAAGGTGAGAAAAAAAAAGTAACTATGACGGCAAACGCGCGCGTGAGAATTTGCCTCCATGAAATGACAATGAAGCCGCATGGAGATCGCGGGGGACCCTCTTCCCCAGAAGGAGAAAAAGCAAAGTTCAAGATGTCCAACAGGGCATGTATGCCGTAAGCCGAATCATATGGCAAGAGATTTCGCCCCTGGGAATCGCTTACGTGAATTTTTCGCCGGACAATAGGCTCCGCATTGAAAGACGTGTCCTCTTTTTTTTTTTGAAAAAGGCGCGGCGATCGGCGAACACAAAGTTTTAAGAGTTGCGCATTACGTGAAATATGTAATTTTACGCGAACTGATGATTTGATCGCGTAAAGCGTGTGACACCTTCCCCACAAGGAACAAGAGGCTATCTAATCACATGATTGGTTGGCCAACCCTTTCCCTGGTCCCTTTTTTTCATCATTATCCTGACCACACGCGCACCATGAAGGGTGCACAAGGAATACAAAAGGGACCTGGCAGGAAAAAAAAAAAAGAATGAAAAGCATCCCAGGTTTTCTGGCAACACATGAATCCTTGTGACGCGCGGCAACCAAGGCAGAAAAAATATAGGGGGAAGGGGGCTCATTGGCGCGCGTCTTTCTGTCCATCCATGCTTCTCCTTGAAATTGTTTTTTCTTGGACCACGTTGTTGTCAGCATCTAGGCACTTTTTCCAAGGGGTATGGGTTTAGAATTTGATGTCGTAATAAAGCTAGGCCCCATCTGATCACCCTACAGTCTTATGTAAATTTATGAATGCATCAATTGCTCCAAAAAAGGGTCAATCTCTGCAAATTGCAGGGTCAGGCACACGCATCGACCGGAAATGGCAATTAAAGTATAATTTTTTTTATGAAGACAATGAACCTTCCCCTTGACGAGATTATAAAAGAGAGGGTCGCAAGTCCCTGGTTTTCTTTTTTTCAGATCTTCAGCAACACTTCTTTTTCCTTTCTACAATGAGATTCTCCCTTCTTTCCGGCCTGTTTATGGCGGCCTCGTCGGTCCTGGCCCAGAAGCAACTGGTTGGCTACTTCCCCAACTGTAAGATCAGCGACGCGCTGACGCGCGGAGAAAGAAAAAAAAAGGCATGCTGATAATGACATTGTTCCGTTTTTAGGGCTCTATGCCAAGTACCCTGCGACTTCCATTAATTTTGACAAGTACACGCACATCAACTATGCGTTCGCCGTCATGGTTAGCGGTTCCACGCCCACGTACACGGATCCCTCCGAAGTTCAGACGCAATTGCCTCAATTGGTCCAGGCCGCGCACGCCAAAAGCACCAAGGTGCTCCTTTCCATTGGTGGCTGGAGTGGCTGCTTGACTTTTAGCACCATGTCTGCTGATGCCAACCAGCGCAAGACCTTTATCAACTGGGTCACCAACGAAATCAAGACGTACAACCTTGACGGTGTCGACATTGGTAAGAAAAAAAATCAAAAACGAAAAAAAATGGACAATGGTCGACATTTTGATCTGACCACTTTTTTTTTTTATGAAGATTGGGAATACCCTGGCTCCGTTGGTGCTGGCTGCAATTCCATGGATCTTGCCAATGATGCTGCCAATTATCTTACTTTGCTTACAGAGCTCAAGGCGGCTCTCGGCTCGCTGGAACTCTCGATTGCGTGCCACGTGCGTCCTTTCTTGACGCCCTCGGGCACCATGACCGACGTGTCTGCCTATGCCAAGGTCATTGACCGCTTCAATCTCATGACTTATGATATCAATGGTGCCTGGAACTCGACCTCGGGCCCCAATGCGCCTTTCAACTTCCAACCCGGTCTCGGCGATGCCGACAGCTTTGTTTCCTCTATTGATGCCTGGATGTCCGCTGGTGTGCCTGCCAGCAAGATTGTTCCTGGCCTTGCTTTCTATGGTCGCTCGGCCAGTAAGTTTTTTTTTTTTTTGCTTTTTGATGCGCAATTTCTCAATTTTTTTTGTTTCTTAGCCGCCACCGTTGACATGTCAAATACGAATCAATACCAGCCCCAAGTTGCAGGCAATGCGCCCCAAGGCGACTCTGATGATGCCTATTGGCAAGATCAGCAAGTCAAACAAAAGAAAAAAAAAAGAAAAAGCAAAAAAAAATGTTACGTTCTACCCTAACTAACTCTAAACCCCCAATTATAGATTCTGTAGCAAAGACCCTGGCGGTCTTTCCGGCGTTTGGAAATACAGCCATTTGCGCTCGCAGGGGCTCCTGACGACGCCCACGACAGCTGGCTCGGGATGGGTCCGCAATTGGGACAATGTGACGCAAACGCCCTGGCTGTTCAACCCCTCGAGCAAGGTTTTCATCTCGTACGACGATCCCCAATCGATTGGCATCAAGACTGACTATGCGATCAGCAAGAACCTGGGTGGCCTCATGGTCTGGTCCGTCGATGAGGACTCGTCCAGCAATGAATTGCTTAATGTTGCGGCCAAGATCCTTGGCGGCAGCAAGCCTACCACCACCGCCGCCACCACCACCACCACGTCCGCCGCTACCACATCCACCAGCACCACTTCCTCGACCTCGTCCCCCACCGGCGGCTCCGGCTCTTGCAGCGGCGTCAAGGCTTGGGACTCGGCCACCGTGTATGTTGGCGGCAACACCGCCACTTACAATGGCTCGCTCTGGAAGGCCCAATGGTGGACCCAAGGCGACACCCCTGGCGGCTCCGTTGGCGTCTGGGTCAAGGTTGGCAGCTGCTAAAAAAAAAAAAGCGCATCGCGTTCTTTTTTTCCTCTGGAGGAAAAATTTTGTACTCTTTTTTTCTTTAAAAACACTATATAAATTTTTTTTCTATATGACACGTTGTATCTAGACCTTGGGGGTGCCTGGAGTTCCATGTTCTTCAATACCTCGTGATTTATAGGCAGCAGACGCAACCTCTGGAAGCAGCGCGACGCGTTTTTTTCTTTTGTGCACAATGCAGTTTCAACCTGCGCACATTGACCCCCCTCCCATTTGCGCGCATTGATCCACCAATATGCATGCCTTGACCCACTAATAAGCGCGAAACACAATCCCATTTTGCGCGCAAACATTCTTGCTTTGTAGAAAAAAAGGAGAAAAGCAGAGCAAAAAGAATCAAAGGGGGCTCGTGCGGCACAAGGGACGTCAAAAATACTCCAAATGACTGCAACACTTACATATCGTTTGTTGCCCGGGCCCCATTGATACTTTTTTATACTTTTCTCTTCCCCATCAGTGAATTTTTCGCATTTCATTGACGTTTATCGTGTTGCCTGGATCACCTTTGATTCATTTTGGATTTTTTTCACAAAAGTGAGTGCTGTCGCATTTTGTGGGTGTTTCTCGCGTCGCCCGGACCCCTTTTTTGATTTTTTTTTATTATTTTTACTGTTTCCCTTTTTATTTTTTCCATCCACGATCCTTGTGTTGCATGGGTAATGTGCTACGCTAGTACACAGTTGGAAAAATAAATAAAGAGGAATGGATCACGCCTCGATGCGCAATGAGCTCTTTTCCAAGTTCGCCTTGAGCGCGTTGGCGCCAATTGAGATCATTCAGTCGAGACACACCAAGAATTCGCTTTGCGGCATGGACGACCTGGCTCTGTTCAACGAGAGGCTAATGACTTAAATGTTCTTGATCGTGTAAGCGCCACCGAGCTGATGGGACGATTCTGTCGAAGCTCAGGCAATCAACGCGATCACTGCCGCCTTTGCCGCGCTTTGCCGTGGACTTGGGGCTGCTAAGGCTACCCAGTGCACCGGTCAGAGCACACCGGTGACTCCGAGCGTGGAAAATCAAAGCCATCGTGAAAGACGACTTTCCACTGGAAGCAGCGGATGCACCACGGTTCCTCGTCCTCGATGGTGCGCGAGCCATCAGCAAATTCCATCGTCAGGATGACGTTGTGGTCACGCCCGCGCGCATCCGTGCGGACGCACCGCTCGCTCCTCATTTGAGACGATTAATCATCTACAAAAGAGATATTTTGAGCTCTTCCTTGTCTTTTTTTTTTTTTTTTTTTTTTTTTTGTGACATACTTTCTTGGCGTAGTCCGTGTCCGTCTTGTGTCGATTGACGTGGACTTTGCGACGCTCCTACATTCAAATGATGCATTAGATGGAGTCACCCTTTGATATCCACCCCTTTTAAGCAAAAAGGTGATCCTCATCGCGACACGGCTTGCACTTCACGTAAAACGTTTTCCTGACCAGCGCTCCGCGCGTGCGCACCTCCATGAGTACCGCGATCTCCTTCTCTTCGCGCCAACCCTTCGCGCCGCCACACTTCATACGCGGCACGGTGCTCTCGGTGTGCTCCTTGTTGTTGGTACCTTGTACAATCCAAATAAAATATCATTCTGCATTGCCGCAGAATACACATGCAAAACAGGGCCAACCTCCTTGACAAAAGAGACATGAATGACCGTGTTCCGCGCCGAGAAATCTCCATTTCCCACATCGAGAGCTTACCAATGGCGCAGGCTTTTGCGCTGACTGCGATGCAGTTATTTTTGAGCAATATCGACCAAGCAGATGGCGAGATGATTGCAAAATAGTACGAATGTGAGCTTTTTTGGTATTTTCGAGTCTAGCAGAATAAAAAAATTGGCACAAAAACGATATAATGAATATCTGGGTGTTTTTTTTTTGTGCGGGCGCGCGAGCACGCGCCCCCTTGAGCTTTCAAACCTTTTTCTCGCGGTAGAACATAGAGTGGGTCGTACGCTGCAAGAAAAGAATGTGAGTGCCGCGCGTCAAATCGCGTCAAACTCCATTTTTTACTGTTTACCGACGCGTCTTGGGGGCATGGTGGAAATAAAAAGTGAAAAGAAAAGAAGAAAAAGAAAAAAGGTGATAAAGTGGCGATCTGCGCAGTCTTGAAACGAGTCGGAGTCCGAATCGCGCATCACCTGGTGCACCATGCCGAATAAAAATTTCTTTTTTTTTTTTTTTTTTTTTACGCAAGCAGCTCGCGAGCTGGCTTGCCCCAATTCCCCCATTATCTCATTCTCGTTGAAATGTGTGCATGGACAGCACGATAGCCGGATGGGAAACGTGGGGCTAGACGGCTGACGCTCTTTTTTTTTTTTTTTGACAACGACGCGCGCTGCAAGCCCCACTCATGAAGATTTCCAGCATTCCAGGTGACAAAGAGCAGATTAGAAACATGACTTTTTTTTTTTATTTCATTCCGAGAATGGCTGGCATTGGCAAGCGCAGTTGCTCACTGGGCAGCTCGAGTGCTTTTTGAACCATTCGGACATGTGGATGGCATGGCCGCCGTGCCTACAGGTCTGACACCACGTGAACCACATATTCAGACCCGATGGATCTTCTGCAATGGGGAAGAAACCGGTAAATCAAGCGTCCACCTTGTTTTTTTTTCTTGTTTTTTACTTACCACTGATGGCATTGTTAGTCACAATGGCCTGTCGCATAGCGTCATTGGGTGTGCCGAGATTCAAGAGGCAGAGTGCGCACCTCGGGAGGGCTTTGCGGCAGCTGGAGCAGATGTTGATCTAACAAATCGCATAAAAGGGTCGAATCAGATACGCGCTAGGCAGCGAAGCCACGCGCTTTTACCTTTTGTTTTCCCGCCATCCTGTTGTTCGTCGATGGCGACACGCTGGCTTGCACGTTGACACGCTTGCCGTCGCGACTCTTGACATTGGGTGCGACAATGCGATGACCCAGTGTTTGCGCGCAATACGAGCACCGCACATACACCTGCGGCGGTGCCACATCCTCTGTCGCGTGCATCAGCTTGCCGCGTTCAATGTCAAATTTGGCGCGCTGGCGCCACAATTGCCATCGATCAAGCAATGTGCGGTAGCTACAGCAAAAAAAAAAAAAAAAAAAAAAAAGGCAAAAAAATGAGCACCATCTTTTTTTCCCTACTGGTTGACCTACCATTCAACCCATTCCTCGCAGCGCGCGTCTTGGATCTTGCGTGGCATGACAAAGCTGGCGATGAATGCGGCCGATTGCACGTCACCAGTGCGATCGACATAGTTTTCAAGTAGATTCATGCCGTGGGTATACAAGCCAGTCACCATCAATCCTTGGACGTCGCCTTCTGATGTGACTGTGTCCAGCACACGCGCGAGCCAGCCGCTCAACTACGCCAATGCGACCGGAAAACGGTCAGACGTGAACACGTAAAAAAAAAAAAGAGAAAAGAATGGTACCTGATTGTCCTCGAGAAAGCGGAGCGCGATGACCAGACGTTCTTGAAGTGGTATCAGCGGATCGTCCAGGACGTCTGTCCAGTCATTGGAGGCAATGTATTTGAAAATGGCGCGAAGGTAGGGCTGCGCGTCCAATTCCTTGATCAGCAAGTCACACAGATGCTGCCATGTAGGATTGCGCGTGCTGTTCCCCCGACAGCCCTCCAGGACCATGGAAATCAACTTGCGCTGGAAGCCTAAATCAATTGGCCGCGTGAGCAATGATCAGCAATCCTATCCGAATGCCCATTTCGCTCCTCATACCTTGAGACGGATCTTTGGCGTCCGAGAGGATGTCAATTGCGCGGTCTGGTAACCCATTGAACATGGCCCATGCCGCCGCCTTGTCATATTCTTCTTGCTCTTGCAGGCTAATAACAAGAAAAAAAAAAGATAAACGACGCGTTTGTGCAAGGGTAGCTTGGTGTCGTACTCGAGCAAAACTTGATCAAGTCCACTGATGGTCATGTCAAACCCGCAGGCGGAGAGAGCTGATCGACGCTGGTCAATGTTCTTTGTGTTGGTGTTGATGTAAAGTTGGTCGGCCTTGTTGTCGGCCATGCGCGGTGAGCTGCCTGGCGACGCCCTGCGGCCCTTGTCTAATCGGATTCTTTGTAAGCTTTCCATTGTATCACTCATGCCATCATTTACCTGTGCCTGTCCAGATATTGTACACGCCTCGAAAATACACATCCTTCAACGGTGAGTCGTGAATTCCTATGAAAAGGCAAGTCAATGGCTTTTTCTAATTTCTGTTTCGTCGCCAAGGGTTAGCTTACGCTCTAACCATGTCCAGAGCGACAGCAAACGCGTGTCTTTGGCAACAATTTTCGTGTTGTCTTTGCACTAATTGGGGGAAAAGCGTGAGCAAGCAATAGCCAGCAAGAAACAAGAGGCAAAGCTCCACTTTACATTCATTTGGTACCCTGCTACCGCTCGCTGGTGCATGAGAGTGGCGACGTCCGTGTCGTTTCTACAAAAAAAAAAAGTGAACAAAACGACCGGTTTGAGGCTTTTTGGCCACTTTTGCTTATTCCAAAGCCCTTACATTGTCTTTCCGGGTGCTGACAAGGGGTCACCCCATAATAGGTGGGTGTTAAACGCTACGAAAAGGTGGCTTCCTTGTGGTTGCCAGGATAGTGCTCCCTTCATGGTGGAAGAAAGAGGACAAAAAAGAGCGCCAATTGAATTTTTGTGATCAACTTTTTTTTTTTTTTTTGGCCTGTCATTCGGTCACAAGGTCCGAATGCGTCTGATCCACCCCTTTTTCTTTTTCGCTCGATTTACCCCTGGTGGCCCTTTTCTCTCTTTCTACTCCAAAATCGTCCATTTCATCTTTTTTTGTCACTTATGCCAGGCACTGCTATTGTTACTGGCGCTAATGCCGGCGTCGGTTATGGCCTGATCCAGCACCTTTTGCAGCGCGATCCCGACATGGGCATCATTATGGCTTGTCGCAACCCCACAAGGGCAAACCAGGCAAAGCAAGGCTTGCTCGCTGAGTTTCCCGGTGCAACCATCCATATCGAGCTGGTTGACACCAGCAGCATTGCCAGTGTCCTCGCTTTTTGCGCAGCAATTCGCAAGCAGTAAGACGAAATTCTTCTGCTGCTGCCCTGGACCGCCAAGGTTTTAATTTATTTATTTTATAATTTGTAGATTTACCTCCATCAGCCATTTGTTTTGCAACGCGGGCATCCTGAGCTCCACAGGTATCAATTGGTCCCTGACGGCCTACCTGGTTTTCACGGACCCGATCGGGCTCATGGAGCGCGCTGACGCCACAAAACAGGCGGTGGGCGAGATGAACAAGGACGGCATGGGCAAGGTCTTTGCCGCTAATGTCTTTGGACACTATGTCATGGTAAGTCGCCCCCTTTTCTGGGCAGCTGCCATGCGTGCCCCGGAAGGACACTCATTTTCGGCCCACGTGAAAAATAGATGCGCGAATTGGAGTCTCTGCTGGCCAGCTCCGGCGACGGTCGTGTCATTTGGACAAGCTCCATCACCGCAAGTCCCTCGAGCTTTGATATTGACGATTGGCAAGGCATCAAGTGGTAATTAAAAAAAAAACATCATCTTTGTCTTTGACACATTATCTTTTCTCTCTGTTTATAGCCTTGAGCCATACGAATCGTCCAAATGGGCGTGCGATTTACTAGCGGCCGTCAGCACTGAGCGCTTCAAGACGCAGAATATGCCCATCACTTCGTTCACCACATCACCTGGCGTCGTCGCTACTAGTATTGCCGACCTCCCCGGGTGGATCAAAGCACTCCGCGTCGTTTTGCATTACATTGTAAGCCAACAAGAGGAGCACATAGCATGCCATGTGCCTATTCCTTTTTTTTTTTTACGCGCGCTGACTCTTTTCCCTTGTTTTTAGATGCGTTTCATCGGCGTCACATCGCAGAATATCACTGGTTACTGCGGTGCCTTTGCAGATGCATACGTTGCGTTTGCGCCACTTTTGTTGCTGAATGCCACCATCCGATACCTTGCCTTGACCGACCGGTGGGGCCGCTCCTTCATTGGCGAACAGCCGCTGCCTGTGGACATGGACATTGCAACGCAACTTAACGACAAATGCGAAAAAATATATCAGGCACACAAAAGCCTTAATAATAAAGAGAGCCTGGAATGAGAGCTGAGTTCATTTTGGCTGGAATCAGCGCCATGAACCATGATCAACATCCAGAGCTTGCTAATTAATTCGTATCATATCACATGTATCATACTGTAAAATCACCAGAGACCAAAATTCTGAAAAAAAAAAAAAAAATACACAGTGTATTCCCCGATGGTGGATCCGTGATCCTGGAACCTGGACCTCTCAAATTTGGTGTGGTTTTTTTTTTCTGCAAGAGTAAAGCGCGCCTGATACCATCCGATTCGCGAAAAACATGTGTGCTGTACGTATCTTTGGAGAATTGGGTCAGCCATCAACAACTGGTCCATATTTGGGAACAGATGACCAAGTTTCTGATTGAGGAAGCGGCCCGTTTCACGTAAAGGAGTAAAATCATCACCATTTGGTCTCGTACTGCGGTAACGGCTGAGCGCATCAACACGTGAGGACGTGAGGACGCGAGACACCTCCGATGAATCAGGCAATCAGCGGCTAAACGCGGTAAAAGCGCTTGTGGTTTGGGGCCATCGCGTCGAGCTCGCGGCGGGGGAGTCAGCCTTCAGGGATCGTTTTGACCCTGGTTTAGCCCTGAATTTATGAAAACGCATTTTCTCAGGACTGAGTGTTCCGATCACTGGGAAAACCTGGATCATTGAAGATTTGAGTCGAGTATTCACTCGTCTACTGTAAATTTGGCGCCATATGGTCAGGCTCATCAGAAGGAACGCGTAAAATATTGCTCGGCGCTGGGTTTTCACGAGCAAACACGAATCTCGAGAATTCTCGACTGAGTGATCTGATTGGCAAAAAAAAAAAAAAATGAATACCGTTGAGAATTGGGCCCAAGAGCGTGAGTGTCTTTAGAGTTGCTGCCTTGCCACGCTTCAAAGCGTAAAAAAAAAAAAAAAAAAAAAAGAGCCATCTGCTTGCGTGTCATCGTGCCAAGACGCCGGTGTCACTCATTAGCGATTTCAACGCATGCAATTGCGCCCTGTGTTCACGTGCCGTGCCCTTGGATTGGTTGAGCATTGACTTGATCCATGACGGATACACAAAACCTACACGCCCCTTCAAAAGTCTATTCATGCGGACCTGCATCCTTTTTTTTTTTTTAATTTCAATCGCGTTGCCCATGAATGCAGCGAGGCAGCAACCGAGCCACATTGCGATGGCGTTCATTGTGGCTGTTTCATCGCGCAAAAGTGATTGGAAAGTGTGGAAACAGGGCTGAGCGGAAAACAAAAATAGTCTGGGCTTTGCGCCATGGATCTTTTTTTGGCTCAACGTGAGACAAAAAGCGCTATTTTCTCTAAACTCTTTTCTTTGTGTGCTCGTCCCCCAGGTCTGAAAAGCATGGTGGCGATGGACTATGACAATTCTCGTTCTTATTTCGAATCATCACAACCGCTCATGGAAGAAGCCGTCCCTTTGACAGTGACTTCCACGCCTCGAGAAAAGCCCACCAACAAGGGTTGGGTCGACGAGATACCAGCGCATATCGAGGAGTTTCTACACACGCCACCCACACAGGGGCTCTCACAAGACCAAGTCAACGAGCGCCTTGCCCGGTTTGGTCGAAATGAATTGCCTGAAAAACGACGCAACAAGATATTGCACTTTTTATCCTTTTGTAAAGCGGCAAAAGAGAAACAGAAAAATTGGACGATTGCGCGACAAAAAAAAAGGGGGGATGGCCCTTCAGGGGGGTGTTCACGCACACGCCACTCACGGCTTTTTTTTTTTTTTTTTTTTGCGTTAGTCACTGGCGCCATTGCTTATCTTATGATGATTTCTGTGATTTTGACGGCGGTGACCAAGGATTGGATTGACTTTGGCATTATTCTTGGCATGCTAATTGTCAATGCGGTGATTGGATACGTGGAGGAGGCGCGCGCAGATTCTGCTGTGGCGTCACTGAAACAAGGACTCGCCCTGCGGACGAAATGCTGGCGTCAGGGGCAATTGGTCGAGGTTGACGCTGCGGAGCTCGTTGTGGGCGATATTGTCATTCTGCGCCTGGGCGACATCATTCCTGCGGATGCGCGTCTGCTTGGTGTGGGCGTGAATGGCGAAATAGCCGAATGCGATCTGTCTGTGGACCAGAGCACATTGACTGGCGAGTCGTTGCTCGTGAAAAAGGGCAAGGGCGACATTGTATACTCGTCATGCATCATCAAGCAAGGGCAACAGCAGGCTGTTGTGGTGCGCACGGGCAAACATTCGTTCATAGGGCGCGCCGCCAGCCTGATCACCATCACAACCGACAGCGGCCACTTTCAAAAGGTGATCAATTACATTGGCAACTTTTTGATCTTGGCGACCCTGCTCCTTGTCATGATCATCTTCATCTTTGACTTGGTGGAACAGAAAATCAAAAATGGCTTTGTGTCAGGCGAACATGTTCTGGCCGCCCTGAACGAGATGGTTGTCCTCACCATTGCGGCCATTCCCGTCGGTCTGCCGACAGTCATGTCCGTGACAATGGCCATTGGTGCCAAGCAACTTGCGAAGCGCCAGGTGATTGTGAAGCGCCTGACGGCTGTGGAAGAATTGGCGTCCGTGTCCATTCTTTGCAGCGACAAAACAGGCACACTGACGATGAACCAATTGACCTTTGACGAGCCATATCTTGGCGGTCAGCACACCAAGGAAGATTTGATCATGTACGCTTATCTTTCAAGTGAAATGGGCACCAAGGATCCCATTGAAGTGGCGGTACGATCTGCGGGTGATGGGCAACATCATCTTATTCGCAACGGACACGTCGAGGGCTACACGGTGGTGTCATACAATCCATTCAATCCTGTAGACAAGATGTCGCAAGCAACAGTGCAACACGGCGATGCGTCATTCCGCGTTGCCAAGGGCGCGCCACAGGCGATTTTCAAGCTCGTCGGTGGTGACGCACAAGCCGAGCAGATGGTCGAGACGTTTGCGGCGCGTGGACTGCGAGCACTCGGCGTGGCGCGCACGTCAACCACAGATCATCGCTGGGAACTCGTCGGTTTATTCAGTCTGATCGACCCGCCGCGTCACGACTCGATGAAAACCATCCAAGAATGCGCCCAGTACGGCATTTCCGTCAAAATGATCACCGGTGACCAGACCATCATTGCAAAGGAGGTCGCCCAGCGCCTCGGCATGGGCCAACACATTCTCGATGCCGATCATATCGTCGATCCCGCTCTCTCCGAGTCTCAGCTGGCCGAAGATTGCTTCCAAGCTGATGGTTTTGCACGCGTGATCCCAGGTATAAAAAAAAAAAAAATAGAAAAAAATAAGCTATCAAAAAGCGGATTCGGTCGTCTGAACGTTTTTTTTTTTTATTATCATTTGTAGAGCACAAATATCGCGTCGTCGAGCTGCTGCAGAACATGGGCCACTTTGTTGCCATGACGGGTGACGGTGTGAACGATGCAGCGGCATTGCGCAAGGCCAACGTTGGCATTGCAGTGGAGGGCAGCACAGATGCGGCACGATCGGCATCAGATGTGGTGCTTTTGGAACCTGGTCTCTCTGCGATCATCGAGGCTGTCAAAACGTCGCGCGTGATCTTCCACCGATTATATTCATACGCATTGTATCGCATCGCATCCACCTTGCACTTTTTGCTGTTTTTCTTCGTGGTGACGCTCGCCGAGGACTGGCGAATGCCACCCGTGTTCCTGATTCTGATCTCCGTGCTCAATGACGCTGCGACTCTTATCATGGCCGTCGACAATGTCGCGATCAACCCATACCCGGAACGCTGGAAGTTGCCTCAATTGATCTTTTTATCCTGCGTACTCGCCATCGCATTGGCAGGCTTCTCGTTTGGCCACTTTTACATCTTCCGTGATGTGCTCCACTACAATGCGGGCCAACTGGCCACCGTCATGTATTTGCACATCTCTTCAGGTACGAAAAAAAAAAAGAAACAAATCTCACGTCGCGTCCCATTAACTCCTTTTTTTTTTTTTGCTTTCAGCCCCTCATTTTGTGATCTTTTCGACGCGCGTGGAAGGGTTCTGCTGGAAGAGCATACCCTCGTGGCCATTCACTGCTGTTGTGCTTGGCACGCAGGTGATTGCGCTTGTTTTATCCGTTTACGGCATGTTCAACGAGACACCGACGATTCAGGGCATTGGATGGCCTGTTGGCATGATCATCATTGCCATCTCGCTTGCCACGTTCCTGATTCTCGATGTGCTCAAGGTCTTTACCATCCGTCTGTGGGACAAGTTCATGGCGCGACGCCATCCGCAATACCACGCCGCCGTCCCTCCCACTGCGGCACCCACACGCGCTCAGCGCTTCATGCAAAAGCAAGAGGAGCAACGATCGCGCTCAGGTTACGACCGCGCCATCCGACGCGGCTCTGCCAGCTCTCTGCAATCCTATTAAATCACTTCTTTTTTGTATATTTATTTTTTAAAATCAACCTTTTTTTTCTTTGCCCACTTTTTTCCTTTTCTTAGTTGGGCAGAAGCACCAATGGCATTCTTGTGTCACGGACGCGAAAAGAAAAAAATAAAAAGCGTGTCAATTTTCCCATAGACTCTGATTTTGCCCCCTTTTGCTTTATCATCTCCAGAACCACGCCAAAAAAATCATGCAAAAATAATATAAATTTATAAAAAGTAATCTGGTACAGATTTTTTTACAGGCACGCCCAGGAAATCCTGCTGAAAAATCAAAAAGAAAACGTGTGAGCGTGGAATTGGTGACACGACGCGGCTCCTTTGGCTTACCTGAGTAGCGGCTTCAAACATTTTGAAGTTTCTGTTGAGGTTGTGATCCAATTCCAATATCGCAGCAATGTTTCCGCATCTGAAAAAGAAGTGAATGAGCATGGCGAAGCGAAAATACGCGCTTGAGGGCGGGGTCGTTTACCTGTAACAATAATTTGGCGCGGACCAAACGGTGACGATCGTGTCGTTGAACATTGGCTTGTAGCCTTCCATGACGAGCTGATGCGCACGTGCGATCAATTCGAGCGAATTGGTATGCAAGAACTATGAAAAAGGCGCGTCAGCGTGATCATTTGCGCGGCAAATGCCTTTTTTTTTTTCTTTTGTCAACGTGATTTGCTTACGCTTCGCACGACCTCTCCACCAAACAGATAGCCGGCACCGCGCGGACTGTAGCCCCATCCCTCGATTTCTAAAAAAAAAAAAATAAAGTCAACGATACGCCACAATAGCCGTTGTGCGTCCCGGTGCTACCCTCAGGATCCGACCATAGCAGGTCGCACATGGCGCCATCATGGGGCACTTCTTGCTTGCGGTCGATGGTGCGAATCTGGAGAGAAAATAAACAAAGAGCGCGTCAAAAAGGGGCGCGATGGTCATCTTTCGACGTCTTACCTGATCCAACGTGTTGATGCTAGGCGACAGGCCGCCGTGGACACAAAAGATGCGGTCGTCGATGATGGCACTGAGGCTGAGGTAATCAAAGATTTCGCAGCAGTATCGCCAAACATTCGATGACCCGTACTTTCGCAGACATTCCTCGTAAAAGCCGTAAACTTGGGTGATCTGCCTTGATTCGTGGTTGCCGCGGATAAGTGTAATTCGATCGGGGTATCGCACCTTGAGCGCAAGCAAAAGCAAAAACGTTTCCACTGAATAAAAGCCTCGATCAACGAAATCGCCTAAAACAAGAAAAATCAATTACCAATTGGCATGTTTTCATCTTTTTTTTTTTTTTTTTACCCATAAATAAGTAATTGGTCGTGGGGCAGTCGCCACCCACGCGGAACAGCTCCATCAAATCATGGAATTGACCTACAAAATCGTCAATGGCAATGAGACAATGACCTAAATACGAAAAAACAATGATTTTACCATGGATATCGCCACAAATCTTTGAAAAGTGAATCTGAGTAAGCAAAACGTGCACAATTGAAAGCAATTCGAAGCTTACAGTGACGGGAGCATCGACTCGCTGGACATTGCTCTCCTCAATCAGAATTTCTTTTGCTTTGACACAAAGTTCCTTGACTTCTTGCTCGGTGATAATCTCGCCTCGACGCAGCTGGTCCAGTTGGCTACAAGGGAGAGCGAATGAGCGGGAAAATGGAAAAAACGCTATTGGTTTACCGATCAAGCTGGCCCATAGTCGACTGGAAGCAAAGAAAATGGAAAGAAGAGCGGCTGAAATTTGAGTCATTGGTCTGCCGCCCAAAAAAAGGGCCGGTATTTCGCGTTCCGGACCCCTCCGGCGGGTTTTGAATTCGTTCGACAGGTATAAATTGGTCCTGTCATTCTTCCATTGTTTTTCTCTCTTGTTCTTTTCACCCTTCAAACCTCAATTTCACTATGCCCCGCCAAGTATGTTGCGCTTGTTTTTTTGTTCTTTATTGGGTTTACATAGCCTGACCTTGATTCTTTTTTCTTTTTTTTGCATCGTTTTTTTTATTTCTAGTCTCGCCGCTCTGCCCCTGCCCAGCAAACCCGCTCGGCCCACACTATGGCTGCCCCTCGTCCCCAAGCGCCTCCTGCCCGCCAAGCACCCCCTCCTCAGCAGCAACACCACGCTCCTCCTCCCCAGCAGCAACAGCATGCTATGGCTCCCACTGCGTCTGCGCCTCCTGCTATGCAACACGCCCCCCAGCCCCAACAACCTGGTCTTTTTGCTCAGAGTAAGGCACATATTCCTTTTTTAGACAATGGCACACGTCATCTCACTTGTTTTTTTTTTTAATAGTGGCCACGACTGCCGCGGGTGTCGCTGTTGGTAGCGCCGCTGGCCATGCGATTACGTCGGGTGTGTCGTCCATGTTTGGCGGCAGCTCCGACTCTGCTCCCCAAGAGCAGCCTCAACAGCAGCAATACCAGCAGCCCGTCTACCAGCAGGCTCCTCAGGGCGCCTCGTGCGAAGTTGACGCCAAGGCATTCACCCATTGCATGGAAACCAACAACAACGATGTCACCGCCTGCCAATGGTATCTTGACCAATTGAAGGCCTGCCAACAGATGGCTAGCCAGTATTAGATATTTTCCTTTGCATGAATCACCCAAAATAAAATTACACCCCCATAGTAGAATTAAGGCCACTGAATTCCTCATTTCAGAGAAAATCGACTCCTGCGGAGCCTTTTTAGGGGTTTACTACGGGCCCGGCATACGGGCCCGGCAGGTTTTTTTCTTCCATATTTGGCTTGTGTTCAAGCGCCGACTTTCTTACTCTCGTTGATGTGACGCGTCTTTGACGTCCTTTGGCGCTCCAAATGGCTACGCGCCTCACTGGATGGATCCGACGATGCGCGCATTGTGCGTGGTGATCAATTGGCCAGTCATACGCGTGTGCGCGCGATTGTAGCGCCATCGGCTCGCCTGTAAATGAAGCCAAAGACCAAAAAACACGCTACTGGCACCACCACCCGACAGCGCCACGCGAGAATGCTCACCATTGTTATTGTATGTGACATGTTCAGCATCACCAACGTCAAAAATACGCCTCAGACCGAGCCAAACGTCGTAAAATTACACAAGACACGCATTGGCCTTTTGCATGTCGACGATTTTGTCCAGCTGCGCCTTGATGTTTTTTGCAGGAAATTTGTTGTGCTTCGGTCCATTTGCTGCTCCCGGAGCATGCCCGACCGCAAGGCCTCGAGAGTTGGTTCTTGAATTCGTTCAGTGAGGTCAACATGATTTCGTCCAGGCTTGATCAACAAAATTGACGGAAGTGCCAGCAAATGCTGCACGTGGCTTTCGAGGGTCAGCTTGCCGTCTATGGCCATGTCCTTGGAGAGTGTTTGGAATTCGCGCAAACCACGTAAAATGAATCCGCGTCACTCGCAAAATCCAAGTCCTCGAGGACCCTTGCCGCTAGACTTTCCACATTGATGGGCGACGGGGTGGGCGATGGATCGGTGGGCGTAGCGGGGGATGGCGCGGTGGGCGATTGCTCGGTGGACGTGGTGGGCGATTGCTCGGTGGACGTGGTGGGCGATTGTTTTGTTGGCGCGATGGGGGATGACTCTGCTGGCGCGGTGGGGGATGGGTTGGTGGGCGTGGTGGGAGATGGGTCGGTGGGCGTGGTGGGGGATGGCGCGGTGGGCGATTGCTCGGTGGACGCCGGTGGCCTAGCTAGAATTTTCTGTTCATAAACCGAGAATTGGGCAATCGCATTGGCACTTTGAGTGCACTTGGCTTCGCATTTGCGATGCTTTGACAGACGTTCTAGGGGTAATTGATGATTCTAAATCGCTGGTAAAGTCTGAAATGCATGTCAGATTGCTGGATTTTGAGCACTTAAGCGATTTGCGTCGATTTCGCCCTGTCTTTAAAGTTTGCTCTAATACAAGTGCTTCAAAAGTCGCCCAATTCGTAATTCTGTTTACGTAGCCAGATGTAAAATTTAATTTAGAATTGAATAAAGTTCTCACACGGTATCTGTTAACTTAATAAAATTTCGAGATAATCGCACTTTACGCGATTTTACGCGATTTTGGCTTTTGGCGGCGGTAAAAGTGCTATTAGCAGGTGGTTTTACTAAATGAACAAGCTCAAAAGTAACACCATTCGATTCCAAATCAAATTTTACATCCAGGGGCATTGCGTTAATTCATCTCAGTGCATTCCTGGGCGCTCAGGAAGAGATTGAAGTCAAAATGCAGCTGCTCAATTCTCGATTTATGAACAGAAAATCATAGGTAGACGACGCGCGGTGGGCGATTGCTGTGCTGGTGCGGTGGGGTTGCATGGGGTCCTCAAGCTGCGCAAGGTGATTGGCACCGGATCGTACACGGGTGTGCCCAACACCTGATGCATCATTCTCAGGTGTACATCAAACGTCTTGTAATTCTTCAGGCTTTTGGGGCACAACGCGCACGGAAAGCGGCCGCCTTCCTTGTTCACTGTCGTCTCGTCTAAGATTTTGGCAGATGTAAATAAAAAAAAAGGACGAAAACATGGTACAAGTGCTCTTACTTATGATAACTTGATTAACATGCACTTGAATTACATGATTGTCCCGCATCGCCTTGTCAATGAAGGACTGCCGGCAATATCTGCACAAAACCATAAGATGCGAGAACAAAAGAAAAAAAAACTGGTAGGCCAATCACTCGATGACAGGGCGTGCGCTGCTGCCCCTCTCTTTTGTGGTGCATCTTCTTTCTCTTCATCCTCCCTGTGGTTTAAAAAAACGCGCGACGACTGTATGTATACAGATTTTTTTTTTTATTTTAGCTTTAAGCTAATTGCCTTGCAAGACCACAAATGAACACAGAAACGCTTTTTTTTTATTATTTGCACGCGATTACCCCCTTTCCCTGAACGTCACAAAGTCTCAAGATGCGTAAGGGTTCTTGTTATTCAGCGAGCGTATTGACCAAAATTGCTACAGTGCAAGTTTGGCGCTTAATGGCTCGATTAGTTAACGTCGATTGCCATTTTCTTGCTAGTCTTCATGCAAATGCCTTGCAGCACGTGCCAATTCCGCGGGCTTGGGTCCGCTGGAGATACTTGAACTGCAGGGCGCGGCGGAATGAACGACAACCGCACGTGACGCTTAAAATAAACAAAAAACATAGGTTGAAAAGCGACTGCGCGTCTTGCAGCGCGTTGCACGCTGACTTGTTTCGACTAATGGGCGAATTGGCACACTTAATCGAATTTCCAAGCTTTTGTGACAGCAGAATGCAGATCTCGCAGCCATTGGCGCACTGTGCGTTACAAAAAGAAAAATAAGGGGAGGAAGAAAAAAAAGAGCCATTGGTCCGGGCCTCTTTTGTTTGAATAGACTGTATGATGACGTGAGGATGAGGCCCTTGGGAGAAGAAAGGGGCACGGCGTGTCAATTTGGTGGGACAAAAAGGCGAGCGGAGATTTAAAGAAAGGGTGAGAAGCGTTGAACTTAAGAACTCTTTTTGTTTTTTTCTTTTCTCTTTGTTTCCCGTCCCCCTCTCCCACCCCCTTTTTTTCCTTTTCGCAGCGATGGCGCTGTCACCTGTGTTGACTGGGGCACGGGCGAGTGATGACGATGACTCTGACGACAAAGTGCTTCCAAATGTGCTATCCGCACCACCACCGTCGCCGCAGGACACCTGCCCACTGGATGACCTGTTTGCCCAGCACTTGACGACCAAGTTACAACAATTGCCGCTTGGCCAAGAGGTTGTTTCCCCACTCGCTCCAGCCGCCGTTGCACCCTGGCTTGCGTTTGACGTTGATACCGCCATGCCTTCGCATGCACCGCCACCACCGGTTGCTGTGCCTCGCGCGCTGCCACTGACAAGCACGACCACTTATCACCACCATAGCAAAAAGAAGCCGCAGGCGGGTGTGGACCCACATCAATTGGAATTGCTCCTGCGCAATGTCAGCAAGAGCTACAAGACGCATCATCCTTATCAACAGCATCACTCGCATCAGCATCACCATCCGCACCACCACCACCTTCACCGCAGGCGCAGGTCATGGCAGCTGCACCCGCTGCGCCCGACAATGCGTAAAAAGACCCTTAAACCTTCACACATCCCCGTCCTGGCACGCCGCCACAGGGTCAGTATACCGCCTCACCGAGCCATCGATCATACCCCCGCCCTGAGCACCGCCGTCGACCAGTGGAATCACCAACAGCAGGACACAAATAACGCACAAATCTACTCTATGAATCAAATCAATCCAATTGCCTTCCATCCGCCAAACTCTCCGCCGCCACACGACCTCGACCACATTGTCAAGGACATGCACGATCTTGGCCTTTCCTAAAAACCAGTTCCGTCCCCCTCGTATCCCAATTGCTAATAAAAAAAAAAGCAAAAAAAAAAAAAACAATAAAATCTTCAAAATTCCATTATTATTCGAATTGGGGGGGGGCTAATAATGATCATTGACGTGGAAATTGATGGCGGCAGCGTCACCCTCAATGGTCTTGTGACACACTGGACAATCGACCTTGCGGACCTCGGTGCTTTTGAGCAAGGACGAGGCATCAATTGGTGGATGGCGGTATTGTGGCTGCGCAGGCTGCTGCGGCTGAGGCATTGAGAATGGCTGCTGGGTGTGCATGGGGCTGTAGCCGCCTACAGAAGGCGGCAGATTGGTATTGAGCGCAGGGTATGGTTGCGATTGCTGCTGCAAATAGCCCACTTGGGGCGAAAATCCATATGGCGATTGCGGCTGCACATAGGCATTGTTGAGCGGCTGCTGCTGCTGCGGCTGCTGGTATGGCGAGTAGCCGTGTTGCTGTTGAGCTTGTGGCTGCTGTTGCTGCTGCTGGTACATTGGGTCAAACGCTTGCAAAGCTTGCGACGACAAATTGTACGGCTGAGGCATCTGCTGTGGAAGCTGCTGTTGCTGTTGTTGGCCCTGTTGCTGCTGAAAAGGCGCTTGGTAACCGTGGTTGCCCGTGCCTTGAGAGCCCTGCGTGCGAAACGGGTTGTGGTCCATTGGGGAGTCTATTGCAAAAACAGAAAAAAAGACAAGTCTTTGCCAAGCCAAAAAGCGAAATGAAAAAGAAAAAGACAAAAAGAATTGGGCGCCCTCTGAAATCTTTCATGCCGCCCAAAAAAAAAAAAAAAGCAAGGCCAATTGACGTCATTTTATAAAAATGCTGTCTCTTTCCAATAGGCAAAAGATGCATTGATCCATGGCATTGGCGAGCCCATTGTTCCTTGTTTTTTGGTTGTGCTGGCGCCGGTCTTGGCGAGATCGCCTTGTGTGAGAAGCAAATATGGCCAACGCATGCA
Organism: Gongronella butleri; assembly: GCA_025201375.1. Taxonomy (NCBI): domain Eukaryota; kingdom Fungi; phylum Mucoromycota; class Mucoromycetes; order Mucorales; family Cunninghamellaceae; genus Gongronella; species Gongronella butleri. The sequence goes on from JAIWZP010000007.1 coordinate 202,860, forward strand.
TGATGGCTGGTGCGACGAGGGCGACACGCGTGGCCAAACTCCGCTGATTGGCCGAAAATTCATTTGGAACTCTTTTTGTTTGCTGCCTCTTTCTCCCTCTTTCTCGTCTTTTTTTTTTCAACCCCCACGTATTATTATGCTCGCCCCTTCCTCCTGGCTCTTCCAGCAAGCACGCCAAGTCTCGACCAAGGTCCTCCACCCCAAAAAATTTACAAGCAGTAAGCCACACTGGCCAAAAAGAAAACGACGTCCGCCACCTGTTTTTTATTTTGTTTTTACACCGTGCCTCGATGGAGCAGGGCTTGCTCACGACGTGGTGTTTGCTTTTTTCTAGTTTTGGCCGACGTGCCGCCGCGCCCGCGCTCGGGTTGGCAGGTTTTCTTGCGCCAAAAGATTGCTGATGGCAAGAGCGAGGGCACGATTGATGCTGCCAAGGCGACGCGTGTCTACGCTCAACAATGGAAGACCCTTAGTGATGCAGACAAGCAGGTACAATATCATCATGCGGCATTTTCTCATGTTTAGGGAATTTTTATCCCAACTTGGATTTTTCTGGGTCCTGGAGGATGGTTGACCACCTCTTTTTTTTTTTTTTTGTTCTAGGTGTATCAACGCCAATTCGAGCAAGAGAAGGAGAAGCACTTGTCGGCGCTCAATGCCGCCTTGGAGCGCGCCACGCCCAAGCAGATTCACGATGAAAACATCCTGCGCCGCCGCTACAATGTCAAGGTGCTGCGCGATCCCAGGCAACCCAAGCGCCCCATGAATGCCTACATGCTCTATCTCGCTCACCTGCGCGACAATGGCCCTGCCGACTTCCGCGCTCTGCCTACCGCCCAGCAAACGCGCCAGGGTGCAAAGATGTTCAAGGAACTCCCTCAGCACGAGAAGCAGGTAATGCAATTGAGACATGATACAGTCAGACACACGGGCACCAATGCCGCTCGCGTCCATGTTTATTTTCTTTCTCATTCGTTTTTTTTTTTTTTGTATTTTTTTATTTTTTTATTTTTTTTTACTTTTACTTTTTATTTTTTTTTAGCCATATGATGACAAGGCCAAGAAGCTGGCCCAAGAGTATCGCAGCGCAATGGCGCGTTTCAAGGCTCAGCTTTAGAGAGATCGAAAGCCTGGCGCCCTCTTTTTCTCTCTCCCTCTCTATTGATTCTCACCCCGCCCGCATCATCAACATCCCCCGCAACTTTTTTTTCCCCCTCCTACGTGTCTTTTTGGTGAATTCACGTGTATGCCAGTCCTGGATCAAAAATAAAATGGAATTGTCAACTCCATCCGCCGCTCACGTGTCGGTGCAAAGGCGCCTGCCTTCCCGCCCCTTTTTTTTGGCGCTCATTTTAAACAGCATGCGCTTTGTTGGGGGTCTGGACGACCTTTACGGGTCGTTCTGCCGTCTGGCGCAGGTCAATGGGCGCAAATTCATGAGCTTTTTTTCTATTTCATCTTTTTAATAGTTTTGGATACGTGGATGATGCACTTGGAGCCCGAGGAGGAAGCGGTGAGAGGCGTACTACAGCCGGAAGTTGCCGGCGAGACGCCCGAAATAGGCCGGCGTCTGGATGGCAAGGCGTCCCTTGCGACAATTGGGTTTCAAATTTTGTGTTGGGTGATCAGAAAAAAAAAAACTAGAGCTGGGGTATTTTTTGTCTCTTTCTTTTCGTTTCTTTCCTGTTCTTTTACCTTTTTGAATATCAATTTTCAATATACAACATGTCTTTGTCTAGCAAGCTGAGCATCCGTGACGTCGCGTTGGCCAACAAGCGCGTCTTGATTCGGTAAAAGCCAAAAAAAAAATCTGGGCCGTTAAGGTGCGCAAGACGCGTGTGATTGACTTTTTTTTTAAATTTTTTTTTTAAAAAAAGTGTCGATTTCAATGTGCCTTTGAAAGATGGTAAAATCACCAATGACAACCGCATTGTGCAGGCTCTTCCTACCATCCAATACGCGTTGGAGCAGGGTGCTGCGTCGGTGGTGCTCATGTCTCACTTGGGCCGTCCCAATGGCCAGGTGCAGGCCAAGTCGTCGCTCAAGCCTGTTGCCACTCGCCTTGAGGAATTGCTCAAAAAGCCCGTCACCTTTTTGAACGATTGCGTGGGTCCCGAGGTTGAGAAGGAGTGCCAGGCTGCCACCGGCGGCAAGGTCATCTTGCTCGAGAACTTGCGCTACCACATTGAGGAGGAAGGCTCGGCCAAGGATGCTGAAGGCAACAAGACAAAGGCCGACCCCGCCAACGTTGAGAAGTTCCGTGCCTCTCTTAGCTCCCTTGCCGATGTCTACGTCAATGACGCCTTTGGCACCGCTCACCGTGCCCATTCCTCCATGGTTGGCGTCAACTTGCCCCAGCGCGCCGCCGGCTTCCTCATGCAAAAGGAATTGGAGTACTTTGCAAAGGTCCTTGAGCACCCCGAGCGCCCCTTTTTGGCCATTCTCGGCGGGTAAGAAAAAAAAAGTGTGAGAGGGAACACGTTTGTAGCAAGCAGAAAGAAAAAGAAAGCGAAAAAAGAACCGCATTGCTCATTCTTTCCTTAGTGCCAAGGTCTCTGACAAGATCAAGCTCATTGAAAACATGTTGGACAAGGTCAATGCTTTGATCATCTGCGGTGGCATGTCCTTCACCTTCAAGAAGACCTTGGAGAACGTCAAGGTAAAAAGAAAAATAAGGAAAAAAAAAAAAAGAGAAAAAAAACGCGTCGTGGCCCGAATTGCGATCAATGGGTCTGACAACTTTTGGCTTTTTTTTTTTTTTTTTTTTTTTTGCTGTCGCGTAGATTGGCAACTCGTTGTTCGATCAACCGGGCTCTGAGCTTGTGCAGGGTCTGATGGAGAAGGCCAAGGCCAAGAACGTCAAGATGGTCTTCCCCAGCGACTACATCACCGCGGACGCGTTCAGCCCCGATGCCCAGACTGGCTCGGCCTCCGACGCCGACGGCATCCCTGACGGCTGGATGGGCTTGGACTGCGGCTCCGCCTCCAACAAGGTCTTTGCCGAGGAGATCCTCAAGGCCAAGACCATCCTCTGGAACGGCCCCACTGGCGTCTTTGAGTTTGAAAAGTTCTCTGCCGGCACCAAGAATGCTCTTGCCGCTGTCATCGAAGCTACCCAAAATGGTGCCACGTCCATCATTGGTGGTGGTGGTAAGAAAAAAAGAAAAGAGAAAAAAAAAAAAGAAAAAGAAAAAGAAAAAAAAAGCGTGTGGACACCCATTCTGATCCTTTTTCTTTTTCTTTTTCTTTCTTTAGACACGGCCACGGCTGCCCTGCAATGGGGTGCCGAAGGCAAGATCAGCCACATCTCCACTGGCGGCGGTGCTAGCTTGGAGCTGTTGGAGGGCAAGGAATTGCCCGGTGTTTCCGCCCTTTCCACCAAATAGATTTAAAAAAAAGCGCGTTGCGCATTGAAGGAATAAAGAAAATCTTGTTTTATTGGTATACTGGGAATATGCTTTTTTCGTTTCTTTGCGTCCAAGGGAAGGGGGTAGCTATTGTAGCTTATGACAGACGTCTCGTTGTTTCATCTTGTTTCCATGACAGTTGCATTTTTGGTGGACGCGGAACTTGCGACGCTGCTCGCGGCACGTGTCACATTGACTGATAGGTCTGCCCTTGCGCCGAATTGGGAATAAAGTACGCTCGGTGTGCTTGCACAAGGATGATCGGTGCCCCTAAAAAATCAACAAAAAAGGAACATTGAGCGATTTTCGCCTGCGGGATTTTTTTGTCTTGTCGATCCAGTAATTGGTGCTTCCTCCCAATGAGAGACCGCCCATTGTTTGCATGAACGGCACCCCCAAACTTACTTTTATGCAGGCTACAAGTGAGTGAAAAATGTATGTGAGCTCATCCATTCATTGTCGTTGCTTGGTCGCTCTGTCTGGCACCAAGCCCAAGATTGCAAGCTCACCTGAACAAGCAAATTTGACATTGTTGATCACGATCATGGTTCAAATGTAGGCGAAAAAATGATAAAAAAAGGCACGAGACAACGGGGCGAGTGGAAAAACAAAAGAGACAAAAGCCAAGATTAAAAAAAGCTGAAAAGAATGAGGATCCCAACCCTCATGCATCTCTATTTATATGGCGAATGGTGCAAAAATGACTCAATTGGGATGAGCATGTTTGGGATGGACGATGATTGACAGAAAAAATGAGGGCTTTTCCATCCGTCTGTCTGAAAATGGCTCAATTGGGACATGGTGCTGAGGTGTGTGTGATCATCAACCCCTCACTTGTCTTTCCCTTTCTGTCCTCCCCGCCGGGGGCATACCTTGCCTTCATTTTGCCACTCTCCATGGTGCAGAAATTGCCGCGTTTGCTATAATCAGGCGCTTTTTATTTGCCAATTCATAATGACGCACCTTAGGTGCGTGAATTAAGTATTATTGTAAAGTACGAGCGTAATTAAAAGAGATGAGAAAAAAAAAAGAAACACGCGCCCCGATCGATTAGCGGCGGTAATCGTAGCTTGTGTGGAAACCATACACAAATGACAGGATGCCAATGGCCATGGCAATGCCAAAAAAGATGAGCCCGAACAGGAATCGTGCCATCGGGCTTTCCTTGGCGGCCTCAAAGATCGAGAAGAACACGGCAAAGCCAAAGTACCTATAGGAAAAAAAGAAAAAGACGCGTTGTTAGCCGTAGACACGCGATCCACGGTGTTTTAGACGGCCTACACCCAGGTCAGGATCATGACGATGCGTGTGCTGCCTTGACCAATGGTATTGAGCACCAGGACGCCAAGGAGGAGGAGCACAAGCTCGCCCAAGACGGTCGAAACGCGCGTGAGCCGGATCTACAGCATGGGAATGAGAATAAATCAAAAGATCAAGCACGGATCTTACGTGAGCGCTAGAGACGCGTGGGGACTGGACCCAGGAGCGGTAACCTGACAAGGCGGCACGTGGCCCAGTGGCCTGGGCGACTGGCTGAGGCTGCGGAGGTTGAGGCATCTGCTGCTGCGGAGGTTGCTGGTCGCCTGCAGCGGCAGGGACAGTAGACGCCGCTGCAGGGAGCGGGTCCTCACGTGCGTATGCCGTGGTCGCTGTCGTCGTGTAGGGATATGCGTAATACCCGCGACCAAAGAGATGTCGCACGAACCACACAAACGCCCAATAAGCAAGCAAGGCAAAAAAGGCAATCCATGCCATTTTGACGTATGGGCTCATCAAAAAGTAATTCAAATCCGTGTTGCGGTCACCACCGCGCCCGCCACCATAGTAGCCATCATCATAATAAGGATTGTGATGATCCGACGAAAGAGACGCGACAACAGACATTGAATGATTGGGTGAAAAGAAAAAGGGGAGAGACAGGTTTCAAGTGAAGAACAGAAGGGAGGACGCGGAAGAAATTCGAGGGCTTGCTCTCTTTATACTCTCTTTTTTATTTCGTCAAAGTGTGGGTAGCAGTTTCAGGGATGAGCCTGGGCAATTTGAAATATTTACAGACTTCAAGCCGAGTAAAAAAGAAACCGGCCAATCTGCCAATGATGATCACGGCGCCTCCTCGCTTGCCCCCCTGTTAAGGTTCCCGAATGAGATGCCGTTGTCATTTGACGGCGCCCTTTTTTTACGTGCGCATCGGGTCTTTTGCGGAGAACCACGTTTCCTTGCCTCGTGAACACCTGGATTACTCGCGCACAGATGATGATGTACGTGTTACCGAAAAAAAGGGGGAAACAATCCAATGATCAAAAAAAAAAAAAAAAAAAAAAAAAAAAATAGTCATTTTCGTGACCTGAAAATGGAAACCAGCACTTTTGCCAGTCCCAATCTCCCAAAGTCCGTCATTTTTGAATCAACATATCGTTGTGAATTCTGGCAGAGGATGCCCAATATCTAGACAATGAGTTCAACACACGAAATGGCTCACAAGTTGCACTACGAAAGGAAAATAGCAAATGGATGGTTTTTTGGCAAACCAAAATATGCACTGCACCTGCTTTTAATCGCATACAGTATCGAATAATCTGGATGACGCAAACACCATCATCTTTAAAATCAATGAAAATGCAGTATTTTAGCCTTCACCAATGTCTTTGCTACAAAAGTACATTAAATGCCATTAAATGCTCGCCAAATTTCATTTGATTTGATCCGAAATGAAAACGACTTGAGAATGCTTTGATATTGTAAAACGTAAAATTGATACTGTATTTTGGTGCCAATACCCACTTTCAGGTCTCTTCTTTTCCGCCCAGTCAAGCAAAAGCATGCTACAGACTTACAGTAGATACTAGATAATGCAGATTGCAGAAGGCCGCTTAAACTATAAGTCTTGCTGCTTACAGCGGCGAGATTCGTTGCCCAGAGCAAGAGCTGCACTGCAATCATGGGTCGATGGGTGAAACGTAAAAGATCGAGCTTGCAACTTCTGCATGCATTCTGGATTCTCTCTCCGGTCCCGTACTTTTCAATTTTTATTTTTATTTGCTACCCATGCACCCGTCTACAACCAACTCGCACGTGGAAATCTTAATTTATTTATTTTATTTTGCACATTTTTCGAAGTTGTGCTGGTGAAAACGAGTGAGAAACGAGCAAATGACCGATGCAAAAAGTTCAACCCCAAGCTAGCGCGCTGCAAGTTATCCCATTCGATGCTTTGCAATAAAAATTGGGGGTCGACTAGACCGCTGTAGAGCAAATCGCGATTAAAGATTTTGATGAAAAAGCGGTTTTTTTTTTTTGCGAGTTTTGGCCATACATTGATATGAAACTGGTCTCATTCGATAGAGACTGAATGTCTGCTTTCGACATGTTAAAAGCGCCGTGGGTCATCTTGTTCGTTGCCGAGCAAATCGAATTTAAAAATAAATGAAATGTTTGATCGGATTTTGCAAGCGTGTAAATGTCTTTATTCGGAGTCGCAGACAATCAGGAAATGGCGTCCCAGTATGTCTCTTTTGAAAGATGTCAGCTTCACCGCGATCCATCAAATATTTCGAGAACCAGTGCTGAAAATACAGTAACGATATTTTGTATTCATTTGGGCAACAGTCTAATACGTCCGGTAAATCTATGGATTTTAATGATTCATTAAAAAGAGGCACACCAAAACAACCAATAACGCAACAAGTGATAAAGTTTGGAGGCGATCCACCAAGGATTTTTGGTGACTAGGGTCGCATTTGTGAAATTTCGTGAAAACGGCGTTTGTCTCAACAAGAGTCTGATTGACCTCTGGATTTTACTGGATTTCCAAGACGACAACGCGCACCGAAATAACCAGGGTGTGCTTCAGGGTTTGTAGTTGCTCGAGAATCTTGAGTAAATCACATATCACAATATGACGATTTTTGTCATTTGGCACGGCACACCAGTTTAAACAAATTGCATTGTGCACTTACAATATTTTATAAGCATGTCAATGCACCAGTTCAAGCCCTCATGATGTCATGAAAAACTCATTGCCAAGAAAATAATTCTAGAAAATTTTGATAGAATATTTTTTTGCAATTCCTTGAAATTTCCATTGTTGTCTTAGTGTCCCAAAATGATATGCGCGTAAAACACATAGAATTGGTTTTTACGCGTCCACCTGGTTCGCCTTGCATTAATGATCTCGGCACGTCATTGTGTCGCGCGAGTCATTTACAGTATTACTTTTCTAGATTTTGCAAAAGTTGCACAATGATAATTGGTTTTTTTTTTTTTTGCGCTTCTTATTAGGAAGGCGGAATAGCGAGACGACCTCTCGTAACCCAGCGTTTGGTGTAATATTTTAAAATGAGGTAAAAAAAAAAAAAAAAAAAAAAAAAAAAAAAAAAAAAAAAAAGGACTGTGTTTCAATTTTGATCCTTTTCTTTTCCTGTTCTTTTTTTTTTTTTTCCACGTTCGGCATGAAGCAGAAACACAACAGGGTGAAGAACACCGATCTATTATCAGCCGGATCCAAGATCTATGCAAAGAAACGAAAAGCGAAGAAGGAGACCGTGGAAAGTGTGGAATTTGACTTTGACAAGCGACAGTAAGGCCCATTTTTGATTCAGGATAGATCCCCACCAATACAAATTGCTTCTCGGTGCTCACAATGCCATGCTTTTAATTGCTTTTTTTGTGACAGGGAATTCTTGACGGGCTTTCGCAAGCGCAAGCAAGAGCGCAAGCAAAAGACAATTGCGCGGGCCAAAGAGCGTGAGCGCCAGGAAAAGATCAAATTTCGAGCGGAAACCAAGGCCGAGCGTCAGCGACAGGTTCAGACACGGCTAGCTGAAATGAAAGCCGTGATGCAAGGTAATTGATCCATGATTCGTTTCAAATGGGCACTCAAACACACCCGTCCTTTTTTTTAAAAAAAAAAAACAAATTTGCGTTGATTAGGAGGTGTCGACTCGGAAGAAGACGAGGATGAGACGGTGTTCACAGCCAAGGACGAGGCGGAGAGCGATGACGACAAGGAATCGGCCAAGGTGACCGAATTCAAGTCAAATCAGGCGCTGACCACAGTGACCATCATCGAAGACATGACATTTGACAGCGAATAAGCATCCCTTTTGTACATAAGCATTTTCTTTCTCCTCATTATTGCATCAATGTCGTCTTTTGCCCCATTTTCTCGCATGTGATTCTTGAAAAAATAAAGTTTTGGGTCCCTTCCCTTCTTTCAGGTTTTTTACTCCTCTTCCGCTCTTTTTTTTCCACTTTTCTTTTCTTTTATACCTGGTCCAAGTTAAAATGAAGCTGTGCGTGTGTTTAAAACATATCTTTCTGTGGAAACTCATCTCGTCTTCGCTTCTAGTTACACGACAGCGACTTCCTTTGTGGTGGAACACGATGCGGCGGACCTGAAGAAACTTGTGCTTGATCGTGCGTCGGGCTCTCTCTCCTTGGCTGGTATGGCGCCCTTTTTTTCCTCAATTTTTTTTCATTTTGTACGAGGGCTGACAATATTTTGATAGATGCGGTGCCCAGTGTTGGAGAGCAACTTTCAAGCAGCGTGATTTTTGGGATTTTGGGCTGTATCAAACTGCAGGCCGGCGACTATCTCATTGTGATCACGGGCCGCGAGAGCATTGGGGCCATTCAAGGCCACCACGTGTACCAGGCCACCCAATTTGAGATCATCCCGCTCGCCACCGACATGGCTGATCTGGCGGATGACATGGTAAATCTGCCTTGGCATGCACACATGTCAATGGCGTCGCTAATTCCTTTTTTTCTCGTTTTCTAGCAAAAGGATGAGCGCATTTTTGTCGACCTGTTGCAGCAACACTTGAAATCCGGCGTCATCTACTATTCGCCTGGCTTTGACCTCACTCAAAGCCTGCAGAGAAAGATGGAGCTGGACCTCAGCCTGCCTTTGTGGAAACGCGTAAGACACCACGCCATCGCGCTGCCCATTGTTGCCATTTTAGAGGTCCATTGTTGCTTACATCTTTTATCAGGCCGATGAACGTTTCTTTTGGAACAAATTCCTTGCTGCCAAGTTTATCGAGGCTGCCGAGAACGATAGCCAGGTACCATTTTTTGCTCTTTAAACGGGAAAATGAGATATTCACGATGTTTTATAGTTTGATGCGTATATCACCCCATTCCTCCAAGGCTGTAAGTGGTTACCCGCGTCTGACTCGCGCCGCTCACGCCTTTTTTTTTAAATGTTCTAGTCGTCAAGGTGGATGTGTGCCGCATCAACGACAGACCATTTGTCATGGCGTTGATTACGCGCCGCAGCCGCCATCGCCCTGGCACGCGCTACTTTTCGCGTGGCATTGACGCGCATGGCCATGTGTCCAACTATGTGGAAACCGAACAGATCATTTTGTACGATGGTCCGAGCGCCAAGCTGCCCTTGGTGGGTCAGAAGCAAATGTCGTACGTCCAAACGCGCGGTTCCATCCCTGTTTACTGGGCGCAATTGATCAACCTCAAGTACACCCCGCGTCTCTGGGTGGGCGACTCCAAAAAGAGCGTAAGAAAATGACATTTGACAAGCATTGGATTGCAAACAATTTCGCTTATCTTTATTATTTTTACAGGCTGCTGCGGCCCGCTTGCATTTTGATGAGCAAATTTCTGTGTATGGCGATCAGCTCTTGGTGAATCTCGTCAACACCAAAGGATACGAGCTGCCCATGGGTCAGGCTTATGCCAATGTCGTCAAGCAGCTGAACGACCCTCGTTTGCGCTATACCCACTTTGATTTCCACAAGGAATGCAGCAAGATGCGCTGGCATCGCATTCAGCTCCTTGTCGATGAACTTAATGGCGATTTAGAAACACAAGGGTAAAGAAAAAAAAAACGAAAAAGAAAAAAAGAAAAAAATTGTGTCCTTGTCCCTAAACGCACTCTTTTTTTTTTTTTTGCTTTTTTAATGATGACAGGTACTTTGAGTATGATATCAAGGATGGTGTGATCAAGAAGCAAAAGTCGGTGGTGCGCACCAACTGCATGGACTGCCTAGACCGCACCAATGTGGTGCAAAGCACCTTGGCTAAGCATGTTTTGACGAACCAGTTGCGCCAGTTGGCCATCCTGGGCAATACAGACGTTTTGGATGCTCATGAAGACTTTATGACCATTTTCCGCAACGTGTGGGCCGACAATGCCGACCGCGTAAGCGTCATGTACTCGGGCACGGGCGCTTTAAAGACAGATTTCACCAGGTAACAATGAAATTGACACACACAAAAAAAAAGCTCACGCAATGTGCTTGTTTTTTTTTTTCTCATCAGAACGGGCAAGCGCACCAAGGGTGGTGCGCTGCAAGATCTTAACAACTCGATCACGCGATATGTAAAGAACAATTTCTTGGATGGCCAGCGCCAGGACGGCTATGACCTGTTCCTCGGCAATTATCGCGTGGGCAAGGAGCCGTCCAATCCGTTTGTGGCGGCCAAGCCGCTGCGCGTGCGTGCCGTGCCGCCCATTGTACTCTTTGCGCTGGTGATGCTGCTTTTGCATCTGCTGCATCCCTCGTTGTTTGGCTCACACACTGCCTTCACGTACCTTGCCGTCCTCGTCTTTTGGTTCTCTGTCCTCATCTCGGCTCTCAAATTCGCGTTGCGCAACAGCGATTACTTTGTCGCCCTCCCTCATTTGCTCAGCCCTCCTCAGACGGTTGAACCCATACATGAGAAGCCCTTGTAATTGTTCACACTCTCCACTTTTTTCCTTGCAATAAAATTTAATTCTTGGCCATTGGCACCTCTTTTTTTTTTTTTTTGACGCGAGGCATAGAAATGCTGGTCAAAGAAAAAAAAGGCTGATTCAATTGCCGCAGCTTCTTTTTTTTTTTTTTTGCTCCCCCTCTCTCTTCTTTTCTCCACCTTTTTTTTTCTCTTGTCAACTTTATTGATATGGCAAGCACGCTTATTCGAGAAGCTGTTCCAGAGGCAGACGAAGCCATTATTGACTACATTGACGGCTATCTGCAAGAAGGCGGCTTTGAAGATGACGAGGACGCGATCCAGGAGTTTGTCAAGCCGATTCTCATTGATGCGGGTGGCGACGAAGCGCAGATCGATCGAGTGTGTCAGCAGCTTGCGTCCATGTTTTTAAATACGGCGTCCGCGGGGCAAACGACGAAAAAGAAGCTGGAAAAGGTGATCAACATGGGTGAACAATCGAGTGTGTCGGCGACGACGGCGCTCGGTCGCACGCAGGTGGACCTGGACCATGTTTCTGGGCGTCGAGTGCAATCGCAAGTGGATCAAGACAAATTGCGCAAGGCCGAGGCCAAGATTGCCAACAAGATGGCCAAGCGTCAAGAAAAGACGAATCAGCGCGTGGCATACGAGGCATCGCGTCTATTGGAGACGGAGCGCCAGCTACAAGAAGAATACAAAATGTACAATCCCATTCTGGATTACACGACCACAAAGGGCAAAAACAAGGACATCAAATGCGAGAACTTTGACATTTCCTTTGCTGGCAACCGCATTCTCACCGATGCCAACCTCACTCTCGCGTTTGGCCGCCGCTACGGTCTCGTTGGCAAGAACGGTATTGGTAAATCCACCCTTTTGCGCGCCATTGCTCGCCGTGAAATCAATGTCCCCCACCACATCTCTGTCCTCTATGTCGAACAGGAAGTACGTGCCCATCTCGCGTCCATTGCTGCTCCAACGAGCTCACTTTTTTTTTATTTTTTCATTTTTGCCTAGGTCCATGGCGACGAAACGCGTGCCATCGACATGGTGCTGCGTGCTGACGTTTGGCGTGAGCATCTGCTGGAAAAGGAGCGCGAACACACCGCGCAAATCAACGATTTGGAGGAAGATCTCAAGAACAGTGGCCTGTCCGACAGCGAAAGGGAAACATTGCACTCCCAATTGGATTTTGCCAACAAGGAATTGCGTGACGTCTTCACCAAGCTGCAGGACATCGAGAGCGACAAGGCCGAGGCCAAGTATGATGCTTGTTCTTTTCTTTTCTTTTCGTTTTTTTTTTTTTTTCTCATCTTTTTTTTTTTTTTCTCATCTTTTTTTTTTTTTTCTCATCTTTTTTTTTTTAGAGCCTCTGCCATTTTGGCTGGTCTTGGCTTCTCCTCAGACGATCAGAAGCGCCCCACCAAGGAGTTCTCCGGTGGTTGGCGTATGCGCATCAGTTTGGCGCGCTCTCTCTTCTGCAAGCCTGATGTGCTGATGCTCGATGAACCGGATAACATGTTGGATATCCCCGCCATTGTGTGGCTCGAGCGCTACCTGCAAACATGGCCCAACACCCTGCTGGTCGTCTCTCACGACCGAGGTAAAAAAAAAAAAAAAAAAAAAAAAAAAAAAAAAAAAAAAAAAAAGATGAAAGCGAAAACAATAGGAAACACGATGAAATTGACTCTTTTTTCTCTTTTTTTTCTCTTTTTTTTTCGATACCTTTTCTGTTAGAATTCTTGGACGAGGTTGCGACAGATATCCTGCATATGCACTCGGAGACGCTCAATTATTACAAGGGCAACTTTACGCAATTTTACGCCACCAAGGAAGAACGTCGCAAGAATCAGATCCGTGAATACGAATCGCAGTTGCAATACCGCCAGCACTTGCAGGATTTCATCGACCGCTGGAGATACAATGCCAAGCGCGCGCCTCAAGCCCAGTCCAAGATTAAAATCCTCGAGAAGCTGCCAGTTCTTGAGCGCCCCGAGGACGAGAAGCTTGTCACCTTCCAATTCAACGATCCCGACCAGCTGTCGCCGCCAATCTTGCAAATGGACGACGTCACCTTTGGCTACAATGCCACTCGCACTATTCTCAAAGGCGTCAACCTGGACGTGCGCATGGATTCGCGTGTCGCCGTGGTTGGCCCCAATGGTGCTGGTAAGAATTGACTAGCGAGAGAAAGAGAGAGGGAGAGAGAACAATTGGGATGTACCTACAATAGATGAATTTCATACCCCCTTATTTTTATAGGTAAATCCACCATGCTCAAGCTGCTGACGGGCCAGCATCAGGCATCCAGCGGTCTTGTGCATCGCAATGGACGATTGCGCATGGCGTACTTTACGCAGCACCACATTGACCAACTGGATTTGTCAAAGTCGGCGGTCGCATTCATGGCCGAGAAGTTCCCTGGCAAGACGGAGGAGGATTACCGGCGCTACCTCGGCTCTTTTGGCATCACCGGCATGGTCGGCTTGCAAATCATGAAGACACTTTCTGGTGGTCAAAAGTCGCGCGTCGCTTTTGCCTGTCTCAGCGCACAAAACCCACATGTCTTGGTCCTCGACGAAGTAAGAAGATCAAACGCCGCACTCGTACGCTTATTTTTTTTTTTTAATTTATCATTTTGTCGTTTTTTTTTAGCCTACCAATCACTTGGATATGGAGTCCATGGACGCGCTCCAGGATGCTTTGGCCCAATTCAAGGGTGGCGTCATCATTGTGTCTCACGACGAGCGCTTCATCAGCACCGTGTGCCACGAGATTTGGATTTGCGACAAAAATGTGTTGACCAAGTTCATGGGCACAATCAAGGACTACAAGGAGATGATCTGCCCCAAGGAGAGTGTGTAAAATAGTGGATCACCAAGATGGCTATGCTACTTGTTACTTGAAAGCCCTCGAATATAGAAAAAAAAAGACATTAAATAACAAGTAGACGCTTGATTTGCACCCAAATACGGCTTGCAAGGGTCAATCTTCTGCCAAAGCCCCATCCTCACAACACCATGCGATGTTGAACCCAGTGGGGTTGATATTGAGGCAAAAAACAGTGACAAAATCTAATTTTACGTTTTAAATATGCGAGTTGTTCGAAAAGCAACGAGGAACCTGGTGTTGCTATGGGAAGAATAATCGAGGTCCTTGGTTCTCGAATAGCGTTGGTTTTATTCTGAAGCAGCAGCATCATCACAGCGCGAGCAATTGCACAAAAGCGATATATCATCAATTTCTGCTTTCGCTTGGCCATCCTGACAGCCAATTGGCTGATTTTTCGCGCCACGCTAGAATGGCTGCGATAGGCTTTCATTTGAGCCCACACTGTGCATGTCGGCCATGTGGATGGCGAGCAATGACGAGAATTAAAAATGACAAAATAGTTTTGGATAGCCCTCTGGTCAATAATCAAAAATAAGTCACTGGATCGCAACAAAACCTGGAGGGCAGAGAGTCGCGCTACCCTCTTGACTTTTCATTTTAGCGGTCTCGCCAAAATGACTAGGTCATTGTGGAGAGAAAAGCGGCACCAGAAGCGAAAAATACTCCGTTTTTAAATGAATGACATTTGATAACGGCGTGCTACGGCGGACTCAAAAACAGGAGTCTCGCGTATTTCTACCGCGCGCGTTCGATGGTGCCGGTGATCACCCGAAAAACACGCTTATGCGTGATTTAGGACGCGTCGAGTACCATTTGATTGTGAACGCATCCAAATTCTGATCGTACAATTTGATCAGAGCACGCAGTTCATGAATATGGACCGTTGAACGATTTTCTCCCCGTAAATGCCGATCGTTTGGCTCGCGCACGTTTCATTTCATAGTCGTGTGACTAGCAAAAGAGCATTTCTGGCGCATTCAAAACGATGTTTTCTCAAAGTCAAACTTACCTCACTGTTACTACCTTGTAGTGGCATCCACCATCTCGCCAAATTTGTGGATGATCCAAGGAGTGGATGATTTTTTTTCAGAATCACTGCTGCTGCGTGCCAAATTTTAAACAAATATAATGTACTTGCTCTAATTGTGCACCCACAGACTCAAAAGAAGAGCTCAAATGAAACGCCTGCTTCATGTTTCATTTGTAACAAGTGGCGCATGAATTTTTTGTGCCACTAAACGATTGCACGACGTTTGCGCGTAAAAATTGAACATCTGTCTCTTTTGTTATTTTCTGTCACCTTTTTTTGCTTTTGATTCTGTGCAATCTGTTGCTTGTCGTTGTCCTGTATTCAACATTGATATTATTGTCTACTGTAGTTTCGTCTGCAAGAATTCTGCAAAAAAAAAAAAAAACACGGTTATCTTCCCAATCCGCAACTTTATGTCTTTTTTTTAGCTTAGGTCTACATGAAAACACGGCAGCTATGGATGAAACCGAGAACTCAGAATTGCGCGGTGGTGTCAGGACGCACACATTTGCAATTCCTATCAAATAACAATCTCCTATATTAAACAGTTTGATTCGCAATTCGCGTTTTATACCTTTGGACGTGTCAAAGCGTGTTAAATTCACGGATTTCCAGAATTTCACCAATAAATCAAACAGATAACATTCATATCAATAATTTTTTTTTATTTCAAGAGAAAAAAAAATCAAAAGCAAGTAAGGCAGTCAGCAAATCTGCATGCGCATGTGCCGTTTCAGTTACTGGATCTTGCCACCGCTCTTGATCAGATGCTTCACAATATCTAGAAGCGCACCCTTGAGCTGGGCAGGATCGAACGCCTTCTTGATATCAGCAACCAACCATGCAGGGGCGTTGAGGCGCGTGGCAACGTCGACAATCGCCTCCTCGAGGTGCTCAGGTTGAACCGCCTTGTCAATGTCATCCAAAACCCACGAGGGAGCATTGAGCTTCGTGGCAACATCCTTGAGAGCAGGAATCAATCCATTGGGTTGGAATGCCTTTTCGATGTCTTCAACGACCCAGCTAGGCAGGTCGAAATGCGAGGCAATATCAATCAATGCGCTCTTCAGCTGACCGGGCTTGAACGCGTTCTCAATGTCGGTCATCAACCACGCGGGCGCACCGAGATGCTTGGCAGCGTCCTTAACAGCGGCCTCAATGTCCGACAAAACACCACTGCTGGCCTTTTCGAGGTCTTGGATGATCCAGGCAATGTCCTTGAGGGCACGCTCGTCCACCTCACGCTTTTGAATCTTGCCGCCGCTCTTGATCAGATGCTTCACAATATCTAGAAGCGCACCCTTGAGCTGGGCAGGATCGAACGCCTTCTTGATATCAGCAACCAACCACGCAGGGGCGTTGAGACGTGTGGCAACGTCGACAACTGCCTCTTCAAGGTGCTCAGGTTGAACCGCCTTGTCAATATCATCCAAAACCCACGAGGGAGCATTGAGCTTCGTGGCAACATCCTTGAGAGCAGGAATCAATCCATTGGGTTGGAATGCCTTTTCAATGTCTTCAACGACCCAGCTAGGCAGGTCGAAATGCGAGGCAATATCAATCAATGCGCTCTTCAGCTGACCGGGCTTGAACGCGTTCTCAATGTCGGTCATCAACCACGCGGGCGCACCGAGATGCTTGGCAGCGTCCTTAACAGCGGCCTCAATGTCCGACAAAACACCACTGCTGGCCTTTTCGAGGTCTTGGATGATCCAGGCAATGTCCTTCAAGGCACGCTCCTCATTGGCAGCCATCGACACGTCGCGACTTTCCATCTGAGCGGCGGCGCCATATTGGACCGTTTTGGCGATTGCGTACGACAGATTCTCGAGCGAATTGTCGCTGGCGCTGCTGACGGGAGCGGCATTCACAATGACAAAGGGCACAGCAATTGCTTGAGCAGCAAGGCAGATCTTGGCAAGACGCATGATGTTATTGCTCTTGAACAAAGTACAAAAAAATCACACCAGCACAATACCATTTTATAGCTTGCAATTCGGTAAAATTGACGGATAGGCACGCGTCAGTGTTGTTTTATGTGCAGAACACGGCACACTGAACGCACATGGCGTGTCAGAAATCACGGCACAGCACCGGTCATGCTTTTCTCATTATTACATCGCGTGTACAAATGTGTGTTAAAATAAAGCATTCAGGAGCACGGCAAGAATAAAAACCGGAAAACAGCCAGTCTCCACCGAATTAATCATTTTAATCGGCATATTGAGTATGAACAGCATGAATATGGAGCATTGACATTTCGTCATCGGTCCAAGGGCGATCCGTGCTCTTGATCCAGCACAAACCATGCCGGTAGTGTCATTGGTAATGTCACCAGATCCAGATCAAACAATTCAATGAATTGCTCATTGACATAACGCGCCTTTGTTCCAGCAAATGAGCGATACTATGATGAACATGAAAAAAAAAAAAAGAGAAAAAAAAACCTGTAAAAAAAAACCTGCGGCCAAAATGACCAATGTCTTTTTACCTCAGTGACAATGGAGCTAAAGTTCCAACCTTCTAATTTCCGCAAACATCCAACCAATGTGCCAGTTTCGTGAATGCCAGAGGTGCACATGATCAAAATGGGGTGTGTTTTGGCATTTAGAACAAGCTCGAGGCCTTCTTTGATCAATTCCTCGCTCACTGGGCGCCAGGTAGCCGGTTGCGTCGGCTTCCACGTAGTCATCCCGAGGTGAACCTAAAGAAATTCGCGGTGAGCCACTTTGACAGACCTTATATCATTGTCTTTGTCCCTTTTTTTTACCATTTTTATGTCGGCTTCTTCTATTAAGTTGACCGTGACTCTGGGTGGCAACTCTGGTGACAACATGAGCACTGTTTTGAATCCAAACTGCTTTATAAACGGAAAGTGTACGGGAAGAAGCATGTCCGACCGATATAAGCCAGGCTCTACCATACCAAATTGTTCTGGGGGCGTATATAAATTGGCTGTATCGGATGACATGGCACGTTTGAACAAGAAATAAAAAACAGAAGCCAAAAAAAAAAGGCAGATTTATTCAAAGCGCGTTTTCAAATGGGCAAGATCATTGTTTCATCGTCTGCGGGTGCCTGCCCTCGGCGATGCTTTATCAATTGGACGAAATCGAGGGCTGAAATGTCCAATACAAGATCATTTTCAAAAAAAAATTCATCCTGGCTGCTAGTGTTGGTGCTATTGGTATCTGGCGCGCCTTGTGCGCGCTGCTGTTGAGGAATCATCAGGCCAAAGGGCGTGCGTTGGCCAAGGGCAGAGGCAAGCACAGGAGGAATGCGAATCATCATAAGCGCAGCTTCGCGATCTGAAGCCGGGGACGATCTGACAATGTCATTTGTGATTTGATAAAGCACACATGTTCGCAGGAATTGGAACATTAGCAACGTTATATCTAGCAGACAAAGCTGCCTCCGCGATGGCGCCGCATCTATTGAAAAGAAAAAGGCTTAGTGCCACCGCCCCATCTACGACAATTATCTTACAATTGCCGATAAAGTCGATGATGATGCCGGGCTGGCCGGGCAGAGAAACAGCGTGGTATATTAAGCTCAGCCCGCATATCAAAGAGCAAATGAGCATGGACGCGTGTAACGAGCGATGGTATAACGAGCTTGACGACAGCAATTGCTATGCACAAAAAGGTCAGACTTGTTGATCTTGTACTTTTTACGCCATCAAATATGAAACTCACCAGTTGCAAAAAGAGTCGCATAATAAGAAAGAGGAACGATCCGTCCAGGAAGTACATGTACGTTATGTAGCAGTAGAGCACATAGTCTATGGACTGTAAAATATGTCTCTTCCCTCGCATTGCTTGAGACATTGAAGAAGAAAAAAGAAATAGAAAGGCACACTAAAAAAAAAAAAAAGGGCGTCGGCCAACGCCAATTTTATGCAGTTGCACGCCCACGCAAGTCATCCCAAATTTAAAGTTCAGCCCGCACCTGCTCTTAAAAACCTGAAAAAATCAACTTTTTGCATATTTGATTGGCAAACATTGCAATGCATCTGAAATTGGTCTCATACTCTTTGACAGGGTAGCAGCAGACCAGCAGTTGCTTTCGACAGATCAAATACAGTAGTGTAGTCATGAATCGTCGTGTCCGCCGCTGAGTAAATCGTGGTTGTTGGAAGCTGATGACATGTTTGATTGATGATTGGATCTTTGTACAATATGATAATCGTACAAACGTCGTCCATCGGGCAAGTAAACAATCAGAGTGAATCAGACAATGACACCTGACGGCCTGAGTGTGTTCTTTCAAATGGCGTCAATTTCTGCACAATCCAATTACAGTATTGTACAATTTGGAAAGCCAGTGCTGTGTACTTGCATTTGCAAAAATACATTTTTTCAGGGGTTTTCACTACGTCACTATGGTACACTACTATAGCAAACACGAATTTCGAAAATTCTCGGGACTGAGTGATCTGATTCGCGAAAAAACTTAACATCGCTGGAGAATTGGGTGTATGGTTTTATCATTCCATCAATGGATCGGATCACTGCTGGTCTGCTGCGCCAGCACTATCAAATAATTGCATTTTGGTACTGATGCATTGCCAAATTTCGTAGGTTTTCTGTTTATTGTTACATACACTACATTCAATGATTCATTTGTCGGTCGACAACCATCAGGCTACCCACAAAGGTAAGGTTCTATTGATTTCACAAAAAAAAAAAAAAAAAGAATTAGCATGTTGAACGTATCACTGGCTAATTCCCGTCCCCAACGAGGTTTACCATCTTGGATCGGACTTCCACAATGTCTTCAGGAACCAGGAAAATGGTGGCGCCCAGCTTTCTTGCGATAGAAATGGCAAGGCGAGCATTGTTGAATGCGTCTTCATCCGAAATGCCACGAGTCACCATAGAATAGTCCACGATGCCTGGCTTCATGCCATTCAAGACATCCAAAAAGAAAACACCAGTGCGCAGGGACGGGTCGCGGAAGGATTGCATCTTGCTGGATTTGCCACCGCGCACAGCACATTCATTGGCCCATCGCACCATGTCTTGGTCTGTCACTGGACGATTGCCCTTGGCCAGCGATTGGAGCGTAAAGATGATGTTTTCGCGCATCATTTGCCACACCAAACCCAATGTCAATGTGCGTTGTTCGTCGACGATATCCGCACCTTGGATGCCAACAAGGGAAAAGCGACGCTCCTGGCCAAGAGTCACAGCATAATTGCAATTTTCAATCATTTTGAATCGGCTGAGCGGTTGCTTTTGGCCAACCATGCGCCAATTGACCAACCCAGGGACGATCTTGTCGAACGCTTGCAATAGGACCAATCCGTCCTTGAGATCCTCAAACAGATTGTACACACCAGGATCCACATTCAGCGAATTGAGCCAAAGAGTAAACACTAAGAGAAAAAAAGGCAATGGGTCAATACAATCACAGATTCAGTGCCAATTGAACAGGGCAACTCTTACTGCGTGCTTCTCGTTCGCCTTCAGCATCAAACGGTTCGATTTCAGGGGCCTCCTCCTCCGTCAATGGGTCCAGGCCAGGGTACGTGTTGAAGAGGTGCGCGACAAAGGCCAAGTTCAACTTGGGATTGCCAGCAACCATGGCCTTGGCGGTGAGATATTTTCGGCATCCGATTCGATCGGCATTTTCGAGAACCTGCTCAGCACGGCGCAGCGTATCTTGCTCCTGCAGTGGCGCCAAGGAGCATTGATCAGGCTTGAGTTGGTTCAACAGCACGGCATAATTGGCACCATCCGATACGTCCTTGGAGAAATTGTTAACACGGCGATCCCAACCGGCATTTTTCAGGTGATAATTGAACCAGCGCAGCAGGATTTGATCAGGGGGCAGCTTCAAAAAGTCCTCCAGGGATTCCCCGTCCTCGAGCAAGCGGTACAGCTCGGGATGCAACTTGATGTCAATCTTGGACAGCAGACCACGCTTGATAATCTGCCAAATAAGGCCAAGAATCAAATGCTCTCTGGCCTCCATGATGTCCGAGGAGCCGATATTCACAACCGAGCACCCAATGGCCTTGGCGGAATTGATGACAATGTTGTTGTTTTCAACCATTTGGAATTGATTGATCTTTTTGCCCGCATTCAATACGCGCTCATCGATTGTATCAGGCACCGCGTCATTGATAAGTTTACACAAGATGAGACCATCTAAACAACAAGACATCGCATGAGTTCCAGTCCATCGAATATTAAAAAGAATCATTTCACACAAAGTTACCTCGGCATTCGTCAAACAATTGCATGGTGTTTGTAGGGATCGGCAATCGGTGGCCAATGTGCACGTCGCCAGCAAGGACAGCATTGATGTGATGGGTGAATTCCGTGCGTTCGTCTTCGTTGATTGTGTGCGTCACATTGGCATTTGTTCCTTGAACCTTGATTTTGTGTTGATGCACATCAAAGGCGCCCTTGTTTCGGCCCTCCTTGAGCTTGGCAGCGAGCTAATGATGACGAAAAAAAAACATGAGCGGTCTTGGCATTGTGGTGCATTGGGTGGTATTTTTTTTTTTTTTTTACCTCGACAAATTCCTCAACATCGACCTTGTTCGCAGAGCTGGTGCTAACTTGCTTCAGAGTTGCGCGGATTTCATCATAATCAGTGCTATACCCCGTGGACTTGCAGGCTTCTTGAATTTCGCGCGAATCCAAGTAGCCGTCGCCGTCGAGGTCGCACTCGCTACAACAAAAGCACACTTTTGGTTACGAAAAACGCGCGCCAAGTTAAAACGCGCACAATATTTACCTGAATTGGTCAATAAGCGAGGTGATATCATTCACCTGGAGCTGAGGATACTTCTTTGACAGAGTAAACGCGTTAATGATTGGCATGGGACAGAGATAAAAAAGAAAAAGAGCAGATGAAAGAAAGAAGAAAGAAGAAATCTCGCACGCACGACCTTTTTCATTTTTGTCGACGGGTGTGTTTCGTATTTGAAACTCAGATTTCTACTTGACTCTTTTTTTTTTAATCTTGGGTTTTTAGGCCCTTTTTTTTTTTGAAGCTTTTCACTTTTTTTTTTTTTTTCCTTGTGTTTGTTTTGAGAATGGCAAATCCTTTTGAACAGGATGGAGCGAATCCTTGGTCGAACGAGGCGTCCTCGGGTCCTCGCTTTGGTAATGCTTATGAAGCAGGCAGCAGCAACAATTCTTGGAGTGGCAAGATGCCATCCCCGACGCAATATCGTCAGCCCCCTCGCGTGGAGAGCAACAAGACAGAGTTTACGCCCGAGGTGCACGACACAAACAACAATAATGCTTATGAATTCAGCGGAACTCGCTTTGGAAATCAGGAGAATTCGGTGAGCAATGCTTATACGGCCACACCCACCCTTTCTGCGAGCTCCCCGGCGCCACCCCCTGTTCCGACGACGCCAAGACCGACCAACGAAACAAATGACGACAATAATACTGGCGGACTGCCTCCTGCCTGGGACGACAGGCGAATGCACCCTTCCAAATGGCGCTTGTTGTTGCGTTTTATTCAATTTATCGCATCCATTGGTCATCTTGGCTTTGCTGCAGGTGCTTCCCCCGTAAGAACACATGTTTTTTTTAAAGTTGGTGCGTTACAAAAGCTGACATTGCATTTCCCCTTTGGATCTTAGTACTCGGGCGAACCAGTGCCATTTGACAGCGCCGCTTGCTTTTATTACTTGTTCGCAGTGGCCATTTTGAGCATCATTTGGTCGTGTTTTCAAATGTCGCACTACTGCATGCGCCGTTTTTCCAAGTCGGCCAAAATGAATCGTCCTATTATGCTCGGTATCGACTTGCTCCTGACGCTGCTTTGGGGCATTGGCGTCATTGTTGAGGTGGCGAAATACAACTGCCCCCCTGGCACCCACAATGGATGGTGCAACTTTTACAATGTCAGCATTTTCTGGGGCTTCTTGGCGTTTGCATCCTTCATTGCGGCTGTCGGCTGGGACACTGTTGGTGGCTGCATCACGCACAAACGATAAATCTATGAACCCAATTTCAACTCTTTCTACCAAATGTTATACTTTACAAATATCTTTTTTCTAATCACACGCAAATAAATTCGCCTCACTTTGCCGCGCGTAGCGCAATGGCTGTATGAACCTTTCATTGACCGCTTTTATCATGTGTTTGAGCTCATTTTTGCTTTTGTTTAGACAATGATCAACGATTTATTGTTTTCAAAGTCCATGGATAGAGTCAATTGACCTTCGTAGAATGACATCTTCGGTTGCTTGCCGCCGTAAAACATTTTCAAGCACTTCCTTGCGTTCTTTGTGGCTCTAAAAAGTAAATAAGCGTCATCAGTAATCGATTCGCGTAAGCTTCTATTCAAATTCACCTCTATACGCTCCAAAGTGCGCGTGATCATGCTGTCGCGTCGGACCAACAGCTGCTCCATACGGCGTAAATCTTGCAATGATTGAGAATAGTCCTGCTCCAAGCCTTGCAACTTTTGATAATCACCTTGGATTTGCTTGTCGCGATCTTCCAGCTTTTGATACAGCTCCTGATTGAGCTTTGTCAGCAGTTTGGTGGCCTTTTCCAACCGGCTGTCCTCATTTTTCTAAAAAAAAAAAAAAAAAAAAAAAGACACACAAATGTCATTTAGAAAAGATGTTTGTCCCTTTTTTTTTTTTTCTTTGTACTTACGTCCGAGGTATCCAACAATGACATGAGAAGTTCATTGCGCTTGCGGACAATTTGAAGGTGCTGTTCTAGTATTTGTTGATTGTTGATTTGCTGCTGTAGCGTCATGTTGGCAGAATCGCGTTCGTTTGTGAGCTGCTCGATCGTATCGCGCATTTGCTGCGAATCAGCCGTTGCTGTACTTCCACCGCTTGGCCAGAGTGTACATGCATCGGGGTGTTGTCTGAGCTGGTCTTCCAACTCTTTGACTTGCTCTTGAAAAAGGAATTTCTCACGTTGCATTGTGTCTTGTTGGGCTCCGACGTGAGATTCTAATTGGGCGATTTGAACCTCGCGTTCGCGCAATTGCTGCTTCAGCTGCTCGACCTTGGTCTCCAGCGTATGCGTGTCTGTGTCATATTGCTTTCTGGCCTGGTCATGCACTTGCTGCATATCTTGGGTATCTTGATCCTTGGATTTCATTGCCTTGGTCATCATCGTGGAGAATTTGGCTTCCAAAGTAGTCAATTCCAATTCTTGCTGCTTTTGAGAATTTTCAAGTTGCCGCACATAAGAGTGGATTGTCTTGTTTTTTTCACCCAATGCAGCTTCGAATTCAGCTTGCTGCTTGCGGTGTGTGGCCTGGGCGCGCTCAAGCTTCTCTTCCAGGTCCTCGGAATGGGACACCAGTTTTTCAACTTCCGATTCCAAAGCCAGCAGGTCCTTGTCGCGTTGATCGAGGGCGGAGCGCAGCTGCTTGTTGTCATCTTGCTGTTGAAGCAATTGATCCTCCAATTCATTTGCCTCGATTTCTAATTGATGGCACTTGTTGTCCAATTGATCGCGCCATTCTCTGTTTGTTTTTTCCGACTCATTGACACGCTTTGTCAGGCGATCATACTCGCGCTGGATATCCTTGACTTGCTGAGTGCGCTCGCGCAATTGCTCAAGCAACTCTTCTGGTTGTGGGCTGTCATTGATCCTAGCGGTCGTGTGTTGCTGGATGGCGCTTCGTAGACGGTGTATGGTATTCTGTTGCTCTTGGATCGTTTGGCGCGCTTGCAGCCAGGATGCCTTGTAGTGTTCGGCGTCCGACTGCTGCTGGGAATGCTGGGAATAGGAGGTTTGCTGATGATGGGATGATGATGATGTTGGTGAGGGAAGCACGGACGGTTGTTGCTGCGGGGAGGACGGCAATGACTTGCTGGAAAGACGCTGAGATGAAATGAGGCGCAAGCGTGCGTTTTCCATTCGCTGCTCGGAAATCATCTTTTGCAATTGCTCATTTTCGGACCGAAACGCGTCGGCGGCGGCGAGCGCGTCTTCAAATTCCTTCTTGTCCTGCTCTGTCATGCCTTGCTGTTGCTGCAAAATGGCCATGGCGCCATTAAGCTCCAATATCATCTTTTTGTATTTCTTCAGCTCATGACCCAAGGTTTGAATGCTGACCTTCAAATCAATGTTCTAAAGTAGAAAAAAAACAACGCCATTTATTCTCATATTCATTCTCATATTCCATTGATTTTTTTTACCTCACGAAGAGCATTGTCGTTTTGATCAGGTGATAATTCGTCCAGCCGCTTTTCCAAATAGTATATTTTCATTTTCAACCCAAAATTCTCTTTTTTCAAGGTATCAATCGTCTAGAAAATGATGAATAAGCATAGAATCATTGGGGGGTCTTCGTTTTTGTACCTTTTCTTGTTCATTCAGGGTCAGCGTGGTCGATCGACGGTGGCCCTGGACGCTTTTCTCTTTGGCAAACGAGGGGCTTTCCTGTTGCAACTCATTCGGAGACGTAGCCAGCTGAAAGGACAAAAAATCGATGTTTGTATCAATGGCGTCCGGGACTTTGGTCCTGTTTGTTGTTGATTTGGATGGAGAATCGTCGGTATGCAGCCGGTGGAGCGGTGAAGCCAAGGGAGACATTGGCAAAGGGGAGTTTGTTTCAGCTGCTGGTGGGTGGACCGTGTATTCTTCAAATACGCGCGTCGGAGGATCCATATCTTCCAGCAGTGATATTTGAGTGTATGAAGGATCTGATAAAAACGACTCGCTCACAATGTGTTCAGGTTGGTCATGAATGGCGGACTCTGCAAGCTGTGCCATGCGAAAAGAAGATAAAGAGAAACGAGGAATTCCTAATTTTCAACTCCTGGATTCTTATTTTGGCAATTTATTTTTGCTTTTGCACCTTTTGAGCCATTTCCCATTGCCGCCAATCCGTAAAAGTCCCAAGGTAAGCAATGGGAGGTCTTTCTCTAGCGCCAAATCGCTGATCAACGTGATTCGCGCACAATAAAGAAAGAATAATTACGACAATATGCACACCCAAGATGGCAAATGCAATTGTGAACGTCGACCTTAAAAAACTTTCTTCAAACACGTAATATTTGTGGTGACATCCTGGCAAAAGGGACTCTGACCAGCACCTCGCAAAGTAAGCAGCATGATCCGAAGGATTGTCAAATCCACAGCAATGTAACTGAGAAAAAAAAAAATGCGCGATGAATATCCAACCATTTTAGAATTTCCACGCGCCTTACGTTGTCTTGGAGAGCCTGACGATCTGTGAGAGAATATTCATGCCGCCATTGCATACCAAGTTTGGCTTTCAAGTTCCAAGTATGACCTTTGAACGCCATGTAGCCAACGCAAGTGATCAAAATGAAGCATGCCCAGAGCGATAGGCAATAAATAGCCAGACAAGTCCTCTGACGTTTGAGAATGCCAATGAATCCAAGTAGAGCAGTTGCCAAGCACACCAGCGAGGCAACAAACGCAACTAAAAGAATCTTATGGCATCAATTGACATTACTCTGCTGGTATTTATCCGTGCTTGTTACCAATGACAATGTTCATGTTTGCGATTAAAACCACGGTTGCTCTTTGATATCCTGTGTGACAAAAAAAAAAGTCGTCAAGCGTTTAAAGTTTTGTTTGATTCTGGATCTATCCGGCCATACGTTTGGCAAAGGTAGCAACTGCAAACACAAAAAACATCAATCCGTACACTAGCAGCTACGTGATGATAGATGGGATCAAAGCATTAGCTGAAAATTCTACGTTGTCATATCAGTTTACCAAAACGTTTGCCAATAAAAGTATCCATCTCGCTACTGTCCAGCCAAGACATTGAAGATCTCGAGGCTGGGTTCTCGATTTGCATCGCGTTGCATCAGAGTGCTTCCTCTCTGCAAACGGGATTGTCATTAGTAAAGATGAACAATTTAAATTCTTTTCAAAAAAAAAAAAAAAAAAAGACGGCCATAAAAACAAGTTCTTGTTTGTTTGCTGCCGTGATTGCATCCAGCAAGCGGCCCGTCATGCTGCCTGCCCAAGTTGGGTGCGATAGGAGTTTTTTTTTTTTCTCCACGTTGGCACGCATACAGTATGAAATGAAATAGCAAGAAACGCGTACGAAATCTGTGGCACAAAATCATTAAATAGATTCAGTATGACATCACTCGTAGAACTGTACACCGTATGATACAGCATGTTCCCGATTGAGGATTGATACTGTATACTGTATTGTATACACGATAGCGGTCCAAAATATATACCTACAATGCCTTCACTTTACCGGAAAATGCACTTTTTGTTCACAATAATGCAGACTGGGGCACTGGGCAATCACACACGACACATCTCCTGTCAAATTTGGCAAGTTTATTTTTAATTTTAGTGGACAACCTCTGGCATGCGCCATCACTTGTCGAACTTTTGTTTTTTTGTTTCATCGCACTACAGTGTCCAAATCTCTAAAACCGACACATTTGCCTTTTGAGGCTCGACAATGCGTGTTTTTCAGATTTTGGCGGCCTGTACTTGTGCCTGGGGGCTGGGGCCCTGGACCCTGTACAGTAGTGCCTCCACCCTCCGGATTTTTTTTACATCCTGCTTGCTCGCCAATGAAACCTGCATTTCACAGCATACAGTACCTACTGTAAACTCGAGCCCCCGAGTGGTGGCCCAGTTCTCAAGAGTTCAATACTGACCGTCTGACCCGCCGCCGCGCCACCTGCGACGTGCGCACGTGCCCGATTTTTTTTTCTCGGAGGACTCGAACTCGATCACTCGAAAATGGCAAAATCCAAAATGCCAAAAAAGCTCCTACTACTGTACAGTATTTTTACAGTACTATCATACTGTATATTATTGCATTCATCTCGCCATCTGCATGGTCGACCGCTCGACCCTGCTCAAAAATAGCTGCATCGAGTTCAGCGCAAAATTTGCAAGTACTCAAAAAAGCTTAGACCTCGACCTGGATCGCTGCATGAAGCATGATGAAAGCGCTACGAGCCTCCTCCGGCCACTTTTGAAAATCTCAGGACATCAGGGATCAATCAGGGGTCACACATTTCAATCTCAGAAAATGCCTAATTTAGGGAATTTCGAACTCCGAGTGATCAATGCATCCCAAACAGGTAACTCCGATGATTTGCTGCTGGCAGACAAAATGGCAGGTCACCCCTCGCCCCAAGGAACTTGAGCAAAAAGCCCAAAAAGCGACGCATGAACGGTGATCGACTGAGATTATGATCCAGTACACCAATAGTGCCTACGTACTGTGCTTTGGGCAAGTTTTTTTTGGCAAAAATTTAAAGTTGAGACTTCCAATGTTCCAAATTAGGGATGATGTACCGGTATTTCAAACAAATTCAAGCTCACTCTAAGCTGTTTGAACTTGTTTGAAAAAAAAACTGTTTGAGCTCGTTTGAAATCGGATTTTTCGAGCTTGATTGAAAAGCTTGAAAAAGCTTGAAAATACTGTATTTTTGCACGTGATTACCCAAGATGCTGAACATCTGTGATCTCCCTGCCTGTGTGCCAGTGAAATTCCTCATAAAGGATGAATCAAGCTTCAAGCCGAGCTTGATTGAAATTTGAAAAAGCTTGTCCGAAAGCTTGAAAACGCAAAAAAGTCTCAAGAAAAAATTGAAGAACACGCCACCAAAATGATGAAAATTCAGAGAATACCGGTAGGCACCTTTATTATTTTTTTCAAGCTTCTTTCAAGCTTTTTCAAACACCAAAAAAAACCTTGAGCTTGTTTGAAATAAAATTTTGCATGTTTGAGCTTGAGTCAAACCAAACTTTTTCAAACAAGCTTTCAATTTTCAAACACATGTTTGAAATACCGTACATCCTTATTCCAAATTACAGTAAGTTGTATGGATTGCATGGAATTTTTTTATTTTTTATTACTGTACTGTACTGTATGCTGTAGTTTATTTTTGTGCGCTGGGGCCGTGGGCTGCAGCCCGCTGAAATGAGCAAATGACCGATGCAAAATGTTCAAACCCAAGCTACAGTACGTAGCGCGCTGTAAGTAGTCATCCTATTAGATGCTTTGTTCACCTGTACAGTAGACCTGTTATTGTTATTATCCGCAATGAAAATCACAGGTCGAATGGGCGTACAGCATGGGCCGCTGTCGAGCAAGTCGCGATTAAAAGGTTTACCTACAGTATGGCATTGAAAAGGTGGATTTTCTCTGCGAGGTTTAGCCATCCAACGATGAAAATGGTGTTATTCGAAATAGAGATTGAACAGCTGCTTTCGACTTGTTTGATGTTACTGTAAAGCCCTAAATGGGCATGTGTCGTCCTATCATATCGGTTGCCGAGAACATCGAGGTTAATTTTTTTGAATGCTTGAACGGCTTTCACAAGCCGACAACAAGCGTACAAAGCTCACGCATCGCGCCTGCTTCGCCGGCATCGGGCAAACAAACGTTCCAGAAATGACGTCTGAAGTCTGAATCTGTTTGATTCGAAAAATGCAAAATTGCAAATTTCATGGCAGTCGAAGAAGAATTTGACCAAGACATTGGTACAATGATTATTGTGAAAATGTCGATTTTTGGATTCATCTGCACAACGGCTCAGTCGACCTCTGGTTTATGAACGTCTCGCTGAAATCTGACGAGCCGACATTGCTTAATACAAACTTTTTCTTTTTTTTTTGGGGGGGGGGTTCCAACCATAATTTTACGATGTTGAAGACTATATTTGTGAAAAGCTACAGTGCTCAGTAGAAGAAATTGATAGGCACGAGAGTCGGACTTGCTCCTTTGTGTAAATCAGCGCTGGTTTTTTTTTTTTTTTGTTTCTTTTTCTTGTTGCCGACTTTTTTTTTTTTTTTTTTTTCCCACAATGTCGCCGAGGGACAACAAAGAGAATGCTCAGCATCGTGATCGATATTATCGACGCCAAGAGCATCGGTCATTTGGAGCGGCAACCAGGTATTGCATTAGTATAACTTGCATTTGAGTGGCTAATGCTGTGCCTTTTTGTCAATTGCAGGTCAAAATGGGAAGGCGCATCGCCTCGTCGCAGCAAGGCTCATCACGATTTAACGTATTCGCGCTCGCCAAAAGATCGGCATCTGCACAGACGTCTACATTCACGATCGTCATCGACGGTGGCCCTCGCTGTCGATAGCGATTTCGAAGAAGAAAGCGACAAAGAGTACTGCCCTGGCGGCTATCACCCTGTCCGAATTGGCGATCGATACCACGACCGGCGTTACACGGTGATTCGCAAGCTTGGCTGGGGGCATTTTTCGACTGTCTGGCTGATCCGAGACCAAAACGACCACCGCTACTACGCGATGAAAATTGTCAAATCCGCTAAGCATTATACAGAAACGGCTCTCGATGAAATCAAGCTCTTGGAGAAGATCACGCATGCAAATCCCTCCAGCATTGGTGCGCAGTACGTGACACACATTGTTGATCATTTTATTGTCAAGGGGCCCAATGGCCGGCACGTTTGCATGACATTTGAAGTGCTTGGCGAAAATTTGTTGTCTCTAATCAAACGGCATGATCATCGTGGGATCCCAATTCGACTTGTCAAGCAAATCTCCAAGCAGATTCTCCTGGGGTTGGATTACCTTCATCGCCAATGTGGTATCATTCACACAGACCTCAAACCTGAGAACGTGTTAATGTACCTGGAAAATGCCGAGGAGCTCATACGCGACGGCCAAGGCGACGGCGGCCATCACCGACAAGAAGATCGCCAGTCATATCGCTCAACAAAAGGCGCAGTCATATCGCAGTCGCAGCCTCTCTTCAATGGGTCATCAGCATCTAGTCTTCGCCACAGACCTGTTTCTGATATTCATGTGAAGATTGCGGATCTTGGCAATGCCTGCTGGGTCGATCGCCATTTTACTAATGATATCCAAACGCGCCAATACCGATCGCCTGAAGTCATATTTGGATCAAGCTGGGACACGGGGGCTGACATTTGGAGTTTGGCTTGCATGGTAAGGCTTTTAAAAAAAGAAAGGGGCCATCATTGCTTATTGGATTTTTTTTTCTTTTTTTAGATTTTTGAACTCTTGACAGGCAGCTTTCTATTTGACCCGCAAAGCAACCAAGGCTTTAGTCGTGACGATGACCACCTTGCGCAAATGATTGAACTTTTGGGCCCGATGCATCCCAATTTTGCCCTCTCTGGAAAAAGATCGCACGACTTTTTTGACAGCCGTGGAGAACTGAGACACATCAAGAAGCTACGATACTGGAACCTGGAAAATGTACTGCATGAAAAGTATGGATTCCAGCGTGACGAGGCGCATACAATTGCTACTTTTTTGCTGCCAATGCTGCGATATGAAAACCGCGCAGCAGCTTTTGATTTGTTGAACCATCCATGGATTCGAGATGCAAACCCACCACTAGATTCATCATTTAACGGTCATAAAGAATAGCCTTTTTTTTTCGGGGTAGAGACACGCGTCTTTGAAAAAAAAAAGATTTCAATGGACGCGTCGCGAATCGCATAAAAAGAATTAAAAGGGTGGTGGTGGTGGTGGTGCTTGTGTCCGAGGGAGACTATCAAAGGACAATAAAACAAATCCAGAATCTTTATTATTTTTTCTGTCAAAAGGCATTGGACGAGGAAAACTTGGTAACATCTTCAAAGACAAACTCCTGGGTATCGTTGCTGCGGTGTGCTGGGACAGATGATACGTTTCTCGGCTGCAGCTGGCGGTCAAACATCATGAAACTTGGATTCAAATAGCTCTGCACCGGCATAGAAGTATTGTCGCACATTGATGATGAGGTCTGCTCGATGGAAGCCGCAGACGCCACGTTCAGGACATTCAAATTGCCATCAGTCCACAAAGTTTCGGGTATGGCAGTGCCTTGCGCAGATGTCGCTTGTGGTGGTGCATTGATTTCAGTGGTCAACACTTGTTCAATCTGATGCACCATGCCGATGCAAATATCATCTTGCCATTTCAGCTCTTCGTATTGGCGCAGCACACGCAATGCCCGCATCAAACACAGCTGACATCGACTTGTGATCTCTGGATCGCCAAATTTCATGCAAGAGATGAGCATTTCAATGGTCCGCTTGTGCTCACCGGGCCAGGTTTGGCAGGGCGCAAATTGGACCAGTGTTCCCCTCACGCGCACGAATTCAATGGACGAATCAACAACGGATAATACGGCCTCGCGTTGCCATGGGTTCAGCGCATACGGCTTGCCATTCTGTGCATTCAGATCGGCGTCCGTTGGAAAGAACAATCGCATGAGCAAGCTCATATTGGTGCATCGTTCCATGGCCAGCACATAACACACTTCCCGAGCAATCAAATCATCTTCGGCGCCAATGGTCGTCAATGTCAATTCCGGGGGGAGCTCGGCTTGCCATTGGCGCATGGTGTCGCGTACATTTTGCATCAAGGATATCATTTTTGCGTCGTCCGATGGATCAGCTTGTTCAATTTCTTTTGCTAATCTTCGTCGAAACAGCCACAGCTTTAAAATGTTGTTCCAGCCAAGCGCACCAAGCGCTTCATCGGGCTCATCCATGCTGCACGGCAGCGGTCGCTGGAGCTGCAAAATCGCGTCATGATCGTCGGACCTCGGGGACAAGATGGAATTGGGAATCGTGCCTGATTCCAACAGAAAATGATCGGCATGAAAAAGATACCACCATGTACGATTGGCAAGCTCAGCCTCCACGGTGGTCGGTCGTTCCACAGGTCGTACACCGAGCATCATCGCCATGCGCACCGCCACTGTATGCCAAAGAGCTTTTTGCTCAGTCGGTATCCGATTCGTCATGTTGCACAATGTCAATGCATAGCTACCAAGTGGATCAATTAGCGCCCCTCCTTTTTTTTTTTGCCGCAGCATGAAATGATCAATTCTTACACGTGATGCAAATGAGGGTCATCAAAGCAATCAGAAAGCGCTTCACGCA
This sequence comes from Gongronella butleri, assembly GCA_025201375.1. Taxonomy (NCBI): domain Eukaryota; kingdom Fungi; phylum Mucoromycota; class Mucoromycetes; order Mucorales; family Cunninghamellaceae; genus Gongronella; species Gongronella butleri. The sequence goes on from JAIWZP010000007.1 coordinate 235,729, forward strand.
CCAATTGAGCAAGTTTGAATTGAACAGTGTCTACAATGGCATTGTCACGCGTCTTGAGTAATGCGGCTGGAAAATGATGAATAAACACATGACGCGCCCAAAATAAACCCAGCGCAAGCACCAAAGGATCCTTGGACGGGTCGCGGAGTTTGCTGTACCAGGGCATCATCACCCGCTTGGGAATGACTGAAGAAAGATGATTAACTAGTCAAATTTTACACCACATCTTTTGCAATTCAAGCAATACCTCCATAGTAATGGTTCATGCAGCAGCAAATGTAATGAACGCAGTCATCGAGAATGGTGGGCAGCACAGCATCAAAGAGGGTCCATGTCGATTGCGGTCTCCATATTCCAGATGCATATAATTCACCATGAAAATGCACATAGGGCAACACAGAATGCCGCACTTTGGTGAGAGCCGACGAAGAGGGCGAGGCCGGAGGCATGCCATGAAGGCTGAAGCGCTGATCCACTAGCGTTCCAAGAATGTGCATAAAGTGGAACAGAAAATGAGGGTCAAATAGCTTTATAGTGTAGATGCCAGGCTGCGACTCTTCCACCGTCCACTTGTCGCTCATGGATGCCATTCTTAGGACGTGCAGCGGGTTGCTCAGACTTGTAAGTCGCATAGTGGTCTCAAGCATCTTTCTCTCGTCTTCTCGTCGTATTCGTGGTCGGCGAGGGTATTTTCCGCGAATAACAAGGCCATTGTGTCGTCCAAGAACAAGCTCCATGGTGAGAACAAATTGGAAAAAGGAACAAAAAAGCCAGACTGTGTGGGGATCTTTTTTTTTTTTTTTTTTTTTTTTTTTTTTTTTTGGGAAAATTCAAAACTCCGTTCTTTTGCCCAATTTTATTTTTTCAATGGGCGTCGCACTTTTTCTCTTTCACACTTTTTCTCGACATAAAACATGTCGGATGCGAAATACTTTCAGAGAGGTATCATGGCATTGTTGGTGTGAATATGCAACGAGACTTACACAGTGTCATAGGCAAGACGCAGGAGCTGCGTGCCGAGCTGAATTCCGACAAGCGCGACCCAAAGCACCAGCGAAAAAAGACCGTGATGAAAAAAATTGTGGCCAACATGACAATGGGAAACGACATGTCGCCTTTATTCCCTGATATCCTCAATGTCATGAACGTGCCTATCTTGGAAATCAAGAAAATGGTGTACCTCTATCTCATCAATTACGCGCGTAGCAAACCTGACATGGCGATGATGGCCATTACCATGTTTATCAAGGTAAAAAGGCCAAAATTCCCATTTTTTTTTCAATGTGGTGTGCCTGATTTTTTTTTTTAAATTGCGCTTTTAGGATGTTGAGGACCCCAATCCCTTGATTCGTGCGTTGGCGATCCGTACAATGGGATACATTCAAGTGGAAAAGATTGTTGATTGCTTGATTGAGCCTTTACGACATTGTCTCAAGGATAAAGACCCATACGTGCGAAAAACGGCAGCAATTTGTGTCGCGAAATTGTACATGTACGACAATGTCTTGGTGGAAAGCGAGCGTTTTATTGACATGCTTCGCGACCTTTTGAGTGATCCTAATCCTACGGTAATACACAATCCACATATGCAGTACGAGAAATACTCATTCATTCACGACGTGATCTAGGTCATCGCCAATGCAGTGGTTGCTCTCACTGAAATCTCGGAACGATCTGAAAATATTCAATTGAAATTGAATCACAGCATTGCAAGCAAGCTGGCGGCTGCCTTGAATGAATGCTCAGAGTATGTATTCCGCTTTGTATTGTCGCTGCTGTGTGCTCATTTTTTTTCCTTGTTTCGCAGGTGGGGCCAGACTTATATTTTGGAAGCCCTGATGTATTATGTCCCACAAGAACAAGGCGATGCTGAAATGCTGGCGGAGCGCATTGCCCCACGACTGCAACATGCCAATTCGGCTGTTGTTTTGACATGCGTCAAAGTCATGATGTATCTGATGAATTACATGAAAAACGAGAACGATATCGTCTCGTTTTGCCGTAAACTCAGCCCTCCACTTGGTAAAATACGCTCTTTTTTTCCCCGCATGCATGTGAAATCTCGATCAAAACTCACGCGTGTTTCCTTTTTTTAATTTTCCTAGTCACCCTGCTATCCAATGGCCCCGAGGTTCAATATGTGGCATTGCGAAATATCCTGCTTGTGATTCAGCGGCGCCCCGAGGTGTTGCGAAACGATATAAAGGTGTTCTTTTGCAAATACAATGATCCAATCTATGTCAAGCTCGCCAAACTGGAAATCATCTTTCGACTGGCCAGCAGCAACAATGTGGATCAAGTGTTGAGCGAGCTAAAGGAATATGCAACGGAAGTCGACGTTGATTTTGTACGCAAAGCGGTGCGGTCCATTGGACGACTTGCTGTCAAGATCGAATTGGCCGCCGAGCGTTGCATCAAGACACTCTTGGACCTCATCCACACAAAGGTCAACTATGTGGTGCAGGAAGCAATTGTCGTCATTCGCGACATCTTCCGGAAATACCCAAACAAGTACGAAAGCATCATAGGCACTCTCTGCGAGAATTTGGACAACTTGGACGAACCTGAAGCCAAATCCGCCATGATCTGGATTATTGGCCAATACGCTGACCGCATTGAAAACGCTGACGAGCTCTTGGATGACTTTTTGTACACGTTTTTGGATGAACCTGCAGAGGTCCAGCTTGCGCTTTTGACCGCAACCGTGAAACTATTCATAAAACGCCCCACTGCCGGCCAAGACCTGGTGCCAAAGGTTCTAAAGTGGGCAACCGAAGAAACAGACAACCCGGACTTGCGCGATCGTGGCTACATTTATTGGCGCTTGCTCTCTACGGACCCAACCAGTGCAAAGGTAACTTTTTAAAAAAAAGAGAAACATATTTCTTTTTCTTGTACTGACATCTTTTGCTAGGCAATCGTGTTATCCGACAAGCCGTCCATCTCTACAGAAAGTGATAATCTTGATTTTAACTTCTTGGATGAGCTGTTGCTGCACATCTCCAGCCTGGCATCCGTGTATCACAAGAGCCCAACGACCTTCATTCATCATTACAAGCCGCGGTTCTTGCTGCCTTCCCCAGTGCTTCAAACACCCAATCAAATTCACGAAACCTCTTCGTCTTTCGCCTCGGACCAACTGCAACAGCAATTTGCATCCAACGACAGCACTAGTGTCACCGTGAATCGCCTTTCCTTCAATGGCGCCATCCAATCTTCAAATCCATATGCTGCCGATGTCATCCAGCCTGCCACTACAAGCGCAACAAACGGCGGAAATGTTGATTTGCTTCTCGATTTGTGAAAAATAAAACGCTGAGTGGCGCCTCGCCGCCATCACTTTAGATTAAAATAATTTGCAAACACCTTGTCGAGACAGAGAAAGTCTGAATAAACCAATCAATCAGCAACAAAAAAATAAAAATAAAAATGAAAAAAAACGAGTAATCCTCAAAAAAGACTGGACCCGGAGGGAATCGAACCCCCGATATTCTGCATGCAAAGCAGACGCCATACCCCTAGACCACAGGCCCCGAATTGATTTTGAACGATTTTAGAATTCCTTAAGTCAATTCAACAATTTTTTACCTGCTGCTCATCTGGGGGAAAAGGGAAAATCGACGGCAATCCGGCGCGTCGTCACGTGGGCTGTGTCGACGGTAAATAGACGGAATCCGACGCTCGGCGGAGTTCGACGGCTCGTTTTGTAAAATCTCGACGGATGCTAGACGCTGATCGGCGCACGGCGCCGTTCGACGGAAATGGGCACCAATTCGTCGCATGCTCGACGGTGTTCGTCACATTTGCTTTTTTTTTTATGTATTGCAATACAGGAAGACCTTTGTGAATCGCTCACTTCATTTTTCATACATCTTTCGCATTTTCTCTGTTTTTCTTTCAATCTATCTATCTTTTTTTATATAAATCGCATTCAAGCTTTCTCGATTTGCAAAGCGTCTTTTATTGTCACCGCAGCCTTTTTTTTTTACTGCTTTTTTTTTAACTTGTCGCAAGAGCTGTCTTTTTTAATTTTATGATAACAACTTCACGTTGTGTTTTTTTAATACCCGCTTCTTACGCGCCCCAACTTTGAAACAAAACACGCCAGGGGCACTCATTTCGTTTCATTTTTCTTTTCTTTTTCTTTTTCTTTTTTTTTCTTTCCATCCCTTCATCCACACTTCTCTATATCTTTATTTTTATTGTCAGTGGCAATGCTATGACGCCTTCACCTTCAACTTGCACGCGCTTCAGCAAGATATGCGAATAGATTTTTTAGACTAGAAGTATGCTTACGACTGTGTGAGCAATTGGCGTCCCAAAGCCAGCAGCCACTCGCTCCAGCTTGACAAGACGTGAGGACTTGCTTTGTACCAACGAATAAAGGCAAACCAATGCACTTTTTGCTCGCTGGGTGTTCCAAAAACCACGTCGTGGTGCTCTCCCTGTAAAAAAAAAAAAAAAAGGAATCAGTCATCGACCTTTTTCATCGCTCTTTGTCATTTTTTCACGTTGCCTTTGCAGAGCTGGACGACCTCGAGATCTCTGTGCAATGCCGTGTAGAAATCCACGGCGCCTGGTGCCCAATTGACGTCATTGAGCGATCCTTGTCTGCCAAATCAATGAAAGTGCAAGCCGCGCCAAGAACTTCGCTTCCTGTGGCGGTAATAACAAGGCCATGAACACGTACACGTCTTTGTAAGGTTCATTTCCGACATGTGCGCCAATTGCAAAGGTAAAAAAAAAAAAAAGCACATTAACATTACGAGCAACAGACAATAGGGAAAGACGCCAAAAAAAAAAAAAACTACAACTCACCAGAAGCCTCATTGTCTCGTTCTATTTCTTCAAGTAGGTCCACTTGTTGATCGCCATTGAAGAGATCATCATCGGGATTGTCAAGCAACAATTGTTCCTCCAGCTGCTCGGCTAGGGTCAATTGGCTGCGATCATCCTCCTTGTACTCCAAGCCAGCGTCATGCTAATTGTCATCTTGGTCGTCGATGTCCATGGCGTCTGCAATCAAGGCAATATAAGTCAACTTTTTTTTTTTATTATTTACCAAAAGAATCGTCAACGAGATGGTCATCCGCAATTTTTTCGTTGCAGGTCCATTGGCGTTGCCTATATCTTGGGTAAGTCCTTCGTTTCAACTTCTTGCTTTTTTTCTCATCCAATCTCATCTCGTTTAGGAATATATGCCCTTGGATCTGTCTGCCCTGTTACGACGGAAGCGCGTGGGTCGCGATACTTTTCTCGAACCATGTGGACCCTCGCTACACAACGAGCAAATGCAACCGACCTGTTCATCAATGGCTGCTTTGCGTCTTCTCTTTTAAAAAAAACGCATTGCTGAGGTAATGCTTTGCAAAAAAAAAAGTATCATACCCGCCGTTTCGCGTACTGCAGCATAGAATCATCCAATAGCAAATAAAAAACGCGTGCATGAACCATATTATAAGCCAATCAGATATTATATGTGGGCCTGAAGAGCCAATGGTATGGGCAAAAATAATAGTAAATCGTCGCAAAAACGACGCATCGATTTGGAATGGATCGACGCCATCGGTCGCCGTCGAGAAAAGCGACGCCAATCCGCGGGTAATGAATCGATGTTGCAACGCGCCGTCGATCACCGTCGAGAAAATCGTCGGATTGCCGTCCAATTGCAAAATCCGACGCGCCGATTGCCGCCCATTTTGTGAGTTTCCCCCGGTGGCTCGCTCATCAGCGCTGCTGCTGCTGCTCACCGGATAGAGCTCAAATTGCACGTATCTCGCAGGGAATTATTGTTTGATCATATTGCGCGATCATGCGTTTCGCTAGAGATGAAATTGCTTAATCGGATGACAATTCATGATTTTTTATTTTTGACAATGAATATTCATGTACATACTAAATGGGGGAATAGGTATGAGGGTGTTGTGGAGGAGTGGAGCATTACATGACAAGCTGAATGCAAATTTTGTTTCGCGTCTTGCCTTTCCATTTCATGAAGACGCGCATGGGGGGTCGCGTCAAGGTTGCGACGTGATTGATATTTTTTGGGAGATGTTTTTTCAATGTGCCAACTTGCACGTTTAGAGAAGCAGCCGCATTCGGACCGCCAAAGACAATTTCGGCAGGCTGCTCATTATCTGTTGGGTCCCAAATCTTGTATTGGCGGGCTCGGGGTGGCGTGAGTTCGGTGATGTCGCCTTTATATAATGGCTCGTACTTTTCAGGGACAAAAAAAAAGAACAAAAAAGATGGTGAGATGGCAGCCAGGGTTGTATCCAAGTTGATGAAAAGTTACCTCTTTGTTCAATCGCAAAACGACAAGAATGGGCCGCACGACGTTGCGCCACGTGGCTTTCTTGATGACTTTGTACGTCTGGTCTGCGCGCAATTGAACCTGGCGACGACCGACCGCCTCAGACATGTCGACGTTGCTGTCGTAATTGCTGAAGATGTTGGGCTCGCGAGGGTCAATCACTCGGAATTTTGAACCTGTCGCCGCAACCGTGTTTTGGCGGACCGTCTTGAATTCCAGATTTTGCAGACGATTGTTGCCTTTGTTTTCATCAAGGTGGTCCAAGACGAGACCTTCGGCTGTTAATCGCATGCATCGTTCGTACGTGGTTTCTTCTTCTAAAATTTTAAAGAGGTAGGATGAGACACCATCCTGGGCACGCGTCGCGAGCTCGCTTTTCGTCGGACTTACTTGGAGATGCGGGAACAATACTGTCATCATTGCCATTTCCGCTGGCAGATTCGTCAAATTGGCGCTTTTCGTCGTAGTCGTCGTCAAATTCATATTGTTCGCGATTTTCGACATTTTCGTCGTCGTTATCAGCGCACTCCGAAATGGACATTGCAGATCGCACGCTTGCATCGTCGTCCACAGACATGGTCATTGCACGTCGCACGGTCGTGTTGTCGTCGACGGACATGTCCATTGCAGATTGCACGCTCGCGTCGTCGTCGATGGACATGGCCATAGGAGATTGTGGGGATGTGTACGCGAAAGAATTGGTGTTCATGAGCGACGAGGGTGCCTGGGAGCGAGAAGGCGATGAGGATGCCTTGTAAACAGGGATGAAGAAACGCATTGCCATCATTCGATGAACAGGGATGGTTTTGACCTCGCCGACGCGAGTCTTGAGTCTCGTGACAAAATAGTTGCCTTGGCGGTCAAGAGTACGCTTGATGAGTCGCTTGGACACGGAGTGCCGTTGGTTGCCGGAAACTGACAAGTCATATTCACCAAAGTCATCTTGTCCAAGCTGGCCAATATTAAACCAAGAATTTTCATCCTTGTCAAGGGGGTCCAAGGGTGGCTCGTATGACTTTTTGTCGATAATGGCATATCGCGGGGCTCCTGGTGCACGCGGCTTCACCAAGTTGTCGTACTTGGAGAGGGCTTGCAAATTGTCGATGGCATTGTTGCTGGGATCTGAGTCCGTGTGGTCAATTTCCAAGCTGCGGTCGAAATCAGGACAAAAGGCTGCATAGACAACGCGGTTCGAGAAGCGTTTGACGGGTTTTCGGTCAATCTTGCTGAAGAAGTGCACACTTTTGCAACCAAAGTCATCTGTGTATTGCGTGAGCTCGGTCATGGATGTAGACGTCAAAATGGCACCATCTGAGCGGACAATGTAATGATCCTCGATCTGAGCTTCAGGCTCGTTATATGGTACGTGCCAAAACTCTTTGTTATTGTCCTAAAAAAAAAGAAGTGAGCAGGCGAATTTCACTTTTTTAGTGAATGAAGAGCACGTACATTTAGCCATTGAATGTATGCCTTGCGCATCTCGGCCCTACTGACTATCAAAAGATTGGCTGCGGCGGAATTTTGGCTGTTGAGGTCCTTGAGCACGATGATGTAGTCACTATAGCTGTCTTTGATACCAAAAAAAAGTACACGCAACGGCCTTGGTGTTCTGTACATTGCAGCTGGTACTATTGGGGCCATAGAGCGTGACGAAACCAACGGGATTTTCGCGCGTTTTCAATCCGGTCATAATTGTCTCGCGCTTGCTCATCTGACCTTGCTTGCCAAACTGACCTTTTTTGAGCACATGAATGGTGCCATCCAATGCGACCCATGGTTTGCTCATTGTTTCAAAGTCCTCGACTGCTGCATCAACATACTCCAGCGGCCCTTAAAAAAACGCGTCAAAATGCTTGAAACAGCGCCTTATTATTATTGTTATTTTTTGCTGAATCATACTAATGGCAGGGCCAGGCAAGATGGGTAATCCGAGTGTCTGTGTCTCTTTCAGCGCGCAAAGCCGCGCTGCATGTGGTGCCGGAAGATGTGGCATTTCAAGGGAAGAAAGAGAGCAATGGCAAGGTGAAAAAAGAACAAAGAAAAGAAAGAGAGAAGAAAAAAGGCGAGACCACAATCAAAAAGTAAAAACGAGCCTCTTGGCTGCTCAGGATGGTCAATGTTCCCTCACGCATTTAACGTGCTGATCATTTCATTGTTGAAGAAAAAACCTTGGTAGTGCCACTTTCTAGCACGTCGCCGTGTGGCAATTTCGTCTTGTCGGAGTTGAAAGACGCGTCGAGTATATTTTCAACCTGCTGCGCCCCCATTCCCACTGCCCAGGGCTGTCACCTACGGTGTGGCACAATTTTTTTTCCATTTATACCGAATGGGTGCATGCTTCATGCCAATAACATTTTACGCGCGTGAAAAAAAAACAAAAGTTGTGCCATGCGGTGGGTGACAGCCCTGGACAGCACCGGGGATTGTCACACAGCGACGTGTTATTATTATTTTTTTTTTTAAAAAATGAAATGAGCAGCACACCAAATGGGGAAAAAACAGCGGCCAACCTGAGCGGCCAAGGGGCTCGTTTTTGCTTTTTGATTGTGCTCTCCCCTCTTTCCTTTTTTTATTGCTCCTTTTTCTCCTTCCCTTATTTTTATATTTCACCTGGCCCTCTTTACATGTCACCTCGCCCGACACCACATGCAGCGCAGCTACGCGTGCTGGAAGAGACACAGACATTCGGATTACCCATCTTGCCTGGGCCGGTTATTCGTACGATTTAGCAAAAAAAGAAGCGCCGTTTCAAACATTTTGACGCGTTTTTTCCTTTTTAGGACCGCTGGAGTACGTTGATGCAGCAGTAGAGGACTTTGAAACAATGAGCAAACCATGGGTCGCATTGGATGGCACCATTCATGTGCTCAAAAAAGGCTAGTTTGGCAAGCAAGATCAGATGAACAAGCGCGCGACAACTATCACTGGATTGAAAACGCGCGAAAATCCCGTTGGTTTCGTCACGCTCTATGGCCCCAATAGCACCAGCTGCAATGCATACAACACCAAGGCCGTTGCGTGTACATTTTTTTTGGCATCAAGGACAGCTATAGTGACTACATCATCGTGTTCAAGGACCTCAACAGCCAAAATTCCGCCGCAGCCAAATCTTTTGATCGTCCGCAAGGCCGAGATGCGCAAGGCGTGTATTCAATATTCTGAGCACACATCCCCGTAATCCCCCATGGTCATGTCCGTCGACGACAATGCGAGCGTGCAATCTCTAATGTCCATTTCGGAGCGGGCTGATGACGACGACAACGACGAAATGCGCCAATATGACGAATTTGACAATGATGACAGCATTGTGCCCACGTCTCCAAGTACGTTCAACAAAAAGCGAGCGTGCTTATTCCCACTGGAAAATCCGAAATTCAAGGCAATCCGCCTAAACACGGTTGCGGCGACGGGTTCGAAATTCCGTGTGATCGATCCTCGCGAGCCCATCATCCACAGCGATTACGACAGCAGCGTGGACATGTCCAAGGCTGTCGGTCGATGCCAGGTACAATTACGCGCAGATCAGACGTACAAGGTCATCAAGAAGGCCATGTGGCACAGCATCGTGCGCCCCATTCTCGTCGTTCTGCGCTTGAACAAAGAGGTAATCTTTTTATCAGCTTGAATACAACCCTGGTTGCCATCTCTCTCTCTCTCTCTCTCTCTTTTGTGTGTGTTTGTGTGTGTCTGTCTCAAAAGTATGAACCACTGTATATCGGCGATATCACCGAGATCGAGCCACCCAGAGGACGCAAATTGAAGATTTGGGATCCCAAAGATGCCAGTCAGCCAGCCGAGTTTGTCTTTGGCGGCCCAAATGCCGCTGCTGCTTTGGGCGTTCAAGCTGGCACACTGAAACCACATTTGCCAAAGCAGATCAACCACGTTGTGACCTTGACCCGACCTCCCCTGCGCGTTGCAATGCAATGGAAAGGCAAAATGCGCAACAAAATCTGCATCCAACGCATCACATGAATCTTCAAGACATCCTTGTCCTCTTCCTCCATTAGTCTGTGCACGAATACCATTGTCAAAAAAAATCACGAATTGTCTCCAGCAACTAGCTCACAAGCGGGCCTACAGCCCTTTGATGCACGTTTGCTACATGTGTTTATCACGCAAGGTCTGTACCTCACTTGAAATAAAGAAGTCTTTAATTAATTAATAATAATAATTAAAAAGGAGTGTTGCAAACGTTAACGCGGCAATTGTAATTGTGTAGCGTTTATGTAAGGCAGAAAAGTACGCAAGCAATGAAACAAGACAAAACAAAAGCGACATTAAATTTTTTTTTGTTTTACCCGGCCGTGGCCGCTTGGCCCGCCTTTTTTTTTTTTTTTGGCTAAACATCATACCTCGAGCCCACACGAGTCGTGTATGGTAAATTAGATGGCACGATGGCACGGTGGTGCCGCACGCTCGCGCTTGGTCTTGCTGGGCGTGGAAAAAAAACAACGCACACGCCCTTTTCCGACTTTTGTTAGACATGGATCAGGCAAGGTGGTACAAACTCTCGGTTCATCAGGGGCTGGTGACACGAACAGAGTGCGTGTCGGCCAATGGAGGCCGTGATGTTTTTTTGCACCAATCAGAAAATCCAATTTCCGAAAGTTTCGACGGCGCATAGGTCCGCAAAATAAAAGACAACGCGCCAAAGTCTGTCGGACAAAGTTGCTCAGAATCGGATTCTCTACGCATCTACTTGATCGATGGCACCTGAAAATTCAAAAGTGTACTCGGAAAGCGCGCAAAAAGGATTGAGCTAACAGAATGCCAGAAATCGCACTTTTCGACCGCGTTCAGCTCGGGATTTTCGCAGGTAAGGCCCAAGATGAATTAATCAGAGTTGCTCAGAATTTTTTTTTCTACAAATGCTCTGAGCCTAGCTCTCGCAAAAAAAAAAAAAAAAAAATCAAAAGCGCGAGCTCAATCGCCGTTCAAAGGTTTTTTTTTTTTTTTTTTTTGGCTGTAAAAATACAATTTTCAAAAGGTGCGAACCTACAGAGCACGGTTTCTGGGTCTCCCAAGGCGCAGCTTCCAGGAAACACTCTTAACATAAATTGTAGCATTATAATATAAAGTCACAATGCGGCGACTCTTCAGAGATGGAATTATAGGATGTCACTTTTATTTTTATTTTGGGCAAAGATTCTCATGCACAAGCTAATGGGGGAAGGGATAATGGTTGTTTTGGAGCACAGCATGATGCGCTGTATTACAACGCTGCGCGAGTCTTGAGGCTCGTGAAAAAATATTTGCCGGTGCGGTCGTCCATCGGACGGGCAAACAATCAGAAAATAACACCCGAGTGCGTCTCTTTCGGACGGTGCCGGTTTCAAACGTGCGCCTGACGAGTTGCTTTGACGCCGTATGTCGTTGATTGCCGGAAATGGGCAAGTCGTAATCGCCGAAATCATTTTGACCGAGCATGCCGATGTTGACCCAAGAATTCTCGTCCTTGTCAACCCGGTCCAAGGGTGGCTCGTAAAACTTATTGTCGACGATGGCATATCGAGGGGCGTCTAGTGCACGCGGCTTGACCAGGTTGTCGTACGAAGAAAGGGCTTGTAGGTTATCGATGGCGTTGTTGCTGGGGTCCAAGTCCATGTGGTCGATTTCCAAGCTGCGGTCGAAATCAGGACAAAAGGCTGCATAGACAACGCGGTTCGAGAAGCGCTTGACGGGTTTTCGGTCATTCTTGCTGGAAAAGTGCACACTTTTGTAACCAAAGTCGTCAGTGAATTCAACGAGCTCCGTCATGGACGTGGACGTCAAGATGACACCATCGGAGCGAACGACGCAATAATCATCAATCTCCGCTTCTGGCTCGTTGTACGGCACATGGTAGAATTCCTTGTCATTGTCCTAAAAGAAGATAAAAAAAAAAAAAAGGGCGTGGGCAAGCGATATTCATCTTTTTTTAATATGTGAGGGGCACGTACATTGAGCCATTGGATGTAGAATCCGAGTCAAATCTGACTCGGATGACATGACGTATCCAAGTCGAGTCTGAGTCGATTCCAAGTCGATCCGAGTCATCCGAGTCTGCGAGTCAACGAGTCGAGTCACGGGTCACGAGTAAATATGACAAGTGCTAATTTCTCGACCCTACTGACGATCACAAGATTGACCACAGCGGGACAATCAGAAAATGACACCCGAGTGCGTCTCTTTCGGACGATGCCGGTTTCAATCGTGCGCCTGATGAGTCGCTTGGACGCAGTGTGCCATTGATTGCCGGAAATTGACAAGTCAGAGTCGCCGAAATCATCTTGGCCGAGCTTGCCAATACTGAACTAAGAGTTCTCGTCCTTGTCAAGGGATCCAATGGTGGCTCGTACGCTTTTCGGTCGACAATGGTACATTGCGGGGCGTCCAGTACACGCGGCTTCACCAAGTTGTCGTACGAAAAAAGAGCTTGCAAGTTGTCAATGGCACTGTTGCTTGGGTCCAAGTCCATGTGGTCAATTTCCAACTCGCGGTCGAAATCAGGACAAAAAGCAGCATGCGCAACGCGATTGGAGAAGCGCTTGACGGGTTTTCGGTCAATCTTGCTGTAGAAGCGGACACTCTTGTAGTCAAAGTCATCCGTGTATTCGGCGAGCTTGGTCATGGACGTGAACGTCAAAATGGCACCATCTGAGCGGACAACGTAATAATCATAGATCTCTGCTTCCGGCTCGTTGGCACATGGTAAAACTCCTTGTCATTGTCCTGATAAATGATCCAAAAAAAAAAGGCGTGAGAAAGCGAATTTCACCAATCAATCACTTTTTTTTTAATTGGTGAGGGGCACGTACGTTGAGCCACTGGAAGTACGCCTTCGCATCTCGACCCTACTGACGATCACAAGATTGTCCGCAGCGGAATTTTGGCTGCTGCGGTCCTTGTACACGGTGCAGTAGTCGCTATAGCTGTCCTTGATGCCAAAAAAAAAAAAAAGAAAGAGAAAGGGTAAATAAGAGCGCGTCGCGAGCTCGCTTCTCCTTGGACTTACCTTGAGGCGCGACAAAGTATGAATTTGTCACCTCGACCCCCCCCACCTACCGGGTTTTGAACAGCACCACGAGTTTCTGCACCTTCGAGAACATCAAAACACCAGTACAGCTTCATCACGATTGACCATATTGCATGTCCAATTGCTGGATTTTGAACACTTGGCGATTTGGCGATGAATTTTGCGATGAAAAAGAGGGAAAAAAAGGGAGAAAATACAAAAAAACGATTCTTTGAAAGCATAGGGTGCTTTTCAATTGTTGTGCTCCCATCTCCCAGGGCCATCATCGCCGCATGACGACGTGCGTCATGCGGCATGAATGTGTTGAAAATTTTACTGATTTGGGAATAGACCGAAAAAAAATCACCAGCGAGAAATTTATCATACTCGAGAGGGGCAGCCAAGAAATGAAAGCTGGCTTGACGTGGGAAAAAAAAGGTGGCAACCTGAGCAGCCAAGGCGTGTTTTTGCAAATCTTTCTTGAAAAGAGGAAAAAAAATGGACTCCGTCCAAGGAAGCAACAATGGACCTGCCATTTTCCTTTTTTGTTGCACCCCTTTCCCCCTTTTTTTTCATCTCGCCACAGTCCTCTTTTTCCCTTTGACATGTCACACCGTCAGGCGCCACACGCAGCGCGGCTTCGCGCGCTGGAAGAGACACAGACACACGGTCTACCCACCTTGTGTGACCCTGTCATTCGTACAATTCAGCAAAAAAAGGGCGCCGTTTCAATCATTTTGACGCGTATTTTTTCTTGTTGATGCTGCCGTGGAGGGCCTTTAAAATGGTAAAAAGGATAAACTCGATTTTCTTTTTTGATCCCTGTGTCATTCACGAAAAAAAGTAAACAAAAAAATCAAAACGGTGGTTGGATGGGCAAGGAAAATCTACAATGAGTCGCGTCGTTTCTCGACGACCAAGCGCGTCAGATCCTCCAAATTAAAATCACGCAAACTTCAGCGTCAGAGACACTAAACGTACCGAAGAATTGCGAAGGGCGAGACGTTTTAGTTGATTTCATGCCAAATGTATGCAATTTTAATGAAACGCGTTATTTCTTGACGACGAAGCACGTCAGAGACTCAAAATTTATACCACACAAGAACAGTCATGAAAGACGCGAAATGTGCAGAGGAAACGCGAGGACGATGCGTTTTTCCTGAGCTAATGCCAAATTCACGCAATTTTGATGAGACACGTCATTTCTCAGCGACGAAGTGCGTCAGAGATTCCAAATTCAAACCACACTAGAACAATCATGAGAGACGCGAGATGTGCAGAGGAAATGCGAGGACAATGAGTTTTTGCTGAGATGGCGCCAAATTTATGCAGTTGGTGAAATTCATCATTTCTCAGCGACGAAAAGCATTTGATATTCCAATGTTCCAAACCAACCTGCGTGCCACACACCTAATCCGCGTGGCCCACACCAGCAATCCGCGCGCATTTCAATTCCACTTTGCGCATGTTCAATCTGATTTGCGCGCAAACAATTACTTTGCGTGCTGAAAAATGGCTGTTTCGCGTTGACTTGGACAAGTCCGGCAAGGCCATTCTCCGCAATCCCCATTGGGTCCCAAAAAAGGAAGTCTTCATTGGTTTTTTGGCGTTCCTTGTGGAGATTGAGAAGTGTCAGAGTCGGCTCTTTTTGATTGTTTTTTTTTTAACTGCCAATGCACCGTTTGAGCCATTATCAAAAGGCTCGAGCTTTTTGCTCGCTTTATTTGCCACGCGCCATGGCAAATATACATTTCAGATCTTTCACGCACTCAGGTATGCCGTTGCTTGAATGAAAAAGAGAATCATTGCTGATTCTATTCTAGTTACGCGCTGGGACGAGTTTCCCCTGAGATCTAGAAAAATAGAATATCCTCGATTTGCCCAGAAACCTGAACATGGGCAATATATTTCGGCATTGGAGCTGCTAGGCTGGCAGGATCGCCTGCAGGCTGGCGAAAAACATTTGGACACAATGTCATTGACAGGGCGAATTCAATCAAAACGCGAATCCAGCAGCAACCTCATTTTTTATGATGTGGTGCACGATGGCCAGGTAGTTCAAGTGGTTGCCTCTCGCAATCGATTTGAAAATCCCGATTCTTTCCTCAGCAAGAATCTTGATGCATCGCGTGGCGATATTATGCGTATGATTCAATTACATGTGGCTTTTTGTGCGTGTGTCTCAAGCGCTTTTTAAAGGTTTTACCGGCGTAGTGGGCAAGACGAACCGCGGCCAAATTAGTCTGTTTGCCAGCGACTTGTCTGTGCTTACACCTTGCCTGCACGACATTCCGAAAACCAGCATAAAAGACCCTGTAAGTGAGTGCATCCCAGTTTCATACAGCTGACTTTTTTTTTTTTTTTTTTTTTTGCTTTTCTTTCTTTTCTTTTCTTTTCTTTTCTTTTTTTTTTGCTTGCGCGTGTAGGAGAAACGGTTCCGCCAACGATACCTGGATATGCTCGTCAATCAGGAGCCTGCTGCCATTCTGCGCACACGTGCCAAGGTACCGGGCAATTGGCCATCTTGGCGGCTACAGCTCTCGACTAATATGCGCAATTTGTTAGACGATTCAATTTATTCGTAGTTTTCTGGATCAACGCGGATTTGTAGAAGTGGAGACGCCAACATTGGCGCCAAACGTGGGTGGCGCGTCCGCGAAACCATTTGTCACCACCGCCAATGCGCTAGGAATGAAGTTGCAGCTACGCATTGCTCCTGAATTGTACCTAAAGGTGTGTTTTGCCCCCCCCCTCCTTTGCTCCGTTCGTTGCCATTTTAACACGTGCGTCCATTTCAATTGTAGGAGCTGGTCATTGGCGGACTAGATCGAGTGTACGAAATTGGCAAACAGTTCCGAAATGAAGGCATTGATGCGGATCATAATCCCGAATTCACTACTTGCGAGTTTTATCAAGCATACGGCAACCTAGAGTCGTTGATGAATGATACGGAACGCATGTTGTCAGGTACATATCATGAAATTTAAGCATTTGGGGTGATTTGACTCGGTTTGCTCTCATAGAATTGGTTCATCATGTGTCTGGGACTGGATCCGTGATGAAAGATGGCGAAGCCATCCATTTTGATCGTCCTTTTGCAAAGATTGATGTTGTCGATCATCTCAACAAGTACTTTGATCTGCAGCTCAAATCAATTGCATCCCTGACAGCATTGGAATTGAAAGAACTTTGCTTGCAAAACAACATTTCAACGCAAGCTCCCTACACAGAAGCGAGGCTGCTGGACAAGATCATCTCGCACGTCATTGAACCTCAATGCACGCAGCCAACCTTTTTATACAACCACCCATTGAGTCTCAGCCCTCTTGCTAAAGATTACATCAGCCAGGGCCAGAGGGTTGCTGCCAGATTTGAATTATTTGTTGGCAAAAAGGAGATTGTGAATGCCTATGAAGAATTGAATGACCCGCAAGAACAGCGGCGCCGATTTGAAAATCAGCAGCGAGATAGGCAAGACGGCGACATGGAAGCACCAATTCCTGACATGGCGTTTTGTGAAGCTTTAGAATATGGTCTACCGCCTACTGCCGGCTGGGGCATGGGCGTGGATCGTGTTGTTCAGCTGCTGACTGGGTCGCACCATATTCGTGAGGTGATCTCTTTTCCATTGATTCGAACTCCGATTGCGCGCAGCAGCAACAGCAGCAAACAATAAAAATTTAGAGCCAATTGTTTCTTTTTTTTTTCACACTTTTAGTTGACAAATGGCAAACGACGTGTCCATTCTGCTATTTGTGCCTGTGACCATATGCTTTGTAGCCATAGTGGTCTTGCTTAATATTCATTCTAGCAGACAGAGACAACGACAAGAGGCATTGCAAAGTAAGAACACGTACTTTATTGAGTCAAGGTCACTCAAAAGAGATTTTTCCAGCTGCAATTCAGCAAATCGAGCAACAAGAACACCCACAGCTACAAGATGAAGAGCTTTCGGCCGAAGAATCAGATACAGAGGGAGGCTCATCGACGGCAACCAGCAGAGTCAAAAAAGTTGGCAAGAAACGCGGCGAGAAATTACGACGGAAAGAGCAAATGCGACAATATCGAGAAGTCAGTGCGCGACCAAGGCTTGTCCATTAAAATCCTAACTTTTTTTTTTTTTTTTGTTGTAAAACTATAGTATCTGGATCAGCAAAGGGAAATGCAGCGTGCTCAAGATCTTATTCTCGAAGAGCAGTATAGGGAAAGACGTGCTGCCGAGCAAATCAAGCAATTTAATGAGGTACACGGCTGTTGATGTGAAAAGAATTCAATGATTGACACATTTTTAAAAGTTGGAAGCACTCCGCAAACAACAAGCGAAACAGGCTAAAAAGGAACAAAAGGAACGTGACGCTATTCAGAAACAGCACGAAAAGCAAGAACAGAATGATACCAGGCTGTTTGACAAGTACAACATCAAAATCAAGGACTACCTTCAGGTGAGGAAGGGGCAGAGGGCAGCAACCAGTGCACAAATCAGCCGAAATTGACATAAAATATTCTAGAAACACAAAATTGTTCGTTTGGACTTGATGGCAAAGCAATTTTGGTTGCAGCGTCAACAAGTTGACACGGTCGTCCAGAAATTGTTCAAAAATGATCCGGATTTCAACCTTTGTCTGTGGTCGGATGATGGCACAACAGTGATGTATGTGCAACCAGATGACTACAGGCGAATTGGATCGCTATTAGACAGTCAAGGCAAATTGAACGCGCAGGCATGTGTAGCAGCATCAACTCAAAAAAGTGAATAAAAGACAAAAATAATCGATTGGACACTAAAAATGGGCATGTTGCAAGTGGATGTCATCAAACATCTTTATTACGGGACGCTATCCGTCGGCAAAAAGCTCCAGGTAGTTCCAAGCACCATCATGCAAAATGTGAGAACAAGAATGAGCGAATCCATCACAATCTGTGTAGTGGAGAGACTGTCATGAAAGAGCCGGATATGGCAAATGAGGGGAAATATGATAGAAATGCCAAAACTAAAGAGTGATCCCAACAGCGACTAGCACATTAAAAAAAAAAAGGAATCAATATCAAAGCGTTAGTCGACTTGGATTTTTTTTTTTTTTTTTTACCATGACGCGGTCAAATAATGGAAAAACAATGGCAATCAGCACAATGCAGCCGTGCAAAGAAAGTTTGCTGATGTAATCGAATGTCTTTCGCCTAAGAGAGGTCTGCTGGTACCATTCGTCGATATGTGGCCATGATAAAAGATAATGTTGCCAGGCCATGTTCAATGGATTCATCATCACGCCATATTTTGCAATTGGTGTCAGAAACACGAGCCAAAGAATTGCAGCATTTAAAATTTGGTTGTACTGAGCAACAGCGGCGAGATTTTGGGTGATCTTGTGGGTGGATGCGCGTTCAAGTATTGTGTTTATCAAGAATCCCAATAAGAAATGCCTTTGAATTTTTTTTTTTTTTTACCTCGGGTGCGGTATAGGAGCCAAACATTGCGTATCCCGCAAAAGCCATCGAGACATATGTTATCATGGTAATGAGATAACTGACGTTGACGACCTGATTAAATTGCTTTGGCTCGGCCATGTCTCGATAAATAGAAGGGAATACCGCGTGTCCCGTGAAGCCTGACATGATCAGACCAAACGACAATGGAATCATGTATTTGGTGGAGGGTGTCCATTCAGTAGGCTGGATACAACGCAATGAAAAAAAAAAGATTAGACATCAATCAAATTCATCTCAGAGTTTACACGAACCTCAGGATCCAACAAACTTCCAGGAGCTTCTTTTTTGCTCAGCCCATCATACAAAACAATGATCAAAAGACTAAAACAGCTGACAATGCCCACAAAACTTGTGTATGCCAGTTTGCGAATTGGAAGAAAAAGTGTCGGGGCGGTTAACCAACAAGCAATGAAGCGGCTCGAGACCATGGGGACAAGTGGAAACAGAGACATGAGCGCGTCGCCAAGCAATATAATCATGGCAACCCTACAAAATAAATAAATAAATGACGTGGTCTACACTGAATTTGCCTGTATCATATTTACCCTATAGTAATCAATTCAATGATGAATATGCCTCCAACCAAGGCACGGCCACGGTGACCAAATGCAATTGCACCCATGTCACCATAAGTAGCGGCACCGGGTTGTACTTGCAAGCACCGGATGATTATTTTTGCCGTGTAATTGGTGGTGATGCAGCAGAAACAAAGCAAAAGACTGCCGTAGACCCAGCCTGTCAAGCAGAAAGCATAAGGGAGCGCGAGAACACCGACGCCAATAAGGACGTTGACGGCATTGAAAGTTGCGTGCACAGCTGTCGACTTTAGAAACACTGATGATTGGGTGCCATCGGACAGCAATGACGCGATTGTTGAATATCGTGTCAGATCATGCGTGTTCTCCTGCATTTCTGCTTCAATTGCAGTTTTCCCTGGCCAACGCTTTCCAGGGAATTCGTCGGACTCATACACGGCGTCGTGATCGTGTCGCGATGGCGTGATAATGATGTTTTCTGCTGGGTACAGAATGCTAGCCCTTGAAATGACACCTGTTAATGATTCCATTGCTGTGTGGAACGAGTGTGTCAGGGACAGCTGCGTCATATTGGATTGAATTCTTGAAATGTCCAGTGAACCATAGTCTGCCGGGCAGGCATTGCTTGGAACGCGAGTAGGGGCATCCATTTTGCTACAAAAAAAAAAGAAGGCGAAAGAAAGACGGAATTCAATGCCGTGACACCCGTGAGCTCTTCATGAAAAACGCACTGAGCCCTTGAAACACTTTGGATGCCTCTTGTTTCACAATTTCGGACCAACCCCCCCTTTTTTTTTTCTTGCTGTAGTCGCGTTCATTTCCTTTTTAGGGCGTTCAAGGTCGTCAATGGACAGGATAAAGTGACTTTGTCATTTTGTCCAATCAGGCAAGGCACGCAAAGAATTGATGTCTTAATATGGAATCAATCCTCCCAAAGGGGCAACGGCCGTCAGGAAAAAACGGTTCTCGTTTTGAAATCACACTGGTTCTTGTGCGTTTCTTCTTTTCCACTTTGTTTTCTGTCCTTTTTTTTTTTTGAACCATGGCACGTCACCACCCCGATCTTATTTTCTGTCGTAAGCAACCAGGAATTGCCATCGGCCGAGTTTGCGAAAAATGCGACGGCAAATGTGTGATCTGCGACAGGTAAACTAAAACATCAATGTTTTTATCGTTAAAATGCTGACAAACGATCAATTCTTCTGCAGCTACGTGCGCCCTGCGACCTTGGTGCGGATATGCGATGAATGCAATTTTGGTAGGTGTTTTACTAGATTTCAGCACCAATATCTCATGTTTGACATTGTACATAGGCTCCTTCCAAGGCAGGTGCGTTGTTTGCGGTGGTCATGGTGTCTCGGATGCATACTACTGCGTGAGCTGCACGCGATTAGAAAAAGACCGCGAAGGTTGTCCAAAAATCATCAATTTGGGTGCTGCAAAAACAGGTACAATTGAGCAAAGCGCAATATGAACTTCCATGCTAATCTGTATAACTTTTTCGCCTCTAGACAACTTTTACGAACGGAAAAAATTTGGATTCAAGAAAGGTTGATAGCAAAATAAAAAGTGATTTGACTGATTTGCGAATAGTAGAGGAGAAATTTTAATTTTTCGATGAACATCGTCCGTGTTTTCAATTGTCACATTCCATTCCATTGAAAGAAGTGACAAAAAAAAAAAAATCGCGCAGGTTGCAGCAAAGAGAGTAGTCAGGCCCATTTAAAAATGCATTTCCTTGTTTCTCTTCTCCGCACCTCTCGAAAAAACATTTTTTTTTTTTTACCGTATGGGCGACGACGTTGATATTGCACCTGTAAAATGCAATACTGCCGGTGATTCTGTTACTCCTGCCTCCAACAGCAGCAAACCTGCCGAGATCTGTCCACAACAAATATATGCGTCCAGCTCGCTTGATCGTCACGAGCAAGCCAACTTTGTGAATATTCAAAAGCTGCTGAAACAAACATTACAATTCCTTGAAAACCAAAAGGTGGCCAGTGCATTTCAGTCATTGTGTGAAGCAACGTCCATTGTGGTTCAGCATTGCGAGCGCTTAGGTTTGTGCACGACACCATTGTTGAAAAGCACTTGCAAAATCTGACCTACAATTTTAGGATTAGCTTCAGATGATGCCACTTGTAGCACCGTCAATAGAGAGCAATTTTGGGCTGGCCTCAACAATTGTTGGCTCTATGCCCTGGCGCAGCGAGCCGATGCTGGCCCACAAGAGGAACATGTGATGAGCAAAACTTGTACAGAGCTGCATGAAAAAGTCATCGACTGGGCTGACAGGCTGGAGCATTTTGGACTCGTCAACTATGACATGGGGTGGTGGGAAACCGACATTCTTGCAGCATTGGAAACTTTTAAAAAAACGTCAACAATATGAAGCGTTGAATAATATTATGTAGTAAAAAAAAAAGTGATTGCGTAATAAATCGCGCGTAAACACCGTTTCAATCTTTATTGCGTTGTCAACCCCAAGACAGTGGCAGTCAAACTGGCACTCGTAGCACTCACAACTCGAACATTGACAAAATCCCCCTTTTGAACGGGAATATCGTCTTGTGCGAGCAAGAATACCTTGTGGCCCCCATCTGTTCTTCCACTGAAGCGTGTGCCACGCTTTGAAACAACTCTATCACCATCTACAAGCACAACCTGCTCCGTTCCACATAATGTCTTGTTCTTTTCTTTGGCGGTTTCGTGGAATGTTTGAATGATTTCGTCCAATCTCCTGCTTTTCACCTTGTCATCCACATCGTCCTTGTATCGCCGATGAGCGTGGGTCTTTTCTCGCATGCTTTTTGAAAAAAAAAGTTGGCGTCGATCATTTTTTTTTTCGAAACATTATGTACCTGTAGGCAAACATGAACGCCATGTCGTATTTTACACGTTTCATCATGTCAATTGTGTCTTGATGTTCTTGCTCTGTTTCACCACAAAAGCCAGCAATGATGTCGCTACTGATCCACACATCAGGGATGATTCGTCGCATATCTTCCACAAGGCTCAAATATGCTTCTCGCATGTAACCACGTCGCATGCGTTCGAGCACCGTGTTGCTGCCAGATTGAATGGGAAGATGGACGGATTTGCAAATATTCGATCGCTCAGCAATTAAATACAGCAATTCGGTAGGGAAATCTTTTGGATGCGGGGAAGTAAATCGAATGCGCATCTTTGTCATTAAAAAGGAAAAAGAAAAGAAAAGAAATTGAGCATTCCCAATTGACAAAGGGATGCGCATATCGCATATTTACATTTGGATCAACTTGGCTGACTTTGTCCAGAAGCTCTGTAAACCGTCGTCCGCCTTGTTTGGTCTTGTAAATCGTTTTGAAGCCGTCGTTGCTCAAATGGTTCCCTACACCTTGTCCACCAAGGTAATGCTTGGACTCGGATTCATCACGATATGCTTCATTCTCAATTAGTACTCGGACGCCAAAAAAAAAAAATACTCACAATTAACATTTTGTCCAAGGAGAGTCACTATAAACAAACTTGTCAGCAATGGTGATTGGACCAGATGTCAACTGATTGCACCTTCTTTTACACCTTGAGCGCTTAGATACTTCATTTCTTGTACAATCGAATCAATTGGTCGGCTCCGTTCAATGCCACGTGTGAATGGAACGATGCAAAAGCTGCACATATTGTTGCAACCACGCATGATCGAAATCCAGCCAGATACGTTGCTTTTGTCGAGGCGCACAGGCATGATGTCCGTGTAAGTTTCATCTGCAGAGAGCATCACGTTGGCTACACCATCCTTGAAATCCGAAGCTGCCAGAGAAATCAAGTGGGGGATGGATCGATATCCATCTGGACCACAAACGATGTCCGCAAGCCGGTCGTCCAGCATTTGCGTTTTCAATCGCTCAGCCATACACTAGAGACCGGACCGAACATAAGCTTAAAATAAAGGAAATCACTAGATTCTTACGCCCAAAACACCGATCAAGGGTGGCGTATTGGAATTGAGCTTGGTGCGGAAGTGCCGAAGATATTTCAAACGTTCCCAGATCCTCGTTTCAGCATTTTCTCGAATGGCGCACTACGATGGCGCTCGCGTGAGCGCTTGTTTGATGCAATCGCACAAAATATGGCTTACTGTCACCAAAAAGACGACATTTGCTTCTTCCAACTGCATGGTACGCTCATATCCGGACTTGAGCATAATGGCATTCAAGATTTCTGTGTCATTGACGTTCACTAAAGGCGGAAATGTGTTAAAATGACGGTCCTAAACAGCGTTTTCATCGATTAAAATTACTTTGGCACCCATAAACCTCAATAAAGTACTTGGCTCCTTGTCCCCATGTATGCGAGGCCAAGGGAGGTGTCAAATAGGGGATCTGATCAGGCCTGGCTTGGTTCAAGTTGACGGCTGGAGGCTGCTGTTGCTGCTGGAGGAACTCTTGAAATGAAGGTGAGCGATTGTCAAACACCAGTCGTCGCTTTCCGGCCTTGGCAGCCTCGGTGGCTAGCCCTCGAACCGTAAATTGGTAAAAATACGCCGCTCGAGGGGCCAAGCAGCGGATATTTTGAGTCAAACTCATCGAGGCAAGAGGAAAACGAAGGGTAAAAGTATCCAGGGCCATCAGCTGTGGCTTTTTTTTTGAAAGTTCATGCAAAATTGAATGTCCGCACTGATCGTGATCAAAGCGGAAAAAGGATGATCGGCCGCCAAAGAATTTGCGAGAGGTCTCGATGTGACGATTTTCAGCATTGTGGGATCACAGTCCATCGTTTTCCTTGTGTCTGCGCCGCAATGATAAGATGAGATTCTGCATCCCTTGATTGAGTTGACTGTGATTCGTAGACTTTTTCTCATTTTTTAAATTTTGGTCACGAGTACTATATTTTTTTGGGCAAACCTTTTTTCTCCCCCTGGAATTGTACGCCCGAAACAGCGGCACGCGTATTTGTTCAAACCCTTTAACGGATCTTTGCTGCAATCAACGCGTCCTCGGAACACGAGGCGCAGCAAAATCAATCACGGGGCGCAGCAAAACCAAATACAGGGCGCAGCTGGCGTTTAAGTTTAAACGCCGTGCAAACAATCGCCCATTTTTTCCCTTCTTTTTCTTTTCTTTTTCTCACACACTTTTGAAGATGCTTCGCAGAAGTACAAGGCTGCAAGGAATTGTCAAAAAATATTACAAAATCCGGCAACCTAACCGCAAAACCACTGTTCGCAGCATAACGCAAGTAAAAACAGTGGTTGTGTCCTCCATAAATCGAAAATACAATATCGATGACGCTTGGCAATATCTCAAAAACAAAGACACGGCCTTGGCAGCATTCATGGACGAAGATGCACTCTGTGATTTCAAGCAGCATTTGGAGTCTTCCAATCGAAACAATCCATTCAAGTTTGTGCTCATCAGCTTGCTTCTTTGCAATTCCTGTGCAACTCATTCCTTTTTCTTTTTCTTTTTCGCGTGCAGGTCTCTAACGACAGGCATCATATATCAGCAAATTCATGGCAAGGCTGCTCAATCAATCAGGGACAGATTTTTGCGACTATTTGAATCCCCTGTTCCATTCCCTGACAGCGTGATACCATCTTCTTTCCCTTGGTTTCCAACGCCGGCAATGGTGCTTACCAAGTCCATAGTGGAACTTCGTGCTGCAGGATTGTCTCAGCGCAAAGCTGAATATATTCGTGATTTGGCCACCAAATTTGATGACAATACAATTACAGATGCAAAGTTGGAAACATTGAGTGATGAAGAGATTTCAAAGTTGCTTTGCTCTGTCAGGGGCATTGGCCAGGTTGGTTGATCGATATCGTCCGTTTGATTCAATCTTACTCATCAATTTCTTACTAGTGGACTGTGGACATGTACACAAGGCAAACCTGTAATTCGAAAGGTCGCTCACTTTTATTTTTTTCAGGTTTTTGATGTTCAATTTGTGTCATCCAGATGTGCTGCCAGTGGGTGACCTCGGTAAACAAAGGCAGATTTTCAGCGTGATCGATGATCTCACTGCCATTATCCCAAATACAGGTGTACGACGCGGTGTTTCGGTGCATTTTAAGCACTCAAAGGGCAACAGCAGCGCCAAAAAGAAAAAACATGACGATTTACCATCTCCAAAGGTCATGCAAGAGCTGACTGAGATATGGAGCGTAAGTGATGGCATATGTGTCACATATCAGCCTGATTTCCCTTTAAATTGTTTCTAGCCGTATCGCACGATAGGATCTTGGATGATGTGGCGAGTTTTGGACGTCAAAACAGTTGCAGAATAATCAGAAAATTACATTCGTTTTTTTTTTCTGCTGCCAATTGCCCAAATCCAACGGGAATCGATTGATTCATTTACAGTACTCGAAGAATTATTTATTTCGAATAAAAAAAAATGACGCGAACCATTTCGCGTCAGTGTATCCATTTCTGACAGTGTTGCGTGATTGGCGTCAGGGGGTGTGTGTAGCACATTTTATTGTCCAAGAAAGACCGCGTGCCTTTCGGAGCTTTAATTGATATTTCTGGTATTGCGAGAAGACTTCTTTTTTCTTTCTCTTACCCACAAATGAGCACTTCATCTGACGACCTGAACAATACCAAGCCGCTATCAATAGCCGAGTTGCACAAACGCGCGGCAATTGATAAAACAGATATTGGAAAATATACTATTCGGCAGTGGGTCACATCCGTCAGCCGATTATATGAAAAGGTAACATAACACCCAAAAGAGTCCAGCTCACTAAAAAGACTTTCAACCAGGGCGACTACGAATTGCACAATGAAGCTCTTGAAAATGCCTATGTTCATTATCTCAAAGGCTGCAGGTAAGTACGATTAATGTAGAAAAAGAGTTTTGAACCTCAAACAACCGATTTTATTCCACTTTATTACGTGGACTTTCCCGCTCAGCATCATGCTTGAGGTCGTGGGGCGGCATCCAAATTATGAGTCTGTTCGAAAGGATCCATTCTACCAAATGTTACGAAAAGTAAAGAAAAAAAAAAAAGAATGCCTTTTTTTTAAACTAATCATTTTGCAGCGCACAAACAACGAAATATTGACCATCCTGGAAGACATGCGAAATCAATTTCAGCTAAGCGTGGATGCCCAGAATGAGCAGCTGGTTCCATCCGGCTTACCGGGCATGGTCACTGAATGTGATCTCCAGACAGCCATGGAAAGATACCCTGATATTTCGTCATTATCGATCTTGGACGACCTCCCATCAGCGCCTACGCATCAGCCTAATGACAAGTCACACGAAGCTATGGTTCCAAGTGTGCAGATCACCTCTGGCTGGAAAACGACGTCATCGACTCCCAAAGATAAGGAATTGCTCGGCAACACAGAGACGGCCAAGTCAACCCAAAGTCAGGTGGATCAATATGCGTCTCGTGCAATCCAGCTGCCACCGCAGTCAAACAATGAGTTTACCCCAAGCATGACAGTGGAGCCAAATGAATTGGCCAGCTGGTTGACACGCAAAGAGAATCCTCCCAGTGTTTTACTGTTAGACGTCCGCCCTCGCGATCTATTTAACCAAGCATGTATCAAGCACAAGTGGATAGTGCAAATTGAACCTCTGGTGCTCCGGAGAGAGTAAGTTGTGCCATCTATTTATTGATTTGGTTCAATACTAACGTCCATTTAACAGTGTCTCTTCGCACAAAATACAGGATTCCCTCGTCTTAAACCCTGATGCCGAACAACAGCTCTTTGCACGGCGTCAAGAGTTCGATCTGATCGTTTTTTACGATCAACGTTCTTTCTCTTTTGATTCGATGACCGTGCCTTTGCAAAATCTGAAATCAGCAATTTACGACTTGGAGTACTCGAAAAAACTAGTGCGCGCACCTAAAATATTAGCTGGCGGATTAGATGCGTGGATCAACACAATTGGGCATCGTGGTGTGTACAGCTTCAACAATGTCAAGCCAGGTGCATCCAATCACGTGCAGCCTACAACAAAACCAGCTCCTGGTGGTGGTTCCCATAGTCCAAATTCTTCAATGTTGAACCACACGCTCTATGACTATGTAAGGCAAAAAAAAAAAAGAGAATCGCTTCCTAATACTATTGTTTGCAAGTTCAATCAAAGCCAGCGTACTGGGCATCTCCAATCAATGAGCGGGGCCAGCCATGGCGTGTATGGACATCACTCTGCAACGTATCATCCCTCTTCCTATTCCAGGAACGTGCAATCAATGCCTCTAGCAATGCCGATGCCTCAATACCATGGTCCTGGTCCAACACAGCAAAAGGCTCCAAATGCCAATACCGCTACTTCACTGAAAAGACACAACACGTTCATCGATAATCCTTTTCACGGATTTACTGCAACTACAGCAGCTCAGTACGATAGTCCTCCAATTCCAGTGAAACCGACGCGGCCATTGCCACCACCACCAACATCTCCGAGCACCAATGTCATGCCTTTGCGTCCGTCGACTGTGGGTCCCAATTTTGTGAATACGCCCTCCACTGACAGGTAAGTCTTTCGTCGTTTCGACATGTTTTTTTTATACCGCAAATCGAGTAACCCTTTGTTTAAACAGTACATTTTCGAAACTTGGTGGAGTGCTGATTGGCACCACAGGCTTGAAAAATTTGGGAAACACCTGTTACATGAACTCGATCATCCAATGTTTGAGTGGAACAATTCCGTTTGCTAGATACTTTATTTGTGAGTGACCAAATCCTGCTCGACTTCAAGCTGCTGAAACATTTTTTTTTATATAGCTGGTGCATTCAAGCAGCACGTCAACAAGCATAATCCGCTGGGCACTGGTGGTGTACTAGCGGATAGCTTTGCAGAGTTGCTCCGCGTAATGTGGAGTGAGAGCTACAATTTTATATCTCCAGTCACATTCAGGGTATGAGATCAGTAATCGAAAAAAACAAACATAATTCACACCTTTTTATTGAATACTTTATCAAACACAGGGGGCATTGGTGCGGTTCGCTCCCCAATACTCAGGAACTGAGCAACAGGATTCGCAAGAATTCCTGAATTTTTTGCTGGACGGACTGCACGAGGACTTGAACGCCAGCCAAGCTATCTGTCCGCCTTCCATGGACAATCCTGACGAGGAGAAAATCTTTGAGCAGCTTCCGGATTATCAAGCCAGCGGCATTGCCTGGGAGAAATATCTGCAACGAAACGCAAGTGTGGTGGTCAGCTTATTCCAGGGCCAATACAGGAGCAGGCTCACGTGCCACAGCTGCAAAACAACTTCCACCACGTACAACACGTTCATGTCGCTCTCACTGCCCATACCATCCAAGCGGCACAAGCTGTCAAGTTCAGTCACGCTGTATCAATGTTTGGATTACTTTGTCAAGGACGAGACGCTGGACAAGGCGGATGCATGGTACGGCGCAGTTAAAAAAAAATAGAAGAGATATTTATGCATTTTGGCGCGTAGGCATTGTCCAAAATGCAAAAAGTTGCGAAAAGCCACCAAGACATTAACACTGGCCAAACTTCCGGACGTCCTTCTGATACACCTAAAGAGATTTTCATTTGATGGACCTTTTCGAAACAAGTTGGAAACCAATGTAGACTTTCCCACAAGGTAGGCGTTGAGGGTCCAAAGGCGTCAAAATATTGATTGTATTATTATTAGAAACTTGGATCTTTCACACTATGTTCCAAAGTCAATGAATGCGCCAAATGCTCATACCACGTTCAACTATGACTTGTATGCAGTGTCTGTAAGAAGGTTTAAACATCAGGGGCATGGTTCCTGTATTAATCACATTTGCTATAGAATCATTTTGGTTCCTTGACTGGCGGTCATTGTAAGATAAAACGGCTGAAAAAAAAAAGAATTTATTGACATTTTTACTTTAGACACGGCGAGCGTTCGAAATGGGTATCGCGGCGAATGGCATAATTTCGATGACACCCGATTTTCGGTCTGCGATGAATCAAAAGTGAAGGTAACACAAATAACTTACCAACGGCACTGCCGAATACAACTCACTGTTTTCTCATTCTACAGAGCCGAGCCGCTTACAACCTCTTCTATGTTCGTTCTACAATTAAATAACTGAGATGCTTTGGATTAAGACTTTTTTTTTTGTATTAAATGCTTTGGATTAAGACAAAAATAAGATTAAAGTTGTAACGGAAGATACATTATCTCCAGAATCTGTGATCACGAAATGACTGGAGCGCAAGCATTGCTTTGCACTGCCTTCAAACCCCTGCCACAGTGACGACAAAATACTCCAAGCGCATACACAAAGTCCGCTCTTCCCCTTTTATCTGCCCCTCCCCCATTATGTTTATGTTACAGTATCAGATTCTTTTTTTTTTTTTTTTTTTTTTTTTTTTTTTTTTTTTTTTTTTTTTTTAGTATCAGATTCTGGAGAAGTACGCGTAGTGACCCTTTTTTTTTTTTTTTTTTGTATAAATTGGTAGTTCTTTATTCCGTACTAACTATTTAAATAATAATAATACTGATATTCAATGAGGTGCCTGGTCCTCCAGGAGGTCCAGGTTCACCTTTAGATGGCTGCGGAGTGATTTGTGCGTCCATGGGACATTTCCCTTGGTGCATTGGTAGTGGTGACTCAGTGACCCTTTTGTTGACAGTGGTAACATGTGACCTTCTGCATCTCAGGGCATTTCTCCCGCACGTGGCCTGAGCGTTGACACTTTTTTTTGTATTAATTTTTTTTGTATTAGAGCGTTGACACTTGAAACAGATTGCTGGCGCATTGGCCCACGACGCCACCACTGCGCATTGGAAGTCCTCCAGGTAGAGGCGTCGATCCTCCATCTCCTCATAAACCTGGTCCTTCACTTGAGCCTTGTCGAGAGTGACCTTGACGTTGCCTTCGAACCAGCCACGGTGGGTGAATTTGACAATCTTCACGACATTGCCAAAGAAACGCATCGATCTGCGGAGTCCGTCGATCATTTCCTGATCGGTCGCCTTGGCTTGCAATTGGCTGATGGTGATTTCAGTCAATTTGGTGTCACTAGTCTGGTTCGACACCAGGGCCCCCTTATATTGGATACCCTTGATGTTGAGCCCAACCTCGATAGCCTTCTAGGTGTTCTCCTTGTTCGCAAACATGTACTCCACCACCATTCTGTCTTCGTTGTCTCGGCCCATCTTGGTAATGGGGCGAACTGCCTTGTTCAGGGCTTCACCAATCTGTTCCTGAATGCATTCGTAGGCTGCCGCCGAGTCCACGAACTCGTCCGTGGGGAAGTCAAACACAACTGCCCCCAGTCGCAGGTCGTTCTGCAAGAGTGTCGTTGCCTTCGACACCAAGTTCTTCGCACGGAATGTGGGATCCTCCCACAAGGTGGTCGCCTCCATGCTGTCCTTGCGGCTTTTAGCCGTCTGCTTTCTCATGGTACGTGGAACCAAAGCCGTAGGAGACTGTAGGTTCTTCTGGAGCACCTGGGCGTAGGACACCGTCGTCCACGACGTGTCCGGTATCATTGGCATCGTTAGCGTGTCGCTGAGCGGGAGTTGCAGTTGAGAAGTAGTGAGATCAAGGGGTAATTTGGCGCTTAAAAGATTATCCGGGGTAATGTCGGGGTCCTTAAGCGAAAGAGAAGTTTGCGGTTCAAAAACAACCCAGAAGCGAGTTGAAAACGGAACCAAAAGGCAAGAACCCGCCGCCGGAAAAGGCAAACGTCGACGAAAAAAAAGTCAAAAACATGTATGAAAAGCACGTGACTTTTTTTTCTGTACAAACTAAAAAAACACGTGACAAACAAGCATAAAAAAGAAAAAAAACGTAAAAAAACATAAAAAAAAAGTCGAAAAAGAAAAAAAAATAGCATAAAAAATTTAATCTTTTAAAAGTTTATCTTAAAAAAGAACTTTAAAAAATTAGAAAAAAAGTCCAAAATTCCATGCAAACTACAGAACCTACTTTGGAAGTTTAAAATTTTATATTTTTGAAATAAATCCACGTCATATTAGTAGATTTAATACTATCACAGATGGGTTTTACTTACCAAATTTGGTAAGTAATTCAACAGAAATTGCCATTTTTAAGATCTTTGAAAAAGGCAATTATTATATTTCCTCTTTGAAAAGTTTGAAAATGGCAATTTCTGTTGAATTACTTACCAAATTTGGTAAGTAAAACCCATCTGTGATAGTATTAAATCTACTAATATGACGTGGATTTATTTCAAAAATATAAAATTTTAAACTTCCAAAGTAGGTTCTGTAGTTTGCATGGAATTTTGGACTTTTTTTCTAATTTTTTAAAGTTCTTTTTTAAGATAAACTTTTAAAAGATTAAATTTTTTATGCTATTTTTTTTTCTTTTTCGACTTTTTTTTATGTTTTTTTACGTTTTTTTTCTTTTTTATGCTTGTTTGTCACGTGTTTTTTTAGTTTGTACAGAAAAAAAAGTCACGTGCTTTTCATACATGTTTTTGACTTTTTTTTCGTCGACGTTTGCCTTTTCCGGCGGCGGGGTTCTTGCGTTTTGGTTCCGTTTTCAACTCGCTTCTGGGTTGTTTTTGAAATAATTTCATTTTTTTTTGTATTTTTTTTTAAACCCATTTTTTTCCATTTTGCCCAGTCCCATAACTTTAGGAACGTCTCAAAGCTTCCCGAAACAAGTGCCATTCGATGTTTGGACCCCTATTTCATTAGTAAAACTGCTCTCAAAATTGAAATCGGACAACGCGTTGACGAGATATTTGCAATTTTTGATTTTCAACCGCTTGTATACAAAAAAAAAAAGATTTTCAACCGCTTTTTTCAAAGTTTCTAGCTTTGTGCCTGACGTACTGCTCTTTACCTCTTTACGTTTTGGGGTGTTGGCAAGCGAGTAATCTGTTTCCACTGGTGCCTTCACCAGGCCGTGGGCATCTTGTGACATGGGCAAGCATGGACAGCACGAACGACAAACCGTAAAAAAAAAAAACAAAAAACTTGGAAATACCATGAGGCGACGGTGATTGAAATGCAGTGACGTGATTGGATAATGAAAATGAGAAGCAACCGTAATTGTGTGCGACCTGAATCAATTTTTCATTGTGTGCAACGAGATGATCAGACGAACCCCTGGCTACCTTTCTTCTTCGTTGTTTCTTCATGCAATCAATCTCTGGTATTGTCACGCAGACACATAGCACCACGGGAGACATACCACCTCCTTTGGTAGGGTCGTCGATATCTGTGGTCGACGACCGCGTGTTTGTGTTTGCAGGACGGTTGGTCACATCTCGCAAAATGACCAATCACCTTT
The DNA here is from genome assembly GCA_025201375.1 of Gongronella butleri. NCBI lineage: Eukaryota > Fungi > Mucoromycota > Mucoromycetes > Mucorales > Cunninghamellaceae > Gongronella > Gongronella butleri. The sequence continues at coordinate 268,282 of JAIWZP010000007.1, forward strand.
ATGTTCTCGATTTGAAGTCGCTGATTTGGACTCGACACATTCCACCTCCTGACTCTGATAAAGCTCCCAAGCCGCGGTATTTCCATTCATCCAACGTCCATGGCCGATCTTTGATTGTGTTTGGTGGCATGGGGTATTCGAGGCATTCGGCTGATGGTCTCTGTGTCTTGGATGATGTTGCCGTTTTCAACATTGATACGATGACTTGGAAGCAACCCAGTATCCAGCCTTCACTTTTTGCTCCCCGCCCACGGTATGCGCATCTTGCGACGATATCTGATGGACGACTACTTGTTGTTGGTGGCCAGGACATGAATAACGGTTACCTAACCGAGATCAATGTTCTTAATTTGGGCGCTTTGGAATGGGTGAAAGCGACCAACTTTGAACAGCATGTTGGTGCATATCGCTCGGTGGCCGTTGCGACGCCCTCTGGCACAGCGCTCCCTGCTAATTTGGCGCGCGAAATTGGTGGGACTAAGGAATCCCCGTTGCCAGATGCACCTGAAAAATCTCACAATCGGTCGTCGATTTTGTACTCCGATCTGGATCAGCCATCGCCTGTCGACAATCCAGGGCCCATTTTTTTGTACAGCAATCACAACTTCGCCAACGTGAATCGTGAGCTGCAGATCATCACTGAATCCAGCGTCTCGCCAGCGGAAGACATCTCTATTGGCAAACGAAACAATTATTTGGCTGTCAATGATCTCTCCTCTTTGATGACGGGCACGGCTATGCCACCCGGCTTGAGATTTCCTACTGGAGATGCTATTGGCCAATATATCGTCATTGCTGGCACCTATCTGTCGCCTCAATGCCAGTCGTATTCTATCTGGGCTCTGAACACCACATCACTTGGGTGGACGCGTGTGGACATTGGCAATCTTTTTTCCCAAGGGTCTTGGAATCGCGGTATTTTGTATAATCAACAGAACAGATACCTGGTTTTTGGCAACATGAATCGAAATTTGCTGGAAGATTACAATCATCGGCAGGTGAACTTTGACCACGTGGCCATGGTCGACTTGGAGGCCTTTGGGATCTACCAGCCCCCAAGCGCCAGTTGTGCGCCGCTGGCACAAGAAATGGGGCTGCGTTTGTTGAGCGAACCAGCCATTGCTGATTTTTATATCATCACGCGAGAAAATCAAGAAATACCTGTCAATTCGGCTGTCATTCGCTATCGCTGGCCCTATTTTGCAAAAATGTTGGATGAAATGCACAACCGTCAGCAGGGCAAGGATGACATTGTGCTGGAAGACATTCAAGAAGACAATGCATTGGACACTGAAACAGCATCGTCATCGGGCTTGTATTTCAAGTCATCCGCGCAGAGCATGCTGTTCCCATACCCCTATCCTGTAGTGGTGGCGTTTTTGCAGTATCTTTACACCGACAATCTACTGACGGCGCAGCAATACCAACCGCACATCCTTTCTCAGCTTTTGTTACTCGGTGATATGTACAGTCTTCCTCGTCTGGTCGCCCTGGCACGCCATGCACTTCATCAAATGCTCAACATGTCGACAGCTCCGCTGATTTTCGAGACTGCTGCCCTGTCTCACCAAATCAGCTTGCAAATCCGCGCCCTCAAGCTGATGATTGCCGCCAAAAAGATGATCCAGCAACAGAATGATGCACAAATTCATCGATTTTCGACGCAGATAAGTGGCTCTGAGGCTGTTGTATCGCCAGGACTCCGCAGTGATGATGACTGGGAGAATGAATCGCTCGTTTCTACAACTCAGGATCGCAGCGTCGTCTCTGGTTCAGCGGGGTCCTTTTCTGTTGGCAGAGCAACCAGAGCACCGCATCGGCAACTCTCCCCTGGTGTGGATTCTCGAATGAACCACACCATGCCCAGTAGACCATCAACAGCCCTGAACTACTATGGGTCAGCACGACTCTCTTCAAACACCAACCGACCACCCACACAACGAAATCCGTCTGCCTATGCTCATGGACCCGATACTTTGGGCCAACCGTCGTCCTCTATGACACAAGGTCCATCCATGATCCCTGACGACGATTCATTCAGCATGTCTAGCTATTCTGTATACGGCACTACTGCCTCACTGACGTCCACATCCACCAGCGAGCAGAAACGAAGGGCCGATAAACCGCGTTTTTTCAACGCTCTTGGAAACAAGTTCAAATAAAAAAAGTGAAATGCATCGCCATTGGAGCGCTTTTTAAATATCTGACGTGAAATCCAGGCTGCATCTGTTTTAAAAATAAACCCCCCTTCTCTTCCATTTTGCGACCATGGCCTTTGTCAGTTTGCTGGGAAAGCAACTGAGCGTTTCCACTGCGACGCAAATTAGTTTTGGTGCACGAAACTATGGCAAGAAAGTGGGAAAGAAAAAAATGCCAATTAGCGAGACAGTTGCTACTGAAGGCACACAGCCACAGTTCGATGAACAAGCTCTAACCAACAAATTTGGGTCAGCTGTGAACGCGTTCAAAGAGCAGCTTGGAACCCTTCACATTGGCAGAGCAAACCCTGGTACCATGGATTTTTTTTAATAATAATTATGCAAATTCTGACGTTCACTTGTTATTTTTTTTTTTTTAGCTTTGCTGGATCCTATCCGTGTTCCTGTGGAAGGAACCACTTTCTCCCTCCGAGATCTAGCTCAAGTCACCATTCGGGATCCTCAGACGCTGCTGGTGACTGTGCACGACGCAGAAGTAAAAAAAAAAAAAAAAAAAAAAAAAATAGTATGGCCCGCATTTGGTATTCAATTGGTGGCATTTTCTAGTTTCAAAAAGCCGTCGACAAAAGCATTCGTGAAGCTGGCCTCAATCTGAATCCTGTCATCGAGAGCAAGAATATCCGTGTTCCAATTCCAAAGTACAAAATATATTCTGTCCCCAGGAAGATCTATTTACCCGATTCTTTTTCACAGGCCTACGAAAGAATCCAGAGAGAAGCTTGTCAAGCTTGTAAATGGCGCTGCTGAGCAGATGAAATCTCGCATTCGTCTTGTGCGACAAGAAGGCATGAAGCAGCTGAAAATGGACGCCAAAACTGAGCCAAAAGACAGCATTAAGAAACAAGAAAAATCTGTAATGCAACATCTTAATCTCACCCCGCTTCATAATATTTATTTGCGTACCTGCGAACCCTGTTCTAACCTTGTCCATGCGCGTATAGGTTCAAACCATGACTGACAAGTTTAACAAGGAGGTTGATGATATGCTGAAAAACAAACTGAAAGAGCTTCAGTGAAAAGCGTGGCGCGGTTGATCTCCGGTTCGTCATGCCGCTTTTTGACACGTGAAAATAGAAAACAAAATAAAAACCTGTCTATTTGCATTGATCAGGTCTCTTTGGCTTCCTATCTCATGTTTTTTCTTACAAATTGGTCTGGAAACGGCAACCAAAAATCGTATTTCAAACATATTTTGAAGGTAGCGACAAACTACGAGCAATGGGCGGAAGCTGCCGCGCTGTTGGACGAGTGTGAAGGTAATACTTGCGACGCTTTTGAGTTTTGGTTATTGAATGCAGCTTGGAAGCAGGGAATGACGCTTGGAAACAAGAGGCAAAGTCTCCAGACTATGACTGGGAGCTTCTTCAAGACCGACTACGGCAAATTCAACGTGCCAAAAGACAAGAAAGCCCTAGTTTGATGATGTTTCAACTGCGCACCAACCTGGCACGGAATTTAGGCGATATGGACAATCCCAAGGTAGGTTGATAAGCAGCCATTTACCCGTACAAAGTCTCACAATGGATCCCAGCTTTACGCGTACTCGCGAATTGGAACCAAACGATTGATTTCTTCCTACATTGAAGAAGTGACAACACAGCTGAATTGGATTTGTGACGTTGAAAGCAATGAAATGGATTATTGGGCCAAGCATGAGTTCTTCATGAACGTTCGCCAAAGCTATGGTCGCACGGCATTGTTGCTGAGTGGAGGCGGGACTCTTGGTAATTGCTGAAATTGAAAGTCATTATGCAACAGCTGCATGAATCATGAATATTATTAGGGCTTTACCATCTTGGTGTGCTTAAAAATTTACATAGCAATGGTCTGCTTCCTCGCATTATATCTGGGGCGTCAAGCGGTAGCATCATGGCGTCACTTTTATGCACAAAGACCAACGATGAAATTGTGACAATGTTTGATCCAGCGACTGTGAAGCTGGTAATGCCTGGCCAATTGTGACAAACTATGGCTGATTTTGGTTGCTCATTTTGTTCTCCAAGGATGTATTTGAACGACGTGGGCAGCCTGACACCCCCTTGATGCGATTGAATCGATTAATCACACATGGTCAGCTGTATGATGTGGATATTCTCACCGAGGCAATCCGAGACAGCATTGGAGACATCACCTTCCAGGTTGGTATACCATAATTTTCAATTTACAGAGGACCAAACGCTTCCTTTTTTTCAAAAAAAAAAAAAAACAGGAAGCATTCAACCGAACTAGATGGATTCTAAATATCACAGTCAGCTCGTCGACTGTATATGATGTGCCTAGATTGTTAAACTACTTGACAGCACCAGATGTGGTATGTTTCTATTTTTTTTAAAAAAAAAAAAAGAGATTAAGCACTATCATGGAGAGAATGACATTTTTTTTTTGTTCGTCTAGCTTATTTGGTCTGCGGTGTAAGTTGTCGGTAATGCGTCTCTTGTTCACCTCACTCTTTTTCTTTTTTCCTTACATCAGTTCGGCGTCCTGTGCCGTACCTCTTGTGTATGGAGCATCAAGACTCTTTGCAAAAGATAAACAAGGGAACATTGTGCCGTGGAATCAAACACAGCACTATATCGATGGATCGGTTGAAAAGTATGATCCTGATTCTTTATGAAAATCATGCTCATTTGTTTCTTTTGCCAGTGATTTACCCATGAATCGCTTGTCAGAGTTATTTAGTGTGAATCATTTTATCGTTTGTCAAGGTAATCCAGCAATTATAGCCAATTTCTGTATTTATGCTTTCTTACTGTAACAGTGAATCCCCATGTCATGCCGTTTATTTCGAAAACCAACGCTCCGCCCTCGTTTTTGCGGAACGCTGCCAGCTTTTGTTTGCATCTTACCAAAAATGAGATTCAGCATCGATGTGCGCAGGTATATTTCATTTGACACTGTACCAATGAGTTTTTTAATCAACAATTGCTTTATAGTTGACTGAGCTTGGCATCATGCCATCGATGTTTTCTAAAATCCATTCAATCATGTCGCAAAAGTACACGGGTGACATCACAATTGTTCCTGATATTGGTATCGCGGATTTTTTTACGGTGCTCACGAACCCCACAGAGGAATATGTATCACATGCCATCCGCCAAGGAGAGCGAGCAACATACCCAAGTAAGAAACAAAACCGCAAGCACAAATTTGATAGGAATTCTTTAATCTATAATGTATTTTTTTGCTAGAAATGTCCATGATTTACAATCACTTGCAAATCGAGCTGACAATTGACGATATCCTGTACAGGCTTCGATTGCGACACGTGTCGGACATGTCCGCGCGCCCCCCTCTCGAATCGCGTTCTGCGTCAACTCTGACACTCAAAAGTAATCGCCAACGCAAACGTGAACACAATAGTGATGTCCAGATGACTCCAATGTGAGTTTGAGAAATTTTTTACACAAGAGAAAATAAAATGAAGCATTGTTTGCCAGTAAGATGACGAGTCACCATCAAGATCGTTGTGCAGCGTTACGCGACGCGCGCTTCTGTTTTTGATTGGATGACTGCCTTCGGTGATGGAAATGGTATTTCCAAAACAAACGCGGCAGAGGAAAAAAAACAAAAAAAAAAAAGTCCCCTTTTTCTTTTTCTCTCCTGCTGACCGCGACGATTTCTCTAGCTTGAGCACATATTCCCAAGCATCATGAAGCGAGTTCGATCTGAAAATGAACCTCAAGGTACACCAAGCATGAGAAATGAAAATTTTCACAACCCTGAAAGCACCAGCATATAAATTGAAAAGAAAACTATTGCATTTGTTTACTTTAGATAAAAACAAGCAGCAGCCTGCCGACCTATTCCTTCGTGGCAAAGCTCTCTTTCGACGCACAGCGACCCCAAGCCGGTTGATTGGGCGTGAGCGAGAGCTTGATGTGATGATCAAATTTTGGGAGGATTTTATCGTTGGAAATCAACCAGGGTGCCTTTACATCTCCGGTTCTCCTGGCACTGGCAAGACTGCGCTTCTCTCACATGTAAAACGCCTTATGGACGCGAAACCTCAGCCAAAATCACATCAAGTCAAGACAACAATGATCAATTGTATGTCCATTGACGATCCCAAGGCCATTTACATGAAACTTGTGACCGAGATTGATCCCAACCGTGAATCGTTTACAAGCAACGAGGCAATGTCCATGGCAAAAAAGCTGCTTGTGAACAGCAACAAAAAATCCATTAGGTATGTGAAGATTATCCTTGCCAAAAAAAAAAAAAAAAAAAAAAAAATATGCTTATTGGATGCCTTTTTAGCGTGGTGATTCTCGATGAGATTGATCATTTGGTGACCAAAGACCAAGATGTGCTGTACACTTTGTTTGAGTGGGCATCGCTGCCATCGTCTCGTCTGGTGCTGATTGGAATTGCAAATGCCCTGGATTTGACGAATCGTGTGCTGCCTCGTCTCCGTGCCAAGAATTGCGAGCCACAGCTGCTCAATTTCAATCCGTATCAAGCAAACGACATTGCCGCCATCATCAAGGACCGACTTTGTTCCCTCAACCAGCCAGTCGCAAATGATATCAAGAAGAGCAAGCAAGTGAACAATGACAAGCCTACCCCTCTCCCTCTGATGCAGCCTGTTGCTGTGGAGCTCTGCGCCAAGAAAGTCGCGGCGCGCAAAGGTGATCTTCGCGCGGCCTTTGATCTCTGCCAGCAAGCTATCGAATTAGCTCAAAAGGAACATCGCCGAAGCTCGACATTGAGCGACAAGGGCGTGCTGGGTGACATCAAGAATACAAGCAAATCAACGACCAACAAACAACCTGACAGCAAGCCATTGGTGACCATTCGACATGTGATGGCTGCTGCCAATCCGATCTCTGCGTCTACAGGTATCAACAAACTCAAGTCCTTGACATCCCAGCAGCAAATGATCATGGCTACATTTCTGGCTGTCAAGCAAAAGAAGAAGCGCATTCTGCTTATTGATGTAAAATTATTTTAAAACGAAAACAGCTCGGCCAATGCAAACATGGGCTGATGATTCTTTTATTTCTAGGCTCGCAACGAATACACCAACAAAATTAAGTCGAATGGCACGATCCCAGTACTTTCTACTACCGAATTCCACACCGTCGTCTCAAATATCCAAGATACAGGTCTCGTGTCCACCAAAAACACAAAGGAACAAATGAAGCAACAAATCCTTCTCAACATTGACGATTCGGATATCAGATTGTTGATTGACCAGATACCTCTGTTGAAATCACTTTTCCAAGAATAAAAATCAAATTGATCTGACGTGCCCACCGTTTTAGAATAAGCAGCCATGGAAACAGATCACGTCATGTTGCACACGGCTAAATTTTATTTTCTACAATGGAGGGGGGGGGTTTGAAGAGATTTTTAAGGGGTATACAGGACCCGCAGCGTATTGGTGTTGCCGAAACCACCCTTCCAGCCTTGCACAGCAACGACTGGCTGGCCGTGCTTCAGAAGACCATACTTGATCGCCTGCTCCATGCCCCACATGATACGGGCATCGACATCTTCTTGCCAAGGAGCATACTCCGCAGGGCTAAGATGAGCGACTGTGCTAGTGGCAGTCGGGGACAAGCGATTGGCAACAGCATTGGCCTTCTTGGGGTAGTAGAAGGGGAAGCATCCACGATACAAATGAACTTGACGGGCCGTTTGAGCATTGCGAGTGACAACAATAATGGGCGATTCAGGGCGATACTTGGAGAGCAAACGGGCCGTGTTGCCGGAGGTTGAAAGCACGATGATGGCACCAGCCTTTTGCTCAATGGCGGCGCTCACAGCAGCACAAGCAACAGTCTCAGTGGTCTCAGTGGGCAAAGCAGTCAATTGGCGCAGCTCGTTGAAGACGGCAGGGTAACAAAGGACGGATTCCGCCAAAGTACAAATGTCGTGCATGGTCGTGACAGCTTCGACAGGGTACGTGCCCTTGGCAGTTTCGCCCGACAGCATGACACAGTCAGCACCATCCAAGACAGCGTTTGAAACATCGGACACCTCGGCACGGGTGGGGCGAGGGTTGTAGGTCATAGATTCCAGCATTTGCGTGGCGCAAATGACGGGCTTGCCAGCCAAATTGCACTTCTTGATCATCATCTTTTGGGCAATGAAAACGCGCTCCAAAGGAATCTCAATGCCCATATCCTAGTGGTCATTTACCAAAAAAAAAAAAAAATATGTTAATCGTGGTTTTTGAAAAATAAATAAAATAAAACTTACACCACGAGCAACCATCACGCCATCCGTCTCGGTCAAAATGTCATCAAAGTTCTGAACACCTTGATGGTTCTCAATCTTGGAAATGATCTTGATGTTCTTTCCGTCGTCGCCAAGAACAGCACGAATATCACGGACATCTTGGCCACGGCGCACAAACGAGGCAAACACGAAATCGACGCCATTCTTGACACCAAATCGCAAATCAGCCTTATCCTTCTCGGACAGGGCGGGAAGATCGACATCGGTGCCAGGCAAGTTGACACCCTTGCGAGAGCACAGCTTGCCATTGTTGCAAGCCTTGACACGAACCGTCTTGTCATCAACCAATTCCAGCACATCAAATGACAGAACACCATCGTCGACGTAAATCTTCTTGCCAACCTTGATCACCTTGGGCAGATTTTTGTAATCGACATACATCACGGACTCGTCGCATGAATCGACATACTTGTCATCCGTGCTGAAGATCATCTCATGGCCAGCTTGAATGGGGACCTCAATGCCATCCTTCATATTGCCAGTACGGATCTCGGGTCCCTTGTTGTCCAAAGCAATGGCAACGGGGCGGCCAGGGTATACTAGAAAACAAAAAATCAAAACGGGCGTGAGACAACGCTTCATCGCGATATATTTTATGCATTCATGTTGTCTCTGAACTTACACTCAACGCTCTTGCGAGTGTTATCGATCACAGATTGATGATACTGAGAAAAAAAAAAAAAAAAAAGAATTCAATGTTTAGAACAACTCAGTGCACGCGTTTGTCGTTGGGAACAAAAAAAAAAAAAAAAAAAAAAAAAAAAAAAAAAAAAAAAAAAAACAGGTGATCCTTATCGACGCAGATCTCCGATATCCAATGCCCAACTGCTGTTTGTGGTCGTCCCCAACAAAGCCCGCCACTTGCCGCGTTTACCAGTTCCCCGCACATCCAAACAATCCTCCACGTACCTCATATGAGCCATGAGAAAAGTTCATGCGAACCACGTTCAAACCAGCATTGCGAAGCTGGGTGATCATTTCCACGCTGTTTGTGTTGGGGCCTGTTTTTGGGAGTTTTTTTTAGTCAAGCAGGGAGAGGCTGTGATTTGTTTTGATTACCAATGGTGCCAATGATGCTAGTCTTGCGGCCAGCAGTAGGCTCAATGTCCACATTCATTTGGGAGATCCATTGGACGTTGGAAGTGATTTCAGGGACAACGGGAGCCATATTAAACACGCTGAAAAAAAAAAAAGCAATTTAGGTGAAAGAAGAAAAGAAGAAGAAAAAGAAAAAAAAAAATCAAGCAACCTTTTATGTTTTTCCAAATCAGATCGCTCTTTGAAAGTGAGGCGATTGTTGTTGAGCTTGCAGCCATAAACATTGGCCCCCTGATTTCTATTTTCTGTGCAATCGCAGTAACTTTATTGGTGTATTCATTTTTCAAGGGAAATCCACAACATCAGGAAGCTCCGTGGGCGTATTCTTGCGGAAATGACTCGTGAACAAATGCTCAAAGGTCGAAGACCAGGCGGTACGAGGCGTCAAGTTCTCCAAATCCCACAGCTTGGCCAAAAAGCCAAGAATGGACGCATTGGAGTATTCGCGACCATTGTTTCGGCCCTTGTGCTCAATGTGGTTCTTGGGAAGCCAAGGAGACATCATCACCACAGGAATGCGCACACCCAAACGCGTAAAGTCAAACGTATGGCCCTTTTCGGTGTAAGTCAAATTGTCGCCAGCAGGAACGTTCACAGGGGGAGGCACGTGATCTAAACAAAGGTATCAGCATGAATGCACAATTCTCACAATTTCCACAGCATTACCAGCAAAACCGCCGTGCTCGTCAAAAGTCAGGATGAACAAGGTTTCATTCCACTGGGGAGAGTTGCGGACAGCCTCATACACGGTCTTGATGAACTCTTCACCGGTTTCAATGGGTGAAGGGGGGTGGAAACTATCCCAAGAGCAACATTCAGGGTTGATGTACTACACGCGGTCGAAATTTTTGTGAGCAATTGCTTTTTTTTTTTCATTCTTCGTTCTTACCGAAAATGACGGCAAGGTGCCAGCAGCAGCATCCTTCAAAAATTGCTTGAAAGGCTTGACGTGAGTCTTTGCCGCGCCGCTTTCCACAGTCCATTGGTAAAACATCGCGTCGGGGTTGAAACCGGTCACACCAGCGGGCGCGGGAGGCACAAAGTAACCTGTTTCCGAGGTAGTCGAGTTCGAGTAATTGATCCAGGTGATGTTCTTTTCCGACAGCTGCTGGAAAATGGATTTTTGAGGCAAACCACCGTAATCGAATGATTTGTCATTGGAACCGTGACCATGCGAAGTTCCAGAAGTCACGTAGGCACGGTTGGGATTCGTAGGGCCACTGACGTCTAAGAGCAAGTCATTGCTTCGTTAGAAATTACGAACTTTCAATGCAAAGTCAAGAAATATGATATTACCACAGAACCAGCGATCAAAGAGCACAAAGTTGCGAGCCATGGAAGCATAAACAGGGATGTGGGCCTCGGTGTAGTAATTGATGGCCTCGGAGGCACGCGTCAAATTAGTCGTTTTGTAGGTCAATTCTTGTTCCGTCACAAAACCTTGCATAGAAGCCTTGATTTTGCCAGATTTGATCTCGGGCTCGCTTGGGTCGCTGTTGCCAAACAATTGCAAGTTGACGCCAGTCATGCTGTGATTGGGGTCGTCGTTTGCGACATTGTGGGCAGCATCGAGCTTGTTGGCACAAACGCTAGTGCTCTTGGGATCCGTAACATTGGCTGGGTTGCAGAATTTGTGGCGCGCCAAACCATTGATGTCGCGATTGTACGTGAAGCCACCAACAAACGTATCAAACGAACGGTTTTCTTGGACAAGAACAACGACATTTTTGATCTTTGATTTCCAATCGCCATCCTTGGAGTGATGGGGCGCAGCCAAGACGCCAGCCATAGCAATGCACAGCAACGAGAGCTTTGTAGCTAAGACCATGGCGTAAAAATAAGGCAGTGTAAGGTGAAAGAAGAGGAAAAAAGCTCCCCCGCGGCATCGTTTAAATAATTTTGCATTGCGAACTTAATCTACGGGGACACGACGGTGGAATCAATATAGCAATAATGTCAGTGTCACCCTATGCTCATTGTACTTGAACGTGTCGTGTCCTCTTTACAATGATAGGAACAAGAATTAAATGTTCCTCAACGTGAAGTAAAAAAACGAACCTCATTTGCTCATTTTTACTATAGGGCTAGTCCATTTTTGGACAAAAAAAAATAAGGTCGCACGAAACGCCAGTGAATTTGCGCGCGCATTGTACAAATCAGACTGAGCACGCACAAGGTCGGAGTGCGGAGCCTGCAAAGTAGTGGTGCTTGCAGAGTTGTGCTGTGATGAATACCAGCTTCGAAAGTGCAAAATTGGGACGGCATTGGACGAACAAAAGAAAAAATAAATCGGGTTTGCTCTTGGCCTTGTCGCCAAAGCGGAGCCCAAATTGGGTCCAGCCGTGTCAACCGAGATCCGGGCTTTGTCAATGCATGGCACGTGTTCATCAACGGACGAAGCGTTTCAATTCAATTCTGTGCTCCAGATCTGATAACTTTTTGTCATTCTTGTGGCGCCTGTGGATGGCTCAAAATCGCGATTTTTTTTTAAAAAAAAAAAAAAACTCAATTCTCAGGTGCAAACTGTCTGGAATCTGCACAAGCATCAAGTCTTTTTTTTTTTTGTAATTTTTCGTGGTCAGCGGTGAGCCAGGATAGCCAGCGTCAATTTTGTTCAATCGCGGCTTGCGCGGCAATGTTTAAGAAATTCAAAGACTAATGCCAAACACGCGCATTTGATAGGCGTCGCGCGTAACAGACGCGTCCAGTTTCGGTGAGTGCATTTCCAATACGCGTCAGATCTAGTACGCGCCTTTGGACGTTCATTCTCTGCCTGTCTGTCAAAAAAAAAAAAAAAAACGCGCTGTTGATGGTACGCGATGCGCGTCAGTTTTAAATGATCGTCAACCAGAAACCCAAATCATCTTGGCTCTCAAGAATTTATTAGTGTTGCATGGTCGTGCTATTCAATTGTACTGTCATGACGAAATTCGTTGTCTTTTGGCAGAAGCTCGAGTGATATGGCTAGGACTGTTTGTCGCGTTTGTTCCAGACTTGGAGTCATCACTTGAGTTGAGTTCTTGCATCTCAATCTATCATTTGAAAGATGTTGGTAATTAATAAAATTGAAAATTTTTCGATTTTTTTCTTTTTTACCTCGCGCGTTGCATTCGCCGTACGTTTGTCCATTGATTCTGTGATGAAACACTGGAGCTTGGCCAATTCATTTCGCAGCTTATACTCTCGAACACCTTTGGGGTTCAGCCACGCAAGTAATTGCTGAATCTAGTGTATAACAAAAAGAAAAACATGAATTCCGTGTATTTTCACACCAAAAACTAGTACCTCTTCGGGGTCGGAATAGTAATACCACCATTCTGAGGGCACCTGGCGATGGAAACGCTGGTAAAGCACAGGATTCGCTTTGCATTGTCGATGACTATTAGCCTGCAATGCTTTCATTTCGTCCAATTCATTCTGCAATGATTCCATGCGGCCAGCAAGCCAATCGCGTTCTTCCAAGAAACCTTGTTCTTTCATGAGCTCCAAAATAAAAAGACGACCACCCCCGCGGCCCCAGGGGGGAGTATTCGCCGGGTCTTCATGCTGAAACATATCGTCTCGGTGCAGCATCTCCATGATATCATTGTCTGAGGGCGATTGAACATACAAACGACCGGATCCGTGGTGATCTGGGGTACCAATGTTGTCAAGGAAGTAGTACCGATTGTAAAAACGATCTCTGCCCAGGGGACGTATGCGCAATGTCGAATATTGGCGCATTGTGCGCTCGAGCTGCTCTTCTTTTTGCTTGAACAATTTTTCGTCATCTTCCAGGCGTTGCCAGGCATCTTGAGGCATCTCTTCTTCTTTGACGATGACTTCACTGTCTTCCTTCTTGGGCTCATCGATCTTTGCGTCTTTTTTGGGCTGCTTTACTTTGCTTTTGCTTGAAGATTGTGGTTCATCCTTTTCCAGCTGGGGTCGCCGGCGCGTGCTCCTGCGAAGCGATGTGTATGTACTAATTCAAAACGGTCGTAAGTACAAATATGGCTGCAAAATGATAGACTTACGATTCTTCATCAGAGTCGTCGGATTCGTCAGTGCCATTTTGATCCGACGAGGCGTCATCGTTGGCTTCGTTTGCCTCGTTTGCATCATTTGCCTCGCTTCGAGCTGCATCTTGAATCGAATCGGTTTGATTTTCTTCCCCAAGTTGCTTCTGATCGTTCGTCGTGTCCTTGTCCAGTGTCGACTTTCGCAGCGCCCTATGCGTCACTGTGAGCCATTGGTCAGTAAAGTAGCTTGGAAACTTACAGTGTCTTGGATTCTCTGTTTAATTCCACGCGCTGACGTCGTAGTTCAGTCATTGTTTCTTGGCATTCATCCATGTAAGACCTGTAAAAGCATAGAACATGAGTCAACAAAAAAAAAATCATGCTTCCAGTTTAACGTACTTGATTGTTTGCGACTCGTTGACCACTCCGATGATAAATGATAGCAATGCGAGTCTCTTTCCAATATCTAGCGTGGCAAATTGCTTGTCGCGATCGGCAATGGTGCTTTGATACTTTGGAACAAGATGGGAGACATATTCTTCCAGTGAATCCAAGACATCCGGGAAAGCAACTTCGTTGAGGCAGCCGATCAATGCCAAAATCCAATTGCGTTTGTCGTAGCGAATTTCTCTGTCATCCCAGTTACGGCATAGTCGCAATTGCTCCTTGTGGCGCCAGCCGATACTTTGATCGTGATTGCCATTTGTCTCGTCTCGATTGCGAGCATCAGATTCACAATTGTCACCAGGAGATTGATCTTGATCTTCAACATCGTCGTCATCTGACATCATGTTGTGCTCTTCCAGATAATCTTCCAGGCGTTCGCCACTGATCATGTCACTGGGTGTGCCTTTCATGCGTTCCTTTATCACGACATTCAGCAAAGCCACAAATGCGTTGATGACCAGCAGCAGAGGATTCGACGGGCTGGATGCGGAGATATTGTCGTCGTCGCGAGGCTCGTAAATCATTACTTGCTCGAATTCGTCCACGGTCATCGTACGCAGTCGTAATGGCTTGGCAAAGACGGTGAGGAACGACCAACACATCAGCAAGGATTCGAATTGTTGTTCATTGAGAGCCGATTGTGATGCGCGCGTGTGGGGCTTGGGCCGAGCACCACGTCCGCCACAAGGATAAGGAATAAGCAATGGCTCTGCGGGGGCGGCCCCACCGTTTGCCACGTTGGGCGTCATGTCGATGAGGGTCCAGTAATTGTTCGGATCCTTGCGATAGATTGGCAAATCAAGATCTTCAATTGGGTATTTAACAGCAGCTTGTTTTCTTCGTTCCTCGCGAATCTTCTCCCTTTCCAGGCGCTGGAGTTCTTTGAGGCGCTGGTTTTCTTCACGACGATTTTGACGCTCTGCTTCGCGTTGAGCCAAATTGTCAACACTTTGAGACGTCGCCCATGTATCAGGTAACATGGCGTTGTTTACTGGGTAGCCAGAATCCACGTAAAGTTGCTGTCGTTTCGACATCATTGCCTGGTATGCTGCTTCCTGACGATCTTGCAAATGAGCAGGCAACTCCATGGAAATGTCATAATGTTGAGCCACATATTCCTATGTAAAATGAAAGTGATCAATGGAGTGTGAGGGACAAAACAAAGCTTTCTTTACCTTCAACAACCAAGGGGCGCCAATGTATGCGTCTTTTGTCGCACACTCACGGACGAATTGTTGCAATCGCACAGGAGTGAACCAAACAGGATCGCGTCGCAGCTCATCTGCGTCAATAATGCGAACACTTTTCTCCAATGGCATGCCAAAATGATCGACAAGTTGTACACGGTACTCTAGCCGATGATCAATTTGATTTGAAGGCTCGGGATCAGGTTCGGGGTGCAAAAACGCGTCTGGGAATCGCAATCGGCCGTTGGCTTGACGCGGCACGGAATTTGATTGAGGCATAGCAAGGTGGACACTCGAATACACGTAATTGGGATTAGGGATCACGTCCAGAATCTCGCCATAATAACTAAATACAACAAAAATCAGTAAAAAAAATAATTCAGCAGAGAATTGCAGTCTTACACATGACCCCCGAGGATGCAATGGACAATCTCGCCAGTTGCGTAATTGAATTGATAGCGCTGATACAGATCTTGTGCCAATTCTTCCAGGGACATCGTTTCTAAAAGAGTAAAAACAAGCATCAGCTTCTCAATTCCCTATTTTCTTCTGAATCGTACGGAATTGCAAGTGTGACAAAAGACGTTTCCTAAGAACAGGGCAGAATCTATACTCCACTCGGTTCTTCTCGGCTTGTTCGCTCTCCACGGCTTGCGAATAGGTCAATTGCTGTCGCCCGGTCATTTCACATTCCCAAATAGGACGCTGATATAGCATCCACTTCTTAATATAAGATCTATAGTCAAAAAAATATACAAAATAGAAGGTCAAGGATAAAAAAAAGTTTGCAGTCGTTGTTGGTTTAAGATCAAAAGCGAACAAATCAAAAGGATACTCGTATGTTGTGAAGATTTCCTTGGTGCATTCCATGAAGTACACTTGACGCAAGCGGCGCTTCTTATCCAGGCGTAGCGGGGGCGCTAGTGACACGCGTCTCTTGTTTAACAAAGGCATATCGCAATCCCAAGCGACAACAGCAACTGTTTAGTGTTATTTGATGTTCGATTCTTAGGGGCAAACCGAGACGTTGTGCCAACGTTTACAATTAAAAAAAAAAAAAAAGAAAAAAGCAAAAAGGTAAAAGAAAGACAGCAAAAATCTTGGAATTGTGACTCCGCCGCCAGTATATGTGCAGTTTGCGCTGGTTGCATTTTCTCCACTGGCAGTCGACATTGTTCTTTTTATTGCATTTCATGCAAAATGTTGTCAATCTTCGACATTTGACGAGTGAAAGGAATGCTTGGCTCCAATCGCTGGATTGTTGAATCAAAATCGATTTGAGGATGTTGTGAGACTCCACTCAACGCTCAAAGTGGTGTAAAATAGGCATCAAAGCAAAAAAAGCGGCCCCTTTCCAACTCGATTTCAAGGAAAATCGTCTGTCAAATCACGGTCAGGACAAGCAAAGCATCACATTACAAATGCAATCGAGACCATTTGGACGATGCGCAATCCCTGGAACAAAACAAGCTGCCACGTGAATGGATCTTGAAAGCCAACAATCAACATTTTTTTTGGAAATGATGACATTTGTGGCACTCCAACCCATTTGAAATAGGATCGTACCAAGTACTCCATTTAAAAAAAAAAAAGCGCTTCCGTTGATTGATCACACAGTGTAACACGACCAAGGAAAAGAACGTGGCGCGGTTGCTAAGCATTTTTGCGCAAGTTCAATTGAAAGACAACAAGGTTGAACGATTTTTCCATGTCAATTCAACCTCGAATGCTAACATTTGGAGGATAGGGCTCAATGGAACCTGTTTTCGTTGCCGTTTTTGGATATTCTTGCTGCCTTTATTCCATGAAAATCGATCGTCTGCCCTGGAACGTCAACAAGAATACTGTAAATGAAAGTGGCGATTATTCATGCCTCATTGCAGAAGATACCGCGGATAAATTGCTTTTTTTTTTTTTTGTATCATAGATTGCCGCTGGCCGCTCAGCAGGCCTTTTCTTGCAAAGTGGTCTGCACACAGCCTCGCCGCGCAGCAACAACAACGGTCGCGACCCGCGTGGCAGGCTCTTCCGCCGACTTTTTCAGCATCCTGCTGGTTCTAAATCAGTGTTTTTCAAACCCGTTGTTCTTGCCAATAAGCATGGCAAATTATGCCTCGAGGACTGTATGCTATCTGCCATCCTTGGAACAGTTGGCGATTTTGCGCGCTGCTTTACGCAGTCCGTCGCACCAACTCTACTAAGCCTGTTGGTGGCACTAACGGTGGCTATCAATTTCTTCTTGTCATGTTTCTGCTGGATCACTCAATTGGTGACATTACCCAACATTTTTATTCTCACGTGTTATTTTAGATTTTGAATTTTTCTTCGCGAGCGGATATCGTTTTATGCCAGGAAAACGTATATAAATACCACAATGCCATGTTTGCTTGGATCAAAGTCGAACAATTTGTCCATCCTAGTCTCTGCCAAACAATGAAAGCCTACGTTGTGAATCAATGGCTTAAAGGGCCTGAAGAATTGAAGATCCAAGACATTGATGTTCCTGTTCTCAAGCAAGGCGAAGTGCAAGTGCAAGTCATGGCTGCTGGACTCAACTTTTTTGACACGTTGATTGTAAGAAACAATCAAACTAGCTAGCTAATCCATCGATCACTTTCAACATGGTTGTATTTACCAAAGATATCTTGGTAGATTCAAGGTCGACATCAGACACGTCCAACTTTTCCATACATCCCAGGCCGTGAGTTGGCTGGCATCGTAATCAAATCAACGGTGCCTGAATTCAAGCCTGGAGACCGCGTATGATACAATTAATCCATCAATCAAAGTCATAATTTAACTTTGTTGGTATTTTTTTGCTGCAGGTCTTTGGAAGTGGCGCAGGTTATGGTGAAATTGCCAACGTTGAAGATAAAAAGCTCTTCCCGCTTCCCAAGTCCTTTTCATTTGAGTTGGGAGCCGCCGCATTCGCCAATTATTCCACTGGGTATGCTGCTCTGGTTGTGCGCGCACGCATCAAGCCCGGCGAGTATTGTTTGATTCATGCAGCGGCAGGTGGTGTTGGTATTGCAGCCGTCCAACTTGCAAAAATTCTTGGTGCCACCGTGATCGCGACAGCTGGCTCCACAGAAAAACTCGAATTTGCCAAGAAACACGGTGCTGACTATGTTATCAACTACGCTGATGAAGACTGGCCAAAGCAAGTTATGAAATTGACAAACGGTCATGGTGCGGATGTCGTCTTTGACCCTGTTGGATTGGTTGAAAAAAGGTAAATGATTATGCACAGCTGCAGCAAAAGCATTCATTTTTTTTTTGGTAACCTACTCATAGCACAAAGTGCATTGCGTGGGATGGACGTGTTGTTATCATTGGATTTGCCAAAGGTGCTATTGAGAAGGTTGCCATGAACCGTATTCTGGTGAAGAATATTGCACTCACTGGCATTCATTGGGGAGAGTAAGCCTCCTTACCAATTAAAATTGTTGAAGGTAGTGAATTAACATCACATTGGCAATCATCATGTACAGGTACGTCAAGAAGGATATTGAAACATATGATCTTGTCTGGAAAAATGTTCTTGATCTGTTTGAATCCGGCAAGTTGCGCCCAGTTTTGTATCACAATGTGTATTCCTTTGACGACATCCCCAAGGGCCTGGAAGCTATCAATTCGCGAAGCTCATATGGAAAAGTTGTTGCCACTTTTAATCAAAGTCAAAGCCGAATCTAAACAATTGAGTAATTGTTGCAGGCAAATATTTTCATTGCGTATTTTTGAGTCTTTCTTTCTATTATCAGCGATAATAAAAGACATTTAAGCACAAACCAAATTAACTACGAATTTACGATTCATTATCCCTATATTGTCCTTAAGAACACCTTATTTTGCACAATAGTCCACTTGAGTGCATGGTGGATGGTAAAGGACGTGATGATACTATGCTAAAAGTCCCAAAAACATGCATTGCCGTCATTTCTATGATAATGGCAAGTGGGTCCTTTTTCGTTCAGTGTTTCATATGTATTGCACGCTGCTGTAACCAGTGGCATATATATTTAGAGCACATCAGGTCTATCCATTCTTCCATTGTGATTAAAAATGCACGAATCAAACGCTAATTTATTTGTGATACATTACCAACATAAACATTTGCACCAGAATCAAGATATTACACATTTGTCGGTCGATTGATGAGCCCATTGTGAAATTATGCGGTCAATGGATGGCGTTTTGGCGTGCAATGACGTTTTTTATTTTTTATTTTTTTGTTCGAATGGCTACAATTGGGGTGCCATCCGATATTTGCGGAGAAGGCAAGTCCCGACACGGAAAAAGAAACCTGTACGTACAGATTGTAGGTTTGTGGAGGCGGATACAGTAACAATTATTGATTTCCTTTCAAATTTTGCTCTGAAGCCACTTGTCAAACTTGTAAAATGACGCGGGCTTGACGAAATCGGTTGTAATTTCTTTCAAAGTCCGAGTACCTGGGTAACGAGGGCCTCTTAACGACAAATGCCTTAATTCCATTGATCATCTTACCTGCCAGGGCCATTGCAAGACGGAGGTCGTAGGCCAAATTGTTTAAAACGAATTTCGCGCCTTGTGCGCCCTATGGTAGTTGTCAATCGCGTATCCTGTGCGCGCAATGCATGTATTACCTTGTACGAAAGACCCCAGACAATTGGGCGACCAATAAAGACGGCACGCGCTCCAAGCGCCAGTGCCTTGAACACATCTGTACCTCTGCGGATGCCTCCATCAACGTACACCTCTACTTTGGTGCCTTTGCAAGCATCCACTATCTCTGGCAGGACCTCCAGCTACACAAAAATTCGCATGAGTGCGTGTGCGTGTTTTTTTTTTTTTTTTTTTTTTTTTTTTTTTTTTTTTTTTTTTTTTTTTTTTTTTTTTTTTTTTTTTTTTTTTTTTTTTGCGATGATAATGGTGATGGTGGTGCAAAGATCTTACAGTTGATGGGCAGCCATCCAGCTGGCGACCGCCATGATTGGACACGATGATGGCATCCACGCCACATTCCACCGCCTTTTTCGCGTCCTCGTGCCGAAACACACCTTTTAAAATGACAGGCAGGGTGGTAATGGATTTTATCCATACAATGTCATCCCATTCGAGAGCCGCATCGATCTCGCCCGTAAAATACGCGTCCTCCGTGCCGCGTTCTTCAAAATTGCCAAGCTTCAGATGATCAGGCAGCTTAAAATGGTTGCGCGCGTCCGCAACGCGACGACCGAGACGCGGCCGATCTACCGTAACAACCAATGCCTTGTACCCAATTTTCTCGCAGGTCTTGATGAGCTTTTCAGATGTTGCGCGGTCGCGCTCGACGTACAGTTGAAACCAAAGGAAAGGGCTGTCATTGTGCTTTTTTGCTTCATCCATAATCTCGGTCATGCTGTAGTTGCTGTAGGTTGCAGCGCAATAGCATATGTTGCTTTCAGCTGCGGCTAAATTAACGCGTGCCGTCAGTGGTGATGTCTTCGTACGCTTATTATTTTTTTTTTTTACCTTTGGCTGTAGCAAGCTCGCCATCCTCATGAGCAAGACCATGAAAGGCGGTGGGCGCAATGCCAATGGGCGTGTCAACATTGTGACCAAGAATAGTTGTGCCAATGGTCACCTCAGAAACGTCGATGAGCACCTTGGGGCGAATAAAAAGCTCATCATAGATAGCGCGATTACGCTGCATCGTAGTCTCGGCATCTGCACCGGAGCTGATGTAGCCAAATGATGCGACGGGCATGTTTTCCTTTGCCAACGTCTCCAGATCATCCAGCGTGATAGGTACTGATTTTGAGGACATGCTTTCACACGAATACGAAAAATTGAAAAAAAAAGAAGAAAAGAAATAGGGGAGCGCCCCGAGCTGGCGGATTAAATGCTATTGCGCAGCATGTCACACCGAAGCGAGCGTGAGAACGGGTGAATTGCCCGATCAAAACAGGGGAAACCTTGCAACAAGCTCGTGTTCACACGTTTCATCTGGTCCAACGCGCTCAAGAATTATGCGTTCACTGCTGTCATCTAAAAAAAAGGCGTTTTATTTTGCAATTCTACTTGTACAGCTTGTTGAACTCGCGACCGATCAGCATGCGTCGAATCTCACTCGTGCCGGCGCCAATCTCATACAGCTTAGCGTCGCGCATAATGCGGCCAACGGGATATTCATTGGTGTAACCATTGCCCCCGAGGCATTGAATGGCGTCCAGAGCCACTTCTGTGGCGCGCTCGGCCGAATACAGGATGGCGCCGGCACAGTCCTTGTTGCTGATGTTGCCATTATCACAAGCGCGACCCACGGCATAAACATAAGCGCGCGATGCATTAAGTTTGGTGTACATGTCAGCCAACTTGCCTTGAATCAGCTAGAAAGAAAGAAAAAAAAATAAGCATTCGGTGATTCGCATGCCTGACAAGCTGTAGCGCTTACCTCGAATTCACCAATAGGCTGACCAAATTGCTTGCGCTCGTGTACATAGGGAACAACGACATCCAGGGCCGCTTGCATCAAGCCCAAGGGACCGCCAGAGAGCACCAATCGTTCAAGATCAAGGCCGCTCATTAGCACATAGACACCCTTGCCTTCGCCACCGAGCACATTTTCGGCAGGAATCTCACAATTCTCGAAAATCAGCTCGCAAGTGTTTGATCCGCGCATGCCAAGCTTGTCCAACTTTTGAGCGGTAGAGAAACCCTTAAAAGACTATTTCAAAACTATGAGAATCGAATCCTAAAATTGACACGTGGATTTTTTTTTTTTTTTTTACCTTTTCGACCAAGAAAGCAGTAATACCCTTGGGGCCAGCAGAAGGATCGGTCTTTGCATACACCACAAGGACGTCCGCGTCAGGGCCATTGGTGATCCACATCTTGTTGCCATTGAGCACGTAGCGGTCGCCTTTCTTTTCCGCGCGCAGCTTCATGCTCACAACGTCTGACCCAGAACCTGGCTCGGACATGGCAAGTGCGCCAACGTGATCACCAGAAATCAGCTGTCAAAAAAAAAAAAAAAAAAAAAAATGAGCGTCGCGCAATGCAATTTTTCGTCCAATTACCTTTGGGAGGTATTTTTCTTTTTGCTCCTTGCTGCCATTGCGGACGATTTGATTGACACAGAGATTGGAATGGGCACCGTAGCTGAGGGCCACAGAGCCGCTGGCACGTGAAATTTCTTCCATCACAAACGTGTGCTCCAAGTAACCCAAGCCTAAACCACCATATTCTTGGGGCGCTGTCACACCGAGCAAGCCCATGTTGCCAAATTTCTTCCACATATCCATAGGGAATTCATTGTTCTTGTCAATGTCGCCGGCGCGAGGCGCGAGCTCCCCTTGAACAAACCCGTGCACAGCGTCACGGAGCTAAAACGAGCATGAAAATGAGCATCTTTTCATTCAATTGGTCGATGTGAAGAGCCATTGCTATCCTACCTCTTCCTGGTCAGACGTCAAATTGGCCACAGCTGAGTTGTACGTGCCACTTGACATGCAGCGCACGGGAAAACGCACGGCTTTGGTCAAGCCCTAAGGTAAATACAAAAAAGAGCCCGAGAAAATTTAACAACAGAGTTCAATACAGTGAAACAAGGGGTTTTCAGAGCACTCATACGGTTAAACGTTGCAGGTTCTTCAGCATATTCAGGATAGAAAAAATAAAAGGGGAGTTAAAGAAAGAAAGCGAGGAAAAAACTTGGGGCCCCTCATTTTTGAATCAAGATTTTCCCACGAGGTCTGCCTGTGGCAGCGCCCAATGAAATGACAGGTGTCGCGAACTCAAAAAAAAAAAAAAAAAAAAACCACGATTTTGCAGTGCGCTCTTTGAGGTTCCGCGGTAAAGGCTGACGTCGAATGACGATCACGGTACGATGAGTCGGCCTGGGACGCGTGGTGCTCTTTGAAAAGGTCCAAACAGCAATGAAACTCGTCATATCAAAGACGAAGTGCATTATGTACGCCTGCGCGCCCGACACCCCAACCTGCGCGCCCTCTACCAACAATCAGCGCGGCCCACACGCACGAGCAATCCGCGCGCATCCAAAACTCACTTTGCGCGTGCTCAATCTGATTTGCACGCATACGATTTTAATCAGCGTGCTGAAAATGGCTGTTTCGCGCAGACTTGGCCAAATCAAGCAGGCACATACAAACATTATACAAAAATCACCAAGCGAAGCAGACGATGTGAAATTGGGGGATTCATGGACTTGATGATGCCGCGGAGTTGATTGGCGAGCTCTGGTGATTTGACAAAGCGGGCACGGATATGGTATCTATATGAAATTAATACATTAATATCTAAAAATGAATTCCAAATTCATTCAACTTACAAAAAGTCAAAGACTTGTTCCAATGCCTGCGTCACCCACCCGTCCTTCATGTCCATCTGGGACGTCACTTGCTTGACCATGTTCATCAGTTCGATCATGCACTATTTTACTATATTAGTCCAATTCTTTTTTTTTTTTTGATTTTTCTTATTCATTTTTCTTTTTTTTTTCTTTTTTTTTTACCTCAGCATCCGTGGTCTCCAGCTTTTCAATACGATGCAGCGCGGGGCCTAGGAGAGCGCAGATGTAAAGTAGCTGGACGTCGGACTGTAATTTGCCGGAAAGTCGAAGTGATCGCAAGTATTCGAGGAATAATGTGAATCCATCGAGGCTCGAGTAGTGCAATATGCTGTGAAAGAGAGTTAAGAAGGTATTCGGCTCGTTGGTGCTATAATTGTGCAGATTGAAGGTATAATCGTTGAAGATGTATGGGAAGATCATGGCCTTGCGGAAGCGCGCACTCATCGAGTCTTTGAGTACGGCTGTCGTTGTCAAATCCGGCAGCGATTGTGACATGACGTACTTGCCATTGGTGCGCTTGGGCACACTACAACGGATCTAATTCAAAAAAAAAATGACACAAAGAATGAGATAAAGAAAAGAAACAGGCAAAATCACAACGTTACAAGTCGACAAGGCTCCGACACCTCCAACAGATTGGCATCCGACATGATTATATGGTTCAGCTCTTCAAACACGGGTCGCAAGAACGTTTCAGGCGGCAGAGTCGAAATTAAAAGGCCGGCAGCGTGGATTGTCAAGGCAGACACACCAACAAATTGGGAACGTCGCAGCAAGGTGAGGTCCAAGATGCGCTTGATGACTTCCTTGGGGGGTATTGGCGTGATCATGATCTCCAGAGTGGCAATGGAGATTCCCTCAATTGCCGGGCTACCAATTTCACGGAAATGGCGCTGGGGAAGGTTGGCTTTACTCTTTGGCGCGCATTTCTGAGGGTTCATGTCTAAAAACAGGAGAATTAAGTGAGATGGCGCGCTCAAATTTGCCATTGAGTCTTACTTGTTGCCAATTTGCTCAGCACACGGTCAAAATAGTCGGTGTTGAACTTGGATCCATTGATGGCATCATCTTTGACGTACTCCACGGCCTCTGGAGCAATGTCGTATTGATCAAAGTCTACAGTGAGGGTAAAAGTTGAGCAAGTCTGACAAAACGCGTAAAAATAAAAAAATAAAAAAAGTTGCCTACCCAAGAGTCGAGCAATCCGCCTAATAATTCGTGGTTGATCCTTCAGCACTGGCGAAGAATGGTAGTAGAGGAGAATACTGCAGATGAAGGACAAGGGGTACTGATGATAATAAAAGAGATGTCCGTGTTTGTCCAGGACGTCCATAAGCAAGTCGGCCTGCTCGTGCTCAATGAGGTGGCCAATGAGGGACTCGAGACACGAGACAAAGTCGCTGATGACATTGGTGTAGTAGATGGGCATGGGCGTCTGAAGGGGTGGGTCCAAGTGCACATTTTCGCGCGGCCGTCCATTATCAAAGGCAAAGGCCTCAAATTGAAAGTATTCGGGATAGTGCTGATGATACTCCATAAGCTTGTCGAACCCATTCTCCTCGGTCCACGGGCGCCGGCTGAATTGTAATTGAGTCCATTTGTCCACACGCTGCTGGAGTTCGGTCGACTGAAGCAACAGATAACGCGCAATCTGGAACGCTTTGGCACCATGCGACGCGGTGCTGTTTGTGCTGAGCAAGCCCAAGAGAACGTCATTGAGGTTGATCCATTGGTACTTCCAGATCATCACATCGAGGAATTGGCAAGGCTATTATCGCCACCCCCAAAAAAAAATTGTAAATGATGATAGTCCTTTCTTTCAAGAGCACTTTTCATCCAGCTTACAATATTCAGAGACGGATACTGCATGGACATTGCATAATTGACGAAATCAAAGATGCATGTTGCCATTCGTGCAGGGGGGATACAAAGAAGTAGCTTGCGCACGCCTGTGTATCAAAAAAAAAAAAAAAAAGTGTGAGACCAATGGCTTTGGGTCCATTCGACACGCGGAGAGATGCGGACGTACTAGCCATGTGGAAGGAATTGAGTGTGCCACGTGCGATGGCAAACGACCAAAGGCAACACAAAATACGCGGCTGATTTTCCAAGGACGAAAAGTATTGCAACAGCGCAGATTCATTATCGGCGACGCCCTGCTCAAGGAACGTGATGAAGGTGTGGTTCCCTGTGACGAGCTGGTTGACGACACCCAGTGCGACAGCGGCGCGCGGCGACGCGTCCTGGTTTGCCGAGGATTCGCTTGTGTAAAAAGACAAGACAGCCTCAGGGAAGTACTTGAGCGTCTCCGGGGACCACTGCAATTGATGGTCGTACAAATGCGCAAGAACGCGGTGAATTTGCTCGGTTGTGATGTCGGCTTGGCCACGTGTTTTGATCAATCGGGCGATGATGCACACCATGGTGCGCGCCAGCTTTTCCGATTCGGCAAACCACACCACCTTTTCGCGATTGGGGTCATCCAGGGACCGGAGCAGCTTGACTTCCACTTGAGAGCGCTGCAGAAAAAAAAAAAGAAAAAAGAAAAAAGGATTAAAGACTGGTCTCTGCCATAGCGTGCACCACATTTGACTGTCATACCGTGTTGTTCAAAACAAACGATTCGAGCACTTGGTAGACTTGCCGATGATCCAAAGCCGAAATGGCGTAGCGCACGTAATGGAACATACCCACGGACATGGGCGAATATTTTAAGAAGCGGATGAAACGATAATTGATCAGCTGCAGGATCGTGTGCATCCATCGCATAGTCTGATCAGGAAGGCGCACATCCATCTGGTTTTCACCATTGTTGCTGTATTGCATCTTGATGATCTTGTCACAGCGACGCAATTTCTCGAAGATTTCACGAATCATAAGCTCGGCGCTACAAAAATAAAAAAAAAAGGACATGTTAATCTGTTGCAAGGGCCAGCTTGACGATCGCTTACGAGCATGGTGCGCTATAGAGCAACTTGTAGACGACATCCAGCACGTAAGGTGGGACACACGTGATGGTGGATGAGGAGATGCTGCCGCCTTGCTGCTGCTGCGTCGGATTGACGCCACCTGATGGCGATTGATACCGTGGGCCAAGCTCGCTGTCTAGCATCATCTTGTAGATCACTTGGAGGAGTCGCTGCTTGGCATTGATGCTGATCAGATCAAGAAGCTCGAAACTAATGGTGCCGCCCTTGACAAAAGTGGCTTCTGGGTGACCAAGAGTGCCAATATCTTGCATCGTCGGCACCATGTACACGTACAACGCATACGGCACGATATCTTGACGCAATTGGCTCTCACACGCGACGACGGTCATCTCTTGCATCGTCATGTTTTGGAAGAGCGTCGAATTGGTAGGCACATTGCTGTGGTAATGATTGCTAAAATACGCCTGAATCTGATAGCAGAGACCCGCGTACCGAAGAGATGCCGCTACGCCAGGATGTCTCTGTTTGATGTTGGTGATATCCTTGATGTGGTCTTTTTGAATGTTGATCTAAGCATAAAGAAAAAAAAACGTGAGATACTTTTGAGCACGATTTGCCACATTTATCTTACGGCACATTGCAGCGAGAGGTCGCGCAAGGAAAATCCATCCTTTCCAAAGATCTGGCCCTCATTGTAAAGCTTGACAAGTTTGCCAAAGAGGTGCTCATCGGTGTCAAAGTCTTTTTCAATCACATTAGTCGAGACGCGGTCAATGTCTGTTATAAAAGTGTGAGAAACAAGTATGCGATTGGCTATTTTTTTTGAGCATTTCGCTTACAAAATAGCTGCAAAAGAAGCCAAACAAGGCCATTGTCTTTGGTGATGTGATTTTTGGTGCCAGCAGGGTAGGGCTCATTGTCGTCGTCATAGACAAGGTTGTAAAAGTCGCTGAGGATGTCTTCATACGTAAAGAACCTGCATCAACGAGACGTGTTAATGCCAATTCACGTGTATCACGCCCATTGCGCAATGAAATAGGACTTACTCGGCTGAGACAAAGCTGTAAAGTTGGTCAGCTGTTTCCGTCATAAGCTCCCAGAGGTGCATGTTGCTAGGAATCACCATTTTGATCTCATCACTACGAGAAGGGACGCTGGGTGTGCCTTGAGGTGCACTTTTCGAAGCAGATGACCCTAAAACAAAAACAAAAGTCAACATCAAGTTGTATAAAAGCGAGAAAAAGACTTACCTTCCTGATTGCCTTGGGCGTTGTAGTGCTGGAGGCATTGGATGACGTCGTGTACTTTGGACACCATGGCTTTACGTATCAGCGTGGTGTCAAGTCCCGTCTGAGTGAGAGACATGGCGAGCTGTCTGAATTCATCCATTGAGGCACGTTGGAAGAGCATGTCGCGAAAGTGTGTCTGAATGTTGGTTGAATTGCCCTCTTTGACAAATTCAATCTGCACAAAAAGAAAAAAAATGTCCCCATTACAATTTTGCCCTTCAATGACAAATCCTGGCACCTCTTACCAAGTCGCCTTCAAACATATGATAGCTCGTTCTTGTGGTCAGATCGTTGAATTCATGACGGCGACTAAGCTGGGAAATCAAAGGCCAAGAAGCATCTAAAGAACTAGTCGATTAGCTCAGATCAAGAAATGTATCTTGGCTGGACGCACCTGGAGGCATCATGAGGAATGCGAGATGACGACGTCGCTTGCCAAGTTCATTGACAAACTTTTCCATTGTCCAATGGATGCTTTGCGCAAAGGTGCCGCGGACAAAATTGCCATACACGTCGGGCAACTACAAAAAAAAAAAAAAAAAGAGACAATATTTTTAGCTAAAAAAAAAAAAAAGCATGCGAGCAAAACAAGGACTCACGGCCAAGATAATATCATAATATTCCAAAACACCGGCGCCATCGCCTGAGGGACCGATCAGCAGCAAATTGATGAGCTCCTTGCCTCTATTGAGGCATTGGGCTTGAACAGTGGACAGGTTGGATGGGAGCGTGTTGATCTCGCGCAGAATATGCTTGATAATGTTGATAGCGATCATGGTCGGGATGCGCTCTAACAAGCGGTGGTCTTGCTGAATAGAAATGATTAGATAGCGGAGGGTCATGTTCCAAATGTTGGGATTCAGGATCGACGGTTGCGGCATGGCCACGGTTGACGTAGCGGTAAGGAAATGACCATAGAGCTCAGGGAACTATAGGAACAAATATATGAGTCCACTCGTTGCTTTTGCCCTGTTTCTCCTTGTTTTGTACCGAATAGATCACGTCATAATAAGAGACGGTGCCAACAGAGCTGGGACGCCCATTGTCGGCGGGACGTCGGAGAGAATAAGAAGAAGGGGTGAATTGCAAAACATTTTCTGTGCGGACCAAGAAGATATCGAGCAGCTCGCCGCCAACGTCGAAGCAAGACTGTTCCAACGAGGTGACATTGTCGGGTGGCAGGCGCGTGATTTCGAGAAGAATGTGCTTGATGATGCCTAGAATGACGGGGGTAGTGATGCCGGCATTGTAGAGATGGATAGTCGCATTGTTGCGCAGACAAGAGATCATGAATTGGATGGTGATGATCCAGGCGGATTGCTGCATAACAGGGTTGACCTGTTGGAAAGAGCGCAGCGAAAGAGTAAGAGTGAGATCCTCGAGCACCTGGCCGAGCGGGAACAGAGTAGATTTGGCAGTATTGGGGGCATGTGTATGCGCTGGGTGCTGAGGAGTGATCGGATACACGCGTAAAAGGTGATGCAGGAATTTTAGCAGGCGCACCGTCTTGGACAAGGAGAATGGCGGCTCGCGGTACTTGAGAATGATCACTTTCAGGTGCTCAGACTATAGAAAAAATGCTTTTAAGCATCGCTTCCCCATCCATTCACTCTCAATTTACTTACCAAGCTGCCATATTGAGCTGCACGCGCAAATTCAGCTACCAGGCCGTCGTAGTCAAGGTGCGACGTGTGCAGGGACACTGGTAGTGCTGAGCTGTCATAGACAGACGTGTCGCCTTTCAGACCGGGATGAAGCAGCTGCAGTCGTCGTCGCTTATAGTTCTGTCGGCTAAACATCCTGTAAAAAAGAAACAGAACGCGTCAAACACGCTTTTCTGAGTGCCAGACAGGCCGCTCTATGCAGGGTCATTACCCATGGTGTTGCAGCAACCCGTTGTCTTGAGCAGACTACGACCAAATAAAAAAAACAAGACATTAGCTGCACTTGTGCGCACATACGAGAAGCCTGGCACTATCTCTATGTCTTACCAAAGGGAAGTTGTCCTGAGCCTCAGAGAACAGCCTGGATATCACTGTGCGAAGCGACTCCATGTTTCAAAACAGAGCTCACAAAAAGGAACAAGGAGAAGAAAGGGGAGGGCCAAAAAAAAAAAAAAAAAAAAACTACATTTGATTGTCCGCTCTCTTTTCTCCCTCCCCCTCTCTCTCCTCTCTTTCACCTTATTTATTTTTTGCTCTTGTTCCCATGCCTCGTTCCGTATCCCCAGATAGTATGCGCGAATCGCGACGATCGTATGGTCGCCGCGACGAGTATCGTGATAGGCATCGCGATGACCATCGTGACGACCGCCGCGACAGCCGCCGCGATCGCTACTCAGATGACAGAAAGAGCCGGTACAATGACGACCGCCGAGCCCGCGACCATGATCGCAATGACCGACGTGAAGGAAGACCTAATCGGCGCCGCCGGGATGATGAGCAATTCATTTTTGATAGCATTCCTGGAGCACCTCCAAAGGAGGATGGCGAAACCTTTTTTGAATAGTAAGTGAAGGTTTGAGGGCAATTGGCAATTGGCAATTCGGATGCATGACACTTTTTTTTTTTCTTACTAGCCGTCGACGCGTCCGTGATAGCAGCCATCTGACGATTTGGGTGGATCACGCGCCGGGTGCCAAGGAATCGGGCAGCAGCGACAATGAGGCGTCGGATGATAATGCGTCGTCGGCAAGCGATACGGACAGCGAGGAAGAAGAGCGCCGCCGCCGACGACGAAAGAGAAAACACGCAGACAAGCGCAAGGAGCATAGGCACCGCGATCGAAAGCGATCCAAACGAAGCAAGCGCAAGCATGATGACGCGTCGTCAGCTTCCGAAGGCGAGTCTGAGTCTGACCATGGCACAGCGACACGCGAGCGTGCGCCGAAACAAGTGGCCTTGCCTGCCAATTTGGATGCCGCCGATCTCTGGGTGGAAAAGAAGACAGAATTGCCCGATGACCGCACGACCGTCGGCCCAGCACCCATGCCAATGGATGAACAGGATGACGAACGAGCGTAAGTCCACTGCTTTGCGCGACTCATGGCCAAAAACAAACTCATTTCTCTTTTTCTTTTTCTTCTTGTCATTTTTGTAGATACGGGTCTGCGCTGCTGCCTGGTGAAGGGTCTGCCATGGCTGCCTACGTGAAAGAAGGAAAACGTATTCCTCGACGTGGTGAAATTGGTCTTTCAGGAGACCAGATTGCTGATTATGAGACGGCGGGCTATGTGATGAGCGGCAGCAGGTAAGTCTTGCTCTTTTAAACCTTTTTTTTTGTAAAACTAACAATATTGCTTCTTTTAGGCACCGTCGCATGAATGCAGTCCGTCTACGCAAGGAAAACCAGGTCATCTCGGCTGAGGAGAAACGCCAGCTGCTGCAACACGCCCAGGAGCAAAGGATGAAACGCGAAAATGACATCATCTCTGAGTTTAGAGAAATTGTAGGCGAAAAGTTCAAAAAGAGTGAATAAATCGACACGCAATGTCTGTTTTATACATCAACAAGGGAGAAGAAAATCATGGGATTAACTTTTGAGACGAGAATGAAGCTTGAGGAAACAGCTGCGCCAAAGATTTAAGCATCGCGAGCACGCCAAACATCGCAAGATTTTGGATCACTCACACGCCGACAAGTATCTTGCTTCTGTGCGAAAGTCAAAAGGATCATCCTATTTTCGATATTACACTCTCAACGTCACTTGCCCGGCATGCACACACCCCTGCACCTTCGGTGCCAACCTCGGTCAGTTTTCGCCAACTTTAGTGCCGGCGCATTCCAACAAAATCACCTCACTTCTCATGCAAACCTGATTCTCACTTTTGTTTGCAAGGACACGACCCTCTCAACATACGCGCAGCCAACGCCACTTATCCCCTTTCGAAACGCCCTCGTGATCCACCAGTGTTGTCAACCCTTGTTGGACCATGCTCTCGGCGTTCGTTTCAAAAAAAAAAAAAAGAAAACAAAAGAATCGTTTTATTTTTTTCCCTCGCCGCACCACGCTCGATGGACGCCCAATTCACATGTCATTCATGGCCCCCCGTTGCGACGCGTAGGCCATAATCTCACTCCAGCAATCCCGAAGCATCAAAATGTATAAAAGGTGGTGTCATAGTCCTCAACGTTCATTTGTCTCCTTAATCTCGTCCACATATTTTTTTGTTTCTCCCTCTTTCTTTCTTGCTTGGCTCTGTCAATAAACGCTCCACATTTGTCATGGGCTCATGGCTTTGTCGCCCGCGCCTTCCGCTCCACCCGCTCTACCCGCTCCTAAGCTCTATGAATATTTTTAAATTGAATTTTGACATTTACCGCAGCAATTGCTGCGGATTGGCGATCAATGCCAGGCCTGCTGGGCAAAGCACAAAGCCTGACACATACAGTACAGTAGGTACAGTACTGTAGCTTGGGGTTTACCGTAACTTTTTGCATGTCAGGTCCCGGACCCGAACTGACATAGTAAGGGCCCAGTTCTATGGGTGTCCCTGGCGTGAATTCGTAGTACAACATGTTATTTATATAAAATAGAAGATGGAGGAGTAAAAATACCGTAATAGAGAGAAAAAGAGGAGGGATGGGAAAAGTTGTCAGGTGTAAAGAAAAGAACGAGAGGTCGCTTGACAATTACTCCTTTTATAATTTCATCGATTTTTTCTTTTCTTCACACCGCGACCATATTGGATCTTGCTCCGAGATCGAGACTCGGAGGCCGCCATCGGGAACGTTCTCAGGCCATTCGAGTTGATGCCGCCTGACGAATCCACCTACAGTAGAACTGTTCAGTATGTTCCACGAAATCTAATTTGGACTTTTGGAGATCTCAAACCTTAATTTTTGCAAAAAAGAACTTGCCCACCAAAGTAAGCAATTTTCTCAGTTGATCGCCGTTTATGCGTCACGCGGCGGCATTGAGCTCTTTTTTCGCGTTCTCTGACGTTACACAAAGTTCAGCGACGCCTTTTATCGACCCACCAGCTACACATCACCAATAACAACGTTTCAAGTCACTCGCCCGGGTACGAAAACGATGCCGGACAATGCTATTATGGAGGTGCTCCCCGACGACGGGGAGCTCTCATGGTCCATGGTAGCGGCCAGGGGCCGCTCCAAGGTTACTGTTCCCCATTCTCTGAACAGAAATGACAACAATGGAATGAATGAACGACTCGAGCACGCCGTCATTTACGAGACTCCAGACATTCAACAAAAGTGGCTCACGCAGCGTGCGGCTGCGATTCTGCAGAACACTTTGCGACCTGATAGTGTGGTTTTCGAGTTCCAAGCCAACAAGGACTTTGCCCACCACACGGGCGCCTATAAGCTGCTGGTTCCGAAGCTTGGAGGACCTCTGGAAGGAAATGGTCAATGGTGCACGTCCAATTTCCCGATTTGGAAATACAGTAGCACTAGACCGCCGGAGTTGATCATCGCGTCAAGTTTGAGGATGACTCCACCAATGTCAAGGCGGTGACCGAAGGGTTCACCCACAACGGAGTATTGTACAAAGCCGTGCCTTCCAAAGTCAATCAAGAGGGTTCCCGCCTTCAGAATGTCATGCTTAGCCAATTGCCGCCTAACTTGACGACGAAGGCCCTGGAGGAAGGACTACGCCAATCATTGCGCTACTGTATTTCGGCCTGTCGTGTCTCGTATCCGCCAGACCACCAATCAAGGATACAGTAAATTATAGGTAGGCTGTTGTTGTCACGCTGGAGGCTGGACACCACCCCCGAAGAAGATGGAGTTGAATGGAAAGAACTGTCGCGAATCATCTATCTGGAGATGTGGGGCATGGTGGTCCCAGCATCCTCCTATACAGTACTGTAGGGGTGCCAAGGCCATCTGCTTCATGTGCCGCCAAGAAGGACATCTGAAGAGGGAATGCCCCAAGTAGTGGAAGTGTATCACTTGCTGTCATGACCCGATCACCAAAAGCAGGGAATTTCGCGGGCCAATAGGCGGGCAACAAGCGAAGCAAAGGCAGGGGGCGGCTTATTTAGAACAAAAGAGATGACTTTTATCAATTGGGCAACAACAAAGGGAGCCAAGAAAGAATAGCAAGGACAAGGGGGGAGCAAGAGAGAGAGAGCAAGCGAGGAGAGAAGAGAGGGAATTGACGAGAGTGTTTCGACGTGTTGAAACAGATAAGGGGAAAAGGGAAAGTGAGGATGGGAGAATCCTTAAATACTTTTCGAGCCCCTGAAAATTAAGGGGTAAAATAAGCAGACAAAATAAGGAGGCAAAATAGGGAGACAAAATAAGGAGGCAAAATAGGGAGACAAAGATAGGAGAGAGGAATTGCACCTGCTATGGCAGGATCATGACACTTGCTAGGTACAGTACAAGTGCCGGGGCACCGGCTCCCCAGCCGACGTTCCACCTGAAAACTTTGTCTCTATCTGCAGCAACGCCATCAACTCCAGTTGGGCCATCCACTGGAGATTCATCTTCACCCCTCGACCTGGCTCTGTGTTCCAACCGTCGGACATCCAGATGACATTGATAGAATTATTATATGATAATTATGAAATATTACAGTATTATTAAAGTACCCTTTTTGTAGTATACAAAGAAAAGTTCATGCGTCACGCTGCTTTGGGGATTTTTCTTACTTCTTACCGGTAGTAGGTACAGTAGTAGGTTGTTGGGGCGACCTGCCATTTTGTCTGCCAGTAGCAAATTGTCGGAGTTACCTGTTTGGGATGCATTGATTACTCGGAGTTCGAAAACTCCCAAATTAGGCATTTCTTGAAGATGAGATGTGTGACGTGTGACGCCTGTGACCCCTGGATTTTTTCAAAAGTGGGTGTCACGATCCAATTCGTGAGCATTGTCCACAACTCTTTTTTTTTTCTTGCTCCCTTTCGTTCCTTTTTGTTTCCAGTCCTTCTCTTTTCCTTTGGCCGCCGCCCAATTCCAACACCATCATCTGGCCATGGCTCGTGGCTTTCAAACGCACTCTCTCACAAGTCTGTAGCTGCTTTCCCCATCGAGCAATGGCCGATCATCTTCTCCTTTGCCCCGCTTTTTCTCCTTTTGCTGCGCCGCTGGAATCTCGATCTGTCTGTGCGCCAAGGCTGCAGACCAATTGGCCTTGTCGCACATAAAAGACCCGCCACTTTCCTTTCCCCTTTTTTTTCCTTTCTTTTTTTTCTTCACCCTTTCAACACCGTTTCTCCTCCTCTGAACCCCCCTCTTGCCGCTACAATAAAACTCCCTTGTTTGTCCCCAATATCAATATGCGTCCTACTAAGAGAGTCTCCGAGCGCCCTGCCCGTCACATCCGTGGTGCCGCCTCACGCCTCACGCAGCAACGACCACACCGCGAACGTCTTGTCGCGCGGGCCGCCGACAAGACCCGTCGCCATCCCACTATGCGCTCCGTGCTCTCTCCGCGTACAGTAGCTAGAATTTTGCGTGGTAAAGTTAGAATTCGTCACCCGACCCCACTTATACTCAGGGTTTGGTCAATAATGATGAAGCTGAAAATGGCGTTTTATATGTTTTCAAGGGCGTAGAATCTCCTGGCGGTGTTTAAATTACATGTCCAATTGCAGGTTTTTGAGTACTTAGAGATCTGGCTCAAATGCTGCAGTTTGCTCTAATGGAAGTACCTCAAAACTTGCTTGAATCGCTATTTTGCCATACGACATTTCGGCCCGATTTTGATTTTTGGCAGTAAATGCGTGATTTTTCGTGTTTTTACTAAGAGAGCACGGCTCGAAAGTAACACCATTCGATTCCAAATCAAATTTTACATCCAGGGGCGACGCTTTGTAACCTCTACAGTAAGAGCAATTTCGGGGCGTCTTGTTAGGCCCCCCAGATCCGCAGCACAGATTGCAGATCACTCTATTTTATTTTTCTTTTCTTACGCGCTCGCTGCGCCATCTCTGATCTAGATGACGCTCCTCGCGCTTCCATAGACCTTTCTAAACGCCCATCTTTCCATCTACCTTTCCAAACGCCCACATTCCATCTTGTACGTTCCAAAAGGTCAAAACGCCAATCATGACCCATACAAAACGCCCATCTACAATTGCCAAGACGCGATGGACCATTCCAGATCGAAACATCCAAATAGACGCGTCTTGCCGCAGGCTTCATATTAGAATATTCCCTTAATTTCAAAACTATAAAAGGACACCCGCTTTGCGGATGTCCTTCCCCTTTTTCCCTTACCGTTCTCATCTGTTCTTCCCAATTGCTCCCCCTCTTGCTTACTCAATAAACCATATTCATGTCGCCACAAATCAAGGAAGAGACGATCGATGTTGCTACCAACGGTATGGCCGACCCCGGCCATGACAGCATGAGAACGGTAAACTTCAATGCTGGCTCGACCCCGTTCCACCATTGGACCACGACATACGAAACCGACGAGGACGAGACCTCCACCGACTCGGAGGACGCGGCAATGGACCAAGGTGACGATAGCAAGGACCAACACGAAGACTTGTCCGCGTTTGACACGACGACGATTGCGCCTCAGTCCGTCATTGACGACGACACGCTTCGTTTCCGCACCTACATAGTGGACATGTTTGTCCACGGCCGGGTCAGCCTGCCAGCATTCACGGCGTACGAAATCGCCCTGGAAACGGTCCAACTGATCAGCGACCGTTTGGAAGAAGTCGCCCAACGCCTGGGCAGCGACTCTGCCTCGCCCGACGAAATTGAGCGCCTTGGGCTCGGGGCGCGAGCCTACAAAGGCATCTCGGACGCCGCTCTGACGGAGCTCGCCAAGGCGGCCCAATGGGCATTGAACGATATCGACGCCCACGCGCGCGCCTGCAGCCGCCCCACTTGGACGGCCTAGTCGGTTCACCCCGCAAGCAGCAAAAAAAAAAAAATCACGCCACGACGACTAGCCAGCTGCAGCCACGCACGAGTATCATACTGTAGAACAATGCAAACATTTTTTCCCCTTGTTGTCCCAATTTTGCAATTTACGTATTAAATTGCGCCCACCGCATCGTTGTTCCAAAGAAAAATCTGATAAGACCTCATCCAAGTTACGTTACACCAGGAGATCGCGATCAATTCCTTCCAAAATGAAAAATCTGATAAAATCCTCCACCACTGAAAGAAAAAAGGATCTTTCCACTCGATCTGCCGCAGTGATCTGCCGCAGTTGCCGCAGTTGCCTGTCGCAGTTGCCAGCAATTCCACGTAGAAACATCTAAAACCACGGCACCAAAAGATATAAAAGGAGACACCCAAGATCAAAAAAAGAAATCTCCAAGCAACGAATCTCCAACGCAATCAAGCTCCAAGACAACCAATTCAATTCAAGACAATCTCCAACTTTCCAAGACAAAATAGCAGCATCAATTCCAAGAATCAAGACAATCAAATCAACATCAAGACAACAAAACGCCCAATTTTCCTCGTGTTCGTGTATCCCCAGCCTATAAGTGTATAGGTTCCGTTTTTTCCTTAGTTCCACGTTCCAAGACAGCTCCCAAGCTCGTGCCTCCTTGTTTCCCCTGCAGCGTTTCTGCACGCTTCCTAGTTTTTTTATTTTTCCTGTATCTTTAGCACGGACGCTAAAAGACCACGTTTCCACCCACGCATTTTACCCCTGAATTTACCAAACGCCCACACACGCACACCGCCAGGTTACACCACCGATTCAAACTCCACTTACACAGACAAAACAAATCCCACTGCCCTGAGACAAAAAAAAAAAAAAAGGACAACCCCCTTTCTACCCCACTTACCCTAGAGACACACAACGACAAAATATTCACACCCAAGCGACCCACCGCACCAAAAACATTGTAACACACCCAAAAAGAACCAAATAACCTGCTTTTCCTTTTTTCCTCTAGCACAACCTTACCCACATCCAATTCAACATGATGGAAGATACCAACATGGACCACCCCTTGCGCAATGATGACGACTCGACGTCACCACGAATTGACATGCACGGCGAGATTCTTTCACTTGCAAACCAAGTCGCGGAAGTTAGAAACTTCCTAAATCATCATCTTGTCACCCCCCAGACCATACAAGAAATCGTAGATCGCACTAGCACCGACGTACCGTAGGCAACATGTTTGCACAACAAAACAACGCGTCTGCCGCCTCCGCGGCCCCTGCTCGCTCAAAAAAGGAACCAAGAATGGCCGATCCCGACTTTTTCTATGGTGATCGACGCCACGCTAAGAATTTCATCATAAAATGCACACTGGTTTTCAGCTCACAGCCCGAGAGATACGCCACAGACGCTCAAAAAGTTTGCTATTCCATGAGTTTGATGAGAGGAATCGCTTTTTCATGGTGTACCACGCTTTTGAACAAAAAAGACTCCAACGTGCTGAGCGATTTTGAGACTTTCACGGTTG
The DNA here is from genome assembly GCA_025201375.1 of Gongronella butleri. Classification (NCBI taxonomy): domain Eukaryota; kingdom Fungi; phylum Mucoromycota; class Mucoromycetes; order Mucorales; family Cunninghamellaceae; genus Gongronella; species Gongronella butleri. Next base: position 306,385 of record JAIWZP010000007.1, read on the forward strand.
AATTTTTCCGCACGTTCGGCGACCCTGATGTCAAATCCAATTCTCTTAACAAAATGATGAACATGCGTCAACGTGGACGCTCAGCCACGTCATACGCGACAGATTTCCGTCAAGTTGCAGCAGAGTTAGATTGGAACGACTCGGCTTTTGCCGGTGCCTACTACTCTGGCCTTGATTCTGCACTAAAAGATGAGCTTTGCACACGCGATCGACCTGAGACTTTAGATGAATTGATCGAGTTGAACATAAAACTGGACAATCGGCTTTTTGAACGCAAACAAGAACGCCACTACAAAGCCTCACGTAGCAACCCAATTCAACCACGCTCCCATTATCCTCAAAGATCATCAAATTTCTCTCGAAACAACCATTCAAGCACACGTTCATCTTACACAGGTCCAATGCCAATGGATCTCGATGCCACTCATTTTCAACGAAACAACGATTACCAAAACAACAACAGATCGTTCAGATCCAACTCTGAAGGCTCCAAGATCACGCCCAGTGAACGTGAGTATCGCATGAAAAATAATTTGTGCCTATATTGTAGCAAAAAAGGACACCGACGGGTCAATTGCCCTGTACGACCCAATACCACAACACCCAATGCGTACAAAAATGCATCCGCAACCACGCAACCGCATAAAAAACGCGTTTCGCCCACTCACAATCACACGGTGGCTGGCGCCACCATGGCAAACTCTTATTTTGCGATCGGTGCAACCGCACCCACCACAAACGATGCAACACCAAAACCCGATGACGACGATTCCGACAGCTGGTACGAAGCACCCAGCGATATCGACACCGAAATCGACGAAATTTCGGAAACAGAGGACGAAACGCATGAAGCGGGAGATGAAACACACGAAACACGCTCAGTCCATGACGAAACAACGCGCACAGACGCGTCCGATGACGAGCAATCTGACATCGCGTGTTCCACACCGCACCCTAGCAACTCAAATTCGCCATACATTGAAGCGGTCCCCGACGAAGATGAAAGCGATGTACCCGATGACTCGCATTTTCTTGAAAATCCATCAGCTGACGACGCACAAAACGACTTTACCGGTGCTGTGTGTCACCTCACCCTGCCGATCAACATATCCTTTGGCGACACAAGTTTCAATGTAACTGCCTTGTGCGACACAGGCGCACATTCTTGTTTTTTATCCCTAGATCTCGTAAAACGATTCAACATCCCAATTGATGAATTGCAAGAACCGATCCCAATTTCGACCATCGACGGTGTCATGGTCGACAGAAACAAAGTGAAGTTCAAAACAGCTCCAATTTCCCTCACCGTGGAAAATCACCCCACCGAAAAAGCAGCTTTCAATGTTCTGCCCAAAATGATCTACCCTGTCGTGCTCGGCACCCCATGGTGCAAAGCGCACGAACCACTGGTATTTTCATGGTCAAAAAAACACGGTGCTCACGCAAGACACCGATTGGCACATGGTCAAAAAAGAAATTGTCGATCCAGATTCAGAGGATTCATCACACCTAATCGAATTTTACGCGAATCCGGCTGAATGGAGCGCAAATTCCACCAACGCAGCGCAACCCGACGCGCAAAACACCATCACCACCACCACGCAAAAAAATCACGGATGACAATTTTGACGTTTCGTCATTTTTTGGCAATTTTGACGACGACGATCCAAACACATCGGATGACGTCGATCTAAATTTGCTACCCAAAAAATACCACCGATTTCGGGACGTGTTTAGCAAAGCCAAAGCTAACATTTTACCAGCGCATCGCAAATACGATTTGGAAATCCCGCTGAAACCAAACACGACACCACCTTTTGGCGCGATTTACAACTTGTCAGTCGACGAACAAAAGGAACTAAAAGAGTTCGTCGAAGAAAACCTCGCCCGTGGTTTCATCCGACATAGCAAGAGTCCAGCTGGCGCACCTGTACTTTTTGTCAAAAAGAAAGATGGCAGCCTCCGCCTCTGTGTAGATTATCGAGGATTGAACGCCATCACGATCAAAAATCGCTACCCATTGCCCCTAATCGGCTCACTTATGGAGCAGATGGCTAAAGCCCGGATTTTTTCTAAAGCAGATTTGAGGGGAGCTTACAATCTGCTGCGCGTAAAAGAAGAGGATTGCTGGAAGACGGCGTTCCGCACGAGATACGGCCACTTTGAAACATTAGTGGTTCCTTATGGCCTAAGTGGAGCTCCCGGTGCCTTCATGCATATGGTCAATGACATCCTACACGACGCGCTAGATGTTTACGCAGTCGCGTACCTCGATGACGTGCTCATCTTCTCACCAGATCAAGAGTCTCACGACAAACACGTCGCTGCAATTCTGCAAAAATTCAGAGAAAATGGCCTGTATGCAAAGATCGAAAAAATGTGAATTTGATCGAGATCGAATCGAGTTTCTCCGGTCACATCATCTCACACAAAGGCCTCGAAATGGATCCCGCCAAGATCAAGGCAATTCAAGACTGGGAAAGCACCAACTTGCGTGAAAGATGTGCAAACTTTCCTGGGATTCAGCAACTATTACAAAAAATTCATTCCCGACTATTCAAAAATAGCGGTACCGCTCACAGACTCCTCCAAACAAAGGAAAAATGCACCAAAATCATTTTATTGGGACGAATCGGCACAGCAAGCATTTGACGAATTGAAAAACGATTTTGCTCAGCACCGATCATACAACACCCAAACCAGAAAACCATTTTTTCTAGAGGACCGATGCAAGTGATTTTGCCATTGGCGCTGTATTGTACCAAACTGGCACGACGACGATCAATTACACCCCGTGGCATACTACTCGCGAAAATTTAAACCGCCGAAATGAATTATCCAATTTACGACAAAGAATTGGCAGCTGTGATCTCAGCACTTGACCAATTCCGCCACTTGCTCATGTCAACAAACGAGCCTGTCACATCTACACGGATCATAAAAATTTGGAGTACTTCACTAGACGCGACGCTTAAATCGACGACAAGCGCGCTGGTCCCTATTTTTGGCAGATTTTAATTTCAAAATCACATACCGCCCGGGACAACTCCAGTCACAACCAGACGCACTCTCTCGACAGCCAGCGTTGAAGCCTAAAGAGGGAGATAATGAATACGACATGCAAATCAGACCCTACTCAAACCAAGCCATTTTGCATTTATGGCGACAAGCGACGAAAAAAATGACCTAATCGCGAAAATCAAAGATGCAATGCAGCCGACGCGCTCGCAAAGTCATTCTTTGCTAAAACAGACGAAGAAAAAACCAAAACCCCTTTTACAATTCACAATGGACTCATTTACACCAAGAAAAACAAGCAATTGTACGCACCAGAGCCTGTTAGGTTAGAAATCCTGAAGCAACGACACGATGCAAAATTAGCAGGACACTTTGGAATCAAAAAGACAACAGAGCTTTGCAAAAGAGCGTACTGGTGGCCAAATATTCGCAGGTTTGTCACAGATTACATCAAAACATGCAATGTTTGCTCGCGTGCAAAGACATCACATAGAGCGAAATCAGGTGAGCTTCAACCGCTACCTGTACCAGACAACCCTGGCAAGCCATTTCAATGGATTTCATCACCGATCTACCTGAATCGCAAGGTTTGACAGCATTTTCGTCATTGTAGACAGATTGACAAAAATGGCGCACTTTGTACCTTGTTTGAAGACAACCACCGCAAATCAAGCATCCAACCTTTACATCAACAACGTGCTCAGGCTACACGGCGTCCTGAAAATATAGTTTCAGATCGCGGTCCACAATTCACCTCGAGATTCTGGAAATCCTTTAATCAAGCGCTTGGCACGACTTTATCGCTCTCATCCGGACACCACCCCGAAACTGATGGTCAAACAGAATCATTAATTCAGTCCTTGAGCAATACTTACGATGCTACACGAATTACAATCAAAACGACTGGGTATCATTATTACCACTAGCAGAATTTGCATACAATAATTCAAATCACTCGAGCACAAAGGCAACCCCTTTCTTTGCCAACTATGGATACCACCCCACAATGGATCTCTTTCTCGACGCACCAATCGAAAACGAAACAGCGCTCGACAAAGCAAAAATAATGGAAGAAATTACAAATCAGCTCAGAAAAAACATGTCTGACGCACAAGAAAATTACAAAAAATTCGCAGATCGACACAGATCACCTGCACCAAATTATACTATTGGCGACCAAGTGTGGCTAAGGACCACAAACCTCCGCACCACTCGCCCTTGCAGAAAATTGGATCACAAAAAATTAGGACCATTCCCAATTGTCGAAAAAATCAACAACGTGGCTTTCCGCATCAAACTGCCCCCACACATGAAGGCCCACAACGTGTTTCACGTCAGTCTCCTCGAACCCGCCACAAAAAACGCGCTTTCGACGCGTCACCAGGCGCCACCAGACCCCGTTTACCTTGAAGACGACGTTCCAGAATATGTAATCGAATCAGTACTTGACCATAGGAAACGACGCGGTCAAATCCAATATCTGGTGCAATGGCAAGGCTTTGGACCCGAGGACAACACATGGGAACCCATCTCGTCTTTTGCACAAGACAGTGACACCATCAACGAGCCCTTGGAACGTTATAAAAGGACACACCAACTTCTTTCTCCCCGACGACGACCTCGGCGCGTACGACGCGCCTAGGAGGGAGGTGATGTTAGGCCCCCCAGATCCGCAGCACAGATTGCAGATCACTCTATTTTATTTTTCTTTTCTTACGCGCTCGCTGCGCCATCTCTGATCTAGATGACGCTCCTCGCGCTTCCATAGACCTTTCTAAACGCCCATCTTTCCATCTACCTTTCCAAACGCCCACATTCCATCTTGTACGTTCCAAAAGGTCAAAACGCCAATCATGACCCATACAAAACGCCCATCTACAATTGCCAAGACGCGATGGACCATTCCAGATCGAAACATCCAAATAGACGCGTTTTGCCGCAGGCTTCATATTAGAATATTCCCTTAATTTCAAAACTATAAAAGGACACCCGCTTTGCGGATGTCCTTCCCCTTTTTCCCTTACCGTTCTCATCTGTTCTTCCCAATTGCTCCCCCTCTTGCTTACTCAATAAACCATATTCATGTCGCCACAAATCAAGGAAGAGACGATCGATGTTGCTACCAACGGTATGGCCGACCCCGGCCATGACACGTCTAGCAAGAGATTAAAACGTCTTGCCAGCCAAATACTTTACTACGCAAAATTATAGCTACCGTAGGCTGCTCTCTCCCGAGACTCTGGCCCGTTGGGCCCCAACACCACAAGAGGACGGTCCAGCAGAGGATCGTCACAGTGGGTTTAATGTTTAAGGAAAAAATTTCGCTGAATTCAATGCAGCTACAGAGCTACTGTATTTTGAGCGGGATCGGCCTATCATAAAGAGAAACGTAACACAAGGTGAGTATATTTAGATATTAAAGAAACAACCAATCACAATTAAGCGGGATTTAAAATCAAAAGGATATGTGTTACCAAATATAGTACAACTTCTGAGTTTTAAAAAGAATTTAAAATAAAAACAAAATTTAAAATCAATGTTAAAATCAAGATGTTAAAAAAACAAAAAACCATTCAAATACGGTATTAGAAAATTAAAACGTTCTCAAAGTACGGTACAAACAGTACAGTAGCAGCAGCAGAAGAGCAGATAGCGAGAAAAATGCAACATTTAGAACAGTAGGACAATCTTGAATTCTTGAGGTTTTTGGGATTTGCGGGCTGAAAAAAAAATCTGGCGGACGCGCGGAGCCGCGGACGGCGGACCCATCCCGCGCACAGGCGAAGAGGCTATACGCGATACTGTAGTTCTTTTATACCGGTAGTTCATGCTTGGGCCATGGACCGCTTGACGCAACTTTCATCTTCTGCGGGCAGGTACAGTAGGCTGTAATTTTTTTTCTGGAGGCGCAACACGCAACAAGCCCGTAAAGGTTTGAAAAACACTCTTTGTCGTTTTTCAAAGGCAAATGTATAATTTTTAAAGTGATGATGTACTGTAGGTACAGATGATAGTACCGGTACTATATACAGTAGCATCACGCTACTGCTGCTGCTGCATCCTGCATGCATTGAAGAATGGAAATGACTGCATGGCATCATGGGCCAGTCACTATCCACTGAGTTTGAAGGTTGGACGGATCAAAGCATCAACAAAAGTCGCAAACTCGACTTTTCATAAAGTTTTACAGTATTTACTGTATGTGATGTGTAGACAGAAAAAAAATAAAATAAAATTGATGGTACAGGACCAGAGAGAGATATGAGATCAAGGGGCGGTTCTTTATTAGAAAACCCGGTGTCTACTTATGTATACTATTCAGCTAGCCAGGGCGGGTTACACAATCTATTTACTATACGCATTGTTTCACAGCCCATTGACACTCAATTCTTCCTGTCCAATGCCACTGACATGACACTGTATCATAATCGTGCGTCCCCGATCTACAGTATGATATCATATCCGTATCATATTGTCTAAAGACACGCAAGTACTAAAAACAACAATAAAAACATCACTAGGGTATAGTAGGAGCGTAGGACTGTTTGCCGAAATTGCGGAAGTATCGTGCGTATTGTCTTTAGTACACATATTTGACAAGATGATATCTAATGTAAAAGGCAAGTAGGCTACAAAGACATTGGATGAACAGCAAAACGAGAGTCAGAGTTCGTTCGGGAATGGGCCCCGTGTAGGTGAGCACGAGATTGATGAGCGTGAGGTTGTTGCACTCGATGATCCGATTCTTGTCGTCCTTGCGCACCACCTTGAGAAGGCCAAGGTATTTTAAAATATTGAGCATGAGCTGGCCAAGCTTGGAGATCGGCTTGCGATCCTCGTTCAGCTTCATGGTCGAGAACTGTAGCACGGTGCGCCCATTGTCCAGTGTCACGGGCCGCGGCATCCGGTGACGGGGGCACTCGACGAAGCGGAATACTTGTGGGCACGAGTACAAAAAGTTAAACGCCTGGGGAATGAAGAATAACACGAGCGTCTTGGAAAAGTGGCCAAGGATACCAACGACCGCAAATGTCATGCCCGCAAAGTAACAGTACGTGTCGCCCACAAACACTCGTGCAGGGAACCTAAAAAAAAATACGCGATGTGTTCAGCAAAACAAATTTGCCTTTTTTTTTTTTTGTGTGTGTACCAATTGTAATAAAGCAAGCCCAGAGTCACACCCGTGAATGGCAGCATAAAGTACAGGCTGAAAAGATGAACTTCGACGCTCGTGCGATCCGGGTTGTTGTAGATGAAGAGGCAATCGTTGATGATGACGGACACAGCAATGACAAGTGATTGGCCCGCCTCAATGCCATTGATGCCCGCAAGGATATTGATGCTGTGCGTGCAAAAAATGATCAAGCAGAGCATATACACATAATACAAGAAGCCTAAGGCGCGCACATGCGTGAGTCGACGCGCTCTTTTTTTTTTTTTTTTTTTTTTTTTTTTTTTACCGAGCTGCACAATGTCGCCCATCCAGGGCCTCAGTTGCAACGGCACGACAATATACGTGACACCAAAACTTGTGTAATAGATCACGAGCAGTGGGATGCCTGCAATTGCGGGAAACCAAACTTTGTATCGCCAGCGCACGTCCAAAATGTCATCGGCAAAGCCCAGGAGCACCATCGATTGGATGGCCAAGATTGCAGACAGAATCTCGCCGAGCTGGAAGCCGTCAATGCATCTGCAATGAGTAATGGGATGGTCCAGCACGCTTTTACGCATTATTTAAACATCATTTTACCTTGTGGTAGGGGAATGTGCCCAAGCTGGGCAGCTCTTCGTGAACGAGCGAGATGCCGTCGCCGTCAAACCACTCAACAAAAGGCACCGGAATAAAGAGAATGATCGCAATTAGGTAGATGATGGCTGTGGGAAGGCCCATGGTCTCTGGTCTTGCGAAATAACGGAAAAAAAAGGTCAGATTGCGGTGTGCTTTCGTGCAATTGCCAATTCAGCTTACATCGTCGGTCGATTTGGCTTTAGAATATCGACGCCAGTAATTCGCGACTTGACAAAAGGCTCTCGCAGCTTTGGAATGGTGGCCAAAGTGACGCCCAGCACTATGACAGCGACGGAGAGAGCCACAAGCAAAGACTCATGATGCCACAAGATATGTCGCACCACGTCCATCATTCGTGCATAGAGAATAAAGGGAAATGGAAAGGGATGTGTTGCGAAAACCAAGCGAAAAGATCAAGTGTGAAACGTGGTGCGCTTTGTCGCGGTGCAAAAAAAAAAAAAAGGCAGTGGATATTTGCGGGGTTTCCTTTTTGGTCATTGTCACACTTTTTTTTTTTTTTTTTTTTCACAGCGTGTGTAAAGCCACAGCTGTCGCACGCATTGATTTTCTATTTGTGCTTTTTTCTTTTTTCTTCCTGCCCCTACTATTGGAAAATGACGACTGAGAAGCATTTTCAACGTAATTTTTGTGCAAGACACAATGTTTAAAACAGGCATTCTTATTGTTATTTTTTAGAGAAGCTGCAGCAAACGTGCAAGCTCTTATCGGGCAGCCTTGACGACCTTCACAAGACAAGCGACGATCTGGCGCAGGTGCAGCAGTCCTTGGCGCAGTGCAGCGTTAATGACACCAGCAGCAAAGGCAGCGGCAAAGACAGCGCCAATGATGCCTTTGATTCTCCCGGTCTCCAGGAAAAAATGAAGAATCTTTGCCTCGTCTTATCTCACGACGCCACAAAATTCACCCTGGCGTGCAAGCCGCCCCGAAAGCCGCAGGACGCCACCAAGATGCTTGAAGGTAAAAAGAGTAGCACGATGAGAGGGAATTGAGAGGCAATTGGGTAGAAGCGCGTGCACGTTAGGTTTGCTCATTGATTTTTTCTTTTCTTTTCGTTTCTTTTCGTTTCTTTTTTTTTTTTTTTTTTTTTTTTTTTTTTTTTTTTTTTAACAGACATTAACAACACACTGCTGCGGACCATTGGTTTCTTTTACGACATCCCTGCGTCGGCCGCCACTGGGCTCAAAACGTATCGCAAAGCGTACCGGATGTTTGTGGATAGTGTTTTGCGCAGCTCCATCAGCTTGCTGGCGTCATTCCTCGACAACGAGCACCAGTTGGATGCGAGCAGCTCCAATTCGTTTATGATGTCGACGGCCGCGCTATGGGAGGTATGCAAGATGGCGCCCGCACAATTGCCGCGTGACAATGCGCAAGCGGTGGCACTAGAGTGGAAACAGCTGCTGGAAACACTCGCTGACGCGAAAAATGAAGCTGACGAGATGAGCGAGACGACGGACAGGGACAGCGGCGTCATCAGCGATGGCGACGAGGATTCAGACTTTGACATTGAGGTTGATCCCGTCATTGCCAAACGATGCGCACTCCTTGTTGCTCTGACACGGCTCCTCTTCCAAAAAATCCAAAAGCGTTGCACCATGACCGACGAATTGCTCGCTCACGGCAAGCACATTGTCGAAGAAACAGACGTCCTGGTCTCGCGCGCCTATGATTTGGAAGTCGACGAGATGACTGCCGCCATGAACGAGTACATTGACACTGTGCGACCGCTGGTCAATGTCGCGCAGCAGGATGCCGACAAAGAGAATCAAGCGTGGTTCACCATGTGTTTGACAAAGTACGAGGAGATCCCCACAAAAACATTCGATACCTAAGCCTTTTCTTTTTGTTTGACGCGTCTCGCAAGTCATTTTTGTTCCTTTTTTTATTCTTTGATTCTCTTTTTTTTTTAAAAACACATCTAAACCATCTTGGGTAGTTCGAAGCGCTGACCCTTCATGACCCTATTGTAGATAAAATAAAATTAAATCATCAGTTTTTATCAAATTGGCCCTTTTTTTTCGTCACAATCGCGTCGCGACGTGTGACTTACTTTGTGTAATAGATGTAGAAAAAGTCGCTATACAGAGCAGTCTGCAGCAGGCCGGCGGTCCACGCAATCCAATCAGTGTGGCCCTCGGTCGCGTAGCGGTACACCCAATTTAACAAATACAGCGCACGATAGCCGCCCAGGGCAAACAGATAATGCGTCGTGATTGTTTCAGCCTCGCCGGTTCTTTGCAGCATAAATAATTGAGGCAGAATTGCCACCGATTCGAGCCAAATCGAAAATGTCCACAACGTCTGTATAAAAAAGCAAAATATTAAGTGTTTTGAGAGGCGCATCGCGCTTCCCAAACGCGCGCAATCCACACATGAAGCTTACCTCAATCACGGCATAGTCAGTGGTCGTGAGCAAAGCCAAGACGGTGGCGCCGCCAATCAAATATTCAATGCGAAAGGTGTCGAGGCCCGCGTCATATGTCGCCTTGAACTTGACCTTCATCAAGAACAAAATGTAGATGGACGACGCGATGAAAAACACCTTCATAGATGTGTTGTACACGCTAATAAACCGTGTCAAGTCCAGGTAGCGCGTGACAAAGACGACCGTGTAGAGCAATTGCGATTTAAACGAGATTCCTATGACCCAGGGCGGCGGATGATGAGCAAGACACGCTTAAAAACGAAAGAAAAAGAGACAAAATTACCAACACACGAACGGGTGCTCTTGATTTTCAGCAAAAGTATAAAAATTGATGCCAAATGCATCAAATCCGCTACAAGTCGAAACAAATTCATTGTAGAGTGCGAAAAAGAACTGGTATCGAGTCTTCAAGAAATCGAAATAAAAAAGACACGCACAAAAGGGGCAAACATAAACGGATGCTGCCGGTTTGCCACGACATTTTTGCGATTTTACACTCAGACAAACTCAGCCACGCTTGCGAAAACAAAAAATAAAGAGGACGCGTTCTTCCCCTGACGACCTCCCATTTTTAAATAAAATAAAAAACAAGCTCACACTGGCATTTTTTTTTTTAAAATTCACAAGTTTGCTTTATTGGCACTTGCTGTCGATGACAGATGCACCCACCTCGTCGTATTCCTTCTTGGAAATCCACAATTGATGGAACGTGCCCAGTGATGCCAATATGGAGCCACCGAGCCAGCTGCTGCACTTGCGCTCAATCTGATTGCCTGCCGCATGGATCTTGACCTTACTCTGGCGACACGAAAATAGAGAAAAAAAAAAAAAAGAAAAAAAAGGGAGAAATAGTGAGAAATAGCACTTTTTTTTTGTTGTTTTGCCATAAATTGTCTGCTCCTTACGCCTGGTGCCATCATAGGGAGTTCGTAATTCAGTCGCTCGTTGAAGCCAGGATACAACGAATTGCCGCCGGTGACGACAATGTTGTTGAATAGCAGGGGTCGCAGGTCAACGTCGCAATTGGAGATGCTTTGGTAGACCATCTGATGGATGCCGATGCTTTCATTGACTTGGTGTGGTGTCAGGCCCAGGCCAGGGATCTTCACGTCAGCCGCAGCCGAGTCATGCTGTGGCTATATGCAAAAAAGGAGAGATAAAAGGACGAAAATCAGTGATTGGCGTGCCAAATTGGACATTTGTGTACGTACGACGCGTAAAAAGGTCTTGGGCTGGTATAAAGTCTCTGGCAGTCTATAGCGCTCAGCACCAAAGTTGTTGTTGTAGCCGTCAGGGAACTCAAATGGCTTTTGCGGGCGCGACGCCATGATGCTGTGCGAGAAAAAAAAAAAAGGATGCGTCAGCCTGGCTACTTTTTATCACGCATCATGTAACACTTTGCAACGCCAAAAAAAAAAGCGCGACTTACCCTTCGTCAAACGTCATTTCCGAGATTTGACACACAGATTCCTTGTATTCTAAGATCACTCTCTAGCAAAAAGCCATCGAAATGAGCTCCAGACACAGCATAGACGGGATTTCCCCCTCTCTCTCGCATTTGATCTTACTGAGACTTGATAATCGTGATAGCTTTGGGTGACATTGATGTCCGGTCGCAATTCGGCATTGGCTGGTTTTCCGATGTCGACAGGTTTCTTGCTTGCAACCATGTAGCTGGGGGTGACTTTCATGTTCAAATCAGTCTGAAGCTGATCGAGGATCTGCTGTGTGACGACGTCACCAGCAATTGGGCTGCGTAGGATGCCCTTTTTAAGAACATAGCCGTCGTAGACAGGCACAGCGCTCGTGACGCCGCCGCCCGAGTCCAACACAAGCGCTGTCGCGCGACCCACTGAGAATGCGGTCATGACTGCATCCTTGGCAAGGTAAAACGCGGGAAAATCGAATTTTTCAAACGCGAGCTCGGCCAATTTCTCGCGATTTTGCGTCGTGTTCCATGCAGGTTCCGTGCAAAGCAAGGGATGCTGCGTCGGGTCGACGCGCAAATACGAGCGGAACACAGAGTCCCAAATCGCCTCCATGCAATCCCAATCTTTGACTAAAAAAGATGAAAAAAGGAAAAAAAGGGGGATCAATTTGCAAAATGAGCCCATTGAAGCCAGCTTACCAAGGCCATCTTCCATGGGATTGATCACTTCCATGTTCTCGCGCGCTTGGTTGACCTTGTTGTCACCCACATAATATTGATTATACGATTTGGCAGCCGATGCATCCTTCATCTCAACATCGCCATCAGAGGATCCAATGTATCCCACCGATGTGGGCAGCATTGCCTTGGGCGTGTCCTCGCCGGCGTAGCCAGCGCGTACATTTGTTGTGCCGACGTCAAGCACGAGCGCATTGACTTCATCTACAATGAAAAAGAAAAAAACAAAACGTGATCAGTCCACTCATACACTCTTGTCGCCAGAAACCAAGCCACGTACCTCCTCCATAGGTCACCATGTTGAAAAGTCAAAGAAAAGAACAAGGACAAGAAAAAAAAAAAAAACCAAGAGAGAAAGAGGAAAAAAGTGAGAAAAAGGCCAGCGAGAGCGAGGTGCTCTGGGCTGAATTGTGCCAAAAAAACAAGGCCAAATTGAGACAACCGCCAAATCAAGTCACATTCAAACACCGCTCGTTCGCGTTGCACAATTCACGAGACGCGCCGCATTGATTCACGTGTCGCTTGAAATTTTCGCAATCTTTGCTCCCTCTTGCATCCTCCACGTCCCAAAACATTCTCCCCCAAATGTTGATGAAAATGAATGATCTATGAATGCATTTATTTGCTGTAGGACTGGTCATCGTCTGAGGACTAGCAAAAAAAAAATCAAAAGAGAAAGAATTATTATCAAACACGACACAAATGCTCATCTTATGCTTCTCGCTTACATCTTCTTCGTATTCGCTGATGTGAAAAATAAACCAAGATACAATGACAAGGACAAAAAACGTAGTTGCATGAGCAAAATCTGCGCTTTCTATCTTTTTTTGTTTTGTTTTTCAACTTACGCATCGCCGAGGATGCTTTGTAGGTCGCGGACCTGGTTCTTGAGGTCGTTCTTTGTGCTGATCAGGTACCTAATATGCTCGACGGCTGCTCACGCATTGCAGGTGATAAGCCAATTGATCTCGTACTTTTTTTTTCATTCTTTTCCCTTTTTTTCTTCTCTTTTCTCTCGCGTTTTTTTATGTGTTTACACTTTTGCAGTATCAATGCCTCGCTGCGATTGCCATGATTCAAAGTGGGTACCGAGTCAATGAGCTGATCAAAGCCCATGCGGATGTTTTGTCTTCGTTTCTGTTCCGATGCAATGTGATTTGCCTTTTTCTCTGCCTCTGTCAGCAGCTCGTGAGGCGCTTTCCGGCTTCGTCGCTCGCGCTTGACAAGGTGCGCGCCGCGTGCATGCTCATAAAAGCCAGATCCGCCCGCGCCGTGGAATGGCATCTCATTAAACGCGGATGCGCCGTGTGACGCCATTGGCATTGATTGGATTTGCCCGTCTTTAATGTACACACCCGACGCGGCCGCAGCCGCCATGGCTGTTGCAAAGGGAGGGGGTGGAGGAGGAGGAGGAGGGACCCATGGGTATGGCTGATGCGGATGCTGATGCTGATGATGATGCTGCTGATGTTGTGAGTGCTGATGGCTCACTTCATACGACGTTGAGGGCACAATGGATCTTGGTTCCGGCAATGATATGGCTAAAAAAAAAAAAGTCGGGATCAAACGTGTCGCGTTTTTGCAAAAAAAAAAAAAACATGCCATTGGCTTACGTGATGTGGCCGAAGCAGATGCAGGTGAGCCCGTCAACCTGTTCAAAGTAGCATCATTCGCGGGGGACATAACAAGCATGATCTAGAGAGAGAGTGAGAGAGAGCAAGAAAGAAAGAAAGAAAAAAGGTGCCAAATCAGCCGAGTTTCAGGGAAGTTCGGCGATCCATTTATACTCGGCGCCCAATGCGTTGACGTCCGTGAAGTGTGGGGTATTGGGGGTCGCATAATGCCAATTCTATTTGTAGGTGAGGCCAAAAGTCCAAGGGAAAAAAAAAAGAAGCAAGAAGGTTCAAAATTTTTTAATTTCATGGTCGTGTCACCTCGCCACGCTTGGTAGCTTCTTTCACGTGCCTTGGCTGCAACCTTGACAATGCGTTTATCATTTTCATGCGACTCTTTGACAAAGAGAACAGAAGGATATTGATTCATTTTGTTGCAATTCATTTGTATTCCTCTTTCTTTTCTTCAAACATTGTTATCTGGTAGTCGCTCCGCCTTTTTTTTTCAATGAGAAGCGATTCCGACGCATTTGAACCTTGATGCCACGCGACCCATTTCGAGACTTTACGTTCAGGAAACCCAGCAATTGGTTCTTTCCAAAAACAATTCTGACTTGACATAAGTTTACCACGAATTAAGACATTTCCCACAGACACTCGCGCGCCGCCGTCCTCCTTGTACCATTAAATAACCACTGGAAACCGCCAATGGACTTGCACAAAGTATCTTTGAGCATGAGCGGGACCGACGGTCTGGATCAGGAGGCGGCGGCTGTGTTCTCAGCAAACTCCGCCAATGGCCGACACGCGACGTACACAAAAAGCCAACACTGGCGCTCAGCACACGTTGAACTTTGGGCAAAAGAACGTGGCCCCTCTTGGGTCCATGAGGGCACCCGGTCGTGTCACACTATTTCTTTTTGCAATGGTTTTCTATTTACGAGCATCCATTGTGCTGTAATGGCCAAGGACGGTGGCATAAACGTGGGCTTCATTGCCTGATAAACAAGACGCGCGCCTGGAGATCACCGTTGAGCTATTGAGCTATTGAGCCCTTGAGCCATTGAGCATTTGTACTTGCGTGTTTCAGGCAATGACGCAAGAACAATGGCAGTCAGGACCACTCAGGAAAAAAAAGATAGCAATAAAACACGCTGGAAAAGTTTATGGAGCTCAGAGAACATGTGGGAGCATGTTGAATGGCGCGACATGGCCCTGATTTGCTACAGATCGGTTTTTTCTGCAGTAAGTCGCAGGGATTTAATGAGCCATGATGCATTACAGAGGCCACAGCACGTTTCTCATGCCTCACTACGCAATGGCGCGATGTGTTTACAAGACTCATTGCCCAAGAAGAACGAGGTGCCTTGCTGAGCGTGTTGTTGCACAAATTTGCACTAGCCAACGGCTCATCCACTTGACACCCACGCGTTCTATATCCGGCAGAGTCAAATCTAAAAGTATTCTATTCATTCGGCAGCCAAAAGACCAACTAGTTTGGGAAGATTGTAAACCCCCCCCTCAAAATGACCCCTTGTACGGCCCGCCACAACGTCCAAGACCCAGTGGTGAGATCATCAAATGGGTTTATGTTTTTTTTTTTCTACTGTATCATATTCGGCCCATTTTACAATGCTTCAAAGCACCTGAATGACAAAACACACACGAAAATTGCCATTATTGAGTGTATCTTTTGGTCGATTGTTTTAGAGACGCTTTTGTCTGTCAATCGTGATGATTTGAAACAACACAGGCAAGCAAGCAGGTCTGCACTGAGGAGCCGCAAAGTCAAAACGGAGAGCCGATCTGCGCTATACTTTGAATCATCGCACGCGGAATCCCAATTTTCCATTGAATTCATTCTTTTGACGCACATGTTTGCGTGTCACAAGATCAGAACGCCTGCGTATCAATGAGCCGGAGTCGAGGCGCTTGATGCTTTTGCTATTGAATGCCTTGACATTGCCCATCAACACGCTTGAGCCCTTTGAAACGCGTCGCAATTCATGTTCAAACCGGCATACCATTCCCTGTTGCACTTTCGCACGCTCTACTTACCATTGGCGACATTTAGCTGGCCATGTGGCAGCAATGACTCGTGAGAGATGCATGCGCTGGTAAATTAAAACGCAATTTTATTTTTAAATCAAGCCTAGATCGACATTGGACAGTCGCAGCGACACAAAATAGACTTTGTTGGAAAGTCACGGACCAAAGGCTCGTGAACTTATCCGGCTGCCGCATTGATTTATTTGTCAATCACTCGATCAATTTCTATTGTTTTTATTCTTGCATGCGAATTCTTGCGTGCAGCCGCTAGACACTTGACACATCTACAGAAGGGTTTATTGCGCTAAAGCCTCAAATGATTGAAATGCACTTTTCGAACGCATTGTCGGTGCTGTAGTAATCGATTCTCGGTCAAACTTGGATAAACATCTGTTCCTCATGACCATTGAACGCATCTAATTGAGGTTTGAACAAATTTTCCAAACGACCCTTGTCCAAGAAGACAAAATAGACAAATATCTCACACTTTGCCTTTTGCTTGGCGAGGTCAAGCATAAATCAAGACAAGGAGAGTGTCAAACGAATGAGTGAGCTGACAAGTCAAAAATACTCGCTGTTGTGTGAGGTGATTCCTTTGCAATCCAGGTGGGCAAAAGGCGAGCTGACAGATTTGGCTGTGATTACTGTACCTACTTTATTTTCAACCACCACCGCCATTGTGCGACAAAAAAAAAAAAAAAAGTGGGTCATTTTTAACTGCCATTGCCATTGAGCGACAAAAAAAAAAAAAAGTGTGCCATTTTCAACCACCACCGCCATTGTGCGACAAAAAAAAAAAATGCGACATTTCATCTGCAAAATGGTTTTCAAATGCACTTTGAACTTCATAAAAACAATCAAAAACAATCAAAAACGATCAAAAACGATCAAAAACGATCAAAAAATGATCAAAAACGATCAAAAACGATCAAAAACGATCAAAAACGATCAAAAACGATCAAAAACGATCAAAAACGATCAAAAACAATCAAAAACAATCAAATCACGGCAAACAGGTTTTTCTGTGGTCCCTGATTAGCAAACCCGGCGAAAAAAAAAACGATCAAAAACAATCAAAAGCAATCAAAAACGTTCAAAAACGTTCAAAAGCAATCAAATCATGGCAAACAGGTTTTTTGGGTGGTCCCTGATAAGCAAACCCGGCGAAAAAAAACGTTCAAAAACAATCAAAAAACAATCAACAACGTTCAAAAACGTTCAAAAACGTTCAAAAGCAACCAAATCATGGCAAACTGGGTTTTTCGACGGTCCCTGAATCATGGCAAACAGGTTTTTTCAGCGGTCCCTCATTGCCAAACCCGGCCAAAAAAAGAACAAGTTATCAAACACGGACTTTTATTGGAATCTGGACTCTGGAGCCAAGCAGGGCGTAAGTTTCAGGTTCCTGCTCGTAGAGTTGCACCCAGCCACGAGCGGCGTCTTTGCGGTACTTCTTGACGTATTTGTTCACCGTCGTCTGACAGACTTTCAGGCGTGCAGCCAATTCTCGTTCAGTTGGTGTCGCATCGCCTTTTGCCAAACAAGTCCTTCGATGATGGCGAGTTTTACTTGCAGGCAAATCGGCCGCCTGCCGCGTCTTCTGGGATCTAAAATCATAATCGGCTCGTCGACCACGGGCGCATTCACCGTTGGTGCTTCCATTGAAGCGTTGCCCACAGGCAGTCCCATGCCAGGTGTCGTTTTAAACGTCTGCATTAGGAAATTGATGCTTTGTGGAGTTTCTTCCAACTGCGCTTGCATATCCATGAAGTCAAAGTTGTTCCGATCCAGGTGGTGATGAGCTGCTCGTCTCCTTTGCACAAAGTTGCCGAGATAGTTCATCTTAACAGTTGACGTTATCAATAAAACAAGCACAATAATAAACAGAGAAGAAAAACGCCATTTGGTCACTACAAGACGAGAGACAAACAGGGAGACGCGACCATAAGTGACACGAAAATTAAGTCAAAGACGCCACACAGCGTATTTAAATATGCTTGGGGGGTTTTTTTTTGTTTTCTTGACAAACCATTGTTATCACGACTTGAAGCATGTCCATTGACAATACTACCTGGGTCTACAGAGTGCCGAATGATGATGCCAACTCCTCCTCCTCCGTGGCAGATGCAGAAGACATGGTTTCGGCGTTCATCGATGAAATGGCGTTTCAAGAAGACGTGGACATGGAGATTGAGGCGGCTCCGGCCGTTGAAATTAATTAATTCAGCCAATTCAATGTGGTAGAACGCGATTGGAAGAAGCAAGATGATGGGACAATCATGACGCTCGATGACTACGAAGAGGCATACATCAAGCGCCCTATATCTGTGGACAAAAATAAGGCAGCCCCTGGACAAGATGAAGAGATGGCCCTACCTCTCACACCCAAGCGCGGTCAATATCGCAAGTACACCACGGAGCAGGTCCAATTGCTCATCCACAAGGTCATTGAGCTAGGTACACTGAGAAAAAGCACAAAAAAAGAGAAAAAAGACTCATGCGATTATTAATTGTCAGGAATGACAGCCAAGGACGCCGGCTTGGCTGTTGGAATCAATATTCGGACGGCACAGTTGTACGTGAAGCGTTACAGGGACGATGCTGAGGGGCGTTTGCCGATTTCTCGCGCTGGCCATGGGCGTGGTGGCAATCGCAAGCTTTTTGAACAACATACTGCGTTCCTTGTCGATCTTTGGGACAACAACGCGGCCATCACGCTCGCCGAGGCACGCGACGAGCTCAAGAGCCAATTCGACATCACGATCACATTGTCTGTACTTCGCAAGCATGTCGTCAAGCATTGTCGCGTGACTTTAAAGAAGCTCGAGAAGCTGCCGGCCGCGCGAAACTCCGAGCGCATCATCGAGCTACCTTACGAGAAGGTGATGGCATAGCGCAACCAGCCCGACCTCGATTACCTCGCCAATTGCGTCTTCCTTGACGAGGCGGGCTTCAATCTGCACCTTCGCCGAGGACTTGGGTGGTCCAAAGTCGGCACGCCGGCGAAAGCGGTCGTCCCCACGCAAAAAGGGGTCAACATCACGATCATGGGCGCCATGTGCGAGCTGGGAGTGGTTGCCCTGCAGCTGCGAAAGCCAACCGTGTGCACGCGCGTCAGGGATGGCAAGAAGGTGAAAGGCGTCGTAGGCACGCGGACAGAGGATTATATGGCCTTCATCAACAGGGTGATGGACGTCCTCGACTCCCGCCAAATGAAGGGTCGCTACCTGGTGATGGACAACGCGCCCATTCACAAGTCACCCGTGATCGCCGAATTGGCGGGATCCCGTGGATACAGGATGTTGTACTTGCCTCCCTGGTCCCCGTTCCTCAACCCAATTGAGGAATTTTGGTCGAAGGTCAAGGCTGGCGTCCGTCGGTCACAGCTGACGGACAGCGATTCGCTGACGCTTCGTATTTTGGAGTCGACGAGGCGTGTCACGCCTGAGGATTGCTGTGGGTGGATCCGCCATTCAATCTCGTTTTTTGACCGTTGCATCAAACGAGAAAAAAATCTTTAAAAATAAAAATAAAAAAATGGGTGGTTGGGTGGGCACGTAACAAAATGATTTCTCAAGACTGTACTCGGTCAATTGTCAAGTAAATTTTCCATCGTTGGTTGTATGCCTCTCTTCTCACCTAGTTCTGAGTTCAATTTTGGGATCATTTGAACATATTGTCCAGAGATGCCTTTGAAATTGTGTTCATTTTGACAAATTATTGTCTGTGGCTGGCCAGCCAGGTACTGTGGCGCCGCGAAACGCATCGCATCGTGATATAGCAAGATAGAAACCCGCGTTTCACTTTGCGTGCAGCTGTCAGAGTGCATTGGAGACGCGCTACATGCAAAAAAGAAAAACATTTGTTCTGAGCATCCGAGAAGAAATCGAAAATGTGGATCGGCAGAATGACACCAAACTTGCACACAAGAGATGTCGCGCTGGGAAAACGACGACAAGCGCAAAAACGAGCGCGATCGATCTGCTCGTTGGCGAGCAATGGACAAATTCAGGTAAAACTCCAATGACAAATTGCATGAGAAAAACATGCTCATAGAGCCGCGCTGACACGTCCACCAGCAAGATACACTCCATGTTCATTAATTTGATTTGGGAAAGACGCGTGTAACTCACATCTGAAGCGGTTAATCACGCGCCGAAAATCATTATAGGTATCGAACCGCGTCAAAAACACCCAAAAAACCGCCTGTTTTATTGATCATCGATGACCACATACGCAGCAATTCATGTTCTTTCTGATGGTACAAGTTTCTTGGAGACACATGCAATCTTTGCTGAGCAAGCCTTGAGGTGAAATTTTGAACTAAAATACATTTCACGCCGAAACTAGCCAATGGACCCTTGGTTTTTATCTGATTTCTATCGGTGAATGCTGGGCGTCTACCAAGTGGCTGAATGGCGTGGCGATCCGAGGGCCTAAATTTTGCCGTTTTCAAATCTTCGACTGCACCCCTTGGAAAAATCGTGAGTTTTGACCATTTTCATTACGCGTCTTCTCGTGACCGCAGCGCCTCGGGGGTGGGTCCATTTGAACGAGAAAGCGCTGGTTCGTCAGTCCAAGGTGCAATTTTCCCTGAAGTCAACAAAATACATAAAAAGCAATCCGATTGCAAATTATTCGACAAACGCTGGATCAATTCCCTCCTTTTTTTTTTTTTTGTTGAACGGCACGCAACAAGCAAGAACCCGGTACGTGTCTGCTAGGATTTATTCGCGTTTGCTTTATTTTTAGAATTGGGCCACTTCAAAATGACAAAATGCGCGCAATTCAAGATTGCTCGATACCAAACTACAGTATTAAATGCTTGTCAGACTTGGAATAGGCATTTTTTATGAAACATTGGAAGTCTTGTACCTATTTTGGCATCTTATAATAAGCTCTGGGTGAAGATGTGATCGAAAAAAGCGAACCTTCAGGAACAATGGCTATGATATTGGGCGCAGCTCAAATTGCAAAAGCGAGCCCAAAAAAGTCCGCGCAGAAAAAGGCCAGCATTTGACCTCTTTTTCCACATTTTTTTTCCTTTTCTTTTTTTGTTTTAAAAAAAGGTTGCCATGAAGTTTGGATTAAATGTGCCCAAGGGCAAAAGGACGGCTGGGGCGCCCGTGCGCAAGGCGGCGTCCGTGTTTGGACAAGAAGACAGCGACGATGACGGGTCAGATCAGGAGCAACAAGTGTTGTCGGCCAAGGAGCAAGCCAAAAAGGATCGCAGCCGTATTAATCAGCAGCTTGAGACGTCGGCACGCTTGCATCAAAAGATCCAGGAAGCTCACGAGCAGGCAGTGGCGGAGGATCCAAATATTTACGACTATGACGCCGTGTATGACGATCTCAAAGCGGCGGAGCGCCAGCGCACACAAGCGAAAAAGGGCAAAAACGACCAAAAGGCCAAATATATCCACAACTTGCTCGCCATGGCCGAGGTTCGCAAGCGCGACCGCCTTCTCGCCGAGGACAAAAAGATTGCGCGCGAGCGCGAAGCCGAGGGTGACGAGTTTGCGGACAAGGATGTCTTTATGACCGAGTCGTAAGCAGCGTGACCCATCAAAGAGACACCCAATTGGTCTCGTTTCTCAATCTTTTCTCATCCTTGCCCAGGTACAAGCAGCAAAAGGCCGAATTGGAGCGGATAGAACGCGAAGAGAGGCAGCGTGAAGGTAAAAAAAAGATAGAAAAAAAGGATTTTTGTAAAAAAAAAAAGAACAAGGATGCAAGATGCAGCTCAATTGAACGCGACGCGACGCGCTCACACGCCATGCTATTTTTTTTAGAGAACGCGGCGAAGAAATCCAACGTCAATGTGTTTTACAAGCAGATGCTAGAAAAAAAGGAGGCGGAGCACCGTGCATTGATGCAAGCGACCAAGGAACGCAAGAACAAGGCATCGGCTTCCGTGGGAGATGACGACGAGGACGATAGCGCCAAGCAAATGCTTGCTGAGGCGACGAAAAAGGGTGCACGGCTCAATGACAGCAACGAGGTGGTGGACAAGCGCGAATTGCTCGGTGCAGGTCTCAATGTAGCCAAGCGGCCCAACAAATTTGGCTCGTTTGCGTCGCTGGCATCGACAGATGAAGGCGTCAGGCAGCGCCAGGAGGAGTATGAAGCATACAAGCGGCGCAAGGTGGACGAATACGAAGCGCGACGCAAAGCAGGACGGCCAGACGACGAGCGCGTGCGACTGTCGAAGCAATTGGAGCAACAAATGCTGGAAACAAAGAAGAAGGCCGAGGAGGCCGAGGCACGCGATCTGTTGGCAAAGCAGGAGGCGGCAGCAACGAAACGCACGACGGACGAATCAGCGCTCAGTGCAAAGGAGCGCTATTTGGCACGAAAGAAACAGAAAAGTCAGCAATAAAAAAAAAAAAAAAGAAAAAATTCCTTGCACCTTGTTTCCATTTCTTGTTTTTTTTTATTACTTTTTATTTTTTATTCCTTCGCGCATCCCTTCCTCTCTCCCCTCCCCCTTTTTTGCCTCTTCTTTACGCCCTTTCCTCTACTTCCCCCACTTCGTTGTGCCTATTCAAGCTGCCATGCTCGCCCAAACGTCCGATGGAGCTGCGCGGCCTGATCCCCCTGCCGACGATCAGTCCTTTTGTTTGCCCAGCGAGGAACCGATGGATCTAGAGCCAGAGGAATCTACCCAAGGTAAGCAAAATGCGACCAAGCCCCTCGCCTGCTCGCTTACACAGCCATGTTTATGTGTAGTTTTGCCTGGGTGTGTGTGCGTTTTGCTTTAGGGCGTGTGTGCGTGTGATTTGCCTCCAATTGACCCCCTCCCCTCCTTTTTTTTATATAGAGCCGCTAGAAGTGGAATCTGCCTATCCTTCGGCTACAAGCGATGCCATGGCAACATACGTCAACATTGACGCAAATTTGCACTTGACGGGCACCAGCAGCAGCAAGATCAGCGTGGAATCGATGCCTTGCGAGTGCAAATACGACCCAGATGATGACGACCCCGACGCTGCTTGTGGGGACGACAACACGTGCATCAATCGCATGATGTACATGGAGTGTATGCTCGAGGACTGTCCTTCCGATCGCTACTGCCGCAATCGTAGATTCCAATTGCGCCAATTCGCACGCGTCGACGTGATCCGCACCGAGAAAAAGGGGTTTGGATTGCGCGCTCTCACTGACCTTCCAAGGTAAAGCCACTACAACGGCCATAATACACGTCATATTCATCTTTTCCCAATTTAGAAACGCCTTTGTCATGGAATACCTGGGCGAAATCATTCCCAACCGAGAATTCGTCAGGCGCACGCGTGTCTATGAGAAAGAGGGCCTAAAGCACTATTACTTTATGACCTTGAAGACGGACGAAGTACAAGAAAAGAAAGAACAAAAGGGCAATTGGGTGCCATTGCATGTTCACACAATCATTTTTTTACTAGATCATCGACGCGACACGCAAGGGGTGTCTTGCGCGCTTCATCAATCACTCGTGCAACCCCAATTGTGAGACGCAAAAGTGGGTGGTGGGCAAGACCATGCGCATTGGCATTTTCACCAAGCAGGCCGTCAAGGCGGGCACAGAGCTGACATTTGACTACAAGTTTGAACGCTATGGAGCGCGCCCACAGGAGTGTTTCTGTGGCGAGTCCAATTGTAAAGGCTTCATTGGTGGCGCCAGCAAGGCATTGGATGACGTCGACGTGGATCTCCCCGAGCCCGACGAGTTGGACAGCGTTGCCGATGATCTGGGCGGCATTACACTCGCTCAGCGCATGATGCACCAGAAAAAGAAGCCAATACCCCTCCACATCAGCGACGTGCGCGATTTCGGCTTTGAGATCCTTGAAAGCAAAGGCGACAAAGAAGCTGTTCTCCGCTTGCTGCATCGTTTGGAGCTCACCACGGATCCAGATTACGACGGCAGAGATGCATTGAAGTATTTTATCAAATTGCACGGCCTCTATTTGCTCAAATTCTGGATCCTTGAGTGGAATGATGACAATGACATCATCATCAGGGTAAAAAATCAACTTTTCCTGCCCGCCCTTTTTTTTTTTCTTCCCAAGCTCATTTTTTTCTTTTTTACGCATAGGTGCTCACGGTGCTGCTGGCCCTTCCTCTCTCCAATCGCAATTCCTTGGAGGACAGCAAGCTAGATACTTATGTCGAGAATCTTCAAGAGCACAGCGATTCAGACATCAGGGACCTTGCATTGCAAAACTTGGAGCAATGGAAAGATCTCAAACGTGTCTATCGAATTCCAAAGCGCGCTGTAAGTCACGTGGCAAAGACGACATATGTTTTATTTTTTCACAAATCTCATCTTTTTTTTTTTGCATAGGCTACCGAGTCATCGACCAAATCGCGCAGTGGTAGCAACAAGAAGCGCAAGGCGTCGTTGGATGACACGTCGGAGCAGCCGCTGAGCAAACAGCCCCATTACGCGTCGACAAGGGCGTTTATGGATCGCGATGACGATTATTACGAGTATCTAGGGTGTGAAGCATCTGCCGAGGATATTTATGCGAGTCTGTGCATCCTTCCTGCCGCTCAGGTGCCCACGGCGCCGCGCGCTATGTTGTCATTCCCAACGCCAGACAATATGATGGATTGGGAGGCGCATGCACTCACGCCACCCATTCCCACCGGCCCTAGCCAGATGACGGCTGCCAATGGCCATCTCGACAGCCACTCACCAGCGGCTCCTGCACCCATTGCCACGGTTGACGATTTGCCACGGGCCTTGCCGCCCAATTGGTCGGCAGAAATGGACGACGAGGGCCGCATTTACTATGCCAACAGTGTCACGCTCGAATCTCAATGGGAGTTGCCCACAGCCACCGATGCTGCCGCCGATACGACGATTCAAACAGCGCCTGTGACGAACATTGAGACAGAAAACCAGCATCAGCAGCCACAGGAGCCGCTTATTCCCACGTCTCCATCCATCGCCACGGCCACCGACGACATGAATCGCGGTTTGCCCATCAATTGGACCTCGGCCGTCAATGAAGAGGGCCGCACCTACTATTATCACTTGCGAACGCGGAAAACACAATGGGAATTCCCAGACCCTGATCCCACTCTTGTTGCAAAGGATGAAATACGCGCCGGCACACCATCTTCTGCCTCTTCCATCGCCACCGCGCCGCCATTGCCGCCCAATTGGGTGGCAGCCATCGATGCTGAGGGTGCCACGTATTATTATCACGCCATCACTTTAAAAACACAATGGTTCTTCCCAGAAGCTGGCGATGAAAAGGTCGCCGCCAATGATAATGAGACGCCCATCCATTCAAAGCAACAACAACAGCTACAACAACAGCAGCAGCAGCAGCATCCTTTGCCTTCGCCACATAATGATGACAGCCCTGCGTCCTTGTCGCGCACGCCACACGCCGCGCTTTCCGTGCCATCCATCCCAGCAACCACGACACCGCGTTCCTCATCGCCACCGACGCGTCCTAGCAGCCAACAGACACCCGGCGACGCGTCGGACGCGCCTGCCGCATGGACTCCCGTCGAATTCAAAAAGCAAACGGGCGCCATCATTACAAAATATCTGTCGTCGACAAAAATGAAGCCATTGTGGGCCGGCGACAAGCAGCTTTTTAAGGATTTGGCGCGCATAATCACCCACCACGTCTGTGACAAGGAGGCAGAGGCATCGCGCAAACACAACGCCATGACACCGCAATTGCGCAAAAAGATTGAGCGCCTCATCGACGACCACGGCTCCACTTTTGCCAAAAAGGCGCGAAAAGGAAAAACGCGCGCTGCATCCTAATCATCCCCCCTTTTTTTTGTTGCCATGTCACCTGCATACTACCTCATCATGCCATTGCACCAACCATTTACGTCCCTGACTCCCTTGGATGAACATGTTGGCTGCTCAAGGTCCATTTCATTCCCAAACAAAGCCGCTCTCCATCAATTATCGCATCATACCCTGCCCACAGCACATCCATCACACGCCATCATACATTATCCCCTTCCCAGCCTCCCGTGGGCCCTTTGCCTCGCCCAATGCCTCGGCAAATGACAATCAACACGTACCAATGGACTGTTTGATTGCCGACGACAATCTCATCAGCTGTAAATCCTCGACACCATCCTTGAACTCATGCAATGCCCATTCATCATTATCCGCAAATGCGCACGGGTCATCCGCGAAGCTATGGGAAACGTCTCTTTTTCCCTCCCACTCTCTAGCTCTCGTAAAGAAAAAAAGAAATAAAATTCTGCATGCTGCACTTTGTCATCAAAACGCGCACGTTCTTTGAAAAAGAACGCGTCGCAGCCCAAAAAGCCTGGGTTTTTATTGCATTGTTACTCGCAAACCGCAGTATCATAATCGCTGTCGTCTCTCAATGGCACGACAGACGCGCCGCCGCACGTGTGTAAATGCAAGATCACTATGCCGATTTTGACATTATGCGCTTGCGCCACCAGCGAAACGCTGAGATGAAACCGCGTCCAAAGACGAAAATTATGTAATTTCTTTATTTTTTTTTAAAAGTAGACCATGATTTTTAAGCAAAGCAGATAGAATTGCGCTTGCAACGAGAGGTGTTCCACGAGTTCGGTGTTATGGTGGATACTCGGCACGAAAACTTTGCAGTGGTAGCAGGATCTTTAAGCAAATCATGGCGCGATAGAACAATGAACGAGTTCCCATCCTGGACAATGATTTCCTTGAGCGCTTTGCAGTATTTGACAAACTCCCGCACATACGTGGCATTGGTGCAAAGGCCTGAAAAATGTAAAATAACCAATCTCTTGGATTTGCTGCCGTCAGTCAATTTTTGGGCCCCGTTTCGAACTTAGCCGATGGTGACCTTGTTTTGATGCGCGGAACTGGGTAAAATCACCACCATCTAGTTGCGTACGGTGTCAATGGCGCAACGTATCAGCGCGCGAGTCTCCTCAAATGAATCGGCGGCCAAACGCGGTAAAAGCCGTCGAATTTTGGAGCGATCGTGTTGAGTTCTCAGTGAATAAGCCTCCACGGGGGCGGCTAGGCCTGATTTCATGCGGCAGGCCAGCGAAATCTCTCACAACCAGGCGGGTCGGGCGAGTGGAAGCTTTGACGAAGAGGAGCATGTTTAAATAAAATTGTGAGATTCAATGTTGAATTTTTTTTTTTTTTTTTACCTTGGGCGCCGCCCGCATGATAGCAAACGTCGGCAGGCACCGGGCTGCGCTTCTTATTATCTTGTTTGAGGACACCCGATGATGTTAGGCAGCTAGGCGTGACAAAAACCTTGGAACAGCGGCATTGCTCGCGCAATTTCTTGATCATTGTCGTCAGGAGGCCTGGCCGCACGGATGGGCTTTCCTTGCTTGGCGATGTGCGCCCGTATCCAATCGTAAATCACATCTTGTTGCGCCACGGCTGCCCAAAATGGGTTCCATTGAACAAATTTACTGCGATGTGCTCTAAATCGATTATTTTAGCCACGCTGATCATCTCTGTCAAAACTTACGATGATTTGCTTCCTTGAGCATGTACATCACGCGTGCCTTGTCGAGTGTCTTGCCATTTCTTTCCAATGGCGGCGTACCAGGAGTTTCTGCCAGCCACATTTGGACGTTGGCGAAGGTAAAAGTCGCAACAACGCTTTTGTATTGAACCTGCGGAAGGATCATTGTCAATGCAAAGCTCTCCGATGAATTTTGGGGCTTCTTTCGTAAAAATAGTCAGACATGATTGGAAATAGAAAACGAAGAAGAGAAGAAAAAAAAGCAAAGATGGCAGATTTGTGATAAAATGAATAATCCCCCAGGCAAGCTCCTTGTCATATTAGTGCCACTGAGGCGTTGACCCCTCCTTAACTTTTGAGAGGCCTTTCCCGCCCAATTCTACGCTTTTTTTGCTCGTAAATGGGCCTGTGATCAAGACGATGTGCCTGATGTAATACGTCGCAGGGTCAATTGGACAATCATACGATGCAGGAGCACGCTTTGTATGCCAAAAATGACAAA
Source organism: Gongronella butleri (assembly GCA_025201375.1). Lineage (NCBI taxonomy): Eukaryota > Fungi > Mucoromycota > Mucoromycetes > Mucorales > Cunninghamellaceae > Gongronella > Gongronella butleri. The sequence continues at coordinate 334,437 of JAIWZP010000007.1, forward strand.
TGTAGCGGCAACTGGATCACCACCACCGAAAATGGGTCACCAAAATTAAACTGGGTCACCACTTTCCAAATTGGGTCGCAACTGCCAATGTTCACTCCTAGATGGAACGACTGTACAAAGCCTCTTCTTCACGAACGTCGTCGTTTGCCCACAACTCCTAGCCGCCTCTCGCCCTCCATCTCTGTAAAAGATGTCAATCACCATCAATAATGCCTCAAAATCGTCGCATTTTGCCTTAGTCGCGCCATTATCGTCGTCGTTGTCCCCAAAGACAACCTCGCTCCCCAATACTTCTCTCTGGTTGCCCCTTTAAAAACGTAATTGCTCTGACCGACTTTTTTTGTACATAAAATTGAAGAATATTTCCATTTTCATTTTTTCCCCAGCAACGCAGCTCATGAAGAGTGTCTCCCTAAAAAATTGATTAAAAAAAAAAGAGTCGCCTCCTTCCGTGCCACCCCTGTTTTTTTCTTTTTTTTTTTCTGTGCGTCTTTCTTTTCTTTTTCTCATTGTAAAAAGGCCATGGTGGACAGCCAGGCCGATCTTTTGCAAGAGGTGACCATGTACGAGCCATTGGACGTGGCAGACGGAGACACGTGGCCACTGCCGGATCAGACGCGCCAAATCACATCGGACGACCGCGACCGCGAGCGTCGGAGCCGCGAATATGAATATTCCATCGAGGAGGCCGACACTGACCCGTCCGTCGACGATTACTGCGATGAGACCATTGCTGTCCCCATTGTCCATCGCCCAAGCATACCCGCCAACGACATGGATCCACGACAGCAGGAAGAAGCTGGTAATTGGGCCTTTCCAAAGAAAAGAAAGAGACAGACAGAGGGAAAAAGTAAAAAAAAAAAAAGGCAAATAAAACTCGTCAATTGACTCGTTTTCGTGCATGATCTAGACCACCCGGTGAGAGAGGGCATCCGCTGTTTACTAGACAACAAATTCATGCGTGCCAAGGCCATCTTTCAAAGCAACGCGTCCAGGTAAAAAGGATTTTCCCAAAAGATGATGTTTCTAGTGCCGCCCGGTTCTTTGTGCCCTACTTGATAGCTGTGCGACCATGCTTTTGAACCTTGAATCCGATTTTTTTTCATTCGTTTTTTTCAATTCGTCAGCGACCCTTTGTACTCCCTTGGACTTGGCGTAATGGCGTTTATGCGCGCCGTCATGGTAAGTGACACGTGCGTAAAAAAATTATTACAACAGGGGGGTCCCTCTGACGCGTGTTTCATATTAGACGCATCATCCCCAGCACATTGACACGGCCATTCGCGCGCTAAAGGCGACATACGTGATTGCCGAGGCGCAAATGAGCAACACGCAGCGAAAAAAGGCAACGCCGACCACGTCCTTCACTCAATTCTTTGGTGATCGTGGTCCAGGCAGCAGCACGCAATCTGGTAGTGCCACCAAGGCCTCGGACACGCGTGAAAAAAAAGTCGATTATATTGCCAACAGCATTTTGCGCGCGCATGTCATCAAAGCCGAGGCAAGCTTGCTCATCAGCCTCCTACACCTGTCCCAGGATTCGCTCATCAATTACGTCAAATGCGGCCTGAATTTGCGCCGAGGTGAGCTGCACAAAAAGGGCAGGAAAGAGAACGAGAGAGACAGAAAAAGAGAGAGAAAAAATGAATTAATGCCCTTTTTTGCCAAGCCTACAAGAGCTACCACCTTGTGTGGCAAGAATACAAGCGCATGGGTCAGGACTATACCAAGTTCATCGACCGAGACACGGTTTCAGGCATTCAATTTGGTATTGGCGTCGTGCAATTGCTCTTGTCGTCGCTCCCCAAATCCATGGATCAGATCAATTACCTGATGGGCTGGACCTATGACAAGGAATTGGGCATTGCACTGTTGAAATTGTGCACAGAAGGCTATGGCTTCCGCTCGAGCCTTGCTTCCTTGATGTAAATCCCCCCAAAAAAAATGAAAAACAAGGAATTGACGCGTTTTCCCCCCTGACTTGTTGTAGTCTGCTTGCATATCACACGGTGTTGACGTCGTTTGCACCACAATTGTACGCCAAGGAGATGATGGAGCATGCGATGCAATGCCTAAACGACGCGCAAAAGCAGCATCCACGGTCATGCTTCTTTTTGTTCTTTGCGGCGCGACTGTCGCGCAACACACGCAACATCACGTTGTCCAGCCAAGCATTTCAGCTTGCGTCGGACGCAAGTCGCGGCGAATGGGCCGAGGTGGCGATGCGGCAGCTTGCCGATTATGAAATGGCGCTAAATGATTGTATTCAGCTCAATTGGGAGAGTGGCATCGCCACATTTTTGAAATTGGAGCACCAGGGGTATTGGTCGCCGGCTTTTTCAAAGTACATGGTGGGCGCGTGCTATGAAATGCTGGGACGGCGGACCGAGGCCATCTTGGCGTTTGCCGAGGTGCCGCAATTGATCCAGCGCAGTGTCATGATCAAACAACAGCTGTTTTATGTCGATGCGTATGTGCAGCGCAAGGTTGCGCAATACCAACAGGACGGCTACCAGCACCTCGATTTGTATTTGCCAGCATTGGAAATCCTGCTTGTGTGGAACGCGCTTGTTCTCATGGAAAACGACGCATTGACCAGTTGCCTCGCACTCGTCCAGCACGCACTCGACATGATTTATGAGCGTGAGAAGCTCGAATACGGATTGAGGATGAAGGAGCTCATCCCCACGTCAGCACCGCCCAATTATACGGATCATCGCGCCGTGCTGCTTCTTCTCAAGGCTTCGCTGCTCAATTCCCTCGGAAAGCCGGATCAGAGCGTCACACACCTCAATTGGATCCTGGATCACAAGCATTTGCTCAAACAAGACCTGTGGGTCGTTCCATTCACGTATTGGGAAGCTGGGATCACGTGCTGGCATTTTGGCGATCGCAAGAAAAGCAGGCAACTGTGGGAACAGGCTGCTCACTACCGCCGCTATGATTTCGAGCACCGGCTGGCCATTCGCCTTCATCTTGCTTTGCATAAATGCGATCACCTCAAAATCCCATCTCCCCCCTCCAGCACATCCGCCACTTCCTTGGCCATCAGCAATCATGGTCGCAAAAGATTGCCTCTTGCATGATCAAAGAAAATAAAAAAGGATCTTTTTTTTTATACTTTTGCTTTGTGCTCGCCTTTTTGCACATCCTTTTTATTTTTGATGTTGTTTTGGGTGAATTGGCTTTATTTGGGTACAAGAGCGCGAGATGCGAAAACCTTTTTTGACACCTTGCGTGACACGAAATCATACGCGGAGCTGAAAAAGGAACTCCACCAGAGTGGTGCTTCCAAATTTGAAAAAAAAAGACAGTGCACTGGGTTTTGGGTGCAGTGAACCAGGTAAAGATTTCGCCACAAAGTTGATTTCGCCAAGATCAAATACTTCTTGGCCGGATCAGCCCCCTTTCAGGCATCGTGGCGAACAATAAAAAAGAAAAAAGCACAGCGCGATGCACGTTAAACGAGGTACAGGAGAAGTTGTAAAAATAAAAAAAAGGAACAAGATGCCGGCGGACAATTGAATCTTTTTTTAAAAAAAAAAAAAAAAAGATGTGCGAAGCAGGCTGTTTGGCTTCATAAAGTACTTGTGCTCCCCCATTTTGTGCAACATAATATGTGTCGCGAGATATTTAGCACGTCCAATTTTTGAAATCTCGTTCTTGTTTCCTCTTTTTCTTTGTTTCCTTTTTCCCCCCCTCCACTCTCGTTTTTCCGTAATGAAGCTTCTCGCTACCATCACGCTCCTTTTCGCTACGCTCGTCGCTCTCATCCAGGCCGAGTACACGCAAGGCACTGCCAGTGTCATGAGCTTTAACAATGGCCTTTCCAAACGCGGTGGCCGCGGCACTTGGTAAGATTTTCCCCCCTTTTTTTTTATGTGGGCTCTGCTGCTGATCCTTCATCAAACCTTAAAAGCCATTGCTTGTCGAGGCGAATTTGGCTCACGAAAAGACGACATGCCCTCTTAACTTTTATTTCTTTGTCTTTAACGCAACAGGTACAGCGGCAATGACTTGAAGAACGCCGGCTGCTACGATCGCAATGGCCTTCCTCCTTACTCTGCCACCGTCCACTCGATGATTGGCGCCATGGTAAGCAAGATCAAAGCGATAGGGATGGCTCGAGGGGCGCCGATGATCTAATCATCTCCCCTTTTTTTTCTTTTTTATTTTTAAAACAAAAACAGGCCATGAAGAAGTTCGAGAACTGCTACAAGTGCATGAAGATTGTCAACAACGACAACAAGAAGCTTTCTGTTGTTGTCAAGATTGTCGATTTGTGCGCCGGCTGCAAGGTTGGCAAGGCCATTGATTTGACCCCTGGTGCCTTCAAGAAGGTGGCTCCCAAGGGCGACCTCAACATTGGTGTCCTCAACATCAGCTGGAAGCCCGTCAAGTGCGGTAGCTCCAAGCTGTACCCCAGCAAGCCCAAGGCTTAAACAACGACGATCTCGCAATAAATCCCCCACTTTGTATCACACCAACTCCTCTCTCTCTTCTCTCTCTTTCTCTCACCACATGGATTCCCCCTGCTCATGGACACAACGTACGCTTGATTCTAGCACCGTTTTAATCCCGCATCCTTGCACACGTTCTTTTTTACCCCTTCCCCTTTTCCCTTCGTCAAATAAACCTATCCCACCCGCACCCGCAGCAAGAGCATAGAACGCCATGATTCATATTCGCACGCATGATTTTTCAACTTGGATGTATAAAGGAAAAATGGAAAAAAATAGGGGGGAAAATCTACAATGTCAAAAACGAAGAAAAAAAGTTTACAGCATCATCTTCAAAGGCTGTTCCATGTATTCACGGAAAGCTTGCAAGAAGGTGGCACCGACGGCACCGTCAACGACGCGGTGGTCGCAGCTAAAAAGAGTGAGTAAAAAGAGTGAGCGTGACGCGTCTTTTTTTTCTTTTTTTCTTTTTTTTTTCTTTTTTTTTCTTTTATACCTGAGAGTGACCTCCATGACGTTTTGGACACCAAAGCCGGACTCTGAGGTCTCATCGACGACGACCTTTTGTTGGGAGCCGCCGACGGCGAGGATACAGGCCTGGGGCTGGTTGATGATGGCGGAGAAGTTCTTGACGCCAAACATGCCCAAGTTGGAGATGGTGAAAGTGCCGCCTTGGTATTCGTGGGGGGCAAGCTTGCCGCTGCGGGCACGGCCAGCGAGCTCGCGGACCTGCGACGAGATGTCGGCAAGACCCTTGGTCTCGGCGGCGGGCACAATGGGCGTGATCAAGCCAGTGGGCGTGGCAACGGCGACGCAAATGTCCGCATTGTTGTACTGGCGGATGGACTCGCCCAACCAGGCCGAATTGGCCTCGGGCACCTTCTTCAAGCTCAAAGCAGACGCCTTGATCACAAAGTCGTTGACCGACAGCTTGTATTGGCCGTCCGCAGAGCTGTTCAGCACCTGGCGGAGCTTATTGATCTTGTCCATGTTGATCTCAACCGTCAAGTAGTAGTGAGGGATCTGCTGCTTGGACTCAGCAAGGCGAGTGGCAATGATCTTGCGCATGTTCGTCGCGGGAATGTCCGTGAACGCGGCACCAGACGCAGACTCGGGAGCATACGCGGCAACAGCAGGTTGGGCAGCAGCAGCAGGCTGGGCAGCGGCTTGAGGAGCTACATGAACAAAAGAAACAGAAAAAGGAATTGAGCATGATGTCAATGCAAAAAAAAAAAAAAAAAAATAGGCTTTACCCTTGTAGCTGTCAACATCGTCCTTGACGACGCGGCCAGAGGGGCCGGAGCCTTGCACCTGCGAGATGTCAATGCCACGATCAGCGGCGGTCTTCTACTCAAGAAAAAGAAAAAGAGAAAAACGCGATTAGTAACGCGTCACGGCGCGAATTGTCATCTCAAATTCTCCTTTTTTTTTCTTACCTTGGCATAGGGCGAAGCCTTGACGTTGCCAGAGGAAGCAGAAGAAGCTTGCGACGCGCCGGCAGCGGGAGCAGCAGCGGCGGCAGGAGCAGCCTCCTCCTTGGCCTCAGCAGCAGCGGGAGCAGCGGCAGCGGGAGCACCGCCCTCGAGGTCCTCGAGCGTGAAGGACTCAAAAGCGGCAACATCGTCCTTGTCCTCGACAAAGATGGCAATGGGCTTGCCAACGGGCACATCCTTGGCACCTTGATCAATCAGGATCTTGGCAACAAAGCCCTCCTCCTGGCACTCAAAGTCCATTTGCGCCTTGTCAGTCTCAATCTCAACCAACACGTCGCCAGGCTGAACCTCGTCACCGACAGCCTTTTGCCACGTGCCAATGCCACCCTGAGTCATGCTGTGAAAAAAGGGGAATCAGTCCCAATGTCCAAATATCACCATTCGCAAGCCAGACCACTCAATTTCTTACGTGGGCGACAGAGCAGGCATAGCAATCACATTGTGCTCGGGGAAGCCTAAAAACAAAGGAAAAAAAAGACAGTGTCAGATCCCTCGACGTGTTCATACCCTGGTTTGACCGAGTCTCACGTACTCTTGGAGCTGTAGAAGCGGATATCTTTGTTCACGGCGGGGGTGACGACGGCGCGAAGGGCAGTGAAGGTGGCACTGGACGCCAAAAAAAAATGCGCGGGGGGAGGGGTAACGTGTCAGCAAAACGAACAACAAACAAAACGAGGCGAGTCTTACCGAGGAAGCGAGCTGATGGAGCGGGTTTGCGCAACCAACAAGGGTGTGGCGCGAGCAGCCGTTCGCATAGAGATAGAGCGAGTGCTGCAGGCGGAAGCAACGCGGCCGATTTGACGTCTGGTGGCGAAGGACATGATGTAGGCAACAAGAATAAGGAAAAAAAGAAAGAGAAAGAAGAGGCAACAAGAAAAAAAAAAAATAGCTCTGAAAATGCTAGGCTTTTGTTGGGAAAAAGTAATGATTTTACGGGAAAACAAAATTTTTTCAAACCACGCCATCTACACCCCCAAAAAACAAGCGCCTCCATGCCTATCATCCCACCTCCAAGGCGTCACAGCCCTGCTCCCTCCGTTCCGATCTCTGGCGAAAAAAAAAAAAGCACACAGGCGGGACCCAGGAAAAAGGAGGCATCGCACGCCAAAAGGGAGATGACAACAAGGTTTTCCCTCTTGTAATCATGGAACATGGAAGAGAGCCCGAGGGATGAAATGCGCCCGAGATCTTTGTTCAATGTTTCGTTTCTTTTCAACAATTGCCTAGCATGCCCTTCATCACAGGCTATCCGCGATCGTTGCTAAAATGCAAATATAGCGTCCCTCGGCTTCCGCAAAAGTGGAAATTTAAGAATACGCCATTTGACATCCCCGCTTGCCTGTCACCCCTTGACGAATTCTCATCGGACGCGGCGGATTGAATTCTCCTCCCTCGTCCTCTCACAAGCCGCCCTCTTTGTCCAGGGCCCGTTTTTGCGTGCGTTCACAGCCTTGGCCGCTTTTCTTTTTTTTTTTTTTTTTTTTTTTTTTTTACGCGTTCTCCTCTGTAGAACTGCTCCAATTGATTGCTAAACATTGGTAATGCTTGTGAGTTTAGCTGGATGGCACATGACACGCCTGCGCACCGAACAAATGATTGATTTTTGCTTTTTTGACATGAACCATGGTTGGTTCGGAGCGAATGGCAACAAGGCAGATGAAGAAGCGGCCATAAAAGATCAATTTTTCACCTAGTTGGCCAAATCCAAGGTTTCGATTAGTGCCACCTGGCTCGCGCTGCTGTAAAGAAATGTGCAGAATTTGTGTCCAAGCCCAGAAGTTCCATCGAGGTTCAACGTAAATTGGTCGCGCAATGATCGATGCATTGCAGAAATGACAAAAAAAAAGGCGCTTCATCGAGTGAGTAACAACGAACAATGAGCTATTTTAGATTTTACTTTACAGGCAAATGTCATCGAGCGAACGCGCCACAGAGATGCACTGAGCACGCGTTCATCGGCTAGAGATGAGCCAAGCGCATAGATTGGATGCAAGTGCTCCACAGCTGAGCTCAGAGCGCGCGCCTTTTTTTTTTTTTTTGCGGTCACAAGTGTATTTTCGTACGTACCTAGGATACACCAAACGCGTGGACCAAGCTCGTTCTATGATATAGTGAGCCCGTGAGGTGACATGCAAGGCATTACTCTAAGCCCATTTCTTTCAAAAATGGCCCTAAATGCGACTATGGTGATCAAAATTCAAAATGAACTTTGCACTGCTTTGATGGTTTAAGCTTTTTTGTTGTAAATGTTGTGCTGAGTGCGATGCAAGTATTTTTGAGTGGAGTCGGCCAAGCAGATGATGAGATGAATGCAAAATACGGCAAATTTGGGATTTTTGGAATTTGCGAGTCCAAAATATTGGGCGGACCCATCTCCAGCACTGGTTTTCCAAAGAAACACATTTGACCTTTATTTTCATATTGTTTGCTTGCCCAATGAACGAATTTGAGACGCTTGCAAAATCCGTTCAAACATTCCATATATTTCTAAATTAGATTTGCTCGGTAACAGGCAGAACAACTCACTTTTCTTTTAACATGTCGAAAGCACCTGTTGAATACTGTAGATATGATGTGCACTCAAAGCCCAATCATTGTGCGTTTGTGCATTCCTCGAGCGCGGGACCAGCCGCCGGCTGACTGATTTTTTTTCAAGCGGAATAGATACAGTATACTTTACGCTTGCAGCAACATCCTCACCGAATTTGAGAGATGTACAGTATTCATGTATATAATATCCTCATATGTATGATATTCATAATTTGTTTCAGCATTTGCCATTTGATCTCGTCGTCTCTAGTTTCCTTGTACAAATTGCCGTGTTGTATGGACCTCTCCATCAAGATCCAGATTTGATGATTCATGCGTGATTGGAAAAGTAAATACTATGATATCAGCGAGCAAGTGTCAGCTTGATCAAATGGATATGTACGGAGGTTTTTTTTAAAAAAAAACAAGAATGAGCTATTTATTGAAGGTCAAAACGACCGAGGGGTTGTGCTATATAATACTATTTACAAGGCATGCGTGGGTGTAGAGGAGGTCGTAGTGTCGTAATACGAGTGCAATCGCTTATTGCGATACAGGATATACTTTGAAAAGGTCGATTTGCGCGTGCCGATGAAGCGCGAGCCGTGCGAGGCGATTTCTGCGTCGATGAGCGGGAAGAGTAAGGGGCCAAGTCTGCTGGGCTGCTGGTCCTCGGTGAATGGGCTGAGGGCGGTGGCGGTGAGCGTGCTGCTGATGATATCGGGGAAATCGGCGAGCGAGAACAGGCAAGGGAACTCGGTGTACAAGTGGTGCAGCGTGCGGCGTGGGTCGGGCGCGTCGGTCGCCATGTAAATCAGGCGCAGACGCGGGTGCAACGATTGGCGCGACTGGATGCGCAAGCACTCGTTCAAGCGTGTGGTCGTATCGGGCATCATGTCTTCGTCGGTAAAGGCAAAGTCAAGATCGGGGGACCGATAATGTTGCCAAGGATCGACTGGCGCGTCCTCCAGATCAGATGAGGATGTGTCGTCGGATGGCGATGGCACATGATCGACGACCACTGGCGCGAAGGAGGTGGCGAGTTGCTCAGCCAAGGTGGCACGAACATCTTGGATTGTTTGTTCCACGACGGCGCGAAAGACGCCATCGCCCTGTCGCAGATGCAGCGACACAAATTGGCCAGGGCCGCCCAGACGACCAATGATGTCAAGCGCCTGCTGCAGGACGTTTGGATGGTGGAAGCCGACCTCGCTAAAGAGGTAGTCCCAAAGCCACACCCACGCGGGCTTCTCGAGGGCGAGGCGGAAGGAGCTAAAAAGGGAGCCAAACACCATGATGCGCTCGGGCCGCGCGGCAAGGTCGTCAATGTCAATCCGCTGCTCAAAGTTTTTCATCTCCATGTTGTTGCTGCGACTGTCGTAGATGCGGTAGCTGAGGCGGCTCTGGTCGCGGATGTACACCAAGTCCGAGGGCTGCGCGCCAAACTCGCGCGCAAAGTAGTCAATGCCCATGTCGCGCCGCTGTACGACTCGAATACCGAGATTTGGCAGCGAAGACAGATCAAAAATGTTGGACACGGTTGACGGCATGTATCGGCGGTAACCGTGGCACGAGATGTGGCTAAAAGGGTCCGAGGAAGACAAGGATGTGGCCATGGTGCTGCCCATTTTCTTGCCGCGCGTGCAATGGCTTAGTTGACGCTCCAATTGCTTAGACTCTCGCCAATAGTTTGCCTTGCCAATGTTGAGCTCCGGCATGAGCAAGGTGCGATTCAGCTGTTTAGCGAGGACCAAGGCATTGATCAGGGCAATGCGCTGATTATGCAGGCCCGAGTGCGGCAAAAAAGTGATGAATTTTTCGTTGGGATCATACTGTGTGAATGGGCGCCGCGGTGGCACCTCCGATGAGTCGTCAAAGGAGCTCAGCAAGTTTGGCTGCCATTGCGTCGCGTGGATCAGCATCATCAGGCACACAAGGCCTGCGACGATCACCGTCCATATGAGCTTTAATGTGAGCATCCGAGAGGTGCAAAGGAAAAAAAAAAAAAAGGGCTGGTATATACTGGGGGTGTGAAAAGTGGAAAGAGAAAGAAAAAAAAAAGATGTGTGAATGTGTGTGTTGTGTGTGGTCAAAGGTGACCATGCTTGATCCCGTGTTTCCACCATTGGGCGCTCTGCGCAGTGATAAAAATAGCGCTTTTGTTTCATTTTGGAAACCAAAACAATAAGGTACACGCACTATTTTTGCTTTCACCGTGTGAGACCAAGCCCAGCGGCTTTCCCCCGCCCCCCGCCAGCTTGAAACTTGCGGCAAGGGGCTGTAAGTGCGGCATTGGATCAGATGGTTTCTCTCGCATGTTCCTGATGATGCACCCTTGTTTTGGAATGAAGTTGCCTTGCGCTCTGGGACTGCATCGTCCCTGTTTCTTGCCTATTTTTATTTTTTCTTTCCAGTAGTGCCGCAGAAATCATTGACACTCCGTCGGGAGCATTGGCGGGTGTCACCGTGCACCGAGCCAAAGCTGAGGATCATCAGCCCAATCGGCATGATGGCATCATCGTTGATGCAGAACCTCTCTCTTGCCTTTTTCATCAATGCAAAAAACAAGGGCCCAAAAAACAAGGGCCAAAAGGGGTTGCTGTCAACATCTTTTTGCCTTTTTATTTCATCGCTGTAGCCTACTTTATATACTCAGTTGCTTTTGCTTGATGTCTAAAATCATACGGCGCCGGATGGGCACCATGTCGGCTTGGGTAAAGTCAAACGGGGCTTTTCGCGCCAGGCGCTCGGCAAAGGTGCATGCAAAGACGCCACAATCGGACATGTTGCCTTGCTGGGGGATGCCTCGCGTCGTTCCGCCCGTCCATCCCGAGCGATCAAAGGGTGTTTTTTTCTTGTCCATGTGCTCCTTGTCCAGGTAGTCCATAATGAGCTATTGGGCACAGAACAAAATAAAATAAAAAAAATTGAGCAAAGCGGAGTGTCCCATTTTTTTTGGTCACGTTACCTTGATGGCATGGTCATGTGACCCGTTGAGGGAGTCATAGACAGAGACGCGCTTGTTGACCATGTCGACGGCCCCAAGTGTCCAATGGTACGAGCGATTGATGGGTATCAGGACGAGGTCCTTGCTAAAAATGTCGACACGCTTTGTCCATCGGCGCACCTTGTCGTAGCCCTGATCTCGCAGTGTCGAGCAAAAAAAGGTGTTGAAGCAATGGATGGATGGCGCATCCGGTAATGTATTGGCGCGCTCCATGAGCAGCAGCATGTAGAAATTGATGATCTCGTCATTGAGCCATGTCTCGGGCTGCAGCTTTTGAATGTCCTTGTGCTCGACGACCGCCGTCTTGAATTGCGAGATTGGCCCGCGTCGCGGCGTGTGCAGCAGGTCGTCCACCTATAGAAAAACGAGAAACAAACAAACAAAACCAAAAAAGTCAGCTTGTTGCCTGGGCAATGGAGCCACGCTTCATTACCAACGCGTCTTCCTCGGCTGTCAATGGTGGCACGTGCGCCTTGGCCTTGGGGATTTCCGTGAGTGCCAGCAACGCCTCGAAATCATCCTCTGGCACCACCGGTTGCACAGCCTAATCAAAGAAAACAATGAACAATTTGGCAAAAGGAGGATACCAGAGGTCACTTTTTTTTTTTTACCTGTATTGTTTCGGCCTGGAGCCGCTTCAATTCCAGCAACTAGAACAAAAAGAAAAGAAAATAGAGAAAGCGCGTCAACTCGCGCGATTCTTTGGATTGGATTGATCTGTTTTCTGCCTACTTTTGAGCCAAAGTGGCGCCGATTGGCGCAATACGCGACGGATGGCTGCCTGTCGGCATCCAGCAGCTGGTCGACCTGGTCGAGGAGGTCGCTCATATCAAAAGCGCTGGACTTGGCCTTGCGAGATCCTTGGGAGCTTGGATCCTGCCCGTTCCCCTCTGGTAAAAAAAAGCCAAAAAGAAGACGTGTAAGCGGCCAATTGACAAGACTACTTGGAATTATAATAAAAAAGGCGTCTTACCTTGCTTAGTTTTGTGCTTGTAGGGTGTGATATTAGCAGTGGTGGCCATGGACAGAATTAAAAGAGTGACAAAAAGAACATAAAACGAAAGAGAATCCAAAAAAGGATCTCCGCAAGGGAAGGCAATTGGCACCCCAGCCAATGATGATATTATAATTTCCCCCCTCCCCATTCCCCTCTTTTTTTTTCTGCTCTTTTTCATACTACTGTATTATGACTCTCTCCTTGTCACGACTATGGCCCTCGTGGCAGAAAAAGGCACTTTTAGGTGCTTTTAGCGGCGGGACGTTGCGTGACGGGGGACGAGGTGCGACGGGACGGTCTCTTGTCAATCCCATGACGGCGCAAGAGGTTGTTCAGGTGCTGGACACGACGACCGGCGATGTGGACGCTGCTGTGGACGCTGCTTCGGTTGCACAGGGGGTCTGGGGGTCTGTTTCGGGCATTGTTCGACGCGACGCGCTTTTGAAGCTCTCTGACGCGATTATGGCGCATCGAGACGCGCTTGCGGCCATGGAAACACTTCAAACAGGCAAGCCATTGGGTGACGCGGTGCTTGAGATGGATGAAGTGTCGCACGCGCTTAGACATTTTGCTGGTTATGCGGATAAACCTCTTGCCGTCTCGCTGGCCGAGCATGGAACGGAAGGCGGGAACGTGGGCATGCATATGACGACCCATCGCGAGCCATTGGGCGTCTGTGGCCTCATCACGTCTTACAATTACCCACTCATGTTGACCGGATGGAAGCTTGCACCTGCCCTGGCAGCCGGCAATGCCGTCATTATCAAGCCTGCTCCTCAGACACCCCTCACGTCTCTTGCTCTTGCAGAATTAGCAGCCAAAGTGCTTCCCAAAGATCTCGTGCAGGTCTTACCGGGAGGTGTCGACACGGGCAAGGCCATTGTTGCACGCGTGGACAAGACAAGCTTCACAGGTAGCACGCCCGGCGGCCAAGCCATCATGCGCCAGGCCGCAGACACGTTGCAGCCATTGACACTTGAATGTGGCGGCAAAAACAGCGTCATTGTCGCCAAAGACGCCGATTTGCCCCGTGCCGTGGAATTCATTGCTCAGGGCGCCTTTAGTAATGCCGGTCAGAATTGCTGCGCTGCCTCGCGTGTTCTCGTCCATGCAGACGTCCATGATCAATTCGTAAACTTGCTCGAAAACGAGACTCGCAAGTGGAAACCTTATATGGACGCGTCAAACGCGTCTGCGGATTCGGCACAACGCTTCTATGGCCCATTGATCGACAAGCAGCAGCTAACACGCGTCCAAAGATACATTGACCCCACGCGCGCCGCGTTCCAGGCACCGGCCGTCGAAGAAAATACCGGATTTTACGCAACTCCTACCGTTTATACGCAAGTGGATGATCACGACGCGCTTGCACAGGAAGAAATATTTGGTCCCGTGCTGTCGGTGCTGCGGCCATTCACATCCACGGAAGAAGCCATTGTGCGCGCAAACGGGACGCCATTTGGCCTTGCCGCCGGTGTGTTTGCAGGCAATTACAGCACCGCGCATCATATAGCGTCCAAGCTCCAGACGGGCATTGTGTGGATCAACACGTACAATTACTTGCCCGCGTCATTTCCCTTTGGTGGCCGCAAGCTGTCTGGCTTTGGCAAGGATCTAGGCGCAAATGCGCTCGCCGAATTCACTTTTACAAAGAGCATTCTCCACGGTCTCTAGATTTTGGCATTGTAAAAAAGTAAAAATAAAAAAAAAACCAGCATCAATAGATTTTTTTTCTCGCCCCATGGTCACATGGATTCCCCTTGATGTCCCCTGCAATGAGAACAATGAGGCAAAAAAAAAAAAAAAAAAAAAAAAAATCATGCCTCGTCGGCATTGCAAAATGACGAGACCAAAACTTGGGAAGCGCCCATTCGCTCTTTTTCTTTTTTTTTTTTTTTCTCTCTTTTTTTTTTGGGTCCCCTTTTGTCCCTTGCTTTCTTTTTCTTTTTTGCTTTGTTTCCTTTTTTTTGGCTTTTTGAAAAATGTCGTTTTTTAGAAGCGTGTTTTTCCTTTTGCTTCTAGTGAATGCGAGTTTTCTTGGGTATGACTACTACAAGGGTGGGCATATTGGCGAGAATCTCGTGTTTCACGCGCGCAACCTGGACGCGCAGACGGTGCAAGCCCAGTTCCATCAAGTGGTGCAAGATGTCAAGGGGTTCAAGCCTGACATGATTGCCGGCAAGGTGAATGCGGCGTTTGCGCAGCTCAAGGACATCAATTCGTTGCAGGATGTGCTTACGCTGGTGCGCGACAAGACGAGCCCAGGCGGTGGTGTGATCACCAAGGATGGCAATGTGTATGTCCTTACGCAAGACAACTTTTACAAGGTGATTGACGGATCGCGTCCTGCTCTTGTTGAATTCTACGCGCCATGGTGCGGCCACTGCAAGACCCTTGCGCCTGTATATGCGGAACTTGGCGATGCATTCGCCCACAGCGACGATGTGATCATTGCCAAGGTCAATGCCGACGACCACCGCGATTTGGGCGCCGCCTTTGGTGTGCAAGGCTTCCCGACACTCAAATGGTTCCCCAAGGGCGTGACCACCAGTGCTGGCGTCGTCGACTATAGCAGCGGCCGTGATCTGAACGCATTGAGCAAGTTTGTCCACGAGAAATCCGGTGTCCGCCCTCGTATTCGCGCAACTGTGTCCCACGTCAAGACCCTGACCACCGCCAACTTCCACGACCTCGTCGACGACAAGCAGTCCGGCACCCTCGTCGAGTTTTACGCATCGTGGTGCGGCCATTGCAAGAATTTGGCCCCCATTTACGAAAAAGTCGGCAATGCCTTTGCCAACGAGCCCAATTGCCACGTGGCCAAGATTGACGCCGACATTGAGCGCGCCATTGGCACCGAATATGACATCTCGGGCTTCCCCACCATCAAGTTCTTCCCTGCCAATGGCGGCGACCCCATTCCTTTTGAAGGCGCACGCACCGAGGCTGGCTTTTTGGAGTTTTTGAATGAAAAGTGCGGTACCCACCGCGTCGTCGGCGGCACCCTCAACACGCTCGCCGGCCGCATCGCCGAGCTCGACAAGGCCGCCACGGAGTTCATCAAAGGTGATGATACCAAGCGCCAACAGGTGTTTGCCGCCGCGAACGAGTCCGTTGCCGCTCAAGGCAACTCGAAATACGCCAAATACTATGTGAAGCTCATGGAAAAGATCCTCGAGCAAGGCAATGCCTTCATCGCAAAGGAGAGCGCTCGTGTCAACAAGATCATCAAGTCAAACACCGTCACCCCCGCCAAACTCGACGACTTTACCATCCGTCAAAACATCCTTAATGTCTTTGACGGCAAGGCCGACCCCATCGACCAATAACCTCCCCCCTCGTTTTTCGTGTTTCTCTATCCATTTCTTTTGTGAATAAATAAAAAAAATTTGTAAAAGGTTATTTTTTTTTTGAAAAAAAAGGAAAAAAAGTAATTAGGACGCAACGCGTGTGGGTTTTATTTGCCGTTGGCTTGTGGACAGAAAGGATCCGGGCATGGGGGGGAGGGGAAGGGGCGAAATGATGGGAATGGAGAGATCAACAGGGGAACGCGTGGAATTTTAAGCACCGTAGATCAAGCGGAACACGTCGTTGAACACCCAGTACGAGCCGCCCTCAGGAATCAAATGGAAGGTCTGCGAGAACATTTGGGGGTTCTGTTCCTCATCCACCTGGAAAAAAAAAAGAGCAATCGGGGGTGAGTCACACATGTAAATCATCAAAAAGAAAAAAAAAAAAAAAAAGGACATTACAAGCAAGAGACCAGTGACAATCACAATGATGGAAGCGCCATCAGGCGACGAGGGCTGAGCGTCAATGGTGGAGATTTGGTGAGCAACTTTTTGGAAGGGGAGACCCTGTGGATAAGAAAAAAAAAAAAAAAAGAGAAATCCGCATTAGTGTCCGAGGTTTGTGTCCTTTCCACCACCCCAAACTTACGACCAAACGCTCGACAATGGCATTGGCGCCCTGGACTTGGCCACCTTCAAAGGTCAACATGGAGCTGTCGCGCTGTTCACAAGAAAAAAGAGATTAAAAAAAAAAAGATGTAAATAGCAGCACGACGACAAATCGACAGAAAAAAGCGCGAAACGCGCGTGTCGACCCTTTTTTCGTAATTCTTACGTAGAGGTTCACCAATTGCTGGCGGCCAGTGTCAAAGGTTTGGTAGTAGAATTCAACAAAAGAACGAGCAACAGCGTTAATGTCGGCCATGTCGGTGTATAGTGAAGAGGTTAAACAGGAAAAAGAACGACGTGAAAAACAAAAAGCCCAAAATTTTTTTGTAGGGATGACTGAAACGAACTCCGCCACTTCAATTCATTGGCCGAGGCGCCTGTCCTCGCGCCCCCCTTTTCACATCCTGCAAATTTGGTGCCCGTTCCCGCCCCCTTACTTTTTTTTTTTTTTTTTACACCAAAGCCAGGGCAGCCAGGCCATTGACTAACACCCGCACCAAGGCATTGAGAACGTGACCCCACTTTAAAATGGCAGCCTTTCCGATCAGCGGCATTTGATCTTTTCAAATGCACAAATGGCCATGATAGTCCAAGCGGCTTTCTCATTCTTTTTGGTCAAAAGCTCCTTTTGTGCGGACGCTGTGCAGGTCACGCGCGTGAAAAATTAGACAGGCGTTGTGTAGCTGCGGTTGCACATCTAAAAAAAAACAAATTGAGGGCCAATTCTGTGCTTGAATAAGAGAATGAACAATGAAGGTACACCTGGTTGCCGTTTGCTGTAATTCATTTCCTGGTGTCGTGAATTGGGATAGTGGGGATCGATTACGGCCGTGCATGGTCCTTTGCTAGGCTGCCCCCCCCATTTCTGACCTGTCACGTTCTAAAAGGCTTACAGTACCCGTTATTTTGCGCAATAAAATATGAATTCGTCACTCCAACACCCACATACTCGGGTTTTGGCTAATCGTGATGAAGCTGCAGCAGGTGATTTAGATGTTATCGAGGGTGTACAATCTTATGGTAATGCTTAAATTACATCTCCAATTGCAGGATTTTGAGTATTTCACGATTTGGCTCAGTGTTTTGCGGTTTGCTCTAATGGAATTGCCTCAAAAACGTATTCTGACAGCACTATACTGTAGTATTAGCGCTGATGATTCGGAAGGCATCGAAGATAAGCTGCACCTTGCCGATTTGCTTGATTTGCCTTGTTCACAACTTTTTTTTTTCTATTCATAGTTGCAATGCAGGGCATCGGCAAAGCCATTGGCGTCGATGTCAACGACTCTGTGCAACAAGGAGCCTAGAGCACCAAGTCTGCCACCCTGTTGAGCACGTTTTATGTTTATTTGAAGACCATGAATAAGGCCAAAGTAAATATGCAACGCGTTGACTTGATGATGATAAACCTCCAGGAGTCGCGTTTTGTGTAAAGAAAAGGGCGATTGACTCTTGGGATTCCAAGATGCAGTTCTTTTTATTATGCTTTGGATTGTTGTCGATGAAATCATGTCCATCAAGGTAATCTGCCTTTTGAACGTACGTTTCAAGCTGTTCTCGTTCGAATGGCCTCACCCCTGGAACATAGCGGTCACTGGATGGCATGCAAACACGTTTTTTTTTCTAGGGAATACAGTATTATACTACAGTCGAGGAATCGAAAAAGAAAAATTAGAGTTGTCTTTATCATACTGTAAAACAACAACAAGAGTAGGCTTTGTGGGCAATCGAATGGCGTCGATTGTAT
Organism: Gongronella butleri; assembly: GCA_025201375.1. Classification (NCBI taxonomy): domain Eukaryota; kingdom Fungi; phylum Mucoromycota; class Mucoromycetes; order Mucorales; family Cunninghamellaceae; genus Gongronella; species Gongronella butleri. The sequence continues at coordinate 352,629 of JAIWZP010000007.1, forward strand.
TAAAAGGGTTTCTTGCTTGGGGTGAGCGTATTTGAAAACAGGACAAAACATTTTTTTCTGGTTTGACGCGTCTCAACACTGAAAGAGCAAAAATATGCATCTCGCGACGTTTTTATAGATCGCATCTTGGTTTTCTTTATAATATCATAATACGTAGACGGCACAATATGTACGATGTCAAGTGGTTCTCACTCGCATCTCAAGATACAAAAAAAAATAGAGCCATTATCAACTGGGTCCATGATGCATCATGAAAAGACGCGAGACAAGCGGGATAAAACATAATTCGGGTCAAAAAAGCAAGTAGAAAGTGCATATTTTTGGGGATTTTTATTTGTTGGGAGATCAGGAAATACAAGGAAAAGCAGAGAAACATTGGCGTTTCTAATGGAGATTGGACAAGATTTGAGTCAACTGCTGATTGGAAAAGGGAATATTCAAAGGTGCAGCTGGCGCGGGAGCGGTGGTGGTCATTGGAGTGGTGGCGGTTGCTGATGAATAGCTGGTATGTTGAAGAGGGGCGGAATTGATTGTGTAAGAGGGGGGCTGATGGGTGTAGTACGGCTGGGGCACTTGTTGCTGCTGCTGCTGCTGCTGCTGCTGGGACGGCTGGTATAGCTGATAGGGCTGTGCAAAGGTGGGCGCGGGTGGCGAGGTATGTGCTGGAGCGGAAGATGCAGGCGAGGCGCGCTGCGCATCTAATGCCTGCTTCAATGGCTCGTAGAACGTGTCAAACAAGTGCGCAAGCTGGCGGATGTACTCGGGTGACAAAGTTGACACGTCAATACCAGAAGATGCCGGCTGTGGCGTTGCGAACATTGGCTGTTGCTGCACTTGTGGCTGCTGTTGCATTGGCTGCGACACGGGCTGTTGTGGCACAGGTGCACCTTTGGATTGCATGCTTTGCTGAATCAGACGCATGGCTTCTGGGATGGGTACGTGGTTGTGAACTATAGAGAGAAAAAAAGGAGGGGAAACGTTAATATACGACGTTTCTGACAGTTTTCTTCTTTTTTTTTCTTTTTTCTTTTTTTTTCCCTTTACCTTGGAAATTGGACCTTGGGCCATTGTGCGTAGTGGCAATGTAGAGATCGACGGTTTCGGACGAGACATGATGATCATTGAGGGAAAGAACAAAGGGGGAGCCATTGTGAATGAGATCGGACACGAGTTTGATGGATTTGTCATAGGGTTTTGGAAAGATCAAGATTGGATTCAGGCCAGCACGCGTGCAGGCGTTTTTGACATACTCACCATAGCCGCGCTCGACACGGTCCCACAGCACAATGTCTACATGATCTGGGCCAAGGGACGCACGTCGGGGCGGCGAGCGTGCTTGATGCATGGGTCCCTGATGAGCCTGATGTGTCTGATGCGTCTGATGATGCTGCTGCTGATGCTGCAGCTGCTGCGGCTTTTGGTAAGGCTGCTTCTTTTTCTTGTTCACCTTGTTATTCACCTTGTTGTTGTTGCCTTGATATGGCGCACGATGCAGCGGCGATCGGTTGCCGGGGCCGCGACGCGGCGGGCTCCGTGTGTTTTTCTGCACAGGCGAGTCTTGCTCTGATAGCGAGCGCACCGTTCCACCAGGGCTGACCACTACAAGAAAGGAGAATAAAAAAAAAAAGGGGGGATGAGTGGGATGCTTTTTCCTTTTTTTTTTTTGATTTTTGGACTTACAAAGCTGATGATGATCATGCACACGGCCATGGACGGCTTGAATGGCCCTTTGGCAGCTCTGCGCGTCATTGAATTGAATGGTGCCGACGTGATTTTGGATGTCGATTTGGCATATTTTACCATAAGACTTGAAAGTATTGAGGAGGTCGAAATTGTTCCAAGCAGGGGGCAGCTGGCGGACGGTTAGCACACTCTCGGGGACGACCTCCTTTGGATTCAAACGCAATACATGCTGGGCACCCTTGGACGTACGATACGTCGTCACAGTCTTAGATGAACCCTTCTCAAGCCCCTGCGGTTCCCCCGCGCTCTGAACACCATCAACATCCATATCATTATGCCCAAGCAGCTCGCTGGTTTTGTCTTCAATGGGAGCAGGCCGCGGCTGGCTCGGCGACGGCTGGTTGGCGGCAAAAAGCGACGACAAGAAATTGTCCACCTCGGAAGGAAGACCCTCCTTACTAGCAACAGACATTATTATAATAAGATGGCAAATGGAGATAAAAGGGAAGATGAGACTGGTAAAAACGAAACAACGACCAAAAGTAAACAGCTCACACAACTGAAAACAATGAAAAAAAAGAGAAAGAGAAGCAAAACGAAGAAATTTCGTTGCGGTCTCATATTTCAATCATGTGCGGCGAACCAATAAAAGGACGCCTTACCTTTTTTAGGCATGAAGCATGCCGCAGCTATTGGGGGGGGGTTGCCAACAAAAAAAAAGACGAAAAAAATCAAAGACTCTTGATGATTCAGCTACTTTTTTTTAATATTTTCGATGCTCATCCAGTGGATTCTAGACGTTTCAAGTGATTAAATCTAGGCAGCATCTCTCTGAGGTATTCCAAGTGCCGGGTATGTAAGCTGGCTTGGCCCTAGTGCAAAGAAAAGAGCAATGAGCAAAAAGAAAAAAATAAAGGATAAAAAAAAAAAGTGATGACGCACGGGCAGGATGGCGCTTTGCGTGCGCCTGTAGGGCTGTGCGCCATATATGACGGTCATGTCCTCGATTGTCTCATTCAATTCGGTGGCACAGCCGGCACCAACCACACAATGATTGCCAATCGTTGTGTTGCCAAGCACGCGCGCTAGAAAAAAAAAAAAGAATGAGCACGCAATCATGCAACTCGACTTGACGCGTACCTCGTGTGCCAATTGTGTTGCCATTGCCGACGCGTGAGCCTTCCACGTCTGTGCAAGCAAGAAAAAAGAAAGAAAAAAGATAAAAAAGCAAAAGACGCGTCAGACAACGTGTTCTTGCTCATTCCTAGCCATTCCCATGTCCTGTTCTCCATTCGTTTCTCTTTTCGCCGTTTCAATACAAGGCAATGCCGTCCAAAAGCCTGGTTTTCGTCATTTCTCTAGCATTTCCCGACTTTTTTTTTTTTTTTTTTTTTTGCACCCTCAAAAGGACAACATTGGACTCACATGATCCAACTTCAAAAACATTGTCGTCACCAATGACAAGAGGCGACACGTTCCTATGTGTTGAATGGGTGCGGATGAGAACGCGTGAATTTTGGCCAAAAAAAAGGGGTTTACTTGTTGAAAAGGATGCAATTCTCCTCAATGATATTGTTCTTTCCGATGTAAATGGGGCCACCTTCTGCAATAATGCGGCACTTTGGGTGCAACACGGTGCCTGAGCGACAAAAGAGGTCAAAAAAAAGCTCAATAGGCGACCCATCTGCGACTTTTTTTTTTTTTTTTTTACCATTGCCAATAGCGACCTCGCCCTTTAGCTCGGCCTCTTGACACACCACGGCGCCAATACCGGCCGTGACTCTGTTTCTGTAGAAAGCAAGCCATGAGAATGCGTATTGTAGTCGTTTAAAATGAGATTTACCTTGACATTCAGACGAAAGACGGCACAAAACGAAGAAATAGCGAATGAAAATGTCAGCTCCTTTTTGCCTATTTGTACGGGGTCCGCTCGGGCTTTGTATTTTTTTTTTCTTTTTGCTCTTCTTTTTCCCCTTCTTTCATTTGTTTGCTCAGTATGGACCAGCTCGAGCATCTTCAACTTGTAAACAAGGTCGTCAGCGAGCTGTCGAACCACATTGGTATTGGTGAGAAGGTTCTTGGTAAGCACGGGGCGATGGCGAGAGAATGCAGGAAAAAAAAAGGATCTTTTTTTCATTTTCTTTGCTTTTTTTTTTGCCTCTTTTTTTTTTATTTTATTAGCCGAGTTTATTCTTCACCTGCACGATCAAGCCAAGGGGTCACTTCCTTTGTTCAAAAAGTCGCTCAAGGAGGCGGACGCCGACTTTCCAGACTCGTTTGTCGAGAATCTCGATCGGATCATCAAGACTATGAAGCCCGGACCAAAGTATGTGCCGACACTCGAGGAGCGCACTTCTCAATTCCCTGGTTTGTCTATGAAAGACGACAATGACTGGGAAAAGAAGAGAAAAGAGGCCATGAATGTTGCGAATGATATGATGGCGGAGCTCGAGGGCCTTTCTTCATCGTCCAAGGGTCGTCAGGGCCCATCCAGCAGCAGCAAGAGCAGCAGCCGTCACCGTTCTCCGCCTGACCAACGCCATCAAAGCCGTCGCCACCGCTCGCGATCGCCTGATAGACGCGATGATCGCCACCGTCGTCATGATCGTCGCGATCGCTCGCCTCCTGATCACCGTCGCCAATCCAGACGCGATCAGCCCCCTCCCGACGATCGCATCCATCCAAGCCGACGCCACCTCCAAGAGCAGTCTGACAGGCACCCGCGCCGTGACAACGACCAGCGCGAGCAGCGACACCGCCAAGAAGAGGACCAATTCGACCAAATGCCACGCCGCGCACCCGTGGATCTCGATCTCATGCAAGAACGCCGTCGCCAACGATTGGATCGAGCCCACGGAAGAGATTCGCAGCAGCAACAACAACGCGGATACAAATCCAGCGATCGTTCGGCTGTCAAACGCATGTCATCACCTGAACGTTGGGAAATCAAGCAATTGATCGCGTCTGGTGCCGTCAATGCCGCCGATTACCCGGGCATCTATGAGGATTTCGACGCCAACGACGATATGCAAGCCGAGGAGGAGGTCGATGTCGAGGTCCGCGAGGAAGAACCTCCCTTTTTGCGTGGCCAGACCAACCAATCGCTTGAACTCAGCCCCGTCAAGGTCGTCAAGATCCCTGATGGCACCATGAACCGCGCCGCCCTCGCAGGCACAGCCCTTGCAAAGGAGCGCCGCGAATTGCGCCAGCAGCAGCAGAACGAGGAAATGGACGCCGTGCCAAAAGACGTCAACATGCCCTGGCTCGATCCCATGCCCGAGCCCGGTGAGCGTCAATTCGCCCAGGATTTGCGTGGCATTGCCGCTAAACCGGCAGGCATCTCTGAATGGAAACAAAAGGCTTTCAACAGCGCAACAAGCTTTGGTAAAATCACAAGCCTCACCATTCAGGAACAACGCGAATCTCTGCCTATCTACAAGCTCCGCACATCACTCGTCCAGGCTGTCAAAGAGGTAGGAAAAAATAGAAGAGAAGAATGAGGGAAAAGAAAGAGACAGAAAGAGAGAAAAAAAAAACAGGAAAAAATTGGTAATTGACCGCGATTTGCTTGCTTTTTAGAATCAAATGCTGGTTGTTGTCGGTGACACTGGTTCCGGCAAGACGACGCAAATGACACAATACCTCGCCGAGGAAGGTCTCGCCAACCACGGCCGCATTGGGTGCACGCAACCGCGTCGTGTCGCTGCCATGTCCGTTGCCAAGCGTGTCGCCGAGGAAGTCGGCTGCCGTGTTGGTCAGGAAGTTGGCTACACCATCCGTTTTGAGGATTGCACCAGCCCAGAGACCCGTATCAAGTACATGACCGATGGTATGTTGCTCAGGGAGTGTCTTCTTGATCCTGCCGTCTCCCAATACTCTGTCATTGTCCTCGACGAAGCCCACGAACGTACCATTTCCACTGACGTTCTCTTTGGCCTATTGAAGCGTAAGAAAAAATGGGGAAAAATTGGGAAAAAATTGAAAAAAAAGACAGTGGAAAAAATGCTGACGCGTTCTCGCTTTTTTAGGTGCTGCGCGCCGCCGCCCTGATCTCAAGCTGATTATCACGTCCGCGACGCTGGATGCCGACAAGTTTGCGACGTATTTCAACAATTGCCCCATTTTCACCATTCCCGGCCGCACGTACCCCGTCGAGGTGCTTTATTCCAAAGACCCCGAGCCCGACTACATGGATGCCGCCATGATCACAGTCATGCAAATCCACTTGTCCGAGCCGCCCGGCGATATTTTGCTATTTTTGACCGGTCAGGAAGAAATCGACACGGCTGCAGAGGTTTTGTATGAGCGCATGAAGGCGCTGGGCACCGATGTGCCCGAATTGATCATTCTCCCCGTGTACAGCGCGCTTCCCAGCGAGATGCAATCAAAGATCTTTGAACCCACGCCACCTGGCGCGCGCAAGGTCGTCATTGCCACCAACATTGCCGAAACGTCCATCACCATCGACGGCATCTACTATGTCGTGGACCCTGGCTTTGTCAAGCAGAACAAGTGGGACGCCAAGCTCGGCATGGACTCGCTTGTGGTCGTGCCCATCTCGCAAGCTGCCGCACGCCAACGTGCCGGCCGTGCTGGGCGAACTGGCCCCGGCAAGTGCTACCGCCTGTTCACCGAGGCCGCTTACCGCAACGAAATGCTGCCAAACACCATCCCCGAGATCCAGCTGCTCAATTTATCCATGACCGTACTCACGCTCAAGGCCATGGGCGTCAATGACTTGCTCCACTTTGATTTCATGGACCCGCCTCCCGAGGCCAACTTGATTCAGGCTCTCGAGCAGTTGTACGCCCTGCAGGCACTCGACGATGAGGGCTTGCTCACGCGCTTGGGTCGCAAGATGGCTGAATTCCCACTCGAGCCGCAATTGTCAAAAATGCTCATCCAATCCGTCGATCTCGGCTGCTCCGAAGAAATCTTGACCGTCGTTGCCATGCTCACCGCCGGAAACGTGTTTTACCGCCCAAAGGAGAAGCAGGCACAGGCCGACGCGAAAAAGGCCAAATTCCACCAGCCAGAAGGCGACCAGATCACCCTGCTCACTGTCTACAATGGATGGAAAGGCGCCAATTACTCCAATCCTTGGTGCTTTGAAAACTTTATCCAGGCAAGAAGCATGAAGCGCGCTCAGGATGTCAGAAAGCAATTGATGGGCATCATGGACAGGTAAAAAAAAAAAAAAAATGAAAAGATGAAAAAAAGTTGCACCGTACCCATTCTCGCTTTGTTTTAAACAGATACAAGCACGACATTGTCTCCTGTGGAAACAATTATACCAAGGTGTGCAAGGCGCTGGTCTCTGGCTACTTCCGCAATGCGGCGAAAAAGGATCCACAAGAAGGCTACAAGACCTTGCTTGAAGGCACCCCCGTCTACATCCACCCGTCCAGCGCACTGTTCAACAAGGGCCCCGAATGGGTCATCTACCACGAAATCGTCTTCACGTCAAAGGAATACATGCGTGAGGTCACCGCCATTGATCCCCGATGGCTCACGGAATTGGCACCCACCTTCTTCAAGGTCGCAGACGCAAACAAAATCTCAAAGCGCAAGCGACAAGAAAAGATCGAGGTAAGCAATCTTGTTGGCATTCCCAATGGCATGATCATTTGTATTCACTCTTTTTTTTTTTTCCCTTTAGCCATTGTACAACCGATACGAAAAACCGGACGAGTGGCGCCTCAGCAAGGTCAAACGCGGCGGTCGCATCAGCCAAACATTTGGCTAGATCTTTTTTTTTTTTTTTTCATGCATCCTCAATCAATCAAGCAACAATAAAAAAGACTTTTTTTTTAATTTAATTCAGTCGTCCAGCGAACGGCGGAACACGTAGATAAAGTAATAAATATCCGGGGCCCCTGGCTTGTCATTTGGCTGGGGTGCAAGAATGGGAATCTTTTTTTCGAGCGCCCAGGGCGCACACGCCTGTCTCTCGGACGAGAATGAGATGGAGATCCAAACAATCCCTGGACGCGTCACCGACGCGACCTGCTGGAACAATTGCTGTTCCTTGGACACGTCGTCTGCGCCGCAGCAAATCGTGTCCACCAGACCCTTATCCAGCACGCGCTTGTATGGACCTCCAACAGGGCTGAGATCATCCAGACAATCGGCCGCAACCCATCGGATCATGTTGTTGTACCGTGCCGCATCTTGCTTGGCCGCCGTCACCTGGGCCATCTTGTCAATCACCACAGGCGCATAATCCACATTCACGCTGTCATAGCCGTCATCCGCCATGTCAAACGCCAATTGTGAATTCCCACATCCAACTATCATAAACCAAAAAAAAAAAAAGCGCCATTGAGTCTTGGATCGGTGCCATTTTGTTGATCCTTTTACGGTGCAATATCGTGCTTTGCTGCTCCTCTGCCAAGTATGGCTTGACGTACGGTGACACGTCTTTCCAGCTCAGCAGCCACTCGAAAAAGTCTTCGCGTTGGAACCGCTCATGCCAATACTGCTTGGAATCATAGGGTATTGTGGGTGTGCTGCACGACATGACGCAGAAGAACCTCGACCCATTCAAAAAAAAAAGTAGCAACAAAATAGAAAAGAAAAGCGAAAAAAGAGCGTCATTTGAAGCAAAAGAAAGACATTGGCAATAAAAACGCACTAACGGAACGGGATTTCAATTTTCAAACGCCCTTTGCCCCGCCAACATTGACACCTGTGTGACCCCTGATTTTTTTTTTTTGGGCGTGAAAAAAAAGGATGTGCAGCAGCACGACACTACAAGTACTGCCAATTTTTTACGGGCTGCAAAAAGCGTGTGATTGGTCGCTTTCGATTCTTTGACCCTTTCGCTTTGAAGGTGATAGGTTCGAAAATAACTGACCCATGGGCTTCTTACTGTACCGGATTTGTCCAACAAGTCTGCGTGAAACTTTTTTTTTATACGTGCAAATTAAAATTTTACGTATGCGTGCAAAGCCAATTGAGCTCGCGCAAAGTGGAATTGAGGACCGCGCGGATTGCTGGTTAGGGACGCGCGGATTGTTGGTTAGGGACGCGCAGATTGGGGTGTGCAGCGCGCGGATTGCTAGTGTGCAGCGCGCGGATTGGAGTATGGGTACGCGCAGGTTGCGGTATGATGAGGCGCGCAAATTTAATTTAGGATGCCTATCGAATTTCGTCGTTAAGAAATGATGCATCTCACCAAAATTACATACATTTGGTATACCGGTAGGCTCAGCAAAAACACGTCGTCCTCGCGTTTCCTCGGCACATCTCGCGCCTCTTGCGCTTGTTCTTGTGTGGCTTTAATTTGGAATATCTGACGCGCTTCGTCGTTGAGAAATGACGCGCAGCATTGTATTTTTTTTTTACCCACCCAACCACCCGTTTTTTATTTTTTTACAATTTTTTTTCGCGATTGATACAACGATCAAAAAAGGAAATTGAATGGCGAATCCATCCAACACAGTCCTCGGGCGTGACCAGCTTAGTGGCTTCCAAGATTCGTGGCGTGAGTGAATCTCCCTCGGTCAATTGCGATCGGTATGATACGCAGATAAATCCCATACCAAAATTGGTAACTGATGATTGCTGTATAGGAGGATGGTCAGAATTCCATGTTTGTGGCATTTTCAGGTAGACTTTTAATAAACTCTTGGAAGTATTATGTCGATTGGATGAGTGGGGCCACAGAAATCATAGCTCTCCACCACAGGGGGTGGCGAACTATTAGGGGGATTGCCCCACTTCGTCACCCCCCATTTTTATCAGAAAATCATAGACACTTGGACAAGCAATGGACAAAAAAATTTGGGATTTACAAATATTTTTGGCCGATCGCCTCAATGCGACAAGCTCTTGAGATGCTGCATGGTAATAGTATCATCTTACGGAGCATTGATGTGACAGTGGACTGTGCGCGTATTTCAACTCGTGAAATTATCGAAAAATACGTTTTGTCACACAATCTCGCAACTAAATCTGATATCGTAAATGACCGACGAAGTACTGGCGACAATTGCATTTCTTACCTTGGAAAGTCGGCTCAATTGAACAATGCAAATACACGTACCAAAATATACAATAAGTTTATTCAAGCTTTGGAAAGCTCCCAAGTATTTCAACACCTTGGATCGCGACTGAGTCATCTTGTAGCAGATAGTGACACATCTTATATGGCTAAATTGAAACGATTTTTAGATGCTGGCTTCACTAGAATTGAGCTGTCTGTTTACGGAAGCACACTCTTTGCACCCATTTCGTACGAGGATGCAATGAATGACTTATTGCAAAATCTGGCTACATGTCCTACGTTTAAGGTGTCGTTGTTTGAGCAATGGCATAAAGCTGTCGACAGGCTTTCTCAAGTCCTTGCTGTGTACATTGAGGAAACAGGGACATTTGCTTATTGTCATTGGTGGAATTCTCTTACAAAGCAAATGCAGGGACCTTGCAAACAGCAGGTTAAATTGGACGATATTGAATGCCTATTGGCGAATTTCAGCTTCAATGACAGGGTTATTCATTGTTTTCATCTAGAGACTGTTGCTGAAAGCGCCTTCTCTTACAAAATAATTAAGCATGAACGCTACCAGAGAGCCACAGGCTGCACATCAATGACGATGGTGCCAGGGCTGTCCAATTCACTGTTTCCTTCTCGTAGTCGGCTTCAAATAAATGACATTCTGTTTGCAGACGTTGGCCTCGATATCTACAAGAACGTTTACATCGAGTGGCCATCCTATCGCCTAGAACGTACAGTTGACAGGTGTTTAGCCCCCTTGATTCAAGTGTCAGCAGATTCATTTAACATGGAATCATTGGGAGCCGCTCTTCCGGTGGCATTAACACATATAAATAGCCCACATGCCTCAGCATATAAAGCTGATTACTCATGTCTTAATGTCGGCACCATGTACCGTGTTACAAAGTATGGCTATGCATCTTTCAGAAATAAAATGTATCTTCATTTGGTCCTTAATGACGGTGCATTGAAGATAAGATGCAGCAGAGAGTTGCAGGAAAGATTAGAGACGACGACGCTGTTACAAGATGCTGTAGTTTTTAGTTTCATTGTTACTCGCATATCAAACAGACAAGTATACACCTCCTAGAGGCGTTCGAACAAGATTATATACACAAAATATGTTTAGTTGTTTAAAACGCATCCAACTAATTCTTTACCGACCAAATAATCACATGACCGCGACTGAAAGCAACCCATGGGTCTAAACCTCCGGTGTCCCGGTGGGAGAGCAGCGTTTAATGCAATTAAAATGGCTTTTTAAACAAAGATGTGCAATAAAATGAACGCTGATCTATCATACTAGGCACAGGCACCTAATTATGACCGACCTCCTATATATCTGATTTGTGAATGAATTGCTTCAATATTGGACTCTCAGATGCGAAAATTCAATTTGGAAGTTTGGGCATTATGCGGAGCGATTTTTTAATAGAATTGAGCACCCTTTAAAGGCAATGGCCAATCAGATGGCGGGCAATTCCCCTCTTTTTCTTCTTTCGTTCAATTTTAACATGCACTCTTTTCCTAATTTCTCGGCATTGCGTAATCCAATCACTGTAGAGTCAGTAGACATTACAGTATCCATCAGGCAATTCCAAGTGTAAACCCACTGAGCTATTCATAACTTCCGAAAAATGATAAAAATTCGGAGCATAACAGGTACCTTTCATTATTTTTTCATCAAGCAAGCTTTCAAGCCTTTTCAAACACCAAGAAAAAGCTTGAGCTTCTGTTGATTAAAATAAAATTTTACATGTTTGAGCTTGAGTCAAACCAAGCTTTTTCAAACAAACTTTCAAACACATGTTTGAAATGCCGGTACATCCCTACTTTCTACTACACGTTAAAAGCGTCGTGGATCATCATGTGCTGTAGGTAGAGTGGTACGTTGCCGAGAAAATCGGATTTAAAAAATTACAGTAAGAGATGTTTTGATGCTTTGATCGGATATTGCAAGCGTGAAAACGTCGTTGCATTTCTCATCATACTTGCAAGTCAGCGGTTTGCCTTGTTATTGAAGAGATTACGCTCGAATCACGTTTGCTGAAATTGATCGGCTAATGATGGCGTGAAAATTCGTCCATCTGGGTTTTTAAGCAGAGCACGTAAACGTCCTGATTCATTAAATCATTACTGTAATAAAAGCACATCCCGGCCGAGCAATGATTTGGTAAGAAACAATTGAAAATGTGAAATGCTTTCTCAACTCCCACTTTGTCGACAACCGCCTGATTGCCCTCCTGCCTTTTTTTTTTTTTTTTTTTTTTTGTATTTTTTACGCCTCGTCAGGTTGGAAAGATGCTCCTCCGTTTCAATTTATTGAGCAAGGCTTTTTTTCACGGTCTATAATTGTACAATGTACATATTGCCGACGCTTGTTTGCTAGGATTTCCGGTATGTGGGCTTTGAGTTTGTACTCAAATTGCATGCTGGTTGCGGGACGATGGCGGGACAAAAGGGGGCTTTGACAAAGCGGGTGGGCCGCAGCGCGGCGCCCCTGAATTCAAATGATGGCCAATCAAAAAGGAGCCCCAAAATCAGGTCCTTTCAGGTTTCTCTGGTCATTTTGCGTCTCTTTCTCTCTCTCCCTTTCTTTTATTGTTGTTGCATGTCCCCCAGCTCGCGAGACGATTTATGGCCGCCCTCGCATAGCTCGCCCCTTGTGGTTGAAAGCTCGAAATCCACTCCTTTGTCTCGCCGAGTTTCCAAACGGCCTCCATTGACCGTCGTGCCGCCCCCCATGCCCAGCTTCAGGTCACCGTCGTCGGCGTCGGCGCACGATGCCGGCGTGTTTCTCGTCAGTCCGCCACCCACAGCGACACAAATGCCAAAACACGACGTTTTACGGCACCCGCGTGTGCACCAGACATTTGAGTTTACGGGTGCAGGCAAATTGCCGCCATTGACCGTCGGCTTTGCCGAATATGGCGACCTGGACGGGTATCCGACCATTGTCATCGGTGGGCACGGGTGCACGCGCCTTGTCGGCGTCATGTTTGAGGAATTTGCGCAAAAACACAACCTGAGGATGATTTGGCCGGAACGACCTGGCTATGGCCTTTCGCAGGAATGTGATATGCAAAAGCTGAATGCGTTGGACTGGTCAGGTACGGTGCTCCACCCCACCAAAAAAAAAAAAAAAAAAAATGACAAAGCCCACTCAAACCTCTTTTTTTATTTTTTTTTTTTATTTCGAGCAGAGGTGGTGATTCAGCTAGCAGACCACCTGAAATTGACGTCGTTTAGCATGATTGCGCAGTCGGTGGGGACGGTGTTTGCAATGGCGGTGGCATATCGGTATCCTGGGCGCGTGGTTGGGCCGATTTATTGCATTTCGCCGTGGGTGTCGACAGTGCAAGCCAACACGTTCAAGTGGACGCGGCGTCTGCCGGCGAGCCTGATTTCCAAGACACTGTCGTTTGCAATTGACATTATTTACCTTTTTAATCGGCCCGAGTCAACGGGGTCGACGGCGTCTGCGGCGATGGCGACGCAATCAACGGCAGCGTCGTCGTCGTCGCCGGCTACGGATCATACCCCGCCATTCTCGCCATCGTCGTCGTCGCAGACCATTGATGACGAGAACGAGTTTCTTGCTGCGCTGGAGAATGACCAGGAATTGCCGACGGATTTCCCGCCGCACCGGCCGCTGCGACACATGGTGCGGCCGCGACACATCTCGTTGTACGTTGCCATGAACAAGCTGCGCATGCAGGAGCCGTACCACAATGGCCAGCTCGGCGACATTCTCATTGCGCTCGAAAAATACCATCCGTTTGGCTTTAGCTACAATCAAGTCACCGTCGCCGTCAGTGCCGTGTGGGGCGACAAGGACGCACTCATCCCGCAGCGGTCCATGCACGCCTTTGCCAACCAATTAACCGACATTCGGCTGAAAATCCTCGAAGGCGAGGGCCATGACCTTGTCTGGAAGGAAGGCGTCATGACGTGGGCCATCCGAGGCATTGGCGAGCGCTGGCGCGCACGCTGATTTTTCTTTTTCATTGTACAATTGTATTGTATTCTTTCTTTCTTTTTTTTTTTTTTTTGAATAATCCTTAGTTTTTAAACGTCCTACAGTATACCATAATAGAATCGCGCTTTTTTGATCAGTATGTACACAATCGTCGACGCGTCGCCTGGAGCGCGTTCGTATATTAAAGATTTATTATTAAAGATCGGTTTCGTTTCTACACAAGGATGGGGTCGTCAATGGTGTCATCTGATTCGAGGCTCCATTGGCGCTGGAAACGCGTGGTCGGGCTATTGCTGTAGGCGGGGTGGAGGTCGTTTTCGTGATCGTCGGCATCGTCGTCGGTGCTGCTAATGCAGATGATGCTGTTAGTTGGCTCGGGGGTATAGCTGTGCGCGATGTGCGGCAGTCGTGCCGGGGATTCGCGTAAAAGAGAGACTGGCGATGAAAGGTCGATGATGACCGCGGAAGATGGCGCGCTTGCAGGAGTACGCGACGCGCGAGACGCGCCTGGATCGCGTTTGATGTCGACAGAGTTGGCATTCGTGTGTTTTTCCTCAAGTTTGACGCGGACAGGGTGATCTGGCGACGTTTCGCTCGCAATGGAGCGCGGACTGTCGTCCTGTTCGCGTTTGATGCGGCGTCTAGGAGCGGTGGTGACGCGGTCGTGCTGTTCGACGGGCTCATGCTTGACAATGCGAGGGAAAGACACGCTATCGGTCACAGAAACGGCTGTTTCGCGTTCAACTGGCGGCTGCATGGCATCTGTAGCGTGGGCGTCGGTTTTCTCGTGCTTTACTCTGCGTAGCGATGCCGTGGGATACTCGTCATCGTCAATTTCAATGATGGCCCCGAGCGGCGGGGTGCAATTCTCGAATTTCACGCGATTCACGACAATTGGACTGTCCGGCGTCTCGATATGTAGTTTTTCCACTTTGACGTGTACTTTTGGTGGCGGCGTGCATGGCAAAGGACGAGGACGTGGGCTAATAGCGCTTGTGGTGGCGATGGGGGATGATTCGATGGGCAAAGACAGCGGAATGGCCAGAGGTGACTCGTCGGCCGATTCTGTCAGCAAATTGACCGGCATGGACTGGATCACGCGCATGGGCGACGTAAGGATGTCATCCATGGTTCTGCCAACCGTTCTTTGTCCGCCATTGGCGGTGGGTCCAGCTGTCCATGCCTCCAAACACTCCAGACTGCCGTGCCAGGTGACTGTGCTGTCGTCGGACGCCTTGGATCCAGCCGTACGCGCGACTGCGCTGGGTCCGACACGGCCAAGGTTGCCGCTGGTGCTGCTGCCATTGCTTGACGTCGTTGCATGACGGCTGTTTTGGCTGCGTTCAGGTCTGGGCGCCGGAGCCGGTGAAATCTTGCGCTTTTTGGCTGAATGGAGAGCGACGGGAAAGTGCTCGGTACGACACCCAAATTGCACAAGCACCTGCTTCATCGCGGCAATCGTCACCCACTTCCCATGCGCCACAATCGGACTGAATCTCACGGGCGACACAAACTCGATAAAGCTGCTGATCTCCGACAAGGATGAGTGCGTCGAAAATGGCAGCAGCTGTGCCAAAAAAAAAAAAAATGCCATCAGCCACGTGTCATTCTTCTCTTTCTCTGTGTTTTACCACTTGGCGCGCAACGCCCGGTGAATCTGGTAAATCCGAGAGGAGAAGCGATTGAGTCAAGGAGGAAAAGCGGACAACGGAGCTGCCCTGATGCGGCACGGGCTGGATGCACACGGCTCTGTTCTTGTCAGGAATGCATGTATCGGTGGACGACCATTCGCACGAGTGGAAATGTGTGGATGCGCCATTGGTCGTCAGAATCTTGTCATAAATGTCGTCTGCCTGGCAATACAACCGGTGTCGCGCCTCAGACACGTGAATCTACAAAAATATACAAGGTGTCCACGTTAAACAAGCTCGTGACACGCATTGCATCGCGTGTTTTTTTTATTATTCCCCCCGCCCGTGATACCCTTACCTTTGTCTCGAAGTGATCCATGACGGCAAACCAGATTTCCTCGTACCCAAATGTCCAGCAATCCAGGTACACGTGCACGTCCGTGGGCAACGTTTCAAGATAGTCAATGAGCAAAGATAGTGACGCGTCCTAACAATACAAAAAATCAAAAAAAATCAAAATCAGTGGCCATTCCACGCATCGCGCCGCGACAATTCCCATGCCAACAAACTCCAATGGCCCGAGTTTCACCTTACTTTTGGAATAAAGCTCTCAAAGCCAAAGCTGCAGCAGGTGGTGTCCATGTACAGGTGGTCAATGCGCTTGCCGCACAGGATGTTCAGCGAGTGCTCGACAAATTCGTCCTCGGCGCGCAGATCCCCCGTAAAAAGAACGTTCCCATTGCAGCCTTCAATTAGAAACCTAAAAAAAAGCAGAAAAATCGATCAATGGGTCACAAATCATCGCATTTTTTTTGCTTTACATGACGGCCCCAGGGCAGTGGTTTGCGGGGAGCAGCGTGATGGTGAGAATGCCATACTCGTCCGTGGTCAGGTGCTGTTCTTGCATGAGTGGCCAACCTTTCAGCCGATTGCGCAGGTGCGCGAATCGTCGGCGTCCGTTCCCACGCGTCCGCAAATCTGGAAGCACGTCGCGCGTAAATTCGGAGCAGTACACGGTCTTGTAAAAGTTGGGGTTGTCTAGTCCTTGCAAGTGATCTAGGGATCCAGGCAATAAAAGAAAAAAAAAACAAAGAAAAAAAATGTGAGCAAGTTGCGCGTTTTGCTACCTTGTTTCATACCTGTGTGCACGTGCGAAAGAAAGTGATACTTGATCCCCTCTCGATGCGCAAACTTATCGATGGTAATGGCCGGGTATTCGCGGATTTGACCGTCAAAGGTGACCATTTCCAGGGGAAAGCAAGTGTTGGAGGAGTAGGGAACAGAAAAGAAAAAGAAAAAAAGCGAAAAAGTCCGCTCTGCATTTTACATCGCCCTCATGGACCGCAGCGCTTGGTCGGCGTTGCGCGAATTTACATTTTTCAACTCGCAAATTAAAATTGTTTGCGTGCAAATCCAATTGAGCACGCGCAAAAATGGGTTTTAGGCGCGCGCGGATTGCTGGTGTTGGGCGCGCAAGTTTAATTTGGGATACCTCATGCGCTTCGTCGGTAACAAATGTCGAGTTTCATCGACTTGCATATTTTTGACCCTTGCTCAGCAAACATGCATCGCCCTCGTGATTCCTCGTGACATCTCGTGTCTCTCGCGATTATTCTTGTGTGGTTCTAATTTGGAATCTCGGACGCGCTTCGTCGTCGACAAATGACGCGTCTTATCAGAATTGCGTACATTTGACAATAGCTCAAGAAAAACGCGTCGCTCTCGAATTTCCTCGATGGGCCTCACGTCTCTTACAGTATAATTGTTCTTGTGGGGTTTAAACTTTGAATCTCTGACGCGATTCGTCATCGAATAATGACGCGCTTCACTAAAGTTTGGCATTAATTCAACAAAATCCCCCCTCATCGCATGCGCGTTTCTTCAGGACATCTCACGTCTCTCTTCCTGGTGGCAGCCGGCGCGGGTGCGGGCGACGGCTGACACTGATGCTCCGCATAAAAATGCACATTATAACGCGCACTTACACGGCTTTAATTGCTGATGACAAGGATTGAGCACTTCTTTTTCTTTTCATCACATCTCACCTTTCCTTGCGATGTATGGATCATGCGTCAAGAGGGACTGCGGAGCGAGGGAGGTGCCGGTTGCAGCATAATTTCTGCAAAAAAACCTTTGTCGTTTCACATGCCTAATTTTTTTCCTCGTTTTGCATCACCGTGGCAGCAACAGAAGATTACAACGTTTTCTGCAAGTCGTTATCGCCATAGGTACGTGATGAAATGGCAAGCAACGGGCATAGCACAAAACCAATGAATAAGCCAAGCCTCTTTTGGCGCGCTTTGATAGTAACACACGCGACAAGGTCCAACATATTGACGTGCGAGTCACCTCAAATGAATTAGTGACCAAAGGCGGTAAAAGCGCTTGTGATTCAAGAACATCGCGTCGTGTTCCCGGCGAGTTAGCCTTCAGGGATCATTTTGACTCTGATTTGTCCCTGGACTTATGCAAAATGCATTTTCTCAAGACTGAATAATTCGATTTGCGAAAAAAACTTGGTAACGTCGAAGTTTCAAGTCGAGTATCCATTGATCAAAATTTGGAGCCATACGGTCAGGCTCTTCAAAAACGCGTAAAATATTATTTGGCGCTGCGTTTTCAACTTTTCACTAGCAAACACGAATATCGAGATTTCTCGGGTCTGAGTGATCCGATTCGCGAAAAAATGTTAATGCCGTTGGAGAATTGGGTTTACTATCAACTGGTCCAAATTTAAGACCAGGTGATCTAGTTTCTGAGGAAGCACCATTTTCATAGGCGTAAAGTGGCTAAAATTACTACCATTCGGTCTCGTACCGCGGCAACATCTGAGCGCCCCGACACGTGAGATACGTCAAATAAATCGGCGGGCAAACGCGGTAAAAGCGCTTCTAGTTTGAAAACATCGCTTCGAGTTCTCAAAGAGTTAGCCTTCAGGGATCGTTTTGACCCTGTTTTGACCCTGAATTTATTTATGAAAAATGCATGTTCTCAGGACTGAATGATCCGATCTTCGGAAAAACTTGGAATCATCGAAGTATTGGGTCGAGTATCCACTGGCTTGCATTTGGAGCCAAGTTGTCCGCCTCATCGCGTGAAATGCGTAAAGTATTATTTGGCGCTGGGTTTTCACTAGTAAACACAAATCTTGAAGTTTCTTAGGACTGAGTGATCCGATTCGCAAAAAAAAATTAACACCATTAGACAATTGAGTTTATCATCAACCGGTGCAAATTTGGGACCAGATGAGAAAGTTTCCGAGTAAGCGCCAGCTTCATAGGCGTAAAGGGGGTACGATCAGCATTATTTTGTCACATACTGCGGCAACGGCTGAGCGCCCCGACGTGTGAGTCACTTCAAATGAATCGGCGGTCAAACGCGGTAAAAGCGCTTGTGATTTGGGGATATCGCTTCAAGTTTTCGGCGAGTTAGCCTTGAGGGGTCGTTTTGATTTTGGTTTGGCCCTGGATTCATGCAAAATGCATTTTCTCAGGACTGAGTGATCCGATCTCTGGAAAAACTTGGGAACAACGAAGTCTTGAGTGCAGTATCCACTGGTCTAAATTTGGCGCCTGATGGTTAGGCTCGTCGGGAGAAACGCGTAAAGTAAAACGACATAGCACGACATGGCGACACGACATTGCACGACACAAACGCGTGTACGCATTTCTAATGAGGGTTTTTTTTTTTTTTTTTTTTTTTAGGTTTTCGGCTCAATTTCTTCGCAATGACTCCATTTCCCTGTGGCCTGCACGAACTCGTTTTATTATCATTGGCTTTCTTTTTTAATCATGCAATATGCTACACATAGGGGGCCCAACCAAGGAACATTTGGCACAGATTCTTGTCAGCTGACGCGTCGCTGATGAGCTGGCTAACTTCTTGCTCAATGGTCCTGCCCGAGTCAATCTTGTTGGCCATCTTGCTAATCTGCGCCAGCGCGGCTTCCTATGGATTGCGTCCAAAAAGCAAAAGGAATCAGCGTTTTGTTTTCTCTCCGTCCATTTTTTTCATTCTTTTTTTTTTTTTTGTTTTACCTGCGGGATGGTGGTCTTTTTACGCCAATCGATGATGGGGTCGTGTGCGAGTGTTTCAAAGACACTGAGCAGCTGTACACGATTTTTGCGGAGGACCTCGAGAGTGACCTGGCAAGCTTTTTGGAACTCGCCCTGGTGGTGTGTGACGCCCATGGCGTCGAGGAGGTTCTTTGTGAGTCGGAAGGGCACGATTTCAGGGACGGTGAGATTCAGGCCGCGGTCAAAAATCATGTTGACGTCGACGTGGACGGTGTCGCCGTTTGTGGCGTCAAAGAGCAAGTTTTCTGCGTGGCGGTCGCCGAGGCCTAGCACGTAGCCGACAATAGACATGACGGCCAGCGACCGCACGTACCGCGACCGGCTGGCAAACCAATGCGATGGTTCGGGGAAATGCTCCAAGAACCACTTGTAAAACACAGCAGGGCAGCGCGGCAGCACCACGTCGGAAAAGACGCGTGTCTTTTCGTCGGGCTTTTTGCCATCGAGCAGGTGCCGGATTTGCGACATCAATGTGCGGTGCTCAATGCCTTGCGATTGCCACTCGGAAGTCACAATGCTCTTTAGCGCGTTCAAATTGTTGATCCACTCGATTAGGCCCCACCGGTCACCCAGTGGAATCACCGCATACGTGCGAATGTCTAACAAAAAAAAAAAAAAAAGGAATTAGCCCGGTGACGCGTTTTTTTTTTTTGATTCTTTTTCGATTTTTTTATCATTCTTACACAATTGATGCTGGCGCGAGCTGACGTTTTTCTTCAAAAAGGTGTTGATCATGGTGCTGAATTCCATGGTGCGCGCGTCCTTGCGAAGATCGTCGTTTCTTTTGCACAAAAAGTGGTATTGCTTGCCATTGCTTGCGACAAAGGTGAAGCGCTTGGGTGCCTGGAGCGATTTCATGACAATGACGTCTGGCAGGATGCCCTGTATCGTGGGCAGGTCGGCAGGGTACGGGTCGTGCTTTTTGTACGGCATGGCCTCATGCTCAGGCAACGTTGGCAGCAATGCGGATTCCAAAGGCACGCAAATCTCCAGGTGCTTCATTTGCAGCAATGCAGGGAATTTGTGCAGCGTCGCATTGGTTGTGTCCGCACCAAAATCTTCCTTGGCCACAGCCGATAATTGTCGCGTCAGCTCGCGCGCTTGCTGTCACACACGAA
Source organism: Gongronella butleri (assembly GCA_025201375.1). Taxonomy (NCBI): domain Eukaryota; kingdom Fungi; phylum Mucoromycota; class Mucoromycetes; order Mucorales; family Cunninghamellaceae; genus Gongronella; species Gongronella butleri. Next base: position 373,115 of record JAIWZP010000007.1, read on the forward strand.
AAAAATAAAATAAATAAAAACGCGTCAGTGCCCTATTTTTCCGCCCCCTCTTTTCTTTCTCTTTCTTACCTCAAAAGCCGTCAGCACATGAGGGTATGCCATGGCCTACAATCCATAGAGACGAGAAAAATAAGCAAAAATGATAAAAAACGCGCATAAAATAAAATAAAAAGGGACCTTACGTCGATATTGCAGATGATTTGAGAAAGCCGGTCGCGGACAAGTCTATCTGTGGAGTTGTAGGATGCCTGGAGTGCCCATGCGGTTGTCTTTGGGTACGAAAGCAGCACCTTTGTAATGATGATGGCCAAAATGTCGGCCACCTCGTCATCGCCGATGGTCAGCCTGGATACGAGGCGCGGCAGAATGAGGCCAAACTAGATTCATACCCGATAAAAAATGAGGATCAGTGTCTCAAGAAGCCAATTGGCACACATTTTTGTTTTATTTTACCTGGTAAGGCTGTGCTGTCTCTGCAAAGCGACGCATCAGATTGTTCATGTCAGAGTAGCCTTTTTTAATGGCCTCGACCAGTTTTCGGTCCTCTCTATATGGGAGGAAAAACAAATGAGTGTCTCGATATCCCCCCTTTTTTTTTTTTTTTTTGCATTCTGTATGCCCTACACTCTGCTGATGGTGCGCATTTCTTCTGCAAATTGCATCCAAATGGACAAGAGGCGCGGCATGGTGTGATAAAAGTATTTTGATCCCCTGTTGAGGGCCTCGACGTACAATTCGCCCACCGAAGTCAGGATGCGATGGCTGAAAAGAAGCGTGTTAGATGCGTCATAAACACGAATTGAGTGAAAAAAAAAACCCCCCCTCACATTTGCTTTTGATGCTTTTTGTTGTCTGCCAGGCGGTCGTAAAAGCTGCCCTGCATGAAATGGGGCTTCTCGAATCTATAAAAAAAAAAACAAGGTAACGCGTCAGATGGAGCGGGAGGAAGGTCAAGACACACGAAAAAAAAAACGAAAAACGGGCATACGTGGCGCCTTCTTTTCTGGCCTCGAGGTAGATTTGCTGGGTATCCTTTGGTAGTGCGCCGATATTGTCAGTGTACTTTGCACGCAGCAGCGTGGCATTGACGTTTCCGCGAAGTGCGGGGTCCTCGAGGACCTTGATGGCAGGGCGTGTCTGGCCAATGGCATTGTACCATTTGGCGTGCTCAATAAGTGCGCGCGGGTCCTCTTTTTCCTTGCCGGTGAGTGCGTGAAGCGTGGCCATGAGCGCGACGTCTGTGTCATTTGCCTTGCGAGCGGTCTTTGCCAGCAAGAGCCACAAATCGCGCTCGCCTGGGGCCTGCTGGATGGAAGGTAGTGGCGGTGATGACGGCATTGCCGGCTGGCCATGCTCGTTGTTATTAAAAAGTGGCGCCATGGCATTGGAAGCGGCATGGATGGCGGCGGACGCGTCGGGTTTCCAAAGCGTGTATTGCGACGCGATTTGAAAGTCTAGCAGCGCGCGTTGATCGCGATAAAGCGGGGATGTGAAGGCGAATTGGCGGATCCATGCTTTTTGGTACGCGTCGCGCGCGTCGTCGGGCTGGTCGTGGAGCAACACGCTACTTTCGAGGTCGTGGACGCGCTGCAGCCGCAGCACAGACTCGAGCGCCTGGTGGTATGACTGCGGCCCAGCCTGTGTGAGCCGCTCCACCTCGAGCGCCTTGGCACTCTTCAAATCGCCATAAGCCGCCGCCCAGCTGCGCGTCTGCAAATGCGACAGCGCACGCGCAATCAACGCGTCAAACGATGATTCGTCCATCGGCTCCCGTGCAAATTTATGCAATTGATTCTATGAAATAAAAAAAAGGGCGGTGCGGAAACAAGCGCGTTAAAAGAAACCATGGAAATGCAAAAAAAAAAAAAAAAAAAAAAAAAAAAGCAAAAAAAAAAAACAAAAAAACCCCCCCTCGCCCTCTTTTTACCCAATTGCCTGTTTTCCACGCAACCTCGAGGCGATAGCCATTGAGCTGTTTGCGTAGGTGAGGCATGAGGTCGATGGCACGACTGGTGTAGCTCATCATGCGATCGTAATCGCCCAATTGGCGCAGACAATGGATGTAGCGGGGCATGAGCGTGTGTGTGGTCTTGTCGTCGGGCATGTTGCGTGGGATGTGGATGGTGGAAGTGACGCTGCGCTGGCGCTTGACGCGGTCATTGTCATATTTGCTGTGTTCTGCGCCGTCGAGAACGTGTTCATAAAAGAGCTGTGCCTGTTTCCAGTGGCCGAGGGTCTCAAAGTGCAGGATCTGGTGCTCCGTCTTCCAATACTTGACGTACATGGCCAGGACAGCCGTGACGGCGTCGGTGTTCTCCATGTGGATGTAAATCTGGCACAAATTGTCGAGGTCGTCGGATGTGACGGCACCCGCGCGCTCCAGGGTCGCCTTGATGCCCAATTCCAGGTGCATGAGCGCCAAGGGGTAATTTTTGGTTCGAAAAGCCGCCTTGGCCATCAAGTCGTGCGGAATCGTGTCCAAAAATTGGCGGATGGAGCGAATCTCGTTTTGTTGCGCGACTTTGGCCACCCCTTTTTTCTGCCGCTGTCGAATCCAACTGCGGCAGTATTCGATGATGGCCACCACCATCTTTTTTTTTAAAAAAAAAGTCATCAGACTGCCTGCTTCCTTTTTTTCTCTTTTCTTTCCCTCATTTTTTCTCATTTATTTTTTCTCTGCGTCTTTTTTCTTTTTTTACCGTGAGCGATCCCTCTGTCATCTCGTGGTCGAATCCCTCGCCCTTGACGACGCCAACAACCTCATCGGTCAGGCGTTTGCATCGATTTGTATCGCCGTAGACGAGGATGGGGGTGATCATGTAAGGAATGAGATGCTGGGTGAGTGCGACGTTGCCTGTTGCGACCGAGGGCCGGCAAGCTTCAAAGAGGTTGAAGGCGGCGTGCGGCAGCAGGTCCTGAAGGCAATTGCACAGGTAATAGTAGAAATTGACGAGCCATTCGCGGAAAGCATGGCGTGTGGTGGCGTACAAAGGGAATTGGAGCGCAGGGACGTCAATGTCGCCAACGGAAAAGTTGGAGACGAGAAAAGGGCTGAGAAAGTCTTGCATGTCGGGGTGGATGGACGACCAAAGTGGATTGGTGGGGCTGCGCAGATCAATGGCGCGCAATACCTGCTGGATCGAGTATTGTGTGCAATGGTGGGCGGTTGAATTGTCGGGTGCAAGTGACAGTGACGCGGACCGAAAGGAAGTGGCATGATAGGTTGGGTACAAATGGCGTTCAATGAGGTCCAGGGCGAAATTTCGGGCTTCCTGGACGTCGTCGTTTAGATGATTGAGCAAAATCAGGCGATGCAAGCGTGTGTACTGCTTTGTTGCTGCTGCGGTGGACGAGGGGGAGGGCGATTGAAGGTGATTGGGGTCGATGGCGCCAAGTTTGCCAAGGCAAGAAGCAGCAAGATCTTTTATGCCGTGGCGATGGGCATTGGTCTTGATCACGTGGAGAAGCAGATCATAGAGGGTGGCGAGGTGTGGCCATACTTTGTCGGAGAGCGTGTCGTTGCGGCAAAGATAATTGTACAGCGCCGTCAGTGCCTCAAACGAGCCATTGGCCGCGACATGACTCATGAGTTGGTCCAGGGGAATGCTATCATTGTACAAGCTCTTTTCATCGGCGATCCATGCGGCCAAGTCGCTCATCTCGTCGTATGGAGGCAGTGCAGGCAGCTGGTGAAGCGTCGCCGGGAACGCCATCACCGCATTCTTAATGCATACCGTCAAATCTGCGACAACCGCGGACTTGAGCGAGTCTGGCACAAATGGGAAATACTGCAGCACGCCACGCGCCACTGCGCACACGTGCCGACATTCCTTGGCCGACGACAGCGTGAGCAGACGTTGCCAGAACGCGTACCCCTCGTTTCCGTCGTCATTGGTATATTCGTCCATCGCCTGACCGACAGACAGCAGCTAAATCATTTAAAAAGCGTCCATAAGTCCATGGAAAAAAAAAGAAAAAAGCGCGCTCCCCCATCGAATCCAAAAAAAAGCGCGTTTTCTTTCCCTTTTTTCAATTTTTCTTTCTTTTTACCTGTGTCATAAAGTCCGCGGCACGGTGGCCAATCAGGTCGAGGACGGCGGTGAGCGAGGCCAAGGCGCGTCGGCGTTTGAGCGTGTAATCGATGGCAAGGGTGTCAAAAATGACGGTGTTGACGCTGCTGATGACGACGGCCAAGAAATTCACAATGTACGACGCGAGCGTGTCGAATCGGTACGAGCTCCAGCCCATCACGTGTTCCAGCGCGGCCATCACCTAGTCAAAAAAAAAAAAAGTGGAGCAATTTTAGCAAATTTGCGTTTTTTTTTTGTGTTTTTTTGACGCGTCGGTGCGATCCCCCCCCTTTTTTTTTTTACCCTTTGCTTATTTTCGGCCCATAATTGCGAGATCAGATAGACGACGGCCTCTGTGATGTTGCCGCGCAGCATCTCTTGAGGCACGCTGGCGAGTTTGACATGATCGGGAAGGTTTGCGCCGTCGTGAATAATGTGGAGCAATGTGTCGTCATTATTGGCGTCGTGGATTAGGGACACGAGCAAGATGAGATGACCAAATCTCTGGTAAAATTCAGGCACGGGCAGGCGGGCGGCGGCAGCGACGGCATTGACCTTTTTGTGCAAAACGGCCAGATCGGCGGGCAGTGGGACAAACAGGTACGTGCAGACGTCGTGCATGTTGGAAAGCAGAAACGCGGGCAACGTCTTGTCAAACAGGTGTGGAATAATAGCGGCGACGGCCGGGCGCGTCTCCAGGGCGTCAATGGTCGCATGAAGAAGCTGTCGTTGCTGATCGCCCGTGATCCTCTCGCTTGGACGCACATGCGACGGCAGCCGTGCAAGCCAAGCTTCCGCTGGTGCATGATCCCCTGCTAAAAGTGAAGAGAGAACAGGTAAAAGAGAGTCCATGCACACAAAAGAGGGCCACCACAGATAAAAGCGAAAAAGAGGTGGAAAAGAGTAAGCGAAAGAAAAAAAAAAAAAAAAAAGATGGCCCATTTTTCCCCGCCCTCTTTTCCTTTTTAAAAGCGCGTCGCGCCTAAAATGGGTTTTTTTTTATTTTTTTGCTCCACTTGGTTTTGCCCATCCGTTTGGCCCGCAGCAGAGATCATGGATCAAGTCCCAAAAAAGTGAATCAAGTGTGATGATTGAATGTGATTTTTCATCGTTTCTGCCCCTCTTTTTTATTTTATTATTATTTTGTCATTGGTACGCACTCATATCGATCTCATCATCGTCGCCCCAGCCGTCCTCGTCATCAAGATCGAGGTTTAAGAGGTCTGTCGCGTTTTTGGGTTGCAATTGCTGCAATTGGGGATTGGCGCTCACAGAGGGCTGTATGGTAGGCTGCGTTGCTTGCGACGCAGGCGCCGTCGTCGTCGTCGTTGTCGTCGTTGTCGTTGTTGTCGTTGTCGTCGTCCACGTCTGCAACACGTCTTCTTCATCTTCTGCCCAGCCATCTTGTTCCCACGCATCCATGACCACAGGCTCATCTTGGTATTCCCATCGATGGTGCTCCACAGGCGGATGCGACCCATGGCCACTCGCAGAAGATGAAACACCTGTTGTAAATTTGTAAAAAAAAAAAAAAAAAAAAAAAAAAAAAAGAGTCAATTCGTGCTCAATTCACTCAGTTTCACATTATTTCACGCAAATCCACGTAAATGGTGGAATTGGGCGCGTACCTGTCATGGGCGAGAGATCGACCTGGCTTGCATGGATGCCGCTATCGAGGCTGGTGTTGCCATCGGGCGACGTGACGAGCGAATTGGTGAAATCCAGCACGTCTTCATCATCGGACCAGCCCTCTTGCTCGACATGGAGCACGTGGGGCGGCTGAACGAGTGGCTGTAGCTGCTGATATTGCTGCTGAACCTCTTGGTGCTGCGCAGAGGCCAGGTCTTGTTGAAGTGGCTGCAGCACATCCATGGTCACGTCATCATCCATGTCTGACCAGCCGTCGCGCACCTCCGTCGCATCATCCTCCTCGGGCGCCATGGAAGCCATGGTATCAGCGACAATCTGCAGAGTGGTGCGAATATTCATGAGTTAAAAAATGAAAAAAAGTGGAAGTGAGGAAAAAAAAAAGGGGCAATCCGATTTCTTCTTTTTCCTTTTTTTTTTTTTTTTTGTTACCTGTGATGCATCAGCCATTGGCTCATCCGTTTGAGCGGGTGTATCCATCGGCACAGAAGCATCCATTGATGTCGCAGGCTCGGCAATTGTCGCGACTGGCTCAAGCACGTCGTCGGCGGCCGCCATTGGCGCCATTGGGCCATGCTCAAGCACGAGCGCGTCGCCCTCGTGCATAAAAGACGCCAGCACGTCATCGTCCGCAGCAAATCCGTCGGCAGAATTATCATCATCTTGTTTTTCAGTGAAAACAGACCATTCTTGCGCGCTTTCATGCGTGCTTTCGCGTTTTGGTGTGCGCAGTGTGTCGTCGTGGGCCATGGCTTCCTCCAGCAATTCTTGGTCAATCGTGGCTGGCGACAACACCGTGTCAATCGCGGCAATCGCAGACTCAGCCGAATCTTGTGCAGCAACAGGGTCATCCGAGCTAATCTCCGGGGAAAGCGCGTCGAAAGAAGAGTGTTGTGCCACAACAGGTTCTTCCGGGATGGATACAACGGGCGCCAATGGGTCGGGCAAGCTCTCCGTGGCCGAAGGGGCAAAGGGACGCGGCGTAGCATCGTCGTCGTCTCGTCCGCCAGACACATCTGCAAGGTCGTGGTCACATGGCGGCGCAAGCATGTCCTGAGAGAAGAGAGAGTGAGTCGTCAATGTCAGTAATTGGATGCAAAAGACCTTTTTCTTTTTTTTCTCTCTTTTTCTCTCTTTTTTTTTTTTTTTTTTTTTTTTTTTTTTTTTGGGCCAATTTCACCCCTCCCCTTCCCCCCTTTTTTTTTTAAAAAAAAAGATGTACCTGATCTTGGACGGGTGGTGTGGTGGTGGTGGTATTTTCGTGAGTTTCTAAGGATTGTTGTACAAAAGCGATCTCTGAGGTGTTTGGCGGTGGGCTAATGGCGTCTGCGGGCCAGCGCGACGTGGTATCAGCGAGGAGGTCGAGCGTGGCGTCTTGGTCGCCATCCTCTTCATCATCGTCATCGGGCAGTGCATTGATATTGGCGGCGAGGGATGGGGTTTCTGTGGCCATGGCGGGCGATGCCGCGTCCAATTGGGCCAAATCTTGCAACACATCGTCGTCATCGGCCCAGGCGCTTGCGTCCTGGTTGTCCGAGTCCAAAAATGCCATGGGCGTCTCCAAGACATGATCAGCAAGCAGCGCATCAATGTCCGTGGCAAAGGACAGTGCTGCAGTGGCAAGATCTTGCACAGCAGGCTCCTTTTCCAAAAATGCCGCGTCACGAGTCGCTTGTTGGAGCGCCTCATCGTCGGCCACAGCCCACGACGTGCTCGCCTCTGCATCACCGGCGACCGTCTCCATCATGAAAGGAACCGTGGTTTCGTCGTAAAACGCATTTTGGTGCATGTTTTTGTCGTCTGTGGCAAAAGCAGCCGTTGCTTGCTGATCGACAGGTTCGGCGGGCGCGATGGGCTCGACGGGCTCGCTGGGCGCGTCCATGGAAGGGGCAGGTGGCGATGTTTCCGCATGTTGAGCCAAATCGCCAAGAAGATCGTCTTGATCGTCCCAAGCACTCGTGTCTTGCTCATCGATGGTCTCAAAGAGAGCCTTGTGTGCGTCGTCGACCGCGTCTGTCGGAGACGCGCTGTTACTTGCTGCGCCACTTGCCGCAGCAACCGTGTCCTGAGGCAAATGTTGCAAAACATCGTCGTCATTGCCCGCCCAAGCACCTGCTTGCTCCTCGTCAGCACCAATGGATGGCTCCATGGCTGCACCATCCTTATCAGCAACATCCGCATCATCCAACACATCCAAATCAGCCGCGGAGCCGCTGGTCATCGCATGGACCACGTCTTGCGCGCCATGATGTTGGTTTCCGTCTTGCTTTTCATCGTACAATGCGCCGCTATCCAATGATGCTTGAGCTGCCTGGTCAGCAATGGGAGAGAAAAGGTCGTTTTGGATTTCAATGGGCGGTGCAGTCTCAAGGGGCGTGTCGCTGACCGCATTGGATGTAAAATCAGCTTGATGGTGAACCAGTGGTACATCCGTGCCGATGTCATCATCCCAAGCACCTTCTTCTTGCGCCACCGCTTCTTCCTCTTTAGGCTGCAGGGCCGTTTGAGCCATTGAAACCACAGGCTCCGTGATCTCCGTGGTCGTCATCGTGACCGGCTCATGACCTGCTGCCTCGCCGGACAATGCCGTATCCACGAATGTCATTGGCTCTGTCACTCCCAGTAAAACATGGTCATTCGTGGCCGTCGCGTCGCCAGAATCTAATTAATCGGCGCGGTCAGCCATTTTCTGCTTTTTTTTTCTCATTTTTCTCATCTTTTTTTTTTTTCTTTCTTACCAATGGCCAGGTCCTGGACGTCACCCAATGGCACATTCACGTCCCACTCAACGGACAGGGCGCCGTGATGGTCTTGAGCATCATCTTGGGGTGCCATTTCCAGGTGGAATGCGGTATCTGCAGCATGCACGGCCGATGGCGCTGCGGAAACATCGATTTCCGCATCAATGTTGTCGGCGCACGCGCCATGTTCGTCTTGCGTGTCATTGATGGGCTCGACGGCCGAGTCGGTGGCGGGCGGCGCGCTTGAAAGATCGATTTCCGCGCCAATGTCGTCCGACCACGCACTGTGATCCTCGTTTTCCTGGACATTGCTTTCAGATGGCATGTCATGGGCGGGCTCGACAAGATCAATGGCGCGCGGCACGCTCGGTACGTCGATTCCCACGTTATTGTCGTCTGACCAGGCGCTTTGTTCATCGTGGACGTCATTTTCGGGCTGCCATTCAAGGTGAGGGGCCGGCACAGGATCATGCGCGGCATTGTCAAGCTCGGCGGCAGCAATGGTCGAGGCGGGAGGCACGCTTGGCATGTCAATGCCAATTTCCACCTCCATTTCGTCCGACCACGCGCCATGGTCCTCCTGGACCTCGTTTTCTGGTTGCAATTCAAGGCGCGGGGTAAGAGCATTGTCGTGCGCGTCACTGGCAGGTTCGGCAGCGGTGTCGGTGTCGGTGGCGGGTGGTATGCTCGGAATGTCGATTTCAACGTCAATGTCATCCGACCACGCGCCATGATCTTCCTGGACCTCGCTTTCTGGTTGCAATTCAAGGTGAGGGGTAGAACCAGGCTCATGCACATCATGAGCAGGCTCATTTGTGGCGTTCGAGGCGGGTGGCAAGCTCGGAATGTCGATTTCCACATCCATTTCATCCGACCAGGCGCCATGATCTTCCTGGACCTCGTTTTCTGGTTGCAATTCAAGGCGAGGAGCACGAGCATTGTCATGCGCGTCACTAGCAGGTTCGGCAGCGGTGTCCGTGGCAGGTGGTAAGCTCGGGATGTCGATTTCCACATCAATATCATCCGACCACGCGCCATGATCTTCCTGGACGTCGTTTTCTGATTGCAATTCAAGGTGAGGGGCAGAAACAGGCTCATGCACATCATGAGCAGGCTCATTTGTGGCACTCGAGGCGGGTGGCAAGCTCGGAATGTCGATTTCCACGTCCATTTCATCCGACCAGGCGCCATGATCTTCCTGGACCTCGTTTTCTGGTTGCAGTTCAAGGCGAGGGGTAAGGGCATCATCACGTGCATCATCGGCAGGCTCGGGGACGGTGTCGGTGGCGGGTTGTGCGCTTGACATGTCGATTTCCACATCCAATTCATCCGACCAGGCGCCATGGTCCTCGTGGACGTCGTTATCCGGCTGCAATGCAAGACGAGGGGTGACGGCATCATCATGCGTGTCATTGACGGCTTCAACGGCAGAGTCTGTGGCGGGCGGTTCGTTTGAAATGTCCATTTCCGCGTCAGCATCCTCCGACCACGCGCCATGATCTTCTTCTGGTTGTAATAAAAGGCGTGAGGCAGCAGGAGAATGAACATGCGCGTCATTGGCAAGCTCGGCAGCGAAGTTCGAAGCGGGCGGCACGCTTGAAACCGCGTCTATCTCGTTTGACCAGACGTTTTGATCATCGTGAGCGTCTCTTTCGGGCTGCTGCGATTCAATTGGAGGGATGGGGACGACTTTCTCTTGGGCGTCTTGGTCAAGGTCAAGCGCAGTGGTCATTTCCAAGGCGATTGGCACGTCCATGTCGTCTGACCAAGCGCCATGATCTTCCTGCACATCGTCTTCCGGTTGCAATGCGAATCGGGAGGCGTGGGTGTCTGTGACTTTGACGTCGGCCGCATTCATAGCAGCGGGAGGCACAATTGGGATGTCCATGTCATCCGACCAGGCGCCATGATCTTCCTGTTCATCCATTTCGGGCTGTAGAGCGAGTCGCGACGCGATGTTGGGGCTCTGTGCGTCCATGTGCGGTGGCGATGGCTGCACATCGCGTGCAATTGGCATGGTGGAGACAGCGGCGTCGATGGTCGCCGTCATGGGCGCAGGCACATCCATCCCAAGGTCCATGTCGTCTGACCACGCGCCGTGATCTTCAAGCGCGTCTTGCACCTCTTCGGGCTGCAATGCAAACCGTGATTGCACCTCGCGAGACACATGTGCGGGCTGTGGCGGCTCGGGTGGTACGCCTGCAAAAGCCATTTGATCAACTTTTTGCTCTTATTTCGCTCTTTTTTTCTCTTTTTTTTTTTTTTCTGGGCATGAATTGGATTCCTTACCTGCCGTGTTATCAAAGAGAGGTTCATAGGTCTCGTCGTCCATGCCAAAGTCGTCTGACCAAGCGCCATGGTCGTCGAGCATTTCTTGCGCTTCTTCCGGTTGCAATGCAAAGCGTGACGCGCTGTACGTGTCGCTTGTCATGCTGGTGTCACGTGCGAGTGGCGCAGGCTCAGGCGCATGATCCTCCTGCTTGGCAGCAGTTATTGGCTCGGTTGGAACTGGAGCAACTTACGAAATGATTAAAAATGACAAAAAATAAAAAAAAAAATTAAGTCAGCGCGCTCTCTCTTTTTTTTCCCCCAATTTTTTTCTTCTTCCTTACCTGAGGTACCAAAGAGCGGCTCATAGGCATCATCATCATCATCGGACCATGCTCCGTGCTCTTGCGATGCATCTTGATCAGGTTGCAAGGCAAATCGCGAGGTGTTGCCGGCAAATGTATCCAAATCGTCACTAGCGTGCCTTGACCGCTCCGCCGGCATGGCTCGCTCTTTGCTCACAGCTGTAATCGCAGGTACTATTATATTCACAGGGAAAAAAAAAGAAAGGTGAACATCACACGGAAACCACACGAAATCTCGCAAATTCAATAAAAAAAAAGTCCCTACCCGGCTCCATGTCGTCATCATTGGACCAATTGTCATCGTTCCAAGCACTGTCAGCCGCCGTGGGTTGCACGTCCCATCGGTCATGGTGATGGGATTCCAAAGTGGACAAAGGTTTTGAGGATGTCAATGGGGCCAATGGCTCGGATGGTGGTGGTGGGATTGGCGTGCCCTTGAGGTCTGCTGAGCGTATGGCTTGGATGGATTCGTCGCGGCGCGGGGTATCAGCAAAGAGGGCGATGACGAGGTGAACGAGCTGGTCATGTGTGAACATGTGAAGATCGCCTCGGTACAGGGCGGCGAGGATGTCCTTCATGGTCATGTCCAGAATATCCTTGACGGTCCAGAACATTTGCCAATGGGGTAAGTAGGCACGCAGCTGCATCTCGCTCGGGGTGGACGTATCGTCTTTCCAAAAGGCGATATTTGCGAATTGCGCGACGCTGTTGAATGCACTGGCCATGTCACGCGACTCGTCGGCTCCAATGTCGCGCATGGCGAGGATGCCGTGGATCAGACGCGACAGGATCGCGTCCACGAGTGCGGTGATGGTCGCGTGGAAAGTGTCATTGTCGACGGCATCGTGGATGGTGGCTGCCAGCTTGTTGACGTGATCCATGGCCAATTGGATGACCTGCTCGAGGGACATGGGTGCCGAGGAATGATTGGGCGAAGCAGAGGAGGCAGAAGAAGACGATGTAGCTCGTTCATGCGATCCCGATGCCGTGTCATGTTGCTGGATCAGGCCCCCGCTCTGTTGATCAAGCTGCTGCTCCTTTTGGTATTCCCATGCACGGTCGAGAAGGGCACTGATGCTGTTGAGAGGGCGGAACAGAACCATGTTGTGCCAGAATTTGGCGAGATCTCGCAATTGCTGGGCAATGGCGTGACTATTTGGCAATTGGAGTGGGCGATCAGCCAGCCAGAGACAATCATTGTAGAAAACAACAGCATGTTGTGCCTGGATGAGCTGCGGGCGGTGGATGCTGGGCATGATGGCCATATACATGGCAAGAATCGCTTCGGCTGACGCATGCAGCGCGGCAATCGTACAAGGATATCGATTTTCGCCAAATTCGTCCTGCTTTTGCTCTTGTTCTTTTTGTTGCTGTTGTTGTTGCAGCCGCGCCGCCTCGTCCAAGAGATCCTGCAACATGGCCCAGATCACACGCGGCGTCTGTGTCAATTTGCGTCCATGTTCATCGGGCTCGGCGTCGTAAATCTTGCGAAGCAGCACCTGGCGCGCCTTGCTGAGCACTTTGGCCTTGCGTCGCGTGGCCATATGTTCATCCACTTGCCCGGCATACCGCGCCATGGACACGTCCAATGTGTTGCTTGTCCCCGTGTATTGCACCAGCCATTGATGCTCGATATGTTTTGAGAATGCCGCCATTTGTGCCAACGACGCGAATAATGCCGGATCCGCCGCCGCTGATGGGATTGCTGGTGACAAGACATCGTCAATCATGTGTTGCAAAAGATCCGGGAGCAGCATGTGTGCGCACAGATGCTTCAATTCGCTGCTTTCATCGATTTCACCACTTTTGCCGCTTTCATTGCTTTCGTTGTTGCTTGGAGCAAAGACGCGGTTGAAGAAAAACGCAAGAGAGGCATCCACGTCCTTGAGAACGAGCAATGCATGGTGCACGGCGGCCTCTTGCTTGCCGCTGATGCTGCCAACCTCTTGCTCCTCGTCGTCCATATTTTCATGCGCAACATCGATGCTAAGCGTGCCATGGTCATGGTCCATCACTAAGCGGCGTCTTGTCCCCGGCACGAATGGCTGCATGAGCTGATGGAAAAATGGCTTTGCCTGGTGCTGGATGGCGGCGATCTGGCTGTGTTGCATGTCAAATGCCTTGGACGCTTGCAGCAGCTCAGCTAATGGCACATGGCAGGCCATGGAAGGACGACGACGAGGAGAAGGATCATTGTCGTCATCGTCATCGTCGTCGTCGTCAGCAGCAGCAGCAACAGCGGCGCGTGATGTGATGGTGACGGGGGCCACATTGAGCTCGCAAATTGTGTAAACATGTAATTGAAGACCGTTATCTTGGTGGATGCACTGCGCAATGCCGTCGGTGATCATGGTGCTGATGTGCGTGTGCAGACTTTGTGCGCGTTGTTCAAGTGCGTGGTACGCGCGCAGATTGGGCGGATCGTCATGGAATTCGGGTCGTTGGATGGCTTGTAGGCGTGTGGCCGCCTGATGAATCTTTCCCTGGCACACCGCATGCTCCACCGCGTCGAGTTGCTTTGAGAAATCGAGCAGCATCGCGCACAAATCCAGCATCGTGCGATTGAACCCCAAATGCTTGTCGTTGGTCGCATGCGCCGCCATGTCGCCCTCCAGTTGCTTGGAAGCCTTGTTCGCATGCTCCACCACCAGCTGACTCTGCGCCATCGTGTCCTCAATCTGCTCGTGCGTCCGCTTGCACAGCTGCTCATTGAACTTATACGTCGGGAACACCGACCCGCGTCCATGATGGCGAAGCGACGACCCAAGTTGTGAACGCGACGCTTCCCCGGCTTCTTTTAGTAACGTCAGCCATTGCTCCAGCGTCCCGCCATCGACAAGGTCTCTGCTGCTGCTGCTGCTACTCGGCAACAGCTCTTGGACAACCTCCATTGGCAACGAAAAAGAATAAATAAAAAAAAAAAAAGGAAGAATAACAGAAACAAGAACAAGAAAGAAAAAAAGGGGGGGTTTGCCCTCTCCGCGCATATTTTCCCCAAAAGGCACGTGGCACTTTTTTCCTCGCTTCTCTTTCCCGCTTTTTTTTTTTATTTATTTAATCATGGGAAACGACGGTGGCTCCATCCCTCGACGCATCGAGCTTGTCAAGGAAAAGCAAAAACAAGTCAAACAGAACCCCAATCTCCAGCGTGAGGCTGCATGGTTCCATTGTGCCCTGTCAAAGGTAAAATTTCGTGGCCTCTTTTATGCGAAAAAAAAAAAAAAAAAAAAGACGGGCAACATTGACGATTCTCTCATTCTTTTGCTTCCAGAGACGCCTGGAGCAGCCTATTGTGGCCGATCGCATGGGCAAGCTATACAACCAAGAGGTGGTCATTGAATACATTCTCGATCCAACCACGTACGGCGACGCCGACAAAATCTGCCCTTATGTGACGTCCACAAAAGACGTCAAAAAGCTCAATCTCACCGTCTCGCCGCAGCGCACCCAAAATACGACCTCCTCCGTCATGGGCAGCCTCGAAAACGAACTAAAAAGCAAGTTCATCTGCCCCGTTTCCATGAAGGAAATGAATGGCAAGCATCGCTTCGTCTATCTTGCCCAATGCGGCTGCGTCTTTGCTGAACAGACCCTCAAGGAGGTGTCACAGCACGAGTGCCTGACGGTAAAAGAAGAAAAAAAAAGGGCCCATCGCTTTATCCAAGACCACTTAACTTATTTTTTTTCTCATATTTATTAGTGTGGCAAGCCATTTGACCCGAGCGACATCATCACCATCAATCCCACGGACAAGGACGAGATAGAACAGATGAGGATAGCTATGGAAGAGCGCAAAAAGCACAAAAAGAAAAAGAACAAGCGCCCCGCCAATGGCGACACCAATGGCACAGCCGTCAAAAAGACAAAGGTCGCCGCCGCTGCCCACGGGCCCGCATCACAATCCATGGCCTCGGCCGTCCTCGACAAGGTCAACAAAGAGCTCGCCGAACGACACCAAAAGAATGCCGTCTCTTCCAATATCCAATCGCTCTATAGCAACAAGGAGAAGGACAAACAAAAGCAAAATGGCAATTACCTCACCATGGGCACATTTAATCGCTACAATTGAAAAGCCAAATCTTGGGATCAATAAAGCATGCTCGATTTTTTTTTTTTAATTCGATAAATGGGGGAAGGGGGGATCTAAAAAGTTTGTACAAGAGAGAGAGAGATAAAGAGAAAGAGGAGGGAGGCAAGAATCTATTCATAAAAAGAAGCAAAGCTTTTAGACAATGCGAGGCGCCAGAGAGGCGGCCTTCATCCAGTTCTTTTGGCGCAATTCGGCAGAGACGACGCCCAAAATGCGGCTGCCCAGCGGCTCCTTTTTGTTGTTGAGCAAAATGCACGCATTGTCGTCAAAACGGATATAGCGGCCGTCCGGGCGGCGCATCTCCTTTTTCGTGCGCACAACCAGTGCATGCTTGACGTCGCCCTTTTTGACCTTTTGCGAGGCGGCTTGCGTGCCGGCAATACTGGGATTGATCGGACGGGCTCGCTTCACAACACACACAATCTCGTCGCCCGCGCGCGCAAACCGCGCACCGCTCATCACGCGGATACACTCGGCAACAATCGCGCCAGAGTTGTCAATCACATTCATCGTGCCCTTCAAACCGATCATCGTAAAACTGGATCTAAAATGGGGGAAAAACAAGCAAAAAGGAGAAAGGAAGAAATAGCAAAAAAATACAAACAGGCCTGGAAGAATTGTCAACAAAAAAGTCCGCCTGCCGCCGGGGAGAGGGATGCCCAACCGGCCCACCATTTTTGGCAGCTTCCATCCGCCTTTGCATCACCGCCCTTTTTTTTTTTTTTTTTTTTTACGTGTTCGGCTTCATTGGACGTGTCCTCCCACCGCCAACATGATTTTGAACGCATCTGTAAAGCAGAAGCCGCTTTGGCATCAATTTCGCATTGTGAAACTTGGGAAATCGACAAAAGGAAATTTATCATATGGAGCTTTAGCGCAAAAAAAAAAAAAAAACGCATATGAAATCATTTATGATGTATCACTATCATATTTTTCGATAATTTGGTATTCTTCTGTATTTGTTCGTCCAACAATATGCTTGGCAATTCAACAAATCGCAATTGCAATCTTTTATTTTGTCACTTTTCATATGTCGAGGATGGACAGCGCCAGCGCACGAAAAACAGCTGTTAGTCTCGAGAAATCTATGTAATTTTTTTTACGCATTTTGCATTTTCGTGGTCTTTTTATCAACCAACCCATCCCGAAGCACACGGCATAACGTCGAGTATATTGAGAGTTACAATGTCGTCAATTGTTTTGAGGTGCTGGTGCTCAAAAAAAGACTTTAAAAGTGAAAGATAAATTTGCGATTGTACGTTGGATGCATCCTGTCAAAAAAGTCAACTTGACCTGCATCGATTCAATAACTCGCTAATCCAAGACGAAGACTTCTGTGATTCCCTAGAAATCTTCTTGAACCGCTACTTTGAAAGACCACCGGGCAAGCTCCCTCCTCCAAACGCTGGGATTCGTTCAAGACTACGTAGTGTAGCTTCCTACACCAGACAATTAAGTGCGCAGGTCAAGAAGAACAGACGGAGAGCCTTCATATCCCTTCAACGCCGACGTGAGGAAATCATTATCATAGAGAAATCACAGACTCGACGGCAAGCTCGAAACCCCCTACTGTATCAGCAGGGCTCTGTTGGAAGTGGAACAGGAAATACACGAGTATACGCTACAACACACTGAATCCCTATGATATCATACTGTACGAGTTCGCTCGGCGTCGCGATGGCTTGAGTTAGGAGAAAGAATCAGCAAGTACTTCTACAGGACCTTACAGTCGAGAACGGCGCAGACCACATTGGGTCAACTACGCAATCCTTCTTCAGAAGAGTTACGCACAGATCCCGCCTCCCTGTGCAACATTACACATCAGTTCTACCAGCAATTATACAAGGCAGAGCCGGTGGATTCCAACGCCGCCGCCATACAACAAATGTGTAAGCACGCCACTCATGGTCGCCATGTACGGTACCGTAGACCCTCAATGGTTAGAAAAGATGGCCGACCCCCGTCGTCTCCTGACGAAGTCAAGGACGCCTCCTTGTCATATTTATTGCCCCAAGAACCGCTCGCCGGGATTTCCTTCTACAGTAGCTCCTAATAAGCTTCATACAGTATTGAATAATTCGACCGGAGCCAACTCATTATTCATGCAAGTCTTGGAAGGCATCACGGATGGCAGCATCCCTCCATCTTGGAAAAAGCAAAAAGGCCAAATTGATAATGCTACAGTATTCAAGAAGGGAGACAGGACCACGACGCTATCATCCAACTGGTGGTGGCGGCCATTATTGTCGATGCTTAATACCGATTGCAAGATCTACACGAAGATACTAGCCAACAGGATGCAAAGAGTCCTCGACCGCACAATGATTCATCCAGACCAGAAAGGGGTTTCACGCCGACGACGTCAAATACTGTAATACAGTAGCCGACCACGACGGCGGATGATGATGGATGATGTACTGTAGATGGTAGTAGTATCATACCTCATCACAGGCTCACACATTTAAATCCCAAAACCGGGAAATTTCGAACTCCGGGTGATCAATGCATCCCAAACAGGTAACTCCAACAAATTGCTATTGGCAGACAAAATGGCAGGTCGCCCCAAAGTAAGAAGAAGATTGCCCAAAGAGTGACGCATGAACAGCGATCGACTGAGAAAATTACCTACTTTGCGCAAGATTTCTTTTGCAAAAATTTAAGGTTTGACACTTCCTAATTAAGTTTCGTGGATTGCATGGAATTTTTGTTTTTTTATTTTTTTATTTTGCATTTTTTATACGCTGACTCGCTGATGAGTGGACTGCAGGCTAGCGAAATAATGACCAATGCAAAAAGTTAAAACCCATGCTAGCACGCCGCAAGTCATCGCATTAGGTGCTTTGCATCCCTGTTTGTTATTAAAACTTCTTCAATAAAAATTGGAGATCGATTAGACCGTTGTCGAGCAAATCGCGATCAAAGATTTTGATGAAATAGTGGATTTTCTCTGCGAGTTTTGGCCATCCATCGATGAAACTCATCTCATTCGATAGAGATTCAACGGATCTGCTTTGACACGTTAAAAGTAGAACCCTTGGTTGTTTTTCCAGTTGTCGAGAAAAAAAGTGATCTTGAGAATGAATCCAATGTTTGATCGACTTTTGCAAGCGTGCGTCGTGCAAAATTCATTCATCGGGCGAGCAAACAATCCGAAAATAACACCCTAATGGGCCTCTTTCGATCGATGATGCCAGGTTTGCCAGCCATTTTCACCGCGATTCACAAGATGATGTTTCGAGACGCCGCCGTGCCTACCGGCGGTACACGGCGGGTACAGTAATTTGTGAAAATAACGGCATTTTGGATTCATCTGCCGTTGCCAGGATACTACGCATTGCCCTTGGTGGCATGAGCCAATCCAGCTCCGAGTCTGGAGCTTCGATGAGGGCCGCGACTTGCGCTAGCTACAGTAGGCGCTTAATCATTGGGCGCCCGCGTATCCGCCTCAAGGATATCAGATCATCCACGTTCATCAGTATAAGGGGGTCGGGATCGAGCCTTTGCCTTGGGAACCATGCATCGCGAATGAACTCTTGCATTCGCGCGCGTTCGCATTTGGTGATTGGTCGATGTGATTGTCAGGAATTCGCCCGATGTATGCGTGGAGCGTATCCGCCTGTGTCTGGGCTCTGGGGGGCGGGGTTGATGACCCCGAGGCCGCCTTCCACCTTGCTTGGGTATCATAGTTGTAATAGACCATCCTTGATGCGAGTCTTGTGTCGGACGAAGTCACAGCAGACCATTCTGTTTGCTTTCCTCAGCGTTTCTTTGGAGAACGGGGTAACTCGATCGAGTGGCGTACCAGAGGCGGGACAATATTAGCGAGTTTGTCACAAGTGATCTGCCCATAACCGTAAGGTTCCTTTGGCTCAAGATTCGAATCTGACGTTGAATCTTGACTAGCATGTTTTCTTCCGCACGCTGTAGTACAGTAGGTGGCTCTTTGTGTGCTGTACAAGGACTAAGCTGATGACTAGTTTTTGTATCATTTTTGTAGACGAACAAGCCATCCAACAACGAGGCATCATGATTACACTTTACAACAGTAACTTAGATGTGAGAGTCGTGGCGATCCGAGGACTCAAATACAGTACGTAAAAAAAAAACAGAGGCCAGGCAGTCAGCCGAGTTGTCGACAATTTTGGAAAAAAATTGGCAATTCTTCAATGATTTCACAAATCTATGATGATAGTCTTAAAAATGACCCACAAATCATCATCATGCGTGTGTCGCCTTTCCAAACTTGCTTACCATTACAGTACTACAGTACTGTACAGTATCATAGGTTATTTTCGGGCGTCCATTTCCTACGAAGAACTCTTAAAAACCAGAGGTCCTAGTCATCTGATTTTGGCAAAAAATGTGGTGATTTGCTGGATTTTTGTCTGCTGTTTCGACAATACAGTAAGCAATTTTGTAAAATACTGTAAAAATATATACCTGTATGATAGGGCGAAAAATGCTGTTTTGTTGATGAATGACGCTCGCTGGAAATACCTACCGGTATAACAGCGCGGCGCTGCGAGTCATCTCAATACTGTAAATGCTTTGATCCGCCTGCTGTTTGCTAAAACTTCTGCAATAAAGATCATGGGTCAACTATTGTACATGTACAGTATGATGATAGACCACCATCGTCGAGCAAATCGCGATTACGTAAAGATTTTGTCGAAGAAAAAGTGGATTTTCTCTGCGAGTTTTGGCCATCGATCCATAGGTGAAAGCGTGAAACTGGTCTTATTCAATGGTTATCATTTATTTACTGTAACAAGTGCTTTTGACACGTTAAACGCGCCGTGTGCCGTTGTTCTATCTGTTGCTGTCTTGCTGGGAGCATCGATGTTGAAAATTTATTATGAAGAAATGTTTGAACGGCTGCTTTCACAAGCAAGCAGCGTATTATTGCACAAAGGCCACGCACCATCAGGCGAACAAACATTCTGAAAATGATGCCCGAGCGTGTCTACAGTAATTTAAACAAATAATGCGAGTTTTATTGCGATCGAAGAAAAATTTAACCAAGACAACGTTGTTATTATCATATACTGTTTGTACAAAATTTGTAAAAATGTCAATCTGTATTTGGATTTACAGCATCCGCACAACGATTCAACTGACCTCTGGTTTTCAACGTCATGTTAATGACGCGACAAAATGGCATTGTCATGATCCCATCTGGACAAATTCTTTTTTTTTCTTCTCACCTCTCTTTTCGCCCAATCTCAAAACCACCTCCATCACACGCCCAAGGTTGCCAGCTTCTCAACACTCTTTTCCCCATCTCGCTGGCACCTCTGGATCGTGCGCAATCGCTGTTTTCCTTTTTCTCTCTTTTTACGCGTCGGGGCGCGACGCGACGCGCCCAATCCCGCCTAATTCCGCTCGGCATTGTTGTGCGACCTCGGTGGCAGACCCCCGTCCGTTGGTCGCCAACGCCGTGGCTCTCCCCCCCTGTTTCCCCCTTTTTTTCTCTTCCTTTTTTTTTTTTCTTTACCTTTCCTGCCTGTTTCCTTTTTTTTCTTTTCTTTTTCTTCACCGTTCTCAACACCAGCATCGCTCGTCCCCAACTCTCTCCCTAGTGTTGACCAATAAAAGAGGCTTTCACCCTCACACCATGACTGACTCGTCGCCTAACACGCCCACAAGCTCACTGCCTCCCGCACCGCGTCGCATACGCGGCTATGCGGCTCGCCAAGAGCGTCGAGCCGCCCGTCAGGCCGAGCCCATGCCAAGCGTCGCCGCCCAACAAGGTCGCACGCGTCGACGCCGACGAAATCATCATCATGAACCTAGGAGCGAGAGCGGGTCGGGTCATGACAGGCATATCATAATATCATAATACAGTAATTGCGCTCCAGTCATGCTTTTGAAGTGTTTTTATTACTGCAAGTGAACTCGATTTGTTCAATGACTTTTATGGCGTTCTCCTGTCATGATGATGACACAATATAATAATGTCCAAATACTGTACGCAGCGTCAAACCTGCCTCATTAAGTACGTTTCATGCTAGCATCAACAATACAGGTTTTTTTTATACGCGTGCCCCATTTTCGAAATTTTATTGCGTCATCCCTTTTACAAAATCAACATGGCGACGAGTGCGGGCACTGTCAAGAGTCCGGCGGTGATGATGTGCTTGGCGGCGTCGTTGGTGCCGCTGTTGCCGTTGTTGCCGCCATTTTGGCTGTTTTCGCCCATGCCGGCGCCAAATTGACCATCCTGGCCAACGGTGGGAGCCATGCGGGTGGGGTCCATGCCTGCGGCGCAGGACCAGGTAATGCCCTTGATGACGTTGCCTCCCTTGAGTTTCTTCTCAAGCTCACCGCATTGAATCTTGTCGCTGGATGTCTGGATGCGCATGCCGCCGCGAACGTCGTTGAGCACGGGCATAAAGTACGTGTCAATGTTGCCGGCAATGTCGACGGTGCCGTCAACTTCCTCGAGCACGGGGAACCCGTCAATGCTCGTCAGCTCCGTGTTGTTGCCCACGGAGAACGCGCCGCCAACGCGCGTCAATGACTTGAACGACGTATCTTTCAACTTGTCATTGTTCACGACCGTCAGCGACCCCCTGATTGAGTCAAGCTTGTCCAAATTCAGCGCCGTAAAGTCGTTTTGGTGGAACATGATGTCGCCCATGACCGTGGTCAATGATGGCATCGACACAATGTTCAAATTGCGGAAACTCGCCTTTTCCACGGTCGTCAGCTTCTGAGCCTGAAAAAAAGGGGAAGGGGGAACAAAACGCGCATGCAAGCGCGACAAATTGCACGTGAGCAACAGGGTTGCCCAATAAAAGCGAGCCATTCCTCGGGCTTTTTTTTTTTTTTTTTTTTTTTTTTTTTGGGGTCCCACAGCATACCTCAAAATCCAAAGCCTTGCCATTGGAGGCGACCTCGAGCTTGCCGACCTCCTTGACCGCGTTGAAATCGAGTTTGTTCATGTATTGATTTGAGACGAGTGTGAATGACTTTAGGGTTTCTGGCTGGAAACCGGTGATGGTGGGGGCGCGCGTGTCCTCGATATGGACGTTTTCGACATTTTTCAATCCCGCGGGGAAGTCAATGTTTTCCAAGCCAGGCAGCACCGACATGGTCAGGCCCTTAGTGTCGAGCAACGTGGGGAAGAGTAATTTTCCGAGCATCGTCGAATTGCTGATCTTGATGTCGCCGACAACTTTTGTCAATTGCGGCGCCTTGAAGCTGCGAAGTGCCTGGCTATCGCGCACAATCAGGTTGCCCGTCATCTCCTCAATTCCGTCCATGCTCAGGTCCGTCGCCTTGGCGTACGCCACCGTGATCGTCCCATTGTACGCGCGGCAGCCCTTAAGCGTCGCCATGTCGTCCTGTGTAAACACGGACAGGTCCTTGTTGCAATCGGCAGCGACTTTTTTTTTCACAAACGCGTCGTGGAATCACCAAAAAAAAAAAAAAAATAGGGGAACATCAGGTCGCGTTGCGCATCTTTTATGCAATCTTACCTTGTGACACAAGCGCAAAGCCTGTCAATGTGATGGCGGAAGCAATGGTGAAACGCATGTTACTACAGTATCCAGGTATAGAAACGAAGAAAAAAGAACAAAAAAAAAAAAGATGAAGGAAATGAGCGAGCGGATGGCGTGGTGCCATGACAACAACCTTGGGCATCTCAATGCGATCAAAAAAAGGCGATCGCGTGCACCAATGGCAAACGATCCGTGTTTCTGGATTCGTACATGAGTGTAGATGCTTTTGAAATTTCAAACGGATGGAATCAGGCAATGAAAATGTTTCAATTCTGACGTGATCTCGGTCCATGGTCTTTCTCTGGCACGTGCAGGAACAAAGTTGTCGTTCTTTTTTTTATTTCACGCAGCACATGGCGACGGACCGTATCCCGGATCGCTGGTTTAAATCAAAGCGAAAAGGGCCATGCACGCATCGTTAACGACAAAAAAACGAGAAGCTGGTGAAAATAGGGTTTATTTTTTTTGTCGCCACACGCGTTTTTTTTTTTCGAGAATCTAAAACACGTTAGCCGAAAGAAAGGGCATCAATGTCACTATGGAGAACGTTTGTCAACATTTAATAGTCGATAATTGACCTAAAGCAACAATTATGTTCCAATTACAAAATTCTCGACTACCGTCTGATCAATTTCCATTTTTATGGCACAGCACGCGACTGACAGAACACCAATAATTATCCACAGGCTTAAATTTGAAGCCATTAGGTCAAGTTCATCCAGAAAAAAAAAACACCAGAAAGATGATTTTGACGCTGACTTGTCCGTAGCGTGTGCCATATCTCACCGAGTAGCCTATTGCCATTTGGAATTACTGAGTGGCCATGTCTGCCATCACCTTATTTGAATTTGGGACCATTTGGGTGCATTTCAACTGGACGCACAGCAAAAAGGGGTGATTTATCAACAATTTTAATCGTTTGCTTGTCAACAACACATCATGCCAAGGTGGTGTAAAGCCCGATATGCAATGGGCGAGAGAGAACGAGTTAAAAGAACATGTGTTCGAAGAGAAAATACAGAAATGTCGACGAGTCGGTCACTAAAGAATCGATTTTGCTTTGGTTTCAATTGTCATTTGGCAAAATGTACATCGCACAGATCCGAAACGCGCTCAAGCATGAAAAGCAGACTGAAGAACTGCGTGGCGCTTGATTTGCAGCTGCTGTCGCCCATTTTGGTGCCACAGAGCGCGAGATCATATTTTGGCGGTTTCAACTCCAAAACAAAAATCGAAAAATGGCTCTCCTGAATTGCTCCAAATTCATACATAAGATAATTGCATGGCGAAACTCAGGAAAATGAAAGAAATGAGTCCAGTCGTT
Organism: Gongronella butleri; assembly: GCA_025201375.1. Lineage (NCBI taxonomy): Eukaryota > Fungi > Mucoromycota > Mucoromycetes > Mucorales > Cunninghamellaceae > Gongronella > Gongronella butleri. The sequence goes on from JAIWZP010000007.1 coordinate 397,125, forward strand.
CTGCTCAATAACGAGCAAGGATCGATTTAAGATTTAAGATTCAATTTCAATGACGAATTGCACGGAAAAACCGCGTATACAATCGCGCTGACGTGTCCACTGGCAAGAGACAGTCCAGGTGCATGGATTTGACAAGGAACAGGCGCGTGTCACTCGACGTCTGGCGCACTTTTTCACGCGTGGAGTCCGTAGGCATAATTTGCTGTCGCGTTAATTCTGCCAAAACTTATCTTTTTTTCATAGATCATCAATGTCTGCAAACGATTCAAGTCGCGCTCTTTCTGATGAGATAACTTTCAAGGCGCTGTACCCAATACTCATCGAGTTCGCCATAAGACGAAAAATCGCAGCTTTTTGCATCTTTCGCAAAAACGAGCCAATGGACCCCTGGTTTTTGTTGCATTTTCATCGGTGAATGAGAGTCATCTATCATATGACTGAATGGCATGGCGATCTGAGGACGCAAATTTGTCCATTTTCAAGACATCGACTGCACCCCTTGGCGAAATCACAGTTTTTGAAAATGTTGATTGCGTGTCATCCAACGATCGCAATGCCACAAGAATGGGCTCAATTGAACAAGGCAGTGTGGTGCCGTTGTTGCGCACAGCTAGTCTCTTGGTGCACAGTAATCTCGGTGCCAATACGACCAAAAGCCAATAAAAACATCCCGATCGCAAATGTCTCGGCAAACCAAGTATTTATCGCCATTTTTACTACCTACACACGCGACACAGAGACGCGTAAAACATCTGTAGCAAGTTCGATTCTCGTCAGACCAAGCAGGTAATGGGCAATCGAGGCGAGAAAATGCTAAAGTGCGTACTTCAAGATTTGCGGGCGGCCCGGGCACCCGAGCACCCGAGCATCATGGCAAAGTGGCTCGTGTGGAACGGATAGGTGATCTGCAGAGATCGAAATACGTGCAAACCCTCTGTCAAAGTTGATTCGATACGAATTTTCGCGAAAGCATCTTTATGTTTTGTTTTACAGCCTATTCCTTGTCTGGGCGCTGCTGCGGCAAATGAGTGACTGCGCCACCACGGCCGTGTATGCTGCTTCCAGTCATTGACGGCAGCGGGGCTCGCAACAGAGCCCAAATTGCTGCAATAAACGCTGAATATGCGCCAACAGCCACTTTTCCGATACTATTGGTGATTTGCCTTTTTAAAAGCCTATTTTTTACTCATTCATTTATGTAAAAAAGCCGTATAGTGATAGGGGGATGTCAGAGAACTGGAGAAAAGAGGGCGAAACAAAGCGAGAAAGAGGGAAAGAAAGAAAAAAAAAGTGAGAAACACAGAGGGAATGGGGATACATTTTTAGTCTGAGGGAGCCGGGGAGTTGACGGTGGAGGAGCCGGGGGCTGGTGAGTCAATATCCATTGGCTCAGGGGCCTTTTTCTTGGGTTTTGCGACGCGCTTGCGCTTTGTGCCGATTTTGGATGGGGCGACGGGGCGAGCAAGACGTGCGAGTTCGTCGTCCTCCTTGAGAATGTTGTCCCACTCGACAAGGAAGGCATTGAGATCGCGCTTCCAAAAGGTCATTGGTGCGGTGGCAGCGACCTCGTCGAGTTCGGTCTTTTTCTTGTCGCGTTGGGCGCGGAGCTCGACCAATTTCTCCTTGGTGAAGCCGCGGATGTTGATGGAGAACAAATAGTCGTAGCCTGCATCGGTGCCACCTTGCTCCTTGGGCCTGCCCCGGCCATCCTGATCCGTGTCGTCGTCGTCAGTGGCAAGCACATTGCGTTTCTTGCGCGAGAAAATCTTTTTCAGGCCCTTTTCTTCCATGTCGGCAATGACGTCCTGTTCTTTGCGATTATAGTAGATCAAGTCGCCGTTGAGAACGAGCTCGATGAAATTGGCCTTGTTGTGCAGCCTGTCATAGTCGTCCTGCAGGATAAACACCATGTGTTCTTTGCGCTTGGCGTAGTACTCGATGCGCAAATCGTAGAATTCCTTGAGGATCTGCTCGGGCGAGTTGTACTTTTGAATCTTGCCCTGGGCGTTGAAACAGACGAGATTGGTGGTGTTGATAGCGTTTTGCAGCTTGAATGCCTTGAGGATGCCCATGGCTTCGACCTTTTGCAAGTTCTTGTCGTCGAGCTCAATAGTGAAATCGACCGACATGTCCGTGGAGTTGTTGCTGTACTCCTCAATGGTAAATTCGACCTTTTTCTCCTTTGGCTCGCGCAGCACCTCGAGATTCTCCTTGAACGACTCTGTCCACAGCCTGACGGGCAGCTCGGTGACCTTGATCTTGGACTCGTCGGTGATGTCGGCGATACCAGTGACGTCGAATTTGCCAGAGACATTTGGGGTTGGCTCGATGGAGCCACGGAAACCGCGGAACCAGGGTTTCATGGGCTTCATTTCGTGACCATCCATGAGGAGCAACAGGTTGTCGACAAGATCGCGCGGGTTGTAGTTGGGAATGGACGTGCTCCAGCCCGTGCCGATGCCGTCGGCGCCATTAACGAGCACCATGGGCAGGATGGGCATGTACCACTCGGGCTCAATCGACACATTCTCTTCAATCAGGTAATTGAGCACATCGTCGTCGTCGGGGTGGAACACAAAGCGAGCAATGCGAGACAAGCGCGTGAAAAGATAACGCGGGCTGGCGGCCGCCTTGCCGCCTTCGTGTCGCGTGCCGAATTGACCCGAGGGAACGAGCAAATTCACATTGTTGCTGCCGACAAAGTCTTGGGCCATGTTGATCACCGTGGAGGCCACAGACGCTTCGCCGTGGTGATATTGCGTGATGCCAGCCACGTAATTGGCAAGCTGCGCAACCTTGATTTCCGTGTTGCGGCCACGCTTGATACAACCGAAAAAGACCTTGCGATGACTGGGCTTGAAACCGTCCACGACCGATGGAATGGAGCGCAAATTGTCCGCGACCGAGAACAACAGCAGCTCCTGATTGACGAAATCGCTGATTTTGATCTTGTTCACGCTGTGGTCAATGTAAATGCCCGGCTCGTACGTCGTCAGCCACTCCTTGCGCTCCTGCGCCTTGCTCTTGCTGAACGCCATGTCAATCAGCGCCCGGTCGCCCTCGTCAGGCACGTGGAACTCCTTTTGATGCACTTCAAGTTTGCCAAAATACGTGCGCGCGTCCTTTTTGTCAGATGTACCCAGACCCTTGAAGTACTTTGGCTTCCATTCTTTGCGCTGGTTGTGCTCGCGTGCCCAATTCTCGTACTCGGGGATCGTAAAGAATGACACCTTGGATTGACAAAAAAAATTGAAAAAAAAAACGCGTCAGCAAGCTCCCTTTTTCCCTCATTTTTTTTTTTACCTGGTCCTTTGTGCGATTGTGCGTGCAGCGGATAATGGGGGTGATGAATTCGAGAAGGAAGCCAGGGATGTCGAGCAAGCTTGGGAACATTTTGTCAAGAAAGTTGATGACGAGGCCCTTGATGTGGGAGCCGTCGTAATCCTGATCGGTCATGATCATGAGCTTGCCATAGCGCAATTGGTCGACGTTGGTGTAGGTCATGCCGTGCTTGAGGCCAAGGATTTGCTTGACAAAGGTGATTTCCTTGTTGCTCATGATGGCCTGATTGGTGGCGTCGCGCACGTTGAGCAGCTTGCCGCGCAAGGGGAACACGCCATACAGGTCACGGCCCACCACCGACAGACCACTGAGCACCAATGTCTTGGCAGAGTCACCCTCGGTCAGAATCAGCGTGCATTTTTTGTTGTGTGGCCTCACACCGGCCAAATTGGCGTCGTCCAGCTTGGGAATGTTAAGGCGGCGCGCCATCTTGCCTGCGTCCGCACGCGACATTTGCGCATTCTCCTTGAACTTGACAAACTTGGCAATGTTGCTAATGATGCCCGACTTTTCGACTAATAAAACAAGGGGGAGGGGCAAGGTGAGGACCATTTTTGACTTTTTTTTTTTGCTCTCTTTTTACCTTGCGCAATGAACTTTGGGCTGACGTTGTAATTGGAGCCAAAGGCGCCGGTCCTCAAGGTGAGCGTCTCCTTGGTCTGCGAGTCAAAGGTCGGGTTCTCGATCAGACAATTGACAAACACAACCATGTGTTGCTTGACTTGGAAGGGTTTGACGGTCTTGCTGCCGCTCTCCTTGAGCACCTTGGGCATGATAGCCTTGACAATCTGGTTGGCAATGTAGTCGACGTGGGTGCCGCCCTTGGATGTACAGATGCTATTGACAAAGCTGACCTAAAAGGGAGACAAAAATAGGTTTTTTTTAAAAAAAAAAACGAAAGAGACGCGTCAGACACGCGTGATGCGACGCGACGCGACGCGATTTTGTGTTTTTTCTTACCTGGCCGAATTGGCCGTCGCTGACGGCCATGCTCACTTGCCAGCGGTCGGTCTCGCCGTCCTTGTCAAAGAGAATGGGTTTCTGGCCGTCGGCGTTGCGGATCTCCATGGACTTTGTGTAGAGCTCCGTGTACTTTTGGTAGCCCTTGACGGGGATCTTGGAGCCGTTGAGCGTAACGGTGATGCCCGAGACCGTGCCGGCCATGTCGTAAACGCGCTTTTTGATCAAAGCCTCAAAGTCGGCGTCCAGCTCCGTCATGTTGAACTTGGCCAGATCAGGCTTGAACGTAATGCGCGTGAATTCTTCGCCCTTTTTGTTGTCGGTGATCTTGGGGTCGCGCTTGATGGACATGTTGTTCTTGAACACCTGCCGATACTTTAGCGCGCGCTCCTTGTCCGCCGTCTCCACGGTGAATTCCGTGCTAAAGATGTTGCACAGCTTGGCACCGTAACCATTGCGGCCACCCGTCACCTTTTTCTCATTGTCATTGTAGTTTGACGACGTCAGCAGGTGACCAAAGATCAATTCCGGCACATACACCTTTTCTTTTTGATGCATCGTCACGGGAATACCCTTGCCATTGTTGTAAATCGAAATCGTGTTGCTCGTGCGGTCAATCACCACCTTGATCGCCGTCATGCCTGGATCACGGATCTTTGAGAAATGAAGAAAAAGAGAAAAAATTAGGAAAAAAGCCAGAAAAAAAGCCAGAAAAAAGTCAGAAAATGGCCAGAAAAAAAAACGCGTCGCGACGCGTCTCCGCTCTCATTTCCCACTCCCCCCTTGTTTTTTACCTTGTTGTCGGCGGCATTGACAAGAATTTCATCGACAATCTTGTAGAGACCGGGAACATACTTGATCTTGCGCTTGACAATCATGTCTTGCTCCGAATCAAAGACCCACATTTCCTGCTCCTCGGCCTCGGTGGAACCAATGTACGTGTCTGGGCGGAGCAAGATGTGCTCGAGCTGCGTCTTCTTTTGGTAAATGTCTTCAATGGTCTTTTCTTTCTTGGGCTTTGGGCTGGAGGCCGCCGTGGACGCGGCAGTGCTGGATTCCGCAGATGGCGCGGGCGAATCGACGTCCATGGCCGTGTCCGTGTCTGCTGCAGCGGGCGATGCGGCTGCCGACGACGATGACGCCGCGCTGGTAGCAAAGAACGAGGCAATTCCCCCCTTTTCAGCAGCTGACTTTTTGGCCGCCGGCGCCTTTTTCGGTGCGGCAGGCTTCTTGGGCGCGGCCGCCGTCTTTTTGGGTGTGGTCTCGTCCTTTGGCGCAACCGCCTTCTTGGGTGCCGCCTTTTTCGGCGCGGGGGCAGCCTTTGCCTAGAGGAAAAATCAGCAACATCACGACCACGGTCAGGGCAAACAACAAAAAAAAAAAACAATGGACAGCGTGTTTTTGTTTACCTTTTTCTTGGGCATATCATCCTCAAAGTCGTCGTCCGAATCAGACGGCACGTCAAAGTCGGAACCAGAGTCTTGGAATTCCATTTCTTCGTCTTCGTGGTCCATCTTGGTCATTGTAAGAGGTCTGTAAACAGGGAAGAGGGGCGAAACAAAGAAAAAAAACGGCAAGCGGCCCTTTAATTCGCGCGTTTTTTTTTTTTTTTTTTTTTTTTTTTTTTTGTTTGGCGTCCCCCAATTTGATTTGATCACCCTGCCTCGCCCGTGTCACCTAGGATGGTTGGGCATGCATCACAACACAGATCAAAAAAAGAAGCTAGCGCATCCGGCGTGAAAACTGACGTGTTTTTCTTTGTTTTCATCATTTTTCATCACATCCGGCTGTTGTCCTAATACGCAATAGATCTCAAATGAATGCGCAAAGCGCGTCGCAGCAGCCCCCGTTGCAAGAATTCAAGGAAATAGTGCTCATTTTGCGCGGTGCATGTGTGATTTTGCTCTTTTCACTGATTTTTGTGCCGCCTTTTGTTGCTCATACTCTTTTTCCGCAATGAGATACCAGCACTCGACAAAAGGAACGCATCTTGTTGGATTGATCCAGTGCGCAATACTGTGAAGAGACAAAATTAACCCAATAAAAAAAAAAAAAGGCAAAATTCACACCAACTGACCCATTCTTGCCGTCTCGGACATCATTACCAAGGGCGCGCGTTAAAACTAGAAGCAGCAACTGCCTTCAAAGCACTCCACTGTGTCGGTGAGTTGGAAATTAAGCAAAGCAATCAGGCCTTTTCCACTTTTTTTTCAGGCCTTCTCAATGAAAGAAGCTGTTTGCGTTTACATCTTGTGAAGCTCCCTTTTTTTTATGGTTTTTATTTGGTGCTGGATGCGCTCACACGGCGAGACAAAGAGCCAAAATGAAATTCAGGTCCGGTGCCTTGTTTTCTTTTTTGTCAAAGTGTGGTTTCAAGCTTTTAAAATTTAAAAATGTGGCACACGCGGGTCACAGGGGTCACGGTGCCACGCGGGAATGATAGGTCAAGGTCAGGGGGCAGGGCCGAGTCACGGCGTGCGTCAATGGCATCATGTGATGTCCTTTTTTCAAAGCGGGAAAAAGAGCGGTCGTGCTTCCAAAATCACAAAACCGCACATTTCTATTTTTTTCACTCTCACACTGAGCGGATTGCAGCTCTTCCCTGCTTTTCAACATACGACAAAAAGGCTTCTTTCGCGTACTCTTTCTCTTGATCCTATTTGACTAGGTACGTTTTGCACTTTTTATCTTGCTTTTTGTTGCTCACGTTGGGCCAATTCTTTCCGCTATAGGCCGTTTCACTTTTTTATTCTCCCTTTTTGTTTTCTCGCGTCACTACCACACCACTTGTTGTCCATGAGCTCTGATTTGAATGCTGGCCGTTTCACCAAGAAATATGGAAACACGAGCAACTTTTCTTCGTCGTGTAAGTGCGCGCCATTTTTCTTTCTTTCTTTCTTTCTCACGTCCTTTTTTTTTTCCTCTCTCTCGCCTCGGATCTGCTGTTTCCCACTTTTTTGTTACTTTTTCTTATTTTTAGCGTCGCGTCCTGTAAAGTCCGCGCGGATTCTTGCTTCAGGGAGCAAGGTGTCTGCGCCCAAGCCTGTGAATTTGCCGAGTCTGCGTCACGAGCACGCGTCGCACGCGTCGTTTTCGCCGTCGGGGACGCCCGATCCGGGGTCGGCTGGCTCGCCACCACACGCGACGGGATTGTCGACCGCGTCGCCATCTGCGGCAGGTGCTTCGAGCGCAGCCGCCGCGCTTTCATCCGCGTCGAAATGGCAGACCTTTGCAAAGTGCAGCAGTCCCGGCAAGGACAGTGCCGATGGCGCGTCCATTGACAGCGCAAAGAGCAGCGGCGATCATCCAGCCTCATCCTCACCACCTTCCGCGTGGGCCAATGCCAAATCTTCCACGTCCTCCTCTTCGACCACCACCAACAATACCGATTTCCCCACCGCCGCAGAGTCGTCCAGCACCGCAAAGAGTAAGAAATCCCCCCCTTTTTTTTTATCATATCTGCCATGTTGCCGGGTGCTCAATGGCTCAATGGCCTCCATTTCTTTTCTTATAGATCCCATCACCGCCACGTCTATCACCACTGTTCCCGCCACAGCCACATCCTGTGCCAAACAGGTATCATATGAAAAAAAAAAGTGAAAAGAAAAAAAAACAACCAAGTTCTCAACATTTTCTCTTTTTAGATGATTGTGTCCCATCATGGCAAACCCGCGGACCTGCCCATGCCATTTTCTGAAGAGAGCAAGCCGTCGAACATGTCGTGGGATGAGGTAGGATAGAAGTGGGTTCAATGACGAGAAAATGTTTCTCAAGTTTCCATTTTTTTCTTTTTTTTCTTTTTTTTTCCTCTCTAGATGGTGAGCGAGGATTACGATTTTGAGGTGGCCGTTGTTGAATTTGCGGATGGCACCAAGGTGAATGTGGAGAGCAAGAAAGAGGAGGAGCCCGAGGAGCATATGCCTGCATGGGGTCTTGGCGATGCGCGCAAGATGGCAGGCGATCTTCCTCCTTCGCGCCATTACGCGCCTATACCACCCTTGGCGCAGCCGCGACGACCGTCGATCACGACAAAGTGGGGACAGACACAACAGCAGCAGCAGCAGCAGCCGCCAGCGACATCGCCTCGCTCTCCTCCCATGCGCGATCGGCACGGCTCCTTTTTCCGTGGCAATGTTCACGACCGGCGCCCGAGCAATACCGACTCGACGTGGTCCAATGACTCGTCCTCGTCTCAACAACAGCAACAACGCGCTTATTCTACGCGCTTGAGTAACCCTGCCGTGGCACCACACGCTCCAATGGCCGCAAATGCACCTTCCTCCTCCACGTCGACCTCGTCCAATGCTTCAGCACGCCACCCGGATCGCTACCACGCCGCCAATGCCACCGGTGACGAGCGACCTCCCGAGATTGCCGCCGCACAGCGCGAAGCCATGCATTCCGCCGCCGAACAGGCCCGTCGACGCCGCGAGGCAGATGAAGCAGAGCGCCAGGCTGCCGCAGAGCGTGCGCGCCAAAAGGCCCTTGCCCTGGCAGCTGCAGCAGCTCCAAAACAACCAACAAACCCGCCCAAACCCACCATCCAAAAACACGAAAAACACGAAAAAGTGGAAAAATTGGAAAAACACGACGACAGCACCACACCCTTCAAACCAACGTCCAATGTTAAAATCCTCAAGCGACAAGATACCTCCTCCTCCTCCTCTTCTACAGCACCACCAAAACATGCCTCGTACACCGCAGCCGCAAAGGCATCGACTTCGCCTTCTCCTCCTTCAACAACGCCAAATACCCATCCACCCGCCATCACCACCGCCATCGCCACCACCACGACGACCACTCACCCATTGACGACCCCAATGGCATCCGAGGAGAAAACAGAGCCGCCTGCCCCAAAACAGGACAATGCAACAGACATCCGATCGCGTCGTTTCGTCAAATCTCACTCAAAACTGCATCAATCCCCCGCCCCAATCATCTTTTCCAATGCCGCCGCACAGTCCTCCGCCTCAAAACCCTCGCGTCTGCAATTCATGATGGACTATAGCGATTCGGACGATGACGTCTTGGTAAGGAAAAAAAATGAGAAGAAAAAAAACCCTGGAAAACAACAAAGAATGACCCAAATCTCATCATCCCTTGTCCTTTTCACCCCCTTCCCCTCAGGTTGCCCTCAAGAAAAGCAAGGAAAAGACAATTGAACCTGTCAAAGCGCCATTGGAAGCGTCGCCATCGGTGGTGACACCTCAACATCGCGATTTGAAGCCTCTCCCCGTTTCCAACAAGGCGCCTGCACCTGCAGCTGCTGCCGCAGCGCCGCCTTTGATGTCTTTGGCGCCAGGCACACCGTTTGTGCCCGAGGTCGCCTCATCTGGCCCGCTTTCAACGCCCGTCCCACCTGCACACACCAATTTTGCCAATTCGTCCTCTTCCACGCCCATCCCACCACCTTCCTCCATCATGCCGCCTCTCACCAACTTCCATGCCCCCAATTGGTCCTTTAACCCGAACTACCCGACGCTATTGTACCCTCTCTCAAAGATGCCATCACAAGGTAAAAAAAAAAAAAAAAAACACTTTTATCGCGAAAATCATGAAAATCTGACAGGGTGGGTTTTTTTAGCATCTTATGCATTCCTGCTACCTGGTGACCAGAGCACGCCTTCCATGCCCTTGTAGCTGTCCATTGCCTGATTTTTTTTTGTTCTTTTTGCTTGCATTGCCACGTGACGCATCATAAAAAACCATCTGGACCTCTTGTACATTGACGCCATTTACAAAAAAGGAAACGATCGTGACGATCACAAGCTAGGTCTGGGCCTTTTAGGGCAACAAGACAACATCAATGAGCTTGAGTTTTACCGACATCCAGGATTTTCACTTGTGCATAAATGACGCGTTGACATGGAGAGAAGGGGGCCTAGACGATCAATGCCCACATTTAGGCATTCCCGCAGGATTGTTTTATTATTTATTTCCTGCGCAAGATCGCTCTTGCCGGGACCGTTCTCTTCTTTCTCTTTTCTGCTCTTTTCCTTCCAGCCACTTTTCTTTCCTTTGTTATCGCTTGTTTCGCGCGTCCACAGATGACAGCACGCACCGAACAAGCGATGACAAAGAAGTGGAGGGAGAGAGAGAGAGCGACATAGGCGATAGATTACCGGCGCGCCGCGCCCCCGCCCCCCGTTCCCCCGCCAAACAGGGCGCGGCCCGCAATTATAATGGCTTCCCCTTAAATGCTTAGGGGAAAACTATGCTTTTATATCTCAACGGCCGCCAAGCGGCCTTTATGCTATGCATATGAAATAGACTCGGTGTTTTTATCTTAGTGTCCCCAGTTAGAAATACTGAATAAAATAAAAAAAATGGCGTTTTATGACGCGTCAAAAACCTAAAAACCTCGTGATATTTGTAAAACCCCGACGAAAACTGGATTGGCCCGGGGTTTCCATTGTCCTTTTTTGGAGGCAACGTCGGAACGAGGTCCCGCCAGCGCGTCTTGTTTGTTCTTTTTCCAAACTTTTTTTTTTTTTTTTTGTCCGCTATAGTATGCTTCTCAAGACCAGTGCGACGGTGCTTGAGCGATTTTTCCGACCGTCGGTCAAGCTTGCAAGTGACGCGGCGTTGTACCAGCGTGTCCTGCAAGACTTTGTGCTGCTGCCCGACTTTGTGTCCTCGGACGAGCACACCGCCATCGTCGATATTTGCGAAAAAAAACTCAAACGCAGCCTGGGGCGCAATGCGCCGTACGAAAAGGGCCATTTTGACGGCGTGATTACCGGATACAGGGAAACAAGCGCAAGCTCATGGAGCACAAAGGCAAGCGTCAATGACTGGATGGCCGATTTTGTGCAAAATCGCATCTACAACCTGTTTCCTCCCGCACATCGATGGCTGCCACCCCACATTCTAGGTAGGCCCTCGCTTTTATGAACCCAATTGGGCGCGCATTGGCTGGCATCGTGACGCACCTTGTTTTTTCTCATTTTTTTTGTCCCGTAGACCTTGCTGCGCACGGCTACATCAGCCCGCACGTCGACAATTTGCAAGCTTCTGGTACCGTGGTGGCCGGCCTCTGTCTAAAGTCACCAAGCAAGATGATTCTGCAGCGCAAGGACGACCCAGAGTGTAGCATTGAGATTTTTTTGGATAAGCAATGCTTTTACGCACAAAGGTAAGATCGGACACGCTTCCTTTGCTACTTTTTTCCCCCTCATTTTTTATGCGCTCTTCTCGGTCTCTCGCTCTTCAGGGACTTTGTTCGTTATGAATTCACACACGCCATTGCCGCACCAGAGGCATCCACATGGGATGGTATACCCTTTGAGAAGACCGATCGTATTTCCGTCATGTTTCGAAATGAAAAGGAGGCACCGGACGCGTCGCCCGCGTCTCCACCAGGCACGCCATAATAATAATAAAAAACATTTGTAGATCCTTGAAAATTCGTCAGATTCTGTTTTTTTATTGTTTTTATCTACATAAAAGTCGCCAGCTGGCGGGCGCCTAGCCTTCCCAGTGAGTTGGGAGCTCATTGCCGGGGACAAACAAGCGCTCGACGCCGTCCTTTGTGATGACGGCAAGGCGGATGACGCCGCCGGACGAGCCATCGCGGGCCATGGCGAGCGACAGGGCATTCTTGGTAAAGGCAATGGCCTGTTCCTGGGTCATGTCATCCTGCCACACCGCATCGCAGTAGCCGTAAATGTACGTCGAGCCCGAGCCGCCAATGGCGAACGGCTGCTTGTGTAATGAGCCGCCCAGAGGCACATTGTACACGGACGGCCCGTCCTTCTCATCCCAGCCGGCAACAATGATGCCCGCCATCAAATTGTCCTTGTTTTGGTAGCACAGTTCCTGGAAGAGCGCACCTGCTGTTCGCACGGAGGGCGCTTGGTTCTCTTGCACGCTAATAACAAATAGAAAAAAGGTGAGTGAGCAATGCGCCGCATTCTGCCAAATACAAATTGCATTCCCCCCTCAACCCCAAAGGCGCTACTTGCCTGTACATTTGCAGGTGGTAATGGACTATGTCGGCAATGGCCTGCGTAAAAGCGAAAAAAAGAAACGAAAATCGAGTCAATATCTTTTTAGTCGATCGTCAATGCCCTTTTTTTTTTTTTTGTTACCTGCGTGTCGGCCGCGCTGCCGCTTCGGCAGCAGTAGATGCGGTCGTGGACCTTCGTGAGCTTGTCGGTCACACGGTTGGCGATGTAAGCGCCGGTGGTCGTTCTTTTGTTCAAAAAGAAAGCAAAACGTGTGAGTGTGTGTGATTTGACGCGGCACCCGCGATGCATCGAGAGAGTGGGTGAGTCTTTTTGCAAAGCTTACCGGGAATCAGCGCCAACAATCACGCCATCCTTGAAAGCGACGGCCATGATAGACGTCTAAAAAAAAAACAAGCATGAAAACACGGTCCACTATGAACATATCACATCACTTACACCGAGATTGACTTCGCCTTTCTTCAAACTCATGGTGGAAAACGGGAAAAGAGAAAAAAAAAGTGTGGAAAAGAAAAAAAGGTGAAAAGTGTACGCGTGTCCGCCCTTTTTCAAAAGGCACACCCGGTGTGACGGCTGTGATTCGTCACCAAATTCCGCTCTGCGACAAAAGCAGGACCACGCAATCCCCTCCTCCCCTTTCTGCTCATGGTTTCAAATGCCGTAAACGACGCGACGCGACCATTGTTCCTTGACATCTGATCCCCCTATCATACCTAATCTTGCACTCGTTTCTTCAAAGTATAACTATGGAGTGCGTGACTATTAAGTTACTAGCATTGAGGATACATGACAGGCTTGCGTGCAAGGCAAAAAAAAAAAAAAAGATAAAAAAAGACAATTTTTTATTTGTATGCCTCTCTCCTTGAACGATCTTGCTTCAATGCGCGCAGCACTGCGTAGAAAGCAACGACGGCTACGCTTTTGTCGCTCTAGTCGTGGACAGAATGCTTTGAATGAAAAATAGGCAAAACAGACCACCAATTTTCGACGTTTTTGTTGCATTTTGCTTTTTTTGCATCTCTTTCGTAATACTGTATCGTGTTTTACATTTTTATCAGTCCATTTTAATCTCAGTGGACAGAATCGGACGCGCGCAAACACTTTGGTGCCTGCAGCAATGCGTTACACTGCATAAAAAGCGCAGATATTAACTTTTAAAGCGGCAAGGCGTGTTTTTTCAGACTTTGGCGGACTGCTGTGCCTCCAGAAATTTCTTTACAGCCCACTTGCCCGCCAACGAAAAACGCGTCTTAACTGCGATCCAGCGCTCAGCACGGGCCCGCCCGATTTTTTGGGCTTGAAAATGCCAAAAACATTCTACCGGTATTTGTACCATTTTGCATTCATCTCGCCATTTGCATGGTCGACCCGGCTCAAAATTAGCTGCATCGCATTCAGCGCTAAATTTGCAACAAAAAAGCTTAACTCCCCAAAGCACTACGACCACTTTTTAAAAATTCAGGGGTCACACATTCAAATCCCAAAAACGGGCAATTTCGAACTCCGAGTGATCAATGCATCCCAAGCAGGTAATTCCGACAATTTGCTATTCGCAGACAAAATGGCAACTCGCCTCAAGTTAGAATAAAAAGCCCAAAGAGTGACGCATGAACGGCGATCGACTGAGAAAAGTGCCTACTTTGGTCAAGATTTTTTGCAAAAATTTAAGGTTTGAGACTTCCAAATTAAGTTTTATGGCTTGCATGGAAGTTTTCTTTTTTTATTTTTTTATTTTTTATTTGCACGTTTTTGTGGGCTGAGTGGTGGGCTGCAGCTTGGTGAAATGACCGATGCAAAAAGTTAAAACCCAAGCTAGCGCGCCGCAAATTGTCCCATTAGGTACTTTGCCCCCCTATTTGTTAGTAAAACTGCAATAAAAATTGGGGGTCGATTAGACCATTGTCGAGCAAATAGCGATCAAAAATTTTGATGAAAAAATGGATTTTCTCTGCGAGTTTCAGTCATCCATCGATGAAACTGGTCTCATTCGATAGAGATTCTATCAACATGTGCTTTCGACACGTTAAAAGCACCCTTGTTTTTTCCATTGTCGAGAAACGTGATTTTGAAAATGAATCCAATGTTTGATCGACTTTTGCAAGCGTGCAAAGTTCGTTCACCGGGCGAGCAAACATCCGAAAATAACACCCGAATGGGCCTCTTTCGATCGATGCCATTTTCACCGCGATCCGCAAGATGTTTCGAGACGCCGTGCCAAATTTGTGAAAATAACGACATTTTGCTTGGTTTCATCTGCTGCACATGAAGAACTAAGCTGGCCTCTGGTTATTAAGAGTTTGTAGGAAATGGATGCCCGAAAACAACCTATTACACAGGTTTGGAAAGACGATGATACGGAGAAATTCAATTAGCCGTACCTCTACAGTATTTTTTTTGGGGAGATACCCATGGTTTGTAGTCTTTAAGACTAAATTTGTGAAAATCATTGAAGAAATGCCAATTTCCCAAAATTGTCGACAACTCGGCTGATTAACCTCTGGTTTTTAATGATTTTTGAAAACAAGCGCGCGGAAATGATTACAGTAGGACCTCGATACAGTACAGTACAGTACAGTACTGTATAATGTAATTCAGAATTTTTGAGATCGAGCAACTACGTTACTGTATAAAAATCACAGCCAAATTACGTTATGGAGGTCGGTCATAATTGGTTGCCTGTGCTTAGTATGATAGATCAACATTTATTTTATAGGACATCTATGCCTTTAAAGTCTTTTTAATTGCACTGAACATTGTCTCCCGGGAAGACACTGTGGCCTTATACCCGTGTCTTTGCTTCGGTCCCGATTACGTAATCAATTGGTTTGCAAATGATTATCTAGACGCGTTTTAAACAATTAGACAAATTTTGAACAAAAAGACTTGCCCGATCGCCTATAGAAGGGCATGTCACCACATACAGGGCGGGCGCTGGGTGGTGGTGAGCGCGTGCGACGCTGCGACCACCAATGGTACTGAGTATAAATTGGGTAGCCCATTTTTAGTGTCGATGCTGCCTGTTGTGGCTCACTCTTTTTTTTTTAAAAAAAAGGATGCATCACTTTTTATTGCAAAACAGGCTTGAAAAAAGAGGAAAACGTGGATCGGATGGCTGTGTCGACAGCTGCTTCCCGATCTTTTGCTGCGATCTTGGCGTCTATGGCGTCGACAATGCCAAAATCTAGCTCATGGTCAAGATCGAGCGCGTCTTTGACAGCAAGCAAGAACTTCCGTTGCTCGGGCCAGTATTTTTTTATCGGCGGGGTCCACGTAGCCGCCATACAGTAGTCCTCCTCCTCGAGCGACTCGTCAATCATTTCCGGCTCTACCCCCAGCTTCTCCACAACTGGCATCGTCGGTTCTTGAGCAATCAAATTTGCAACATTGCTGCATGCCTCGGCTGCAGCTTCCTCGCCATACACGATTGCAATATGCGACTGAATCTCTTGATCCACGACCACTTCATCAGCGTCTGCAGCCGCAGCAGCGCCACCATCATTACTGACTGTTGTCTGTATGTACAGTACAATAATCATGGTGAATGAGTGTATTGTTGTTCGTTTTTTCGCCTTTTTTCATATTTTACCGAGGACGACGCATCAGAACCTGGAATGCCCGTGCAAAAATCCACCTAGGTAGTCGTTTTGAAACAATTTGTGATAGTTGTCGACGAGATTTTTTTTGGTGAAAATGAGCTTCGTCCAGTTCATGGCCATGGACTGGGCAATCTTGAACACGGCAGGCGTTGCACCTTGATCTTCAAAACGCGTGGCAGCGCGAGCATACTGCATTGATCTAATAAATGGACAGAAATGAATGAGCCAATGCCAGATGCAACTTTTGCATTGTGCTGATGTGTCGTTTTTATACAGTACGCGCATGCTTTTTTTTTGCACAACAGTTCTATGCTCCTCTCACCGATATCGTTTCTTGTAAGCGGCAATGATGCCAGCATCCAAAGGCTGCAGTTTTGAAGTCATGTTCGGCGGCAAATAGATGGGCTCGACGACCTTCAAGGGCGGAAGATTGAAATGGCAAGATGCATTGTCCATAAAAAGGTAGCATTTTTTGCCACTGTGATGATAGTCGCACATGGTATCAATCTTGACGTTCACAATCGAGGCAAAGCTCTTGTGTCATCCAAGCATTTTGATTGCTGTAATACTGTAACGGTGGCGTCTGTCAGGCGTTCCCACTATCATGCCAAAAAAAATGCATCAAATTATTATTAAAAAGGATCAAAACCATCAAATCGCGTTGTTTTGCGTTTAATACTGTACCTTTGTTTTTGCCGATAAAAATCGGTGGATTACGGTGGCTTCCATCACCGTTCACGATTGCAACGACCGTGATTCGAGTCTTGTCCTTGCGTTGGCCAAAAACTTGGCTGCTGTTGCAGTGTTGCTGGCAATGGTGTACCGTGGTGCTTGCATGTAGCAAAGCCCTGTTTCGTCAATGTTGTACACACGCGACAAGGGCACACCACAGAGTTTCTCCCGAATTTCGTCGACTTGTTCGCGCACCGACTCGATGTCAGGCGCGCTACCACCTTCGCCGTGCATCACGAGACGAGTCAACTCATATCGTTTGGCAAAATTGGAGTACCACCCATTTGAAAAGGTAACTGGCGGCTTTTCCATGTTCAAGTCCTTGCAGATTTCTTGCGCCTAGTGCTTGAGAAATGGGATGTTTATAGGGAAACTGGCGCTCGTGGCCAACTGGATGGCCTTGTACAATTCCATCTCGATTTTGGCCGTGTCCAGGTCAATTGGCCTGATTTTCTTGAAGTGTCCGCGAGTCTCCGGCAAGATTTCAATTGAATGCGTTTTCTTCAAGATCCCCTGACTTTTGTCATCGCTAGTGCATGAAATTTGATGTTCAAAACTCAATGATGACACGGGGGGGGGCAACGGATAGAATCATCAAAGGTTCAGTTTTGCGGCAGTGGTCGGCAAAAAGTCGCGGAGCCTCGCTCCATCGGGCATTATTCTGGACAATGGGCGGCCTGAGAGTAGCACCGATGCACCCGTGCGGCAATGGCGGCCATTTTGGTTCAACCGTGCGTGCACGGCGCTCTACCCGACATTTGACTCAAACCACGACGATATGATATCATGCGATTGCTTGTGCCCCCTTGATTTCAGACCGATGGCGCCTCCCCCCTTCGACCTGCACCTTTCTGCCTATCATAGTTCGTAGATGCAGCCAATCTTGTCATGCGGGGGTGCATTGCTTCCTCATATTGCAGCAATCTGTGAGCCTTGTGGCATACAACATGTCTTTTTTTTTTTTTTTTTTTTTTTTTTTTTTTTGGGCGTCGGACTGACACGCTCTGCTCTTTTCGGCACATGATCGACGGCACGCAAAATTTTAAGCGAGGCGTTCCGGTCATTCTGTGGGCAGGGCCATTTGTGTGACGGCAATTGGCCCACGTCAAAAGCGATTTAGCCTTTTGGGCGGCTTACGCGCCGTGCCTTAAGGACTTGTTACACGGGGGTGGCGTGTGGCTGTCAACGGCGTTAGGCGCCGTTTGGCGTGACAGGGGCGTGATGGGAAATCAATGGGGGAGGGGGAAAGAACGAGGGTTTTCATTATTTTCCATTCTTGATCCAAAGCCAAAGAGAGAGGCTCGATGGATCGCCCCATTGCTAATTAGCACTTTTTCGGACGGCGTCCGTGGCGGTGAAATGGAAGGCATGACAAGGTTTATACTTTGGCGACAGATCCAGTGCAAGATGTTCGCCATGGGCGGCGATGATTGGGTCCCTTTTTATTTTTGAAAACACCGGTTGCGGCGTTCCATGCCGCTTTTTCAAATTTTTACTGCTTCCGCCGCAAATCAAAAGCCCTTGGGACTTTCTTTTACCTTTTTTTCTTTTTTCTTTCTGCTTTCTTTTTATTGACTTTTTGCCTGGTAAGCTTTGGAAATGGATAAAGAGAAATATGGGGAGGTGAATTGGGGCGCGTTGACGCGTGATTGCGCGCACGTGAGCGTCGTGGGGTGAGAAGTAGATAAAAAAAAAATCGCGCGCGTTTTGGGGCGCGCAAGATGAACAAGATGACAGGGGAGGGTGCGCGTTTTCCATCTGGAACAGATGAAGAGGGTTCTCATCTCATCTTTTTTTTTTTTTTTTTTCCTTTAGACCATGTCCTTCAAGCCAACGACGTGGGCGAATATCAAGAACGCGCCGTTCCCTGCTGAGGGTGCGAGCAACCAAGGGTTTGACAACCGTATCTTGTTTGCGTTCATGTTTGGCGTTCCCTTGTACCTGACGCGTCTGTTGCACCTTCCTTGGTGGTTGTATTTCGTCGTGTTTGTTCCCTGCGCGTTTGCAATCCTTGCGACGGCATTGTTGCTGTACAGCATGTTTGCGCCTGCGTACCGCAACAAGATCAAGCTGCCTGGCAAGCCCCTGGAGGAGTACATGATCATCCACGACCCTGCTCTCAAGGCGCAATACCACGGACACAAGAAGATCCCCATGGAGACGTTCTTTGAGGCGTACTTTGCGGGCAAGATTGATATCAAGGGCGATACGCTTGAGGTGTTTGAGCAACGCCACGATTGGGCGGCGTTCCAGTTCACGATGGGCCAATTCAAGTTCTTCTTGTCCGAGTGGTTGCCCCTGACCTTCTGGCACAGCCGTGATCAAGACAAATCGCAAGTCCGCGAGCATTATGACCGTGGTGATGACTTTTATGAAGCGTTCCTTGGCCCTCTTATGGTGTACACGTCTGGTATTATCTCGGATCCCACCAAGCGCGAGACTCTTGAGGAATTGCAAACCAACAAGATGCGTTTGATCTGTGAAAAGATGCACATGAAGGCTGGTGAAGAGCATTTGGACATTGGCTGCGGCTGGGGCACGCTCACGGGCTATGCCGCCAAGGAATATGGCACCAACTCGACGGGCGTGTCGCTCTCGCGCAACCAGGTCGAATATGGCAACAAAAAGTTCAATGACCAAGGCTTGCAAAACTCGGCGAGCCTCAAATGCATGGATTACCGCGATATCCCCTCGGACAAGAAGTACAAAAAGATCACCTGTGTCGAGATGGCCGAGCACGTCGGTGTGCGTCGCTTCAACACGTTCCTGACCGAGGTCCGCGAGCTGTTGGATGACGATGGTCTCTTTTTCATGCAAGTTGCTGGTCTGCGTGCCTCGTGGCAACCTGAGGACATGATCTGGGGCTTGTTCATGGCCCGCTACATCTTCCCTGGTGCCGATGCCTCTACCCCTCTCTGGTGGTACACTTACCAATTGGAGAGCGCCGGCTTTGAGGTCAACCACGTTGACACCGTCGGTGTCCACTACTCGGCCACCCTCGAGCGATGGTACCTTAACTGGGTCCAGAACCGTGACGAGATCCGCGCCAAGTATGGCGACAAGATCACGCGTGTCTGGGACATCTTCCTTGCCTGGTCCACCATCATCTCGCGTCAAGGCAGCGCCACTTGCTACCAATTCGTCGCCAACAAGAACCGCAATGGGTTTGACCGTGCCGCCCTCATCAACCAGCGCACCAACCCCTTGGCCTGGAAATAGAGTCGCCCACCAAACGCGACGCGTCGCGTCGCAATCTCTCTTTTCCCTCCACTTTTCCCTCTTTTTCTATATTTTCCGTTTTTCCCATCTCTCTTATCTTCTGTTTTTAGCTTTCCCACCACTGTAAAAAAGTAACCTTGATGATCTTTTGTGTCGATGACACTACAATTTCATTAAAAAATGATGTACAAAGTCGTGTGAATACGTCAAAAAAAAAAAAAAGCAAGAGATCATTTCGTTCTGCTGGTGCGGTGGGCCGTGAAAAAAAAAATGCCCGTATCGGGCAAGTTCGCGCCAGTGGGGCCCGTGATCACATGCGTTTCGCACCGTCGCCTGGCCAATTTCCCCGCTCCCCGCGGGACCATGTCGCTTTTTTTTTTTTTTTTTTTTTTTTTTCATGCCTTTGATCCCCTTTAAAAAAGCCGTGCTTATCAATCCCTTTTTGGATAAAAAAGTTGACATCAACTTGATTCTACGTTGATTTTAATGACGAAATGGGCGCGTTTGCAACCCCTCGCAAATTGGAATACAGGAAAAAAGGAAGGAAAAAAAAAGGAAATCTATTTTACAAGTTGCTGCGCTTGGCGACACCCAATTCAATGAGCTTCAAAAAGGCAGCGGCAAAGTCGTCAAAGAAGCGCTGCTTATCCTTGGCGTACAGCTCGACGTAGGGGCGGAAGGGCTCCTCCAAGAGGGCCATGTCCGTGGGCAACATCATCAAATCACCATCTTCGTCCTCAAATTGTCTGGGGCCATCCCACTTCTTCTCAGTCCACTTGTTGTGCAGCAATTGCTTGTAGAATTGGTTGGAGAAGCGCGTGGGGGTTTCCTAGCAAAATCAAGAAAAACAACGAAAAATGAGCAAAAAGTGACAAAAACGAGCAAAAAAAAAAAAAAAAATATCAAAACTTACAGTCCAGGGGCCATCAAAGCCAGAGCGGTCCTTGTGGCAGCGGCCGACAGTGTGCGCACCGATCAAGCACACGGTCTCTTGAACGCTGAAGCCCATGCGGGTGACAAACACGTCCAAAACGTGGCTCTTGCCCAAGGCACCATCGGGGAGACGGCCAACAGGGGGGCACTCCGCTTCAGAGTGCTTGTCACGACGGCCACCAGTCCACTACGCGATCAAAAAAAAAAAAAACCAGCAAAGAGTTGTCAGCCCTCGATGTTTTTCGTCCGTGCGACGCGTTTTGTGTTTTTTTCTTTCTTTTTGGCCCTCGCTGGCCCCCCCTTTTTTTTGTCTTACGTTGATGTGAGGGCCACCCATGTGCTCAATGGCCACACAGCCGGCAAGACTATTATAAAAAAAAAGGTTTGACATGTTGGTTTTTGCAATCACATGGCGTTCCAAGAGGCCGGCTGTCAACTTACGTCCACAAATCGGCATAGCTGATCCATTGATGAGCAGCCTTGACGGGCTCAAGCACATTGCGAGCGACGTCCAAGCCAGCATTGGCAGGATCCTCGGCCTCGGTCTTGAAGCGCATGGTGCCTGGTTTACAAAAAAAAAAAGTAATCAGGTCAGCGACATTTATCTTTAGTCATCCATAACGGGCAAATCCAACTCTAATTCCCGTCTTTTCCACGCCCGTCAAGCCCGTCAAAATTCAATTGCTTACCACCCTCGGAGCCGCCGTTCTTTTGGTGCTTATCGTAGGTGCCGGAAGCGTGCCAGGCAAGACGAAGACTATATATTAGTAGAGAAAAAAACAATTCGATCATGAGCCATTGATGCTTGCAACCAAGTTCAGCACCGTCCTCTCTTTTCTCGCTCCTTACCAGACGGGGGCAAACGAGCCATCATCGTAATCTTCCTTGGGGAACACCTTTTCAATGTCTTTGCGGACAGCAAGGTATTTATCGGGCGAGGCTTGCGTGGTGGACATTTTTAAAAGAGTAGGGGAAAAAAAGAGGAGAGAGTGAAGGATAGAAAAGAAAAAAAAAGAAAAAAGAGCAGGCTGAAATGGACAATGGGCCCTTTCTTTTTAAAACTCAAAAAAAAAGCAAGTGCCACCCAATTTTTTTTAGCGGACGGGACTCGAGCCTGCGTGCTGGGCTGTGGAGTGGCAAAATGTTGGCTATGCAAGTAAGAGGATTATGAAAGATGAAATGTATTTCACGTGGAGATTTGGAACGTCGCTGCGCTGATTGGCCATTCGGGGCATATGGAAGGTCACCGGAACGACAATCAGTGGCCAACGAGCTTTGATCTGGTGTTGCCCTACCTCTCGTTGTCTAATTATTGATTGGGTAAGAGAAAAGAAGAAAAAAAAAATCGAGTCGCCCATCGTGCACGCACAGCACATGCGCGTGCACGCGAGCAAAAAAAAAAAAAAAAAGCACAAATTCATTGTTGGGCCACGCGCGTATCCCAGGCACGTCATTGTTGGCTTGTTTGCCTCCCTGCTTTTTCTTGCATGTGATCATCATTCTCTGTTTGTGATCAGAAAAACAAAAATGGAGGGCAATGGCGGGCATTCAACTGGTTCCCCGGATTTTTTCATGCTGACTGATGCGAATAGGTCATTCTTTCCTTTCCGGTAGGCCACTAGGGTGGGCCCTGCTATTTATTTTAGGTATTTTTTTCACCCTTCTCTCCATCTTTTCTTTTTTCTTTTTTCTCCACACTCTTCTTGACTCTACACTTCTTTCTCCACAAATCATGTCTGATAACGTTGCTCACGCTCTTTCCGGTAAGTCACAGGACGAGCCATCCATGGCACCATTGGCTACGTGCACGCGCTAAACACGTCCAATTTCTTTTTTTTTTTTTGCGCTTTTTTTTCTTTGCTGCTCCACAGGTGCCGGTGGTGGCATTGTGGCCATGTCGCTCACTTACCCCTTGGTTTCCATCAGCTCGCGCCTGCAGGTGCAACGTGGTGGAGATGGCAAGGACGAGTACAAGGTAAAAAAAAAACAAATTGTGAAAAAATGAAAAAAAAACAAGAAAAGAGGTGGCGTGACTTGGATGATAACTGATCGCCCCCTTGTTTTCCCCCCTGATTTTCCGTCGCATCAGAACACGGCCGATGCCTTTTTCAAGATCCTTGCCAAGGAAGGTCCCAAGGGCCTGTATGCGTAAGTAAAATGGCCATGATCTGCCTAAAAAGGGAGCCATGGACGCGCCTAACGCGTCTTTTTTTCCCTTTATGCGTGGATCAGTGGCCTGAGCTCGGGTATTTTTGGTATTGCCATCACCAATGGCGTGTACTACTACTGCTACGAGGCGGTCAAGTCCGTTTTTGAAAAAGCCAAGGCCAAGGGTAACCCCATGAGCACTGGCGAGTCCATGCTTGCTGGTGCCTTGGCCGGCAGCGCCGTCGTCCTCGCTACCCACCCCATCTGGACTGTCAACGTAAGAAGAAACGAAGAAAAAAATGAAAATACAGAAAAATAGGCGTCATCGCGTCGCGTTCATGGCGCTCACCTTGCTTTTTTATTTTTTTGCAGACGCGTCTGACGGTGCGCAAGGGCGTCGAGGGCAAGGGCGAGAACGCGCTGTCCGTTGCTAGCGGTATTCTCAAAAAGGAAGGTCTTGCCGGCCTGTACTCTGGTGTTGGCGCGGCCTTGGTCCTTGTGATCAACCCCATCATCCAGTACACCGTCTTTGAGCAATTGAAGAACAAGATTGCCAAGATGAAGACCCTCAGCAACCTTGATTTCTTCTTGTTGGGCGCCGTGTCTAAACTTGCTGCCACTGGCTTGACCTACCCCTACATGTAAGAAAAAAAAAGTCATGGATCAATGGCCCCAAACTTGACCTCATCCGGTCCCCTATTTTTTTTTTTATAGTGTTGTCAAGTCGCGCATGCAAGTCAGCCAAAAGGATGACGAGCGATACACGTCCATCATGGATGGTTTCCGAAAGATTCTTGCCAAGGAGGGTGTTGCTGGTCTGTACGGTGGCCTCAAGAGCAAAATCGTCCAGAGCGTCCTGACCGCCGCCTTTTTGTTCATGGCCAAGGAGGTCTTGTTCGACTGGGCTGTCTGGGTCCTTGTCGTGATCGGTGCCCGCAAGCGCCTCGCGGCCGCTGGCAAGGCTTAAAAAGCGTCTCCTCTCTCCCTCCCTCCCCCTTCCTTGTGTATTTCAATCCCATACCTCCCCGTTTCTTCGTAGATCATTAGAAAAATAAATAAATATCATGTATTTTATTGCCAATGCTTGATTAGACGCATCAAATGTGAATTTGAGCGCGTCGCGTCTCCATCATGTTGCATCATTCTTGGCCTCCAAGCACGGCACCGTCCATGATTTGCTTCGTTTCAGCCTACACAGCGATCATCATGTGAACTTATGTGTCCAACTTTACTTGAGTGTAAAAAAAATTGCATTGACGCGTGGAATGCATGTAGAAAGCGCGTCATTTTCGTCGAGACTGCGTCCATAGCGCGCCATCGTCACTAGGGAACCATGTCACTTCAATTTCATCGCGTCATTCTAGGAGACAGGAAGAAATACGAGCAAAAACATCAAAGAAATTGCAAATTGAGTGCATCTCTCCATGACGTCGCCACATTTTTGGCCCTAGCAAAGCACCGTCTACACTTTATCGTATCCACCTGTACAGCAATCAGCATCTGGGCTTTATGTGACCAATTTGGTTCAAGGGCACAAAATATGACACTGACGCGTGAAACGGATGTGGAAAGCGCATCATTTACTCGAAAGCCGCTTCCATAGCGTCCCCATCGTCACGAATTAAGCGCGCTCTCCCAATTTCTTCGTATCATTCTCATAGAAGAAGAAAAAAACAAAACGAAAAAGAATAGATATACTGTAAATCGTAAAAACCAGAATCATAAAACATTTATTTTTCAATATCAAATAATGAGAAGCACGCAAATTAGGCGTGTAGAGGGGGTGTTGTAGTCAATGTTGCTTTTTTTTTACAAGGCATAGGTGGGGGTTGGTCATAGCTGTTCAGGCAATAATGAGATTTGGCCAGTTTTGTCCACGGGTGGACATGAAAGAGGGATGCCAGGGTGTGTGTGGGTTGATGGACCCAGCCAACGACAGGTTCGCAAGAAAGATGCCGGGTATCAATTGACACAGGGAAAGTTGGCAAAAGCAAAAAAAAAAAAAAAAAAAAAAAAAAAGCAATAAAAAACGAAAAAAAAGCAAGGGAGACAACAAAGGGGTGGAGAGAAGGAAGAACGCCGGTCGGTCCAACAAGAATAAAGAGTTAATTGATCGTCCAGTGGGGGTTTCGTTGTGAGAAAAGAAGATGTGCAGCAAAAAGCGGGCTGATCAAAGCCTCGACATGGGCTTTTTTTAGCCGCCGGCGTGCTTTTGCAGGTGATGGCGGTGCAAAGCGTCGCGTCGCGAGAAGGCGGCTTTGCAGGGCGCGCATCGGAAGAGTCGCTCGCCCATGTGGACGGTGGAGATGTGGCGTTCGCAATCGTGTTTGCGGTCAAAGGCCTTGTTGCACATGTTGCAGGGGTAAGGCTTGACACGCTCCCGGTTGTGTGTGCGCAAGTGTGTGCCCAGGTTGTAGCGGCGACGGAAGGTGCGATTGCACAGGGGGCAAAGGTATTGGCCCTTGTCGTCGACGGTGGCCAGATTGAGATAGTGGTGGACCATCTCATCGCCTTCACGTCGGCGGCGTCGCGACTGCTTGGGCTTGGCAGTGCCATTGGCGGGAGCGGGAGCGGGCGCGGTGGCCGTGTGGGGTGCCTGGACGTCATTGGAGGGGAAGACGTCGGCAGGGGCGAAAAGATCGTCAAACAGACCGTCAAAGTCGGTGACGTCGTCCTTGATCAACATGGACGAGGCGCCGGCAGGCATGGCGGGCGACGCAAATGGCGAGGCATCGTGCAGGAGAGCGCCAGGCTGCTGATGTTGCTGCTGTTGCTGGAGCAATTGTTGCTGTTGATGCAATTGCTGCTCTTCTTGCGTGAGAGGCGGGAAAAGAGAGTCGTCGCCATTATCCTCTTGGGGAAGCGCAAGTTGCGCGGGATCCATGGCGGTCACGTCATTGAGAGTCAACGAGGGCGTCATCATGGGTGTGAAGAATTGGTCAAAAGCGTCGGGCGCATCCAAAAAGGGCGTGGCTGCCGACGCATCCATAAAGGGAGTCGCGTATTGGTTCATGAGAGGGTCCATGTAAGGCGTGGACATCATGGGGCTCTCGGTGACAAACCCTGTGGCTGCAGGCGTAAAAGGCGTGCTAAAGGTGTCCAAGCAAGGGGTGGTCATCACAGGGCTAGGCTCAACAAACGGTGAGCTCATGACAACGTTCTGTTGCTGCTGCTGAGACGTGCTATTTTGCTCAATCAGCGACTGAATCAGCCGATTGGTAATGGCGGCGCTAATGCCGGCGTCATTCTTGGTGTTGATCATGGTGTGGGGATTCATGGTTTGGTCTACAGACATAGAAGTTAGAATCTGTTCAATGATGTCCTGATGGATCTCAATCAACAGATTCAAGCAGGAAACCTGCTCGTCATACTCACCATCAAAATCTTGGAATAGAGCGTCCAGGTTCACTTGGTTTGAGGGCATACTTTGGCTACGGGCTTGATGGAGGATTTGATCAATAGTGAGAGGGCCAGCACTCATACAAAAGCAAAGGGGGTATAGAGCCTTTGTGGGAAAAAAAAGGGAAAAAGGAAAAAAAGTAGAAAAAAAGAGGTAGAGAGAGAGAAAAAAAAAAGGGGAGCCAGATGAGTCAGCCTTTCTATCTTTTGTACCAAACTGCCGCAGTTTCCATCCTTGGGCGGAAAGCCACACAGCCTCGAGCGGCCCGCCAACTTTCTGAGCTGATTGCCTTTTTCAATGTTTCACAGCCTACTGGCCTTTTTTGGAAAGAAAAGAACTCCTGAATGGAAGGCATTGCATGCCTCTCTCATCATGATAGCCATCACGGACGTCCTGAGCTTGCAAAGGGGATTTTGTTTGTTTTGTATGTACTGTAAATGGATCCTTTTTGTCATTTTTTTTCGTAGCAAGCTCGTGGTCATTGGGACTGGCTACGCAGGGCTGGAGAGGCGCCTGTGAAAAAAAGAAATGCTGGTCGCACATTGGCGGACGGAACACAATTGCCGCTATCGATGGGGGGGGGGGCAAGCAATGGCCAAATGCCCAATTGTTGGCCAATGCTGCCAATTTGCCTGTCCAAAGCGCGCGCATTTGCGTAGCGACTGGTCATGATGATGCCATGAAGCCGTTGGGACAACATGACCCCCTGTCTTTTTGGATGGATGCGCCAATCAACGGGCAAAATTGGCTAATATCGCACGTTTTAGCTGTTTTAAGAGCATTTGCATTCACCTTGGGCGGATACCCTGTACTCGCTTTGGTTGCCATGGAAACAAGCCGCGAGATCATCGTCGGGCATTTGAAGGATTGCTTGAAATGACAATCCAAATTCGTCTATTTTTGCATCATTCGTGTTCTTGTGACACATCGGCTTGTGTGCGAGTGTGGCCCCCCCCCTGGACCACCAATGGGAGATCAACAAGAAGTTGATGCATGAGCAAGGAAAACAAAAGCGAGAGAAAGAGAGCTCAATTGCAATGAAGACTGCAGCCACTGCGCCTCTTCCCATTTTTCCTTGTTGTCCTTGCCAAATTCCATTTTTAAAATCCTATTACACATTGCAATGGACTTTATGGAAGGCGTGGAAGACAGGGGGAAGCGCGTCAAGTCGTTGGGACGCAGGGGGCTCAGACATAACTTGGTAACAGTTGCACAAGCCAAGACCTCCCTTTTTCCTGGGCATTGCACAAGGTTGTTTACTGCTTGTAATGTGCAGAGAGAGAAAAAAAAAAGTGGCACAGTTTTTGCAAATGATTTGATTCCAGGGCGCCACGACCCGTGTTTCTGTTGTTTTTACTCTCTAATGAGTCCACTCTCCAGGATAAGATCTTTTTGCCTGTCGTGCGCGCATCAAAGGCAAGCAGTCGTGGCGCGTGCTTTTCCTGCCAGTGCTGTTGACCCCCCGGTACGTTCAATTGATATGAGACTATGCGTGTCGACGCGTTTTTTTTTTTTGGCGGGTATTGGCGATCAGACGCGTCGTTTCCGCAACGCGGCCGTTGAAATCATGGCGTGACACGAAAGGTCTCTGTCCAAATAGTGGGACTGATCGGCAAAAAAAGGGGTTGGCGCGAGGCACAACGGTGACAAATTTGCCGCAGTTTCGAGCAGGCGTTTTCATTGGCTCAAACGCGTCCCGCTGGATCTTTCCTGGTGTTTTTTTTTCTTCCCACTTGTCAAAGTGCACCCACCTTTGCGGGTGACAGCTGTCTCCACACTGCGGGGATGCTGATCCGTGTGTATGATTGACGTCATGGCCCATAGATACGGATTTGTGTGCGCCACGCCCAAAAGCCACAGAAAAACGCGCTACTCGGACATACGTATCGCCATGGATGTTCTCGACGTTTGAATCTGTCCGTCACGATTAAATGACATTGAGAGCACGACAAAGGCGAGATGTTCTTGATTTTACCTGATTTTCAATGTTTTTGTGAAGTTTTTTGTTTGTGTTTTCGTTTGGCCCGCCGATCACGATCACGGTGCCTGATCGCGGTGCACTCGGAATGTTCCCGGGCGTGCGTTACAAAGTTGCCGCAGTTTGGCCCAGCCTCATCCATCTGCAAGGCTCACCTGCATCCCTTGGCCGGCAGATGACTCACTAACATCGCAACAGAGTCGCCACAAAAGGCACGCGCTTCTGCGTTCCTAGCCCTGATGATCCATTTGCGACAGGGCTGGTCTTGATTGGTCGTGTTCTTCCTCAATAAAACAGTTAAAACGTGATTTATTTTTCGTGTCTCAAGCCGAAATACCTGGAAACCGGTTCAAATGGTTTCAAACTTACTATGTATATTTTGGACACCTGTGAATCTGTTTGCTGTGAATTGAAAATGACAGGTACAATAGGTGGATGTCGAGAAAATCAAGATCAGAGTCTTTTTATTGTATTCTGGGTCCTTTGCCTATGAATTCACAATCTACAGAGACATTTACACTTTAGACACTCAAATCCATCCTTTCTTGTTTGAATGAGCCTACTCTCGAGGCATTGCCGATCACTGGATGCCGAGCAATCGCGATTTTCGAAAATGGCGAATTTTCCGAGGGGTGCAGTCGAGGATTTGAAATTCGCAAAACCCAAGTCCGCAGATCGCCACGCCATTCAACCACATGGGTCGTCGGCCACATTCACCGATAGAAATCGAATAAAAATCGGGAGTCCATTGCCTGGTTATCGTGTAAAACGCGAAAAGCTGCGGATTTTCATGTCAAGGTAAGCTCAACGAAAAGTGCACGTATCTCGATGAAACACATATCATCAGAAAGAGCATGGCGCGCTGCGTACGTGGACATAAGTGATTAATGAAAAAAAGTGATTAGTTGGCGTTTTTGACGCGGTTTAAAAATCACAGGCAAATGGCGACGCATGATAAAGCGCGTCAAATGTCAATAGACACGCTCCGGTTCTTAATCGAATTTATGCACCGGGCGTGTCCCTTGCTGATGGACGCGTCAGCGCGTCTTTTTGACGGCGTTTTCCTTGTGCAAATCGCGTGTAAAGTTTGATTGAAAATTGCTCGTTGCTCGTCAACCAGCAGAACAATCCCACTCTTTTTTGGCATTTTCCGTGGTTTCTCCATGCAGTGGGTCTTGGGTAGAAGTTTGGTGGCATTCGGCAGACCCACTTTTTCGATTTTTTCTCGGGTGCTCAAACCCGCTCATTTTTGATTTGCGTGTAGCGTGTCACCAGTGACTTTTTGACAGCAGCTCACCAAGACAAACTCGAGGTTTCTAGCTCTCCATTTCACGTTGAGATGTGTTTCGTGGCGCCCCAATGCCTGGTTGACCAGCCGCAGCCAAAATCTTGCCAAAACTAACCATTTAAAGGGCATCTCTGGACAAACATGTTCAAATGGTCCCAAAATTGGAACACACGTGAAGAAGGGGTAGAACGCCGGCGGTGACGAATTTTCTCGGCAATTGAATGACTATTGACTGGATTCGGGGTGTCGAGACGAGAATGAAAGATGATAATGATGATTTATTTATTTCTATGCATACAATTTACAATTTCCTTTACAACTTTTTGGCCGCGGCCTCGACGGAAGCCAGGACGCGCTCCAAGGCCAAGTCGGTCTCCTCCTTGGTGATGTTGAGAGGGGGGATGAGGCGCAGGGTTTCGTAGATGGAGGTGGTCAAGACGAGGGTGTCCTTGTCGAGAGCCTCGTTGGCGACGGAGGTGGCGAAGCCCTTGGGGGCGTTGAGGAACTCGATACCAATCATGAGGCCCAAGCCGCGGACGTCAACCTGGATGTCCTTGGGCAAGAGGCCGGGCAGCTTGGCGCGCAGGGTGGAGAAGAATTGCTCGGAGCGGGCATTGGTGTTCTCGAGGAGCTTTTCGTCCTCAAAGATCTTGAGGGTGGCATTGGCGGCAGCGCACGCGACGGCGTTGCCAGAGTAGGTGCCGCCCATGGTGCCGGGGGGCTGCGAGTCCATCAGCTCCTTGCGCGACACAATGGCCGACAATGGGTAGCCAGACGCAATGCCCTTGGCCATCACCATAATGTCGGGCGTCACACCAAAGTGCTCAACGGCAAACATCTTGCCCGTGCGGCCAAAGCCAGATTGCACCTCGTCG
The DNA here is from genome assembly GCA_025201375.1 of Gongronella butleri. Taxonomy (NCBI): domain Eukaryota; kingdom Fungi; phylum Mucoromycota; class Mucoromycetes; order Mucorales; family Cunninghamellaceae; genus Gongronella; species Gongronella butleri. Next base: position 427,563 of record JAIWZP010000007.1, read on the forward strand.
GCAATAAGCAAAATGTTGTTCTTGTCGCAAATCTCACGAAGACCCTTCATAAAGTCTAAAACAAGAAAATAAAAAGAGCGGGGGTTAATCTCGTTTCCATAAAAACGCCAATTCCTCTATTGAGTCCAATTGCCCCGAACTCCCCCTTTTTTTTCGGGAGACCAATTCCTCTTTTTTTTGAGGCCAATAACTTACTTTGAGGGGGCACGACGTAGCCACCTTCGCCCTGGACAGGCTCGATGAGGATGGCGGCGGTGTCCTCGGGGTCGCTGCGCTGCTTGAGGACGAGTTCCAATTGGTGGAGGGCCTCAGCACCGCACCATTCGGCATTGAACTTGACAGGATCGGCCTTGTGGGCGGCCCATTGTTGGAAGTAAGGGTAGGCGCACACGTGGACGCCGGGCATCAAGGGGCCAAAGCCCTTGCCATAGATGGTCTTTGAGGTGGTCAGCGCCATGGTGCCCATGGTGCGGCCGTGGTACGAGCCCTGGAACACAATGATGTTCTGCTTCTTGGTCGCGTGGCGCGCAAGCTTGACCGCCGCCTCCACAGCCTCCGATCCGGAGTTCCAGAAAAAGAACGTGTCCAAAGAAGGGTGGGGCATCTTGCTCTGCAGACCCTCAATCAGATCCAACATGGGCTTTTGGTAGAAAATGTTCACTTGGCCGTGCGTCAGAGTCGCAGCTTGTTCTTGGACAGCCTTGACAACGGTGGGATGGCAGTGGCCTATAAAAAACAAGATAATAAAAAAAATCAGCACACCCAATTGGCCTCTTTTCTCACACAAAATACACGCGTCTCGTCTTTTTTTGGGCCTTGTGGCACAAAAAGACAGGCACCTCCAATGAGCCTCTTCTCTTTCCAACCTTCTCTCCTTTGTCTTTCTTACCAGTGTTGGTGACGCCAATGCCAGTGGTCAAGTCGAGATACTTCTTGCCCTCGGTGGACCACACATAGGTGCCCTTGGCCTTCTCAATGACGAGCTCCGTGGAGCGGCCAATGCCGCGAGCGATGTGACGTTTACCAAATTGTGCAAGCTTGGACATGTTGTGTATAATACAAAAAGATTAAAAGAAAAAGAGAAAAAGAAAAAGAAAAAAAACACAAAAAAATCATCCTTTTTATAATGAACGTGGGTCGACGACGCACTTTTTTTTTTCTTCTTCTTTCATATTGGCCATTTTCTTGCCTCATTGGACCAAAATTTGTAAGCTCGCCCAATGAGGGGCCACAGCAATGCGGGACCATGTCATTTTCGGGAGTCGGATTCCGTGGAGAAGGATTACTATCCTCACCTGGGAACAAACAAGGCCAGATCATTAGTCAAAGCCGTGAGAAAAAGCCTAATGGCTCTGCACTATGCCCCGAATGCGCTGTCATGCCCTGGCCATGACATGAAATAGTTCTATTTGGAGGGAAAAGGGCGTAAAAGGCTTTGAAATAAAAGAAACAAGCTGCAAAAAGGGCGCGTGGATGGCATGGGCATCCTAAAATGGCGTGTCTTGGCGAATTCATGTAGGAAAAGGGCCTTGCCGGTTGCCCAATTCTTAATGGAAATAGGAGACGCGCTGTTTGAAAGCCCAAGCCAAAACAAAAAAAAAAAAAAGAGCGCCGCACCTCGTTTCCAATTTTTTTTTTTTTTTTTTGGTTTCTTTCCAGCTTTTTTTTTCCTCTTCTTCTTGACTCTTTGACCATGTGGTTGTATACAGGCGATGAAAGTGGCTTGATCAAAGGTAAAAGCAGCAAAAAAGAAGAATAAGAACGTGGTTTCACGCTTTGTTGGTCTTTTGTTTTGCTCTCTTTGCTCATATTTTCTATTCCTCCCCATTTTTCTCGGGCATGTTGTGTTTGTTACCATAGTGATCGACACGGCGTATGTTGTCCCTCCTGAGGAGCAGGAAAAGCAAATGAAGAAGAAGAAAATGAAGAATATGACCCAAGAGGAGATTGATGCGGAAAAAGCCAAAATGCCACACCTGACCAAGGCGGAACGACGCCAAGTGGCGGAGCAAAAGCGACATGCCGAGTCGCTCATGAGCAAAATCCATAAGGTGCAGTCGAGAAATCGCGGTATCTGCGTCATTGGCTCTGGAAACAAGGAGAAGGCCGTGCAAAAGATGACTTGGACCGTCATTGACGGCACACCGGTTGTAAGTAACAAAAAAAAAAGTGATGGTGCAAAAATGAAAAAAAGAGGCGCAGCTGGGGCTATTGGGAGGGCGCGGATTTTTCTCATTTTTTTTTTTCTTTGGTGGATTTAGGTGGTTGTGGCGCGCAAAGACGGCGAGATCGAGGTGATTGATGTTGAAAAGAAGGACGTCATGTTCAAGTATGTCGAGCAGGAGATCCGCGCGGAGAAGATCAAGAAAGAAAAGCCGTCTGTGGGTGAAATGTCGCGTTTTATTGGTTTGGAGGCGACGCCGACGCATTTGCTGACATGCACGTCCAAGGGCCGCCTGACGTGGACGCAATGGGGCACGAAGAAGCTGACGACGCTCGGCAAGGTGTGCCTTGGCAACAATTTGAGCGTGTTGCGCATGCATCCCGTGCACAAGCATATTTTTGCAACAGGCGGCAAAGAAATCGACCTTCGCATCTACGACATGAGCAAGATCCTGACCGACATGGTCAACGCCAAAGTCCCAGATTTTGCGCACGAGCAATTGCCTTCAAATATTGGCCTGATTCACGTGGCAAAGAATGTAAAGCCCAAGATGCCCTTCTTTTATGTTTTTATGTTTTTTATATTTTTTCTTCCTTCGCATGCCACTGCGCCAACCTGGGATTCAACTCATACTTTTATCTTTTTTTTTCAGGTGCCTCATGATGAATTGGACTTGCGACAGCCCGTCCATGTGCGCGATATTGAATTTTTGGATAAGGATGATTACACCAAGGTGGCGGTGTCCACGCATTTTGGTCAGGTAAAGCGCGCTTGGACAGATGAAACAGGATTGCTGCGGTCCCCCTGGCAACGCCACTCACAGCCCCTGACGCGATGGTCGGCTGACTCTTTTTTTTTTATTATTTCAGATCCGCAAATATGACTTTAAGGCTGGCCGTCGCCCTCAAATCAATCAACAAATTGGCAAGCTTCCGATCCAACGCCTTTTGCTCGGCCCTGACCGCCTCAAGCTGATATATTCCAACACTCAGAACGGCATGGGCCTCGTCGATGTGGAAACTATGGACGTCGTTGGCCAATTCAAGGGTAAAAAAAAAAAAACCAAAGCTCGCTTCCCATTGGCCGCGGCTAAACGTTTCCTTTTTGTATCACGGACTATCGGAACTGACCCCGCTGCTCCATTTTCTTTTTTTTTTTTTCTTTTGCCAGGCATTTCTGGCTGTGTCAAGGACATGGTGATTGTGCCTCGCCTTGAAACGCGCCCTGATGAGGACCAATCGACAGGGCCGATGATTGCCGCGGCGTCGATGGACCGCCGCTTATACCTCCATCAGTATCCAATGAACGACGAATTGATCAACGTCAAACCAGTGCGAAAGTACGCGCTCATGCAACATTTGACCGCCGTGCTTCATAGCGACAAGCTCTTTGTCGAGGATAAAAAGCGCGCGGGCATGGCCGCAACTGACGATGAGGACGATGATGAAGCCCTATGGAACAAGATGCCCACCATCCAAAAGACAGTCAAGCGAAAAATGCCCACCAACGACAAGGTTATCAAGAAAGCACGCAAAACGTAAAAAAACAACCCGTCATTTTTTCATTCATATCCCCCTCCCCCCCTCTCCCCACATTTGAAGTGTCATTGAATCACACACACACACTCTCTCTCTCTCTCTCTATCATCTGTTTATATTCTCCCTTTCTGTGTCTTGACGCAAAAACAACAATAAATGCAATCATCGAGTGTTTTTCCCCCTTTTTTTTTTCCTCGGAAAAAGTCGCAGGGTGCGGCCCTCCAAAAAAGAAGTATGTGCGGGGAAGGAAAAAGGATCAGGCCACCCTCGCTCTCACCGTGGACCGCCAAATCCTGGCACCCTGGTGCATGATGCCCATAAAAAGTCAGTCGCTGGGCTTTTTTTTTTTTTTTTTTTCGGCGTCTCTTTCTTTCTCTTTACCTTTTTTATAAAACTTTTTTTTCCCACTATGGTCTCCACCAAACAGCTTACGGAACAGCAACTCGACGAGAGTGAGCGCCTAGGTCTGTCTGCAGGCACCAAGGGCGCGCTTATTGGTCTTGGTCTTGGCCTGGCTGCCACCGCTTACACTTTTAAACGGTCGCCCAACTTTCGATCCTTATCCAAGCCCTTGCAGTCTACCTTTGTGGTCGCTGGTAAGCCCGCAAAAACGGCCATTGGAGGCCATGCGGAGGGTATTTTGTAGAAAAAAAAGACATTCACACACGCTTTTTCCTTTCCCCCCTTTTTTTTCTTCTTCCAGGCGTAGCCACGGGCTTCATGTTTGGCGCGGACCGTGCCATTACTCGATATACCAACCGTGAGCTTGGCTACATGGACGAGGACATGTATGTTCAGCTGCAGCGCGTCAAAGATGTGGAACATGCACGCCAATTGACGGGCGTTGACAAGACACTTCACTTTTTGAACTCGAACCGCTGGTCTGTCATTGGTAAGTTGGAAAAAGGAGCCATTGGAGGCGCTGCAAAGGGCATTGCTCATGGCTAACATACTCATTTTTGCTTTTTTTTTTCGCTTTTTAGGCGCCACGTGGGCAGCGTCCATGGCAGGTGCGCTGGGTTATACATTTACAAACAAGTATCTTAGCACGCAGCAAAAGCTGGTGCAGGCGCGTATGTACGCGCAAGCGGCGACCATTGCTGTGCTCATGGCGTCCGCCGCTCTGTCCATTTACATGGGCGACGATGGCAAAAAGCATCACAATGCCCCCGATGCGCAGCTGCTTGCCGTGCTCGAAATGCCCGACGACCGTGTGCAGGAGAAAAAGGCTGTCTAAACAATGAGATCAAGCCAAAAAAAAAATATAGATTTGCAATAAAAAAAAAAAAAACCAAGAAAAGCATCGATTTTTTTTTTTTATCACAAGCAAGGGTTTGCGTTCGCGTGCGTCAAAAGCGTCTCGAAGCGGACTTTTGACGGATCGCCACGGCGGAGGGTGAATCCCAAAATTGGGCGTGACACAACCTCCTTTTTTTTATGATTTTCGATGGTTCCTTTTTTTTTTTTTTTCTTTCCACTTCTTTTTTTCCCACTTTTCTTTGTCCATGTCGACCCGACCCAAGCGCCAGTCGATTCTTTCCGAGCTAGGCATTAAACCTGGCGCGGGGGTGCCTGGAGAAAGTGCGCCTGGCAGCCCGTCGCGCGGCTCGACGCCTTCGCCAACACCCGCTCGGTCGCCCGCACAGCCAACGCCATCTCGTGCGACGTCCATCAGCCGCCGATCGGCCACACCGACCAACACGGCGACGCCAAAGGCCACAAAGCGGCTGTCAGGCTCCACAAGGCCCGCATCCATGCATGGCGCGTCTGCTCCGGCATCGCCGTCCACAACCACGAATGCGCGCCGCACATTATCGTCGCAACCCGTGTCGCCCGCCGCCTCGCCCATGGCCCGACGCGCCTCCACTACACGATCCGCCTCAGGCACGCCAAAACGGCTGTCGTCGCCCATTGAGCCAAGAGTAAAAAGGGAAAAAATAGCGAAAATCGTGCAAATTTGCTCATTTCTTTTGGATTTTAGGCGCGCAATGACTCGCCCGACATTGTCAAGGATCTGCAGATCAAATTGGCTGCCTTGGAGGAGCGTGACAGCAAGGTAGGACACGGCCGTTTTGATGAAATGTGCGCCAAATTCACCCTTTTTATAATATAGTCAAACGAGGAATTGGCCGCGTTGAAGCAAAAAGTGGCAGAGCAACAGAACGAATTGGAGCTGCAAAAGAAAGAACAGCAGGTTTGTTTGTTTGTCCAGGCACCCCATGGCCATTGATGTTTTTTCCAATGAATTGATTTCTTTTTCCTTTTTTTTTTTTTTTATTCATCTTAGGTCCTTTTGGAAAAGACCGTGCAAGAAAGGATGGATTTGTTCATAGAGGAGCAAGAGCAGGGCGCTGTCGCCGACCGCGAAGCATTGGAGGCTGAACACAAAGATCAGATGGCCAAAATCGCATTGGCACATGACAAGCAAGTCCATGAGCTCAAGGTGAGCGAAAAAAAAAAAAGATCGACAAGATAGATGGTCGATGACTGATCTTTTTTTTTTTTTTTTTGTATAGTCACAATTTGCGTCTGTGGAGGCCAAAGCGCAGCAGCAGCAAATGTCAATGTTGCAACAATTGCAGGCGATGAGCAGCAAGCATGACGACGCGGTATCGGCGCTCCAAAACGTGCAGAAGGAGCGCGACACGTTGTCTGCACGCGTGCATGAATTGGAGGCTGCAGTGGCGCAGGCCAAGGATGGCAATCGCGTGCATGAGCTCGAGGTGCAATTGGCAGCCAGCCAGCAGACCAACGAGGTTCTGGAGCGCAGGTTCCGGAGCGAGATGCAGCAGACACGCAAGGATCACGATGACACGGCGCAATCATGGCTTGAAAAGCATCAAAGATCGCAATTCGAACTCGATCGTCTGCAACAGAGCCTTGCCGAGGCTGAAAACAGGCACAATGAGGAATTCGAAGCCCTGGAGGCAAAATACAAGGCAGACGCCGACGCGCAAAAGCAGGAAGCCATGGAACAAGTACGACAATTGACTATTGGGGGGAGGGCTATGGCGTGACATCATTGAAAACTCATTTTTCATATTTTTTTATATGCACTAGCGCGACTTGCAGCAGCAATTGGTGGATTCGCTTGAGCAGCAAGTGGACGAATTGCACTCACGCCTGGAAGAAGCCACTGAGCGCCTGGAGCAACATGCGGCGAATCTCAAGCCATCACTGTCGCTGCATTCGTCGAATTCAGCACGTACGACCACGCCACCGGCCGTCGAGCAGCATTTGCAGGATCGTATCAATGACTTGGAGCGTGCCAATGCCGAGTTGCGTGAACGTGAATTGGAAATGCAGCAGAAAATTGACGCACAAGAGCAATTGAATCAGCAATTGCGCCAAGAACAACAGCATCAGCTTTCAAAATCGACAGACGCGACACCATCCTCCGAATACACGTCATCGTCGCTGGAAATGGATGCACACATGCTGTCGTCGGAATATGAACAGCAGCTCGTCGACATTGCGCGCCAGCATCAGCGCGAGCTGCAGCTTTTGCATGATCAATACCAGCAGCTCCTCGATACCAAAGACAAGGACCTTGAGGCTTACGCTTTCCGCGTCACAAGCCTCGGCATCACCAAGCGCAATGACCTCGAAGCCTGCCGTCTCGAATCCACAAACAAGATCAATGCATTGGAGCAAAATATCGAAGGCTACGAGGTATGACGCCCCCCCCTGTTTTGATTGCACAAAAAAAATTGGAAAAAAGGAGAGGTGGCGCGTTGATTTTTTTCTTTTTTACGCTAACGTCGCCCCTCAGTATTACTCGTTGATGATCTGATTGTTCATGCCATCACGTCCTCTTGTGGGATTTTGTACATTTGTAATTCTAGAGCACCCTGCGCACCTATACCACCAAGTTGAGCGAGCTGGAATCTCAATTGGACCAAGACGGACAACTACGATCTGAGCTCGATGTGCTACGCACCGAAAACAAACATCTTGTCCGCTTGGTTGACCAACTTCAAGGCGAACTTCATCCACAGCCTCGCTAATTCCCTCGTTGTGGCTATCACCAATAAAAAAGTTAAATTTTATGACCCCTTGAGTCGTGTTTTTTACGCGTCAGTGTAAAAAAAAAAAAAAAAAAAAAAAAAAAAAAAAAAAAAAAAAAAAAAAAAAAAAAAAAAAAGCTTGATTTCTTGTTTTTTCTCTCTTTCTTTTAGAGGGCCAATCCTCAACTCGTGGAAAGCCTCATTCTCTTTCTCGCTCTCTCGCGGGCATATATCAAAATGTGTTTTGAACAGGCGAGCAAAAGGGCATTTTGCCGCGACAAGCCGCGCTTTCCAAGATGACGAACGGGGCCATTTGCCGAGATTTTATTTTGCTTTCCTATCACGGGCGATATTCAATTTCTGTTTTTGTCACTTCAGACCGCTCGGTCTCGATCACATCGCCATTGGGCCATCGCACCGTCTTGACAATGGTCACTGTCTTCTCCTCGAGCACGCAGTCCTTCATGGGGCGTGGGTTCCAAAAAGTGGGCTTGATCACGTACACGGCCTTTTTTTCTGGCATTCTATGATTGGACACAAAAAAAAAAAGGTGGGGAAAAGAATTGAGAAGAAAGAGATAAAAACGCAGCACGCGCCCCCTTTTTTCTTCTTAAATTCATTGCTTCATAGCGATCACTTGATGCGATCATACATCACACACGCACGGCCTTGTCCCCATCTAGCAAATTTCCCCCCGTCGAATTGGCTTCTGCATCGTCAACTGACCAGTGCATTTCCCGCCATTACGGTTGACAATGGTCCAATAGGTTACGCCAGGCAAACCCGCGGGCCGGCTGAGGGCGCCATTTTCCATCGCACAAACGACTTGTGTAACAAAACCCTGGATCAATGTGACCTTTTGTGCGAACCTGTCGTCATGATGATCGCCCGACGTGGTGAATCTGCGCCTTTTTTTTTTCACTTTTGCATGCATTTGTCTTGAGGACACGACACGACACTAAAGCGGCTTGCGCCATGATGACGCTCATTAGACAATTTCTCTTTTTTTTTTTTGTGATGTCATCTCATGCAGCTGGATTGTCAAGAGGTTCAAAGTGGCCACCGTGGGCTTGGATCCCAGCATGGTCACAAAGAGGCACACAAAGAACATTCTGGGCGAGCGCAAGATGTGCTAATGGTAAAAAAAAAAAAAAAAAAAAAAAAAAAGAGACTGGATTTCAAGCAAGATGTATGATGGTGCGCAGCCAGTGACTTTTTTTTTTTTACAATAGCCCATTGAGATGGGTTGATGTCATTATGCAGGTGTTTGGCCCACCCTGCTTGTCAGAGCGTCCCTGGAGGGTGCTGCCAATGATCTCCAGGGGACACCGTGCATGAAATAGGCTGGTGTTACAGCTCTTTTTTTTTTTTTTTTTCCCCGATCTGCTTGCTTGGCTAGTTTTATGGAGACATCTTGCATCTCTCATTACACCCACTGGTGATACAATCATTTTCGAGATAAAATCGCTCCTTTTCATTTTTATTTTCGTTTTTTACGCGCATTCCCACACGTGCACAGGCATTCCTGCGCCCCCTGTATCCCATACCGAGTCCTCTGATGCCCATCGTGTCACGTGTGACTAAAAGGTGAGCTTGCCGTGGAAAAAAGTACAAAAGTGGTTTTATTTTACATTTTTTTTATCACTACACAATAGTTTTATTGCAGGGCGGCCTTGTTGGCGGTGATGAACTCCTTGTACGTCTCGGGGGGACGGCCGAGGAGGACCTCCAAGTAGGGCGTGACGGTGGCCTCTGTTTCTGAGCGTGTAGCGAGATCGAGGACGGCATTGAAGGGCAAAAAGCTGAGCATGACCTTGCTGTAGATCGCGAATCGCTCTGTGGGAGTAAGCTGCTTGTAGGTGAACTTGCGTCCAAAGAGCTCTGTGAAGAATTCGGCGCGTTCGCCCGGAGAAATGGTGTCGCCAATCATCTCATAGACGGCATCCTGGTGCTTTTCAATGTCGTCGGTGAGCACGATGGCGGCGAGCGCGGCAATGTCATTGGGCGAGATCCATTGTTGCTTGTTGTCGCCCGTGCACACGTCGGTGACAAGATCATTGTGGGGGCGGTCAAAGAGGAGGGTATTGGACATGAAGCGGCTTGGGCGGAGTGTGACGACGTGCGCACCCTTTGGACGCTCCAATTCCTCGACGAGTGCTTGTTCAGCGCGCTGGTGTTCGTAGCCAATGTGTGTCGTGCGCCACGCGAACCCAGCCGACGATGACGAGATGTCAACAATTTGCTTGACGCCCGCAGCGAACGCGTACTTGCCCACAGTCTTCTTGACCTCGGCATTACCGCCGGCGCACAGCAAAAACACACGCGTGTGGCCTTCGAGACCCTTTTCCAAGGGCGATAGATCAGAGTAATCGCCTTGCACCACGGACACAAGCTCATTGCCGCCAAACAGCTCGTCGACCTTGGCCTGGCTGCGCGCATACAAAGTCACGGGGATCTGCTTCTCCAACAGAAGCTTGACCGTCTTGCTGCCAACGTTACCAGTACCGCCGATGAAGAAAATGCGTTGAGGGCTCATGTTGATGGATTTGCTTGATTTGCTTGTAAAAAAAGTGCTTGATTGCAGATTTATGCAAAAAAAAAACACGAGCGAAAAAAAAAAGGTATTAAATAGGCAGTCGGTCGCGGATAATTTTTTGCCGATATCCATTTTTGAGGCGCTGGCCACATTTTCCAAAAGAAGAATAGAAAATGGAAATGCTCTTCAGGTGAGAGGCGCGCCTTCCCGGCGCATTGACACATAAAGCATCTTGGGACCCCGACTTTCTTTGTTGCCGGGCTGGAATTAGCCGAAGATGGTGAAATGAGTGTCAACAATGATATGACCTGCCCAGATATCTGATCTGGGGATACGCGGCTTGCCTCGTCTGGCATACGCGTACCCAGAGCTCCCACACAGTGCACTGTGCATGAGAAAAAAAAATGTGCGCACGCTCAGCGTGCCGCAGATTTTGGGGTCGGCCGCTCCCAAGTTGGCGAGCCACCCATGGTATCTTTGATACACGCTGCTCTCTACGTGCGCTCCCGCTGAATGGCACTGTTAAAAAAGATCGATGCCTGCCTAACTATGAACGATGACGTCTGCAACACGCAAAAAATAAAATAAATAAAATAAAAATAGACGCGCTTGCACTCAGTTTCGCAATTCCATGGAGCGGTTGCGCAGACACAGATGGCCAAGAAGGTACGTTTACTAGCCCATTTTGCCGCAGCCCATGGCGCACGCTGTTGTGTTGCTGCTTTTCTTGTGTGCTTATTTAATAATATGCTTGTTTTCAAGATTGCCATGTACGCAACACTTATCACGTTACCCAATCAATGCTGATCGACGACAACGACACATTTGACATGCTGGCTTCAAGTGGCGTCGTTTTTGTTACGCTGAATCATGAATCTTTAATCTTGTTTGACGTGTAAATCAAAAAAGATTGGATCATCAAACTATTAAAAAAATGTTGGTGGTGTGGCAAGTGCGGCTAAAGATTTAAAAAAAAGAAATGTAGTTGCTTTACATGCTTATTTAGCCATGAAATTTCTACTGCTATATGCCCGCAAGATGTTCTTTTTCGCTTCTGCAATATCATGTCATGAGCCATAGTCCAAGTGATTACCACGGCTAGATTGCAAGCTTATGCACCAAACTCTCGAGTGCCACAAAATTCGAAAAAGATGGGCTTGATCACACAAAGTTTTTTTTTTTTTTTGCGCGTCATTGTACGACACAGTGGGGCTGGGCAAGAGCTGAAAAGATAAGAGAAGCAACAGGCGCTTTTTTTTTCTGACATTCATCGCTCCATTGCAAATATCGGCAGCGATCATCCACCACGCGCATAAACTTTGACCAGCGAAAGATTCTCACCGATCGAATTGCTCCTGGATCATTGTCTGAACTCTGAACTTTCCAACGGTACCTACAAGCATCACCTAGAGCGCGACGAACATGAAATTGAGAAACTTGTTATTGGTGGAACATTTTTTATTGCATTTGATCTTTGTTTTTGATGCGTTTAAATTTTACCGCGTAATCAGCTTTTTGAGCCGAGCGATTTTCGTGCTCTTTTACGTTCAAATGAACCTACTTTTGTGGCATTGCGGCCACTGAATGGTGCGCAACAACCATTTTCAAAAACCATGGATTTTCCAGGGAACTAGTCGAGGAGTTGAAAGTGTGAAGTTTAGGTCCTCGGATTGCCGCGTCATTCAACCACATGGTAAACACACATCATTCGCCGATAAAAACGAAATAAAGCCAGGTGTGCATCGATTGGGTGTTGCGTAAATTGCGATACGCTTATTTTTTTTCGCTTCAAGGCAAAGTTGATGGAAATTGACCGCAGAGCTGCAAACCTGGGATCATCAGAAAGAACGCAGTCTGCTGCGTACGTGGACATCAATGATCTATGAAAAATATTTTTTTGGCAATTTTAGCATGGTTTAAAACCATATATAATTTTCGACGCGTGAAAAAGCGCGTCAACCGTCGCGCCACACGCACCTGTTTCTCATCGCAGATGTACTAGGAGCATCTCTTGCTGATGGACGCGTCAGCGGAGATTTATGAGCGCGTTTTCCCGTGCTATCTGTCTGCAAAGTTTTACATAAAATAACGCATTGCTCGTCAACCAGCAAGCCGGTCACACTATTTTTGGCATCTTTCGTGGTTTCTCCATGCCCTTCAGCATGTGTGTTAGTTTGGCGTCAATCGGGGGGCCTGGTTTTTCCATTTCGGTTTCCGGGGCTTGCCATGACCAATTTTTGATTTTGCGTGTAGCATTCCACCAATGATTTGTGACAACCGCAAACGGAGCCCCGCTCTGTTTGTACGGCATTTCGTTTCACTTTGGGTCGCGCATCATTGTCAATTTCAACCTTGACCTATCGCAAAAAATCACCGCATGATTAAAGAAAGCTGAATAAATTGTGCAAGGCAGACCTTTAACGATATCATGACCTTGCTAATTCCCGTTTTGTGTCTGTCACCAATAAAACAAATCAATTGTATTACCCGCCAAGACTTGTTTTTACCCGCGAGTGTAAAACATGTTGCCCTTATCTCTGTAAAACGAGACAATGTCATATACAATGGCAATAATATGTTTTTTTTTCTATTGTGAGTGTCGGAGCGGCATGGAGCCCGTGAGAATTGTGGTAGAATAAAATGTCTGAAATGTCGAGTCTCGAATCTCGTGATTCAAGTAATAGTCAAAGATTGCAATTAGATTTGCATCATAGACTCATTATTAAATTGCGCCGCGCCTCGTTTTGTGTCTGTGTGTCTGTGTGTGTGTGTGTGCTGTCAATACTGCTTGAAAGCTGCCGTCTAAATAGGCGTCCACAGGATCCTTCACACAACGGAAACTCAGTTCCAATTAAAAAATTGAAAACATTCAAAATCGCGTCGCGAGACGTGTTGCGATTTAATCATTTTTATGTGCATTGGAGGGTAGATAAATATATAATGATTCAAAAAAGAAGTAACAAAGATTGAAAGAATATCAATAATGGCGATGATGGCGGTAAGTTGTCTTTTTCTTGTCCTTGCAACAAGTGCAGCAGTTTGAATGGCTTTCCTTTTGGGTGCTTGTTGACGCACCGTCCTGTGGGGCGGACGAGACCAAGTTCAGATGCTGTTGCGCGCACGCTTTGAATGTCTTGTCGGAATTGACACCCTTTTCCGCTAGGCACGCTTTGTACAAGGGACCATACTGCGAGAAGTTGCCAGACTTTGGTGGAAGCACATTCTTGTAAAAGTCGCCCACCATATTGTTATCCCACGGCGCAAAGCCACAGTAGAATTTCATGCTTAATAAAAAATGAAAAATAAACGAATGTGAACAAAATAGATGCCCTTTTAAACGTGTAGCTTCTTACGCCACGGAGTCGTTGCCTGTTTGAGAGTAAGCGGCACCACACCCAAAAGATGTAGCCGACTTCCAGATTAGAGCTGTAAAGTGTAGTGCTTGCAAATCTGGGATCCTTCCAATTGTAACGATTGACTTCAGAATACCATGCCTCAATGTACCCCGAGCCATTGACAGAGCGCTTGCGTATCCAGTCCTCCATCTTACCACCACCTCCCCAGCCCAGGGTGTCTTCACCCCAAGCACGACCCTAAACAAAAAAGTTCAATTTTTTTCTTTTTTTTTCCATTTTCGCGTGGAAGCCTACTGGAGAGTGCGATAGCGTGTTATTCTTACTCATTTTGAGTGCCCAATTGGCCTCAAAATCAGCAATTGTGTGATTCCATTTGAGATCAGGGACACCATGGAGGCGTCGGAGGCGATTTTGCGTCTTGACCATATAAGCAACCTCCGTCTTGTTGAATGGAAATGGAGCGGTCGCCAGGACCACATCACCAGCTACCACACCGACAGCTGCCATCGCAGCAGTTGCAAAGAGAGCTGAAAAGCGAACCATCAAAGTAAAAAAAAAATTTTTTTTGCTTGGGTGTTGATTTTTCTTGTTTTTGAGCGCCAAGCCGAGTTCCTTTATATCTATTGGCATGGAGAACCTTTTTTTTCGTGCAGTGTGCAATACTTTGTTAATGCACAATCATCCAAATATAAGCTTTCTATGGCGCAAAGATACTGCTGTGTTAAATTTCTTCATTTTCTCTCTTTCGTGGACATAGCATGGTAAATTTTAAAATTTCTGTGAGGACAAGAGTGCATTAAGGGCACCGGCCGCGTCAAGTCACGTTTTCCAAGATGACGAAAAGGTCGTTTGCTGAGTTTTTATTGCACTCATTTCACGGGCGGCGATCAATTTCTGTTATTTTTTTTTTTTTTTTTGTCACTGAAGACGATTCAGTCTCGATCACGTCGCCATTGAGCCGTCGCACGTTCTTAACAGTGGTTTGTGGTCTTCTCCTCAAGCACAAAATCCTTTGTGGGACACGAATGAGTTTAATCAAATACATATCCTTGCGAGTAACAATATTTACTCAATTTCATGCAAGATTTCTACACAAAAGTTCTCTAGCTCGTGCAGCCAGCGTTTTTTTTTTAAATCCACTGAGATGGGCTGATGCGAAATTGCGGGCGTCTGGTCCATCTTGTTTGCCAGGGAGTCCTTGGAGGGTGCCACCAGTGATCTCCAGGGGACACTTTTGCATTAAACAGCTTGTGTTTCGCGCTTTGTTCTCCATTTAAAGACTTGGCTGGTGTACGCAAAGCATCTCGCAGCTCGCACTAACCGTTGGTGGTACAAAAATCTCGAAGCATGGTTCTTTCCGATTTTTTTATTACGAACAGTCTATGCGCAATGATCATTGTTTGGACGCTTGCACGGGCTTTATTGCTATTGCTGTTGCCCATGTGCCCTGATTCCCACTGTGTCACGTGTGACTAAAAGGAACCTGCTGCGGAAAAAAAAGTACAAATTTGGCTTTATTTTCATATTTATTTTTATCACTACACAATAGTTTTATTGCAGGGCGGCCTTGTTGGCGGTGATGAACTCCTTGTAGGTCTCGGGGGGACGGCCGAGGAGGACCTCCAAGTAGGGCGTGACGGTGGCCTCTGATTCTGAGCGTGTAGCGAGATCGAGGATGGCACCGAAGGGCAACCTGCCAACCATGACCTTGTTATAGACCTCGAATCGCTCCGCGGGTGTGAGCTGCTTGTAGGTGAACTTGCGTCCCAGGAGTTCTGTGAAGAATTCGGCGCGACCACTGGGGGAGATGGTGTCGCCAACCATTTCATAGACGGCATCCTGGTGCTTTGCAATGTCGTCGGTGAGCACGATGGCGGCGAGCGCGGCAATGTCATTAGGCGAGATCCATTGCTGCTTGTTGTCGCCCGTGCACACGTCGGTGACAATGTCGTTGTGGGGGCGATCAAATACAAGAGTATTGGACATAAAACGGCTTGGGCGGAGCGCGACGACGTGCGCGTCCTTTGGACGCACCAATTTCTCGACAAGCGCCTGCTCAGCACGATGGTGCTCATGGCCAATGGGAGATGAGCGCCACGCAAGCCCGGCCATCGTCGACGAGATGTCTACAATCTGCTTGACGCCCGCAGCAAACGCGTACTTACCCACAGCTGTCTTGATCTCGGCATTGCCGCCAGGACACAACAAGAACGCACGCGTGTGGCCCTCAAGACCCTTTTCCAAGGGCGACAGATCCGAGTAATCGCCTTGCACCACGGACACAAGCTCATTGCCGCCAAACAGCTCGTCGACCTTGGCGGGGTTGCGTGCATACAGTGTGACAGGGATCTGCTTCTCCAACAAAAGTTTGACCGTCTTGCTGCCAACCTGACCAGTGCCGCCAATAAAAAAAACACGTCCTGCGCTCATGTTGATGGGGTTGGTTTGCTTGAAAAAAAAAAGAATTGCTTGATTGCAGATTAATGCAAAAAAAAAAAGAAAAAGAAAAAGGGGTATAAATAGGTAGTTGATCGCGGATAAACATTCTCCGAAAGGCATTTCTGGAGTGTGCCGCACACTTTTGTGACACCAGCTGATCCAGGCGCGCCTTCCCGGCATGAAAGAACAGCGCGCCTTTCCGGCATTCGAACTCTTTTTATTTGCATGCAACGCGCAACACCTTGGTGTTCCCAACTTTCGTTGCCTCCGGGTTGCAATTTACCGAAAATGATGAAATGAGTGTCAACAATGAGACAATCAGCCCAGAAACCTGGACTTAAAGACGCGCGGCTTGCCTCGTACGGCATGTATGTTCCCAGATCTTCGGGATCTTGTGCAGGAGCAAAAAAAAAAAAAAAAAAAAATCGCGCTTTCCATCGGCTCTCGTAGGTTTCATCTAACCTTTACACCGACATTGATGGCTAAATAGGTGCATCTCCGAGTCTATTTAGCCGTGGCCCAGGATTATACTCTTGTATTGCCTTGTTTCAGTGTGCATTAGTGATTTTTTAACGGCGCCGTGCACGCAATACATCATCACTTTGCGCGATCATGAGAGGCAGACGGCGTTATGAGTTGTTGGCTTTTCATGGCGTCGATTTTGCCTCAACTACAGTATAAAAATTTACAGTAATCCTCTTTGGCGCGTAAATTATGAAATGTTGGTTGACATGATTTTCTTCCGTTCTGTTCCCGCGAGACTTCTTCTTTTTTGCTTGTACGACACCATGCCATGAAACATATTCAAAGTGATTATCATGTCTTGCTCCCAAGCGTATACATCAAGCTCAAATGAGCCACGGAAACGCAAAATCGTCGATTTTTGCGTTGAGCAGGCCTTCATCATCAACAAGAGACCGTTCAAGGAACAACACATTAAACAATGTCCGGTATTATGCTCTGTAGTGCTTGCTGCCCTCAAGGTAGATGGTTAGATGCCGGAAAAAAAGCACAACCGACGAGTATTTGCGGAAAAATCATGATTATGATACTTCCAGGTGAAATCCACTTGTTGTCGCTTTCTTGTGTGCTTATTTAATAATATGCTTGTTTTAAAGATTGCCATGTACGCAACACATTATCACTTTATCCAATCAATGCAGATCGACAACAACGACACATTCGACATGCTGGCTTCAAGTGGCGTCGTTTTTGTTACGCTGAAACATGAATCTTTAATCTTGTTTGACGTGTAAAGATCAGCGTCTGGTGCATTTGATAGGCAAATGATGGTGTGGTATTGGATCATTAAATTATAAAACAAATGTTGGTGGTGTGGCAAGTGCGGCCAAAGATTTAAAAAAAGAAATGTCGTTGCTTTACATGCTTACTTAGCTATGAAATTTCTATTGCTGTACGCCCGCAAGATGTTCTTTTTCGTTTCAACAATATCATGCCATGAGCCATAGTCAAAGTGATTACCACGGCTAGATTGCAAGCTATGCACCAAGCTCAAGAGAGCCACAAAAATGCAAAAAAGATGGTTTAATCACACAAATAAAGCTTTTTTTTTTTGCCTGCCATTGTACGATACAGTGGGGCTAGGCAAGAGCTGAGAAGATAAGAGAAGCAATAGGCGCTTTTTTTTCTGACATTCATCGCTCCATTGCAAATATCGGCAGCGATCATCCACCACGCGCATAAACTTTGCCGAGCGAAAGATTCTCACCAATCGAATTGCTCCTGGATCATTGTCTGAACTCTGAACTTTCCAACGGTACCTACAAGCATCACCTAGAGCGCGACAAACATGAAATCGAGAAACTTGTTATTGGTGAAACATTTTTTATTGCATTTGATCGTTATTTTTGATGCGTTTAAATTTTACCGCGTAATCAGCTCTTTGAACCAAACGGTTTTCATGCTCTTTTACGTTCAAATGAACCTACCCTTGTGGCATTGCGGCCACTGGATGGCGCGCAACGACCGTTTTCAAAAACCACGGATTTTCCAGGGAATTAGTCGAGGAGTTGAAAGTGTAAAGTTTAGGTTTGGATCGCCGCGCCATTCAACCACAAGGTAAACACACATCATTCGCCGATAAAAACGCAATAAAAACCAGGTGTGCATTGATTGCGTGTTGCGTAAATTGCAATTCGCTTCTTTTTTTCGCTTCAAGGCAAAGTTGAAAGAAATTGACCGCAGGGCTGCAAAGCTGGGATCACCAGAAAGAACGCAGTCTGCTGCGTAGTGGACATCAATGATCTATGAAAAATATTTTTTTGGCAATTTTAGCATGTTTTTAAAACCATATATAATTTTTGACGCGTGAAAAAGCGCGTCAAACGTCGCGCCACACGCGCCTGTTTCTCATCACAGATGTACTAGGAGCATCTCTTTCTGGTGGACGCGTCAGCGGAGATTTATGAGCGCGTTTTCCCGTGCTATGTGCCTGTAAAGTTTTACATAAAATAACGCATTGCTCGTCAACCAGCAGGCCGATCACACTATTTTTTGGCATCTTTCGTAGTTTCTCCATGCCCTTCAGCATGTGTGTCAGTCTGGCGTCAATCGGGGGGCCTGATTTTTCCATTTCGGTTTCGGGGGCTTGCCATGACCAATTTTTGATTTTGCGTGTATCATTCCACCAATGATTGTGACAACCGCAAACGGAGCCCCACTCTGTTTGCACGGCATTTAGTTCCACTTGGAGCGCGTTTCGAGCAGGGTCGCGAGTCATTGTCAATTTAAACCTTGACATATTGCAAAAAATCGCCGCATGATCAAAGAAAGCTGAATAAATTGTGCAAGGCAGAACTTTAACGATATCATGACCTTGCTAATTTCCTTTTTATGTCTGCCACCAATAAAACAAATCAATTGTATCACCCATCAAGACGTGACAATGTCATATACAACGGCTATAATATGTTTTTTTTTTCTATTGTGAGCGTCGGAGCAGCATGGAGCCCGTGAGAATGGTGGTATAACAAAGTGTCTGAAATGTCGAGTCTCGGATCTAGTGATTCAAGTAACAGTCAAAGATTGAAATTAGATTTGCATCATAGACTCATTATTAAATTGCGCCGCGCCTCGTTTTGTGTCTGTGTGTCTGTGTGTCTGTGTGTGCTGTCAATACTGCTTGAAAGCTGCCGTCTAAATAGGCGTCCACAGGATCCTTCACACAACGGAAACTCAGTTCCAATTAAAAAATTGAAAACATTCAAAATCGCGTCGCGAGACGTGTTGCGATTTATTCATTTTTATGTGCATTGGAGGGTAGATAAATATATAATGATTCAAAAAAGAAGTAACAAAGATTGAAAGAATATCAATGGTGGCGATGATGGCGGTGAGTTGTCTTTTTCTTGTCCTTGCAACAAGTGCAGCAGTTTGAATGGCTTTCCTTTTGGGTGCTCGTTGACGCACCGTCCTGTGGGGCGGACGAGACCAAGTTCAGATGCTGTTGCGCGCACGCTTTGAATGTCTTGTCGGAATTGACACCCTTTTCCGCTAGGCACGCTTTGTACAAGGGACCATACTGCGAGAAGTTGCCAGACTTTGGTGGAAGCACATTCTTGTAAAAGTCGCCCACCATATTGTTATCCCACGGCGCAAAGCCACAGTAGAATTTCATGCTTAATAAAAAATGAAAAATAAGCGAATGTGAACAAAATAGATGCCCTTTTAAACGAGTAGCTTCGTACGCCACGGAGTCGTTGCCTGTTTGAGAGTAAGCGGCACCACACCCAAAAGATGTAGCCGACTTCCAGATTAGAGCTGTAAAGTGCAGTGCTTGCAAATCCGTGGGATCCTTCCAATTGTAACGATTGATTTCAGAATACCATGCCTCAATGTACCCCGAGCCATTGACAGAGCGCTTGAGTATCCAGTCCTCCATCTTGCCACCACCTCCCCAGCCCAGGGCGTCTTCACCCCAAGCACGACCCTAAACAAAAAAGTTCAATTTTTTCTTTTTTTTTCCATTTTCGCGTGGAAGCCTACTGGAGAGTGCGATAGCGTGTTATTCTTACTCATTTTGAGTGCCCAATTGGCCTCAAAATCAGCAATTGTGTGATTCCATTTGAGATCAGGGACACCATGGAGGCGTCGGAGGCGATTTTGCGTCTTGACCATATCAGCAATCTCCGTCTTGTTGAATGGAAATGGAGCGGTCGCCAGGACCACATCACCAGCTACCACACCGACAGCTGCCATCGCAGCAGTTGCAAAGAGAGCTGAAAAGCGAACCATCAAAGTAAAAAAAAAAAAATTGCTTGGATGTTGATTTTTCTTGTTTTTGAGCGCCAAGCCGAGTTCCTTTATATCTATTGGCATGGAGAACCTTTTTTTTCGTGCAGTGTGCAATACTTTGTTAATACACAATCATTCAATATAAGCTTTCTATAGCGCAAAGACACTGCTGTTTCAAATTTCTTCATTTTCTCCATTTCGAGGACATAACATGGTAAATTTTAAAATTTCTGTGAGGACAAGAGCGCATTAAGGCACTGGCCGTGTCAAGTCACGTTTTCCAAGATGACGAAAAGATCGTTTGCCGAGTTTTTATTGTACTCATTTCACGGGCGGCGATCAATTTCTGTTTATTTTTTTTTTTTTTTTGTCACTAAAGACCATTCAGTCTCGATCACGACGCCAATGAGCCAATGAGCCAATGCACGTTCTTGACAGTGGTCATTTCCTCAAGCACATTATCCTTTGTGGGACACGAATGAGTTTAAGCAAATACACGTCAAGAAACAATAATTGCTCAATTTCATGCAAGATTTCGATACAAAAGTTCTCACGCTCGTGCAGCCAGCGCTTTTTTTTTCCACTGAGATGGGCTGATGCGGTCTTGCGGACTTCTGGTCCATCCTGTTTGCCAGGGAGTCCTTGAAGGGTGCCACCAGTGATCTCCAGGGGATACTTTGCATGAAACAGCTTGTGTTTCGCGTTTCATTCTCAATTTGAAGACTTGGCTGGTGTATGCAAAGCATCTTGCAGCTTGCACTACACCGTTGGTGGTACAAAAATCTCGACGCATGGCCCTTTTTTGATTTATTCGACTATTTTTATTACGAGCAGTCTATGCGCGTTTGGACGCTTACCCCCAAGCCGTGCGTGAGCTTATTGCTATTGCGCATGCCCATGTGCTCTGATTCCCATTGTGTCACGTGTGACTAAAAGGGACCTCCTGCAGAAAAAAGTACAAATTTGGCTTTATTTTCACATTTATTTTTATCACTACACAATAGTTTTATTGCAGGGCGGCCTTGTTGGCGGTGATGAACTCCTTGTACGTCTCGGGGGGACGGCCGAGGAGGACCTCCAAGTAGGGCGTGACGGTGGCCTCTGTTTCTGAGCGTGTAGCGAGATCGAGGACGGCATTGAAGGGCAAAAAGCTCATGACCTTGCTGTAGATCGCGAATCGGTCCGTGGGAGTAAGCTGCTTGTAGGTGAACTTGCGTCCAAAGAGCTCTGTGAAGAATTCGGCACGATCACCGGGGGAGATGGTGTCGCCAGTCATATCATAGACGGCATCCTTGTGCTTTGCAATGTCGTCGGTGAGCACGATGGCGGCGACCGCGGCAATGTCATTGGGCGAGATCCATTGCTGCTTGTTGTCGCCCGTGCACACGTCGGTGACAAGATCATTGTGGGGGCGGTCAAAGAGGAGGGTATTGGACATGAAGCGGCTTGGGCGGAGCGTGACGACGTGCGCGTCCTTTGGACGCACCAATTTCTCGACAAGCGCCTGCTCAGCACGCTGGTGCTCGTAGCCAATGGGCGTTGAGCGCCACGCAAGCCCGACCATCGTTGACGAGATGTCGACAATCTGCTTGACGCCCGCAGCAAACGCGTACTTGCCCACAGCTGTCTTGATCTCGGCATTGCCGCCAGGACACAACAAGAACGCACGCGTGTGGCCCTCAAGACTCTTTTCCAAGGGCGACAGATCCGAGTAATCGCCTTGCACCACGGACACAAGCTCATTGCCGCCAAACAGCTCGTCGACCTTGGCCTGGCTGCGCGCATACAAAGTCACGGGAATTTGCTTCTCCAACAAAAGCTTGACCGTCTTGCTGCCAACGTTACCAGTACCGCCGATGAAGAAAATGCGTTGAGGGCTCATGTTGATCGGTTTGATTTGCTTGATTTGCTTGAAAAAAAAGTGCTTGATTGCAGATTAATGCAAAAAAAAGTGCTTGATTGCAGATTAATGCAAAAAAAAGTGCTTGATTGCAGATTAATGCAAAAAAAAAAGTGCTTGATTGCAGATTAATGCAAAAAAAAGAGAAAAAAAACCAGAAAAAAAAGGGTATAAATAGGTAGTACTGTAGTTGATCGCGGATAAACAATCTCCGAACGGCATTTGTGGGATGTGCCGTGTGCCACGCACTTTTGTGACACCAGCGGGTCGATTCTCAGATGATCGAAGGCGCGCCTTCCTAGCTTGAAAGAACAGCGCGCCTTGCCGGCATACAAACTCTTTTTATTTGCACGCAACGCGCAACACGTTGGTGTCCCCCACTTTCGTTGCCTCCGGGTTGCAATTTACCGAAAATGATGAAATACAAGTGTCAACAATTACTGTAGACAATCAGCCCAAAAACCTGGACTTGAAGACGCGCGGCTTGCCACGTTCGGCATGTATGTACCCAGATCCTCGGCATCGTGTGCACGAACAAAAAAAAATCGCGCTTGCCCTCGGCCCTCATCGCTTTGCGCAATCTTGGGTGGCAGACGACATTATGAGTTGATGACTTTTTCATGGCATCGATTTTGCTTCATCATAAAAATTTCATTCTCTTTGACGTGTAAATTATGAAATGTTGATTGGCATCATGATTTTCTTCCGTTCTGTTCCCGCGCGACGTCTTTTTTTCACTTGTATGATACTGTACGACACCTTGCCATAAATCATATTCAAAGTGATTCTCACGGCTTGCTCCCAAGCGTATGCATCAAGCTCAAGTAGCCACGAAAACGCAAAATCGTCAATTTTTGCGTTGAGCACGCCTTCATCACTGACGACAAGAAGAAACCGCTCAAGCAAGGAGCAACAACACATTAAACAATGTCCGGTATTATGCGCTGCAGCGCTTGCCGCTCTCAAGGTTCTATGATGCAGTATCATACAGTACTGTACAGTAAGATGATAGATATGAATTGAAACTTCACGAAAGCGCGAATTTCGAGCTTTGCCGGCTTGCTCCTTGCTGTGCCGCCAGATTTTTTTTTACAGCCTGGCTGCCCGCCGATCAAAGACGCGTCATGCGATGATGAACTACAGTATGCGCCACCGGATGTGTCTGCCCGATTTTTTTGAACTCGCAAATTCCAAATATCCCAAATTTATCCTATTTTGCATGATGCTCACCATCCACGTGGCTGATCCCGCTCAAAATTGATTGCATCGAAATCAGCGCAAAGTTTGCAACAAAAAAGCTTAAAACACCAAGGTGCTGCGACCACTTTTTAAAAATTCAGGGGTCAATCAGGGGTCACACATTTCAATCTCAGAAATGCCTAATTTGGATTTTTTCGAACTCCGAGTGATCAATGCATCCCAAAGAGGTAACTCCGACGATTTGCTATTGGCTGATAAAATGACAGGTCGCGCCAGACAGTGTACGTAAGAAAAAACCAAAGAGTGAGTGAGTGACGCATGAACAGCGATCGACTGATAAAAAGTGCTTACTTCGTGGGTTTTTTTTGGCAAAAATTTAAGGTTTGACACTTCCAAATTAAGGTGGTGGACTGCATGGAATTTTTTATTTTTTATGATATTTTTTATTTTGCACATTTTTGCTTGTGCGCTGAGTGGGCTGCTGGCCTGCAGTCTGGTGAAATGACCTATGCAAAAAGTGCAAACCCAAGCTAGCGCACTGTAAGTCATCTCATTAGATGCTTTGGACCTCTGTTTGTTAGTAAAACTGGAATAAAAATCACAAGTTTATTAGACCGTTGTCGAGCAAATAGCGATCAAAGATTTTGATGGAAAAGTGGATTTTCTCTGCGAGTTTTGGCCTTCCATCGACGAAACTGATGTCATAGAGATGCAAGAGGTTCCTTTGACACGTTAAAAGAAGCACCGCGTGTTGTCTAATCCATTTCTGAGAACATCGACATTGAAAATTTTTGTAGTACTACTGTAGTATTTATTAAACGGATTTCTTCACAAGCGCACAAAAAAGGTCATGCATCGGCGAAAAAAAACATTCCAGAAATGACGTCCGAACCTCTCTTTCTCGAATGGTACATATGATGATATGATACCAGTGTTGTATTTGCCGTCCTCAGAGCATAAGCGATCAAGTGGTTTAGATGCGCGATGGCGCGTACCTGGTATTTTACCAGTGTTGTAAAAAAATAGGCAATTGCCGCACACGTCGCTCCGACGCTCCTTCCCAATCTGGGGTTTGATTGCTGTCGGGCCGTCATCCGCATCGCATTGTAATCATGATGCCCAAAACAAGGAATGCGCACCTTTATCATCCTTTATGCTCTCACATTGAATTGTACGCGCTCAATACGTGATACATCCATCAATGCCCTTAATACAAATGATCCAGGCATGCAGAGTCGTGGCTCGGCTATGACCAGCCACGAGCTCGGGCCAAGCATGGCAGAAATAAAATATATAAAAAAAAAAAAGAGCCGCGCGCCGCAGGCGCTGGTTTCACCGGCTCAACGGCCATGCTCTAATCAGCCCCATGTATATGCATGTCAATGGCATTCAATGGATTGAAACAAACGCGCTTGATACCGTTCCGAGGTCTTTTCACAATTGATGCAAAGCGGCTAATAATATGTTTTGCCTCGAACATGAAGAGTCTCAACAGCTCTCTCTTACAGCGTTGTTTCTCCGCATCTCACGATCCGACATTATCGTCCTTTCACATTTTGTATAAATAGAGAATCGTTTTACATTTCAATAAACCGTATTTGTTTGCGATTGTATTTCTTGTCCCTTTGTTTCTTGTCACATTTCTCCACCACTCACCAATTTTGCAACCAGTTTTACAGTACTGTGTCCTGATCCACGAAATATTTCAAGAGCTCACCGCTGATGAATTTGGGAAAATATTGATATTTTGAATTACAATCTTGTGCACTACTGCTGCCGAGAAAATTGAGATTGGATATTTGGATCGCGTGTTGTCAGTGTATGATACAGTAAAAGAATTGTGCATCGACGTTGCCGGGCAGGGACAAAATGGCGCCCAAGTGTATCTCTTTCTTCTACTTGCGCAATTTTTGCGCCGTAAATGAAAATATAGGACTATAGGAGTTTATGGGACAATGTCGATTTTCTCGTCAATGGCACTAATGGTCACTTGGTTTTTATTTCGTTTTTGACAACAATCAGAAGGACAAAAAAAGACCCAAATGGAAAAGTTTCATGACACTGCAGTCATTCGGTGGCGCACCAAGTCAATTTTAATAAACTGCGATTTTTCACAGATTTTCCAAGCGGGGGAGCAGTAGACGATTTTAAATCATCAAATTTAGGTCCTGGAATTGCCACGCCACTTCATCACATGCATGGTAGAACTTGCGTATTCATAGATGAAAATGTAATACAATAAAATCAGAGATTTGTAGAGTAGTGGGTTTGGCGTAAAAAGCCATCTTTTTCGTTTCAGACATTCTTTTCGGCTCAAGGTCATCTCAACGAAAATCAATCACAAAGCCATGAAACAAAAGCCATCAGAAAGAGAGCGATCTGGCGCATACGTACGTGGATAGGCGTGATCAATAAAAAAGCAAATTTCGACAGAAAAAACATGTATTAGAAAACAGGCCGTTTTGTGGCTAATTTGAACGCGTGATCATTCGCGCCGCGTCTATCATATGGTACGCGCTCCTCGAGCGCATGAAATTCATGCGCATGGTGCATCTTGTGCTGATGAATGCATCAGCGCGGTTCATCATGCATTTTTCACGCCACTATTTGCATTTGAAGTAAAAACTAAAATCGCTCATTGCTCGTCACTTGGCAGATGGATCTCGCCCTTTTTTGGCACTCTTGTCGTTTCTCCGTGTCCTTTTTCGTGTGTTGCAAGTTTGATCCAAGGCTGGCGACCTATTTTTTCGATTTTGGTTTGGCAGCTTGCCCACATCAAATTTGGATTTGGCACGGGGCGCTTTTTGACAGCTGCAATTCGAGGGTTTTAGCTTATCATGTCATTTGTCGCAGTTGGTACATGTGCATTGTTGTAAGCGCAAGAGCGTTTGACAAGTTTTTGTGTCCAGTGTTTCAAATTCATGTTTGAAAATGCAAGGATGAAAGCTCTGCCAGCTGGTCCGTGGCCATGTGCGTGTGAATCACGAATCACTAGCGGCTGTCTTCGCAGATGCCATGATCTGTGTCTCGCGACGCGGCTCAGCGCAAGCTACTGGTTACACAAACGGTGCGCGCTTCTCGCAAAATGCCATTTCACGTTAAAAAAAAAGGACAATTGAAGAAGTGTGTGAGTGTCCTTTAAACGCCACGCTAAAGATGAGTCGACATGATGAGTACAACGGCAATGACCATCATTGGGTGCGCGATAACGCCAAGCCTTGCTGAATAATTCATTGTTGCAGTCTTCGTTTCATTTTTTTCGCACTTATTTCCTGAAATGCCCAAAGCGGCAATGCATGACGAAGCCAACTCCCTTCCTTTTTTAGAGCCCCGCTAGCCGCAGGTTTGCCCTTTATAAATGCGCACCCACATTGCCCGACATCGCCAAAAAGCAAAAAGAAAAACACGATCACCATGGTCAGCAACAAGCAAATCATTTACGCCAAGCGCCCTACGGGCCTGCCTGAGCCTGGCGAGCACCTTGTGTGCGAGACGGGGTCTCTGGATCTGGATGCGGCACTTGGCGAGGGCGAATTCATTGTCAAGACGTTGGAATTCAGCATTGATCCGTACAGCCTGGCGAGGATGATGATGCCGCCGCAAGTGCCCGTGGCGTTCCATGTGGGCGTGCCAATTAAGGGTGTGGCCATAGCCAAGGTGGTCAAATCGCGCCATAGTGGGTTTCAGGAGGGTGATCTGGTGTATGGCGATCTGGCGTACGCCGAGTATGTCAAATTGGACGATGCTGCCGCTAAGCAATCGCATATCACGGTTCGCAACGAGCCCAAGGCCAGTGGGCTTCCCTTATCCAACTATGTGGGCGCTATGGGATTGGCGGGATTGACAGCCTTTGTTGGGCTCAATCTCGGCAACATCAAGGCTGGACAGACCATCTTTGTGTCGTCAGGTAAAGAAAAAGAGTGCCATTCCATGGAAATTGGGACGCTATCATGAATTGCAATTGAGCTGAAATTGGGCCGTGCGTCGTCATTTTTTTATGCATCCTCACCGCCCTCTTTTTTTTTCTCTCTTTTTTCTTTTTTCTTTTATTTTTCGAAGCCTCTGGCGCTGTTGGACAGATTGCTTGTCAGGTGGCCAAGGTCCGAGGTCTCAAGGTGGTTGGATCGGCGGGCTCGGACTCGAAATGCGCGTTTTTGCGCGACCTCGGTGTGGACGGCACCATCAATTACAAGACTGAGGATATCGATCAAAAGCTGGCCGAGCTATGCCCTGAAGGCATTGACGTGTACTTTGATGTAAGGCTCATTTTTTTTTTTTTTTTTTTTTTTACGAAAAGTGCGGTCACGTGAGCACGTGCGCACGCCAATGGCATGATTTACAGATTTTTCTCTTCTCCTTTTTTGCCTTAGAATGTGGGTGGCGCCACTCTGGACACGGCATTTAAGCACATGAATGACCACGGGCGGTAAGGGGTGCTAATTGACATGCTGTCTGATGCTAAAACGCGCTTTTTTTTTTGCCAACTAGGGTGATTGCGTGCGGCATGATTTCCGCGATGAAGCCTCATGCCGAGCCGTATGCCTTTAAAAACATTTTTCTCGTGGTAGTCAAGAGCATCCAGATCAATGGGTTTGTGGTGAACAACTATATGGACCAGGAGGCCGAGATGCTTCGGCAATTCGAGAGCTACTTGCGCAGTGGTCAGATCCGCTATGTCGAGGACTCGCGCCAAGGCTTGGATGCTGTGCCACAAGCGCTCCACGACGTTTTCACGGGCAAAAATCAAGGCAAATTGGTCGTACATGTCAGTGACATCTAAGTAAGGGGGCCCTGAACGCGCTGCTTTGTCTCTCCCCGCCCCTTACACAAATATTTCTCAAAAAGATAACGTATGGTATATTAAATGTGTGTGCAAAAAAAAAAAAAAAGATACAGCGAGAAAAAAAAAGGGACAATGTGAAGGCTGCGTGCTTTTTTTTAAAAAAATTCACCGACGTGTGCTTTTTGTCTGATGGTCGCGTGGTGTTGGATTTTACGTGCGGGCCAATTTAGCCGTGTGCGGTTTGCTGGCGCATGCGAATTGATCATGAAAAAAAGGTTCATCCTTATTGTGACAAGGTTGTGCTGGGTTATTTTTTATTGTTGGGCTGATTTTGCGCCCAATTGGGCGTAAATAGGGCCAAGGAGCAAAGGGCGCCGCGCCAAAATGAAAGCGAAGGTGGCACATTTAAATTCAGGGGAAAAAAGGGGGGGGCTAAGGATTGAAGACTGTCCAAGCAAAGAATGGAGCTTGGAATGTGTAATTGTATGATCAGGATCTGGCAAGGGGCGGGAGAAAGGATGGCGAGGGGTTGCGCAAAGGCACGGGTAGGATGAGGTCAATAGAAATCGGGGAGCAAAAAGCATGACAAAAAAAAAAAGGATCAAGCGCCCGTCCAAAGGGCCAGAATGATGAGAACAAGCTTCAAAGAGGAACATGTTTCCAAATTTGGCGCGTCGTTTCCAAACATCCGTCATGTGAGAGAAAAAAAAAAAAGCAAAACCTTCCTTTAAAAGGGTGTGGCTCTCCAGAGATGCTTCAAAAAAGCCCCACTTCTCTTCCTTCTTATTTTTCTACGATCAAAGAATTATAGCTTGCTTTTTTTTCTCATCGTCCATTGCATTGTCGTGATTGCCATCATCTTTGATTCATCGGTCTTTTCGCGTCTCTTTCCTCTCTTAAAAAATGCCTGCAAGCAGCATCCAGGTGCAGATTCTCCCAGAAACGAGCACGATCCATCTGTATCGCGACAACATGACGGATGAATACGAGTCGTATGATCTTCGTGGGCAAGTGCGCCTGATTCCAATTGTGTACAAGCATGCCAAGGAGTCGTTGGCGGTGCATCACATCCATTTGAGGATCCAGGGCTTTGCGCAGACGATGCTGACGTCGGATTTCAGCGATTCGGACGACGAGGGCCAGCGGGACACGTGGTGCAAGGACAGCACGTCGCTGACACTGCTGGACCGGTTTCTATACAGCGCGCGTGGATATGCCAACGTGACCGAGTGCGTGCTCGACCAAGAAATGACGATGACCCTCAACATGACAGAGCTTGCGACTGCGACGGATGTGCCATTCCGCTTTTCCCTTGAAAACACGCGTCAATTACCGCCATCGGTGCGGCTGCCGCGGCATTTGATTGCGTACCACATCAGTGCGTACGTGCACACGCGTGAGGAAGACGTGTGCCATCATTGCAAGTCGTATTTGAAAAAGAAGCGGCGACTGCTAAAGCGCCGAAAGGAGACAAGCATTGTGGCCAAGGTGCCCATCACTGTCGCGTGCCACGACCTGCGCCTCAGCTACAATGAGCCGCGCATCCGCTATTGCGGCGCAAGGCCTAATTGTCTGCGCTATCAAGTCCACGTTGCCAAATTTTTCCCCTATGAAGATACCAGCCTGCAATTCCACTGCACGTTTGTGCCATCGTCCCCTACTGTCCAGGTTCGCAAGGTCGCATACTATTTGGTCCAATGCGAGACGTATCCGTAAGAAAGCGAGAGACAGAGGGAGAAAAAAAGAAAAACGAGAGCAAAATTGGAAAAAAAAATTCATGCCGGTGGCAAATGTGCGGTCCCCCTCCCCCTGCGCATGTCATGGCGCGTCATTGCAATGCACTAACCCTGAAATTATCTTTAGAGCCAAGCCGGGCAGAATGAAATCGGATCAAAATGCACTGGACCCACTTCAAACACAGACAAGAAATAGAAAATTAGGGTACAAGGAAGTTGACGTGTCCACAATTGAAAATTTCGATCACATCCGTAAGGTGGAGGGCGAGGGAATCCCCGTGGTTAAATTTAGACCACGTTGTTGACAACCTTTTTCTTTGTTTTTTTCAGCCTTTACGCTCGATTTTGACCAGCCGCAGTTTAGTCAGCCGATCCACATCACCAGTCTACAGATCCAACACAAGTTGCGTATTTTAATCTATTTTGCGGGCAAGGAAAAGAAGATGGCGCTGAGTTTCCCGGTGATCTTTTGCACGACGGCGCCTGTCACGACGGCGCAGCCCTTTTTTCTATCTCACATGTCGTCGTCGCTGTCATTATCGTCCATCAACAACAACAGCAAGCTGCCCACGTATCTGGACGTCATGAAGGAAGGCGCACCACCCTCACCCTTTGGGGATGAGGTGTTTATTCAATGATTTTGGATGAATCGCATTGAAATCCCCCCCTTCAAAAAAAGTATTGGAGGAACATGCGCGCCCTTTTTGTTGATCAAGCACGGCCTCATTTCACTTTTTTTTTTTTTTTTTTTTTTTTGTGATTTCCACCCAATAAACGCATCAAAATGGCAATGTTTGGGGTCAATGGCATCCTTTTATTTCCATGGACCTAGTTGTTTTTAATCTTTTGCATGCGACGGACAATCTGATGGCTGCGCGTATAGAGAAGGACGGCCGGGATCACGAGCCACGGCGCGTTGAAACCGACAAAATAGACCCAAAAGTACAACCAATGGGGGTCGCTGTGACTGAAGCCCTGTAGAAAGTCGAGAATGAAGTAAAGGCTGCATGAGTACAAGTGGCCTATGGCCACGACCGATTGCACGTAGATGCCGCGCGCATTGTCGTGAAAACAGTCATATGCCGCCAAAAAGCACAAGGGGCCCCACACAAACTAGTGAAAATGGAAGGCAAAGAAGGTCAATTGAGAAGAGGCAGCTCGTTTCCGTTCTTCTCTTGTACTACACTCTTTTACCACGGTGATGGTTTCCAATGTGACAAGGAGGTCATCGGACGTCATGTAGCGCGAATCGGCCAATGCGTATTCTTTCCACAGCTG
Organism: Gongronella butleri; assembly: GCA_025201375.1. Lineage (NCBI taxonomy): Eukaryota > Fungi > Mucoromycota > Mucoromycetes > Mucorales > Cunninghamellaceae > Gongronella > Gongronella butleri. Next base: position 458,754 of record JAIWZP010000007.1, read on the forward strand.
TGCAATGATGTCCGTGCGTGTGCTGAGTTGATGGCGGTAATACAGCCAATAGGCCTCGAAGCCGCAGTGCAAAAGGCCGCACAACACGAACCAGAAGAGGGTCAGGCACGACAAGAGCGACACTCCGGGTTTTTTCGCCTTGGCCGTGCTCACGGTGCCTACTAGCAGCACGACAAAGACGGCACCGACGCAAACAAGTAATTCTAACGTCGTGTATGTGTTTGGTTCGTAGGCAAGGCTGATCTCGCGCGGGTAATAAGGGTGGACGGCCATAAAAATTGTCTTTTTTTCCAGGAACAAGAAAGCGAAAAAAAGGGAACCCCAAAATTGGGCAGCGGACCTCGTTTTGCACAAAAAGTCCTGCGGACCCCCCGACTCCCAATCCTGGTTGTTTTCGTTTTTCTTTCGCTCACTTTTTCTTTCGCCTTTTGCTTATGTTTTCCGCTAAACACGCGCTGCAAGTGCGAGTTCTCGTGCGATCGGCAAGGCGCTATGCTTCTTCCACCTCATATATCACGACGCCAATCTATTACGTGAATGCCGGTCAGTTTGAGCCGGGCGATCGCCTTTTTTTGCCAGGCACTTTTCTCACTTTTTCTGTTTTTTTTTGGCGCTTTTAGTACCACATATTGGCCACTTGTACTCGTCGGTGCTTGCCGACACGATGCAGCGGTTCTACCAATTAAAGGGCCACGACACGTCGCTGACAACCGGAACGGACGAGCACGGACTCAAGGTAAACAGGTCAATTTCGCAAAATGACGCCAAAATTCATGCTTTCTCGCCCCGTTTAGATCCAGCAAGCGGCCCAGAAAAACCACACAACCCCCATCGAGCTGTGCGACCGCGTCTCGGAGCGATTCAAGGTACGAGACAATATGGGGGATAGGAGAAAAATGACATTTAACGTCTTTTTACTTGATTTTTTTGTTCCATGCTACAGCGGCTTTGCGATTGTGCCAATGTGCAATACACGACGTTTATGCGTACGACGGAGCCGCGGCACGTGGCTGCGGTGCAGCGGCTTTGGCAGGAGCTCGAAGCGGCGGGCTACATCTACAAGGGCAAGCATGAGGGCTGGTACGCGGTGTCAGACGAGGCCTTTTATCCGGACAATCAGGTGCACGATGTGCAGGACGAAGAAAGTGGGCAGTGGATCAAGGTGGCCAAGGAATCGGGCAAAGCTGTCGAGTGGACTGTCGAGGAAAACTACAAATTCCGGCTTTCTGCGTTTGAGCAGCCATTGCTCGAGTGGATCCGCGCGAATCCGCGTGCAATTATGCCTGCTGCGCGGCGCAACGAGGTGGTTGCGTGGATCGAGGCTGGGTTGGGCGATTTGTCGATCTCGCGCCTACGATCTCGTCTTTCATGGGGCATTGAAGTGCCCAATGACGCGCAACATACGGTTTATGTGTGGTTGGACGCGCTGACGAATTACATCACAGCCAGAGGGTACCCGCGGGCCGACGGAGACGATCGATCTTTGCTCAATGGGGCGGTGCACGTGGTTGGCAAGGATATTTTACGATTTCACGCGGTATACTGGCCGGCTTTCTTGCTTGCGGCCAAGATGCAGCTGCCTGCACAGATCCTTGCACACGCGCACTGGACCATGGGCAAACAAAAAATGTCAAAGAGCCTGGGCAATGTCGTTGATCCGTTTGAAATGCTTGACACCTTTGGTGTCGACCCAGTCCGCTACTTTTTGATGCGTGACGGCGGCCTGACGGACGATGGCGACTTTTCCGTCGAAGGCATCAAATTGCGGTACAAAAAGGATCTTGCCAGCCAGCTTGGCAATCTGCTTAACCGCGCCACAGGCGCCGCACTCAACCCACAAGCACACGTCCCTCCACAGCCCGCCACCGTCGATCCGCGTGATCGCGCCATCCACGATTGCCTTGCCGCGCTTCCGGGTAAAAAATAGAAAAAAAAAGTCATTGGTGAATTTTTTGGGGCCCCTTGCCCCCTTTTTTTTTACCCCCTGAGCAGAGAAGAACCCCTGTGTTTGCGCGCAATGCACGCACTGAACTCTATTTTTTTTTCCTTCTCGGTAGGCAAATTCGACGCGCTTTTCGAGGAGCGAGAATTCAACAAGGCCATTGTCGCTGTCGTCGACGCCGTCGCCGAGGTAAAAATAAAAAAAAACTCAAAAAACAAGAAAACAAGGGGCTGATGACGCTTTTTTTCTTTTATTTTTCTTTCTTTAGGCGAACAAGCACTTTACTGATAATGCCCCCTGGACGCTCAAGGAAGATCAGGAGAGACTCGATGCTGTTTTGTATTATGCCCTTGAATCATGCCGACTCGCGGGCATTCTCTTGCAGCCCGTCATGCCCACCAAGATGGGCGAGCTGTTGACGCGCCTTGGCGTGCCCGCCGACCATCGCTCCCTCTTGCATACCCAATTGACCCATCCCTTGCGGCCGCTTGGCCCTGCGTCCGGCGTCCTGTTCCCAAAATTGTAGACCATTTTTGCTTTTTTCATCATTTTCGATAATACATTCATCCCCAATGGGCAACATTCAAAAGTGTCGGCGTACACCGTGCTCGTTCTGTCTTTTTCTTTTAGAGTTGGGCGAGGGAAAAAGAAAAAAAAAAGTAGAGTTTACCACGTTTCACCTCCTGGTCCCTCCCCCTCATCCCTTTGAAACGTTTTGTTGTGACCTCCCTAGGATGATTGCCTCCTTGCCTTGATTGTTGTGTGATGCGCGTGTCATTTTTTAGGCTCCGTCCGGATTGCTGCTTTTTTGGCGACAGACATTCGTTTTTTTTTCGTTTTATTCTTTTTTTCTCCTTTTTTTTTTTTTTAACACTCTTTTCTTTTTTTTTCTTTTATTTTTCTTGCCATACCCTTCTTTGTTTTTATATATCAATATTAGATGCTTCCCATCATTCCCGTTTCGCCGCTGATACAGCAATGCCACACGTTTGCGGGCAAGCTCGCGCAGCAGTGTCAGCAGGAAGAATCGGTTGTGCAAGAGCAAGTGCAGCAATTGCAGCATGATCTTGAACTTGTGACGAAGCAGATGCACAGTGTGCGAAGTGTTGCATTCCACCATTGGCACCCGGATTTGCTTGCCAAGCAGATTGTGATTGTGAACAGTCAATTGTTTTGCCACCACGACGTGCCATCGCTCAACGATTTCCATGTTTATTTGATGCACAGCCTCGCGCACCAGCTGATTGTCGAGAATTCATATGCCGCATTCGACCACGCGGTGGGGCTCGCGCATTGTTTGCACCAATATCGCGATTGGAATGGATGCATGGCTGTTGTGCGTGCATTGGCGTTGCCGAGTGTCCAGCGATTGTCCACATCGTCTTCGTCTCCACTTTGCCATGATTTCCCATGGGTTCCGCACCACGACGACACGACAATGACGACTAATAATGACACGTCATTCACCGCGTATCGCCAAGCATTCCGACGAAGCCTGCTTGCATTGCGGCCATATCGATTCGATGCGCACGATCGGCCACGATGGACCGACCCACCCCCCACGCCGCCACCACACCATCATCATCAAAAGAAGAAACACACGCCAGTAGTGGCCATTCCGTGGTTGCCGCCACTCGAACAGGTGGAAACCAAGCACGATCGTCAAATGTTGCTTGCCATCTGCCGCACCAACCAATGGCCCAGCCATGTCGACCAAGCCAAAGCCTTATTATTACCCTCCATGTCGACGAATGCACCGCAAACGACTCCAATGGCTACGGATCTCCATCATTCGGCCTCCATGGCTTATTCTTCATCCAGCGCGTCGCATTCTCGCATCTGCCACAATCTGCCGCCCATGACACCAACACAATCGATCCTGGATCTTGGCCAATTGGACCAAGGCGACCTTGTTCTCTACCATTGGCTCGTGTCGCGCCCCTTTTTGTCCCTCGAGCAGCTGGCCATGGAAAGCGAGCAGATCGAATCAAGGGATAACATCCGCTCCGCCTCTGGAGGCACCACTATCATCCCTGAAGAGATGGATCACCAGGATTGGCGCGACCAATCGCTCCATTTTGCCCCCGAGGACGATGAAGATGATGAAGAGGATGACGATGATGATCATTCCGTGGACACCGCAAATCAAGAGCAGGGGAGGAGGCTCAGCTCGCTTCTCGTCAACCAAGTCTCTGATTCGAATAATTCAGACGATTCAGACGATGATTCAGACGACGATTCCGACGATGATGGAATTCACGAGGTGCTGGCATCGCTTTCGCAATACACGCCATTGACATCGATTCCATCGTCGGCTTCCAAGCAACCACAAAGCCATCTGATGCAAGGGGGCGGACGCAATAGTTTCAGCGGGGCAGACATGAGTAGGCACATGGCGGTGCATGCGACAAAGGAGCTTCTTTCCAGCCAATCCACGGCAGCCATCATGATGACCCGCCAACACGCATCCTCCAATGGCTCCATTATGGCCTCCATCCCACTCTCCGTCACAGGCACAAACAAGGACATCCCATCCACATCCGCTCACATCCACAACAATCGCTATTCCACCATCACAACCATCACCGTCGACGAATGTCCCCTGTCCCCCATGTCCCCCATCCTCTCCCCCACCACCCCTCTTCCACAACCACCAGTGCACAATCAATCCCTCACACAGACAATCTACTTGGATGAGAACAATGACTCGGAAAGCGACGACAATGACTCGGAAAACGACCACATCGAAGACATCGATCATGACGACGCTTCCACCATCACATCCACCGCATCCTCCACATCCAATGACAACCAAAGCGAGATCTGGACAGGCTATGTCGACGAATCTGCGCGACAGACGCGTGAGGATGACTCGGAGCCCGAAGATTCAGAAAATGACGAGGACGACGTGTGGACAGGCTACCCAACGCCCGACCAAGAGGCGCCCTCGTCTCAGCAAACATCTTCAGAGACTTCCGAGGAAGACGAATGGAAGGGCTATCAGGCAACGAGCGAGGCTGCCGCCAATTGCAAGACAGACAGCCTCGTCAAGGTTCAGCAGCAAGATTGGCATCATTACGACGTCGAATCCTTGCGAGGATAACTTCCCCCCCCTTTTTTTTTTCTTTCTCTCCTTTTGTAACACTCTCCCCCCTCCCTTTTTTTTTTCTCTCTCTTTCGTAAACATCCACCCTACAATTGAATCCCCAATAGAGAATCCCGAAATAAAGTCAAGCTCATAAATCTCCCACATGGCCGCTTTTTCTTATTTTTACTCCCCTTTTGCCCCTGACCCCAATCAATGGAACGCGCGGAGGCTTGCTCTAAAACAATCCAATGCATGAAATTTGTTTTTTTTTCCCTGTTATATGCGCACTCCAATTGCCCTCGCTGCCGGTTTTCTGGGGGGGGGCGAACAAATCATCGCGCACCTTGTTGCAATTTGATCATCATAAGGGCGGTATGCAACGCAAAAAGTCATCTAGTTTAAAAAAATGAATAAAATTATCCATTTGTGATCTCGTTTAAATTTTCCTGCTCCCGGAGAACCACCAACTAGATTTATTCAATCGAGATCAGCACTCTGCGGCTTTTGTCAAGCCAACACGTCATGCATTGTCTTGTCTGTTGCCGAGTAAAACACGTTTTATTTGTTTGAATTGTTTAAATTTGCTCGTACGAACCTAGTAAATGTGACCATCCGACAGCGATAGAATTATGTGCGAGCGCGGTCTCAGTTTGCTTGTGCAAGTCCATTTGGCGCGCAAGAGCTGAATAGGTGAACTATATCAAACGTTTCGCATTGTCTCGACAAGCAGCTGCATTGACCACTGGTTTTTTACTCGTTTCTGAAAAGAGAGGAGCCAAAGTGACCGCGTGGCCCAACCTTGGCGCACTGCGGACACGGAATGCTGTACTATGGCGATATCTGAAAATGGCCAATTTTCCTAGGGGTACAGTCGAAGAGGGGAAAATGGAGAAATTTAGGTCCTCAGATCGCCACGCCAATGCGCTCAAAAGGTGGACTCGTCTTCCTAACCGACAAGAATACACTAAATATGAGGTGTCCATCGACTGATTATCGCGCGATTTGCATTTTGCGCTCCATTTTCGACTCAAGTCCATCGCAGCGAAAAATGCTTGAATGATCAAAAAGCAAACACCATTAGAAAGCGCGTGGCTCGTTGCGTACATGGATATCAGTGATCAACAAAAAAGTGATTTTTGGCGTTTTTGACGCGGTTTTATCATCATAGACATTTTTCGACGCGTGAAAAACCGCATCAGGCGTCGAGTGACACGTGTCTGCTTCTTACCAAATCCATGCATTTGAACCCTCTCCTGCTAATGGACGCGTCTGCGATGCTCTAAGAGCGCGTTTTCCCTATGCAAGTCGCCATTGAAGATTGAGCGAAAATCGCTCATTGCTCGCCAACGAGCAGATGGACCTCGCTCTTTTTTGGCATTTTTCGTGGTTTCGCCACGTCGTGTCTCGTGTGTGAAAGTTTGGTGTCATTCTGAAGATCGGGATTTTCGATTGTCGTTTGAGAGCGCGACACGGCCGATTTTTTAAATAGCGTGTCGCGCGCCCCTAGAGAGCTTTCACAGCCCGCACATCGAGTCCCACTCATTTCTCTTGCTTGCAAATTTGCATTAGGACGCGTTGGATGCACGTGGAACACCGAAAAACAGTCGTTGGAAACATTGTGCTCTTTTTTTTTTCTTTTTTGTTGACACACGTGAATTTGGCGGGATCCATTGCTTCAAAAGACCGTTTTTTTTTTTTGTTAAGCTGTGCCGCGTGTTCTTGAGAGCACGCCTGTGCCGCGCGGGACGGGGGGAGCGCGTCTCTATAACGATTAAACGTGAAATTCCTCTTTTAAATGTGTTTTTAGCGGTCTTGCGTGCCTTTTCAAAGGCACTCACAAGGAAATGTCATGTAAAATTCTATGCATCGTTGTTTATTCTGCAGCGAGGGGTCATTTTGTTCTTTGGGTTCCGAGCGTCGATGACTTTTTTACAGGTTGATGGCGGCCAATTTTGATTTGATAGTTTCGACCATGTCTTCACGCTTGACCTCGATGCCTGCGCCCTGTGCGTCGTCCTTGTATCGCATGTCCTTGACGCGGACGATGCCCTGGTCGAGCTCGGACTTGCCGATGAAGATGGCGACGGGGATCTGTTCCTTGTCGCACACGCTGAACTGCTTGTCCATCTTGGGCTTGGTCTTGAACATGAAGCTTGCCTTGATGTCATTGTCCCACAGCTCGCGGCAGATCTGCATGCGCTCCTTGAGCAGCGAGTCGCCAACGGCAATCACGTACACCTCGGTCTCGTTACTCTTGATCTTTTGCGCCGCCTGACGCGCCATCAGGATCGAGAACACGCGCTCAACACCAATCGACACACCCACACAAGGGATCTTCAAGTTGGGCTCACCCTTTTTGTTCGTGCCCGAAAACATGCCAACCAGGTTGTCGTAGCGGCCACCAGCAGCAATCGAACCAACACCCACCGTCGACTCATCCAATTCGCCGTCTTCCTTTTTCTTCTTCTTGGTCATCGACCCGTCGTCTAATTCTAAACAATTTTTTTAAAAAAAAAAGAAAAGAAAAATGAGTGATCCGCGTGCTTTTTTTTTTTTTTAAAAAACGAAAGCTTACTGGGAGGCGCAGACATCTCGGTGACAGCCTCGTAGATGATACCGGTATAATAGTCCAAGCCGCGGGCCAAGCTGAGATCAAAGGACATCTGCAAAAGAAAGCTGTCAGGATCCATGACCGGGCAAAGCGCGACTTTTTTTTGTACCTTTTCTGTGATTTCGAACGCGTCCATAAAGTCGTAGAGCAATTGCATGTCAGCAATACCCTCCGAGGCACTCTTGTTCTTTGTCAATTCCTCGTCCTTGGCCAGCTTTTCCAGCAAATCGCGGCCACCCTTCAATTTGACATAGGTGCCGATCTTGTCGGCGACCGCCTCGTCCAGGCCCTTGTCCACGGTCATTTCCTTCTTGACTTCCTCCCAGGGCAGCTAGACAGATGCAGGCGAAAAAAGGGGAATATGGGTTAACATCATAGGCACAAATGCTTTTTGTCTCTCTATTTTTTTTTTTTTTTTTTTTTTTACCTTGTCCATCTTGTCGACGGCCGAAGAAATGGGGCGGATGTTGTCTTCAGGCACGCCACACACCTGGAAGATACCATCGAGGATCTTGCGGTGGTTGAGCTAGGAAAAAACGGGGCAAGTTTAAGAAAAATTGCCATTTTCATTGATTTTTTCGCGTTTTACCTTGACAGTGAACTTGCCAATGTCGAGGGCGGTGAGGGCCTCGCAGAGGATGCGCAGGATTTCGGCGTCAGGAATCATAGGGTCATACTGGCCGGCAATGTCGAAATCGCACTGGTAAAACTCGCGCATGCGGCCCTTTGTCATGGCGGGCTGATCGCGGCGATACACCTTGGCGATGTGGTAGCGCTTAAAGTTGGCGTACTCGCGGCCGTTCATGGCGAGGAAACGCGCAAAGGGCACGGTCAAATCGTAGCGCAGCGAGCACTCCTCGCCACCTTGGTCGGCAAGATCGTAAATCAGCTTGGAATCCTCGCCATACTTGCCGCTGAGAATCTCCTTGAGCTCAAATACGGGCGTGTCAATCGTCACGGCGCCGTGCTTCTTAAACACCTTGGTGATAGTCGAAAACACCTTTTCGCGGATCGCCATGTCCTTGTCATTGTAATCCTTGGTGCCCTGCAAGTCGATAAAAACGAAAAAATGGCATGTTGGTCAATCCATTGGCCCTGCACCAAGCGAATGGCCCGTGTTTGCGTTCTCTACAACGCTTTTTTACCTTGGCAGTCTTGAGGGTAAAGGACGTTTTGGACGCTTTGCTCTTGCTGCCGCCCTCCAAGGCAGCCTTTTCCTGGTGGAGCTCGCGCAGGCGTGCGGCCTCGGGGTCGACGACCGACTTGTCAGCCTTGTCAGCCTTGAGCTGGCGCACCTTGGCCGCCTGCTCTTCAATGGCCTTGTCGAGTTCTTGTTTGCGATCGGACATGTTTAATAATAATATAGAAAAAAAGGAGAAGAAAAAGAAGTTGACTCATTCGACGGGCCTGATGAGGCTTGTGCTTTTATACCCACTTCCAGGCGGATCTTGAATCAAGTTGCCAAATTTGGCTTGGCTGCCCTTATTTTTTTTTCTAGAGCCATTGGCAGCTGGCAATCCCTGCGACACTGGATTTGGCAGTGACGCACAAGCAGCGCGTCATCCTGATTCACGCTTGAAAACCGTGCCACCTATTGCCCTTTTTCTTTTCCATTTTTATTGTTTTTTTACGAGCGCTTAATTTATGGCTGAAAGAACGAATGTCTAGGCTTCTTTGCATCGGGTTGCTGATTCTTTGGCGTAGGGCGCTTATTGGCAGAGGTGGATGAAGGGGGTATCGATTGGCGTTCCTGCTGCATCAGGTCCTGCGCAAAGTGAAAATCGGTATGCTCTTCGATCTTGTCGACGGGGATGGCCTCGTGGCAGCGATCGCATTTCCACGTGAGCGGGTCGTCGTCATCCTTGCCCTTGGACGCCACTTGGTCGTCGTCATCCTTGATGGTATTCGTGTCGGAGGCATCAGGCGGCGCGTCAGGTCCGCACTTTTGAAAGAATTGAAGCAATGGCGACGCGTTTTTGCCTGCCAGCTTTGTGGAAGCGTCGTTGGCGGGTGCGGGATGCTCATCCTTGATATTGCTACTGGTCGTGCCATTGCTGGTGCCATTGCTGGTGCTCGCGGATGACGCGCTAGCTGCCGAGAAAAACTTTGAAATGTCGTGACTCGAGAGCGACTCATCGTACGCAAGCCCCGACACGGACACCGCCAGGTGGCTGCACGGCAGCACATCCTTTATCCCAATCTGTTGCTCCACCACATGCTGAATTTTGGCTCGTAGCACATCTAAATGGGACAAATAAGCCATTTTGCTCTCATGACGCCCTTTTTTCAAGTTTCCTACCCATGGATTTGAGGTCGTGGCGATTGATCATGGCCATGGACTTTGACCGATACGCGGGATCTCTTGTACACTTGTAAGAAACCTTGTAAAACAGGTGGAAAAGGGAGAGGTTAGCGGGATGTCGCGTTATAAAATGGCATTGTTGTTGGTTTTACTGTCATTGTCTTGGGGTATAGCTCTGTCTGCTCCCATTGCTCCATAATGCGGCCATACAGCTCGGATGCCAAGATGCCGAACCAGGGCTCGACGTCTTGATGGCGCTTGAGGACGGGCTGCATGGATTTTGATGCGATCAGCGACTTTGCTGCCTTGGTCAGAATCACTAACGAAAAGAAAAAGCGCGTCAGTGTGGTTCGCCAATTGCCTTGAAAACCAATGTTTTACCTTCTTCATGATCAATACCGCGCACAACATTGTAAAGGTAGGTGCCATTTGAAGCACCAAACTTGGCCTGCAGATCTTCCATGCTGTACTGCCACAGATCGCTGGCCATCTTGGCCTGATACTCGGCCTCCACCAGCTCGCCGAGCTTGCCGCCAAGATTCCGGATCTTTCTAAAAGGCACCTCTTGCATGAATTGCATCCCTAAATGCTCTCGCAGCACCGTCTAGGAGAAAAAAGTGGCGTCGGATCATCATGAAACCGTCTTTTTTGCTCTTTACCTGCTTGTTGGGCTTGTGCATGCTCGAGCAGAGCTTGGCCTGCACCTTGTTGTGCGCAATGCCTATTAAATCACGATCAGAGACATTGTGGGCGCGCGCTTTTCGCTTCTTTTTACCTGCAGAGCACGTGTAATGTAGATCGTCGTAGACTTGTTTACGGATGGATGCCGCAAAGATGGCGCCAAGGTACAATTGGACGTCCTTCCAGCTTGTCTTGTCCATGACCAATGGCGCGCCGTCCTTTTCGCTCTCCTTTTCGTCATCGCTCTTGACCAAGAACGCGGCGGCGTCCCAGTCCAGCATGTGCTCCGGCAAAAACGTGTCGTCCAGGCGCTCCATGAGCTCAGGGTGCTGCGGGATGTATTCTTCGCAGAGCCGCTTGTTCACCAACGCCGTCACATCAAGAAATGCCTCGTCCGTCCCGCATTTCTGCAGCAGTGGGCAATGTGACTTGAAAATGCGGAAAATCTCTTTGCTGGCATTGCGGTACGGCGATAAATCAACCTAAAAGAAAAAGAAAAAAAAGTCAGATTTGGTGTGCTGTTCCCCATTGGCTGGGCGTGCAGCGGCGCGTCGCGCTCTTTTCTTTTTTTTTTTTTTTTTCCTTCCTTGCCTTGTGCGTGCTGCGGCTCGGGTTTTCGTGGTACCCAGCGACGTCCTCGTTGGGTGCAAAGGTGGCCACGTGAACGAGCGTGATTTCTAAGGCAAAGAGCGCGCGTCAGCCCCGTATTTCGTAGTTGGCTGTTGGTAGTTGCCCAAAAATGCGCGCCCCCTCCCTACCTGGGCAAAGCCGTCTTGCCTCGTCTTTGTCGCAATGCCGCGAAACGCCGTATTTTCGTGCCTCGTAGTTGACTAGAGCCATTTATGCATGCGTGAGCGCGCAACGACTAATAGAAAACGACCCGTCCGTCCAATTTGTTTTTACCCGCAATCAGATTAGACCACTGCTGCACGGCGAGCGGCTGGTCAGGGGACATGCCCAACCGCACTTGCTCTGAAAGAAAAAAAAAAGTGTGAAAAAGGGCTCAATGCGCGTCGGTCCAAAGAAAACGAATGCGACTTACCCACTTGGCAAAAGTAACAGTCGAGATCTATGTGCAAAATACACCTGGAGTGCTTTAAGCACGACGGCAACTGCGACATTGAGGAAGAAAAAAAAGTGAGAGCAAAAAAAAAAAAAAAAGAGCTGCGCCTCGCCAAACCCACTTTTTCGGTCTTCTTATTTGGGCATTTCGAAATTCGCAGCGCGCTTTTTTTTTTTTTTTTTTTTTTTTGTAATGCACTATGATGCACATAAAATCATGCAAAAAATCATAAACTATCATGTTTTGGCGCTGTGTCATGTCGTGCGGATGCCTGAGAGTGTTCAAATTCGACACAATGATTTCGATGGATGCAGAGCACGATCATATTAAGTTTGATGCCAAATTGACATCAAACGAATCTTGATATAACCCTTTTTTGATTCTACGTATACGACATTTTTGCGCGTCATTACTTTAAATCGATTTCTTAAAGTGTTGGGGCTGCATAGAACGCAGCCTTTGCAACATGTTTGCCACCCGGGGCCAAGCGCAACGCGAAGAAAAAAAATGGAGGTGATGGTACTTTCTAAAAAAAAAAAAAGAGCAAGCTTGCTTTTTGGATTTGCTACGTTCTTTTGTTATTCAATTCTCTAGAAACTATTGTATTTTCTTGAACACGTCGTCAGCGACAATCGACAAAAGGTTGTTTACTTGGATATTGTGCACTTTTAAAAAAGAAGGGCTTGTTACGAATAAACAATTGATTTTTCCGCGTTTTTGAATACGTATTTCGTGCCCTTCTTGCTAGACGATCTGTTCTAGTAATTGCAGCTCCACCGGATACAGCACGTTCTCATTACACGCAATTCTGCTGCTTACCGAGAGGAGACACGTTGCCCAGAGCAATAGTTATTTAGATGAAAGGTCAAACTTGCGACTTTGGCGCTTTATGCATTCTTGTACTAATCAACTTGCGACAAATTCTAGTTGACAAGACAAAGAACAACATTTGCAGCAAGATATGATATTCATTTCAAATATTTACTGGTAGGAAGTGGCATATGTTCATATCATAAAAACACTGTTGTTCCACGACGCTGAATCTGTGATCCTACAGTATACCTCGCAAATTTGGTGAGAGCATTACTGCAACTGTGACGCGTGTCCGATATCTGTTTCAAAAATAAATCAACCAGCGCTGGAGAAAATGCACAAAACATGACTTTCATCTGTTACGGATGTATATTTCTCACAAAAAAGTGATTTATCCATCCATTATTTTTAATCCCAATGGACAAAACTTGACACGCGTTGCCGCTTTAATTCTTGCAATGCCGTGCTACATTGCACAAAAAAGTACACGCTTGCCTTTCAAACACGAAAAAAGTGTGTTTTTTTAGACTTTGCCGGCTCGTTGTGCCTTCAGAAAAAAATTTACAGCTACCTGCGCACTTGATGAAAAGTCGCGCCAGAGCATGAAGAACAACGGCTGTAAACAGAGACGAGAGTTCGCGTTGAGATCTCGGTTACTTGAAGTGCAATGACTTGAGAACACGTATTTACGATTTTAATTTGGCAGAAATGCTGGCTTGACTCTGTTTGCTTTCCATTCTGTACTGTATTCACAAATTCGAGCTTCCACAAGCGTGAAAAAAATACTGACTCCCAGCATGTGCCCGAGAAATTTCACAAAAGCACGATTTTCAAGCCTTAATTTTGTAATTTAAAATATTTAATCAGTTGTTGACACGGCAGTCAATGCCAAATTGATAGATTATACAGTGCATTATGACATATGATACAGTTCTAGGCGTGTCAATTTTTGACGAAGCCTTGCACTACCTGGATGATGCCCGTGAACGAGACGATCAAGGCCGTCATTGTCACAAGCAGGGCGAACGCGTCGCGCGTGAGGCTATTGCTGAAATCACGCTTAATCCTTTGCCGCCAGCTCAGAAATTCATTGCACAGCATGATGTATTCATAACCGTGCGGACTGGTCATGTGCGTAAAATAAATCAGATTACAGCCACAGAAAAGGACAGTTTTCACTTCTGTGAAGTTGTCATAGTCGAGGATCCCCATGTCGATGGCCAATTTAAAAGAACTGGGTGTGCTACAGAGATTAAAATAGATGCCTAGCAACTCTTTTGCGGGAGAAGGTTCGCTAAGATTAAAATCACAAAAACAGGCAATAGCACGCATCTGCGTCAAGTTCAATTGACCAATACGGATCCTGCGGCCACGAACGGAAAATCCCACAGAATTGTACACGTCGACAATGTAACCCTTTCCAATGAGTTCCTCAAGTGTGACCGCGTGCTTAGGAAGTGGAACCTTGTGTTCCTTGGGCTGACCAAAGAGCTCGAGGACCACAACGTCCATGATTGTTGTATTTAGTGAGACTTGCTTTGACATGGTTTCGATCTGAGTATGCCCAAACAGCTGAAGAGAAATATCTCGGCACAAAAGGAGACGCTGCATGTCGCCCTTCAGCCAATCTTCGACTCGCTCCACCGCATCCGTTTTGTAGTTTTCGGGCACAAGTTCGTTCCTTTTTAAGTGATTCCAAGAAGAGAAGCAATCCAATAAGTTGTCCAGGTTGTAGTTGTAGTTGTCGTCGTCACTAAAGCCAACTGCTGCCAAGATGGCGTCGGCCGCCTCTTTGATTTCCAAAGCACCTCCTGAGGCGGCCTTGCAAAGACTGTCCTTTAACACCTTACGTTCATTTGTTCTAAAGTTAAAATGAACGTCCCCAAGTCGCGTCGCCATTAATCCCACCTTGCAGGGGTTGTGCAGAGGCCAGTCCTGGCTGGTCGCAATAAGGCCCTTTAGGTAATGCACCGCACCAATAATGTCCTTGACCGTGAGCTGACCTTGTCGAGATTCAAAAGTTCGTGCGTTCATTGTTGTGTCAGTGCTGTCTAAAGGCATTGGACACGACTGCGCTTCGAATGGGACACACGAATACGCTCGGAAGTGTGTTGTGTCGTTTTTAGTCGAAGGCGCATAAGGCAAGGGCGTCAGCGTATAATCCGCTATGATGACCGACCGCTTAGTAATCCTGTCCAGATCAACGTCCTTGAGCATCCTAGTCATGTCGCGAATCGTTGGACGCTTGAAAAAGCTTGTTTCGTGCCAATTTGGAAACAAAAGATGGAAGCCCTCCTGCTCCGAAGGCAAAAGTATGATGTCGGGATCAAAGATGCAATTTGGATCAATGAGACCACGGTGCTTGGTGTTTTCCGCAGAGCTTCGAAGGTCAATGCTCGTGGGAGACTGCATTTTATCAAAAAAAAAAAAAAAAAAAAAAGATGGGGAGGGGACAGGAAGAAAGAAGCGCTATGAAGATGCAATCAAAGAAGATTGCACTCTTTGTCGCAATTTGTACAATTTGTCACGTGGTTGTACAAGTTCTCCCAAGTTCCAAGCCCACGGAATGCGCAAAAAATAAGAAAAAATAAAATCATAGCGAGTCAAGAGATTTGGGAACGCACACACTGCTTTTTATCGCTTCTACCAAATTTTGTACTCATCCGATGTCTAGGAACAACAGACTCTGTGCGAAGCACGTAAAATAATTATAGAAAGTCATTCAGGGACGTGTTTCGGAGTTTAGACAGGAAGTGAGCGTGTCTCCGGCCTAGATTTGCGCAACACTTGCGAGACTGCCTTCGATGGACAGAAAATCGAATTTTGGGTATTTTATCGCTTCCATTTCTCTGCTTGATTGTGTCACGACTTGGGGTTAAAACGATTAATCGGCTTATACAAACGTACGAAATCCGTCCCGTCTACTATCCTGTAGCAGACAAGAAATCATATTTGAGCGCCTCGCGTTGCATTGGTTTGCATAACAAGAGCACCACATCCAAACA
Source organism: Gongronella butleri (assembly GCA_025201375.1). Lineage (NCBI taxonomy): Eukaryota > Fungi > Mucoromycota > Mucoromycetes > Mucorales > Cunninghamellaceae > Gongronella > Gongronella butleri. The sequence goes on from JAIWZP010000007.1 coordinate 474,259, forward strand.
AAAGGCTAGCCTCTTTTTGTTGTGACACCACGAAATATGGCACAAAAAGCGATTTTACCGCACAGTCACCGTATGTGCGTGTATTTGCAGCATTGGTTTTTATTTTTACAGAAGAAACCCATACTGTATTGCCTCATGGTAATATCTGACGTGGTGACAAGATTGGATGCTATTGTACATTGCAAATTTGGCATGGAAAGCATTGCGGCCCTTTGAATGTTGCCTGTGAAAGGTGCAACTTAGGCAGCCGTGATCACCAGCAGGTTGCGCGTGAGGCAGCGCGCATGATTTGCTTTGGCCAGCTGTGGAAATCATGGCACAGCTTGGCGTATTCGTAGCCATGCTGGCTAGTCACAGCGTCTGATCTACAGTGTAGGCCAAAAGTAGTCAATGCGCGTGTCACTGCTGTGAAATTGTCATAGTCTATGAGGTCCATGTCAATGGCCAGTTTAAAAGAGCTGGGTGTGCTGTATAAACCGGCATAAATGCGCAAAAGGTCCTGCGCGGGACACGGTATCATTCGGTCGGCCCAATTCCCGTCTGGGCAAAGAGAGAGAGCAACATTCATCTGCACGTAGCTGAATTTGCCAATAATAACCTTGTGATCATCATGGTTGACAGAAAATTTTGGGAAATCGTATACTTGGACGTTGTAATTGGCCATGAGATCTTCCAGCGTAATGTCGCGCTTGGGAAATTTAATCTTGCGTAGCTTTGATGGACCAAAGAGTTGGTAAGTCACAGTGTCCTTGATGGTGCCACTTAGCGAGATTTGATCACACTTGTTACCATGGCAGTATGCACCTCCAAAGAGATGACTCGCGATGATTTCACATAGGATACAGCGCTGGACAATGTCGCCAGAGAGCCAATTCTCGACTGTCTTGATTGTCACATCATCCAACATATAGTCTTCGTACATGAGGTAGTTTTTAGCGAGGTCAATAAAACAAAACCCGGCACGCGAGACTAAAGCTGCACCTTCGACATCATCATTGTCATGGAAGCCGACAGCTGCCAAAATGGCATCGGCCGCATCCTTGTTATCCTGCACGCTGCCCGATCCCGCCCTCAAAAGACTCTCTTTGAGTGTTTCACGCTCATTTGGCTCAAAAGCGAATTGAATGTCGGAAAGCTGTGTCGCCATCAATCCTGTTGTAAAAATGTCCGTATAAAAGCCAAGCTTGCCGGTCGCAATGCAGCCTTTGAGGTAGTGTACGACGCCAACAATGTCTTGGATCGTGATTTGACCGTGCCGTGATTGAAAAGCTCGCCCTTTCCGTTTTTTATCCGTGGCGCTCAAGGATGTGTTGCATGCGTTCGCGTCGAGTGGCACACGCGAGAATTTTCGGTAGCATGTCGAGTCCTTTTTTGTCGATGCCGCGTCTGGTGCGGGTGTGAGTGCCGTGTCCGCCAAAATGACCGAGCGCTGGGTGATTTTGGTCAAATCGACGTCCTTGAGGATCCTGCGCATTTCAAGAATCGTAGGGCGGTCAAAGATGCTCTTTTCGTCCCAATCAGGAAACAAAAGACGGAAGCCAGCGCGCTGTGAAGACAAAAGAATGATTTCGGGGTCAAAGATGCATGTTGGATCAATTAGACCACGGTGTTTGGTGCCATCCACGGTACGCTGATGGTCAATAGTGTCCTGAGAATCAATAGCCATGGATGGTGTCAAAAAGAAGAGTAAAAAAGATGGAAAAGGAAGAAAAGGTGAAATTGGCTAAAAATTGATGGTAAAGCAAACGAAAGAAACGTGCCTTTATGTTGTGAGCGACATGTGGTTTCAAGTATGCAGCAAGAGTGGCTGTCGCACAAGCTGACGTTCAAAATATGCTGCTTGGCCCTTTTTTCGCTCAAAATTGCTTCTAAAAGCCTGGAACTCGCACTACGCCTTGAAATGCCGAGTGCAATCAAACGAATTGCTTTGACAGTCCATCCCAAGCTAGTCGCCGAGCCGAAGGAACCGCGTAAGAAAATCAAGAAAATCTAAAAATAAAAATAAAAAACGCGCAATTACACGTTTGCGATTTCATACGTCGCTTTTTACCAATTACCTGTGCATTTTTTACTTTCAACGGCGGCAGTCTACAAGTAAAAACACAAAAAAAAAAAAAAAAAAAATCAAATGGGGCTCCTTGGGACGTGTTTACATGCTTGAAGTGGGGCTTTTGTGTATTTCAGCTTGGAATTGCGCAGCACCAAAGTTGTTCTGGCGCGTGTAGGCTTTCTAATGAGTGCTTTACTGTCCAAAGGGGCGCTTTGGACAGAGGATAAAAAGAAGAAGAAAAAGAAAAGGAGCTTAGTATTTAATCGAAAAAAAAACATATACAAATACAATAAAAGGGAGGACTAGAGGGTGACGGTGCGATAGCTTCGCCAGACGGAGTAGTCAAGGCGGGCGTAAAAGTCAAGGAGCTCGACCCAGTCGACATAAGATTTCTCGACGCCTCGGTTTTTGAGAATGTCGTTGGCATAGGCGACGATGCCGAGGCCAATGCCGCGCCCACGCTGGTCGTCTGCGACGCCGACGCAGGCCATGCCGCCGCTCTTTGTGCCAAACATGGTCTTGTCGGTCCAGATGAGGTCGGCGCGCTTGTCGTGGGAGACATTGGTGGTGTAGACAATGGTGGAGGCGAGGATGCGGCCGTTTTCGTCGTCCTGGCGCGCGACAAGCAGATCCTGAAAGTCACCGAGGTCGGCATGGTGCATATAGGTCGAGAGCCAGTAGGGGAAGTAGCGTTCTTGGAAAGCGAGCAATTTCCACAGATCCTTTGGCGTGATGCGGCCAAACCAGATGTTTTCACGCTTCATGCGCGACGTGAGGCGTTCAGGGGTCGTGTAATTCGTCAAGTCGCCGACGAGGTCGTGGACCTGGCCGCTGCTCACTTGCCAGCCGCGGCGTTTGAAAAAGTCGGCGTGCGCGTCTTGCGATGCGGGCAAACCAGGGAAGAAACGCGGGTACGTGGATCCGAGGCGCATGGATTTGGTGGCGCCCTTGGTTCGCAAGTGATCCAAGGCGGTGTCGTGCAGACGACTGCCAATGCCTTGCTGTTGGAAGGCCGGGTCGACCATCAATAGCGCCAATTGGCCATGATTTCCATTGTCAGCAATCATGGTGGCGGCAAACCCGATGATTTCATTGTCGAGCGTGCGTGCGACAAAGTGGACGGGCTGCGAGGTCGGGTTGCTGAGCACCTTGGCGAATTGGCGCTGGTCGAGCGGCCAATTGGCCCCGAGTGTCTTGTTCCAGAGCGCATAAACGTGCAAAAGATCATCAACGGCATCGTACGCCTCAATTGCCATGCCATTCGCGGTGTCCTTTGCACCCACGGGGTTGTCCAGGCCAGGGATGGTGACGGGCAGGTTGCTGGTGCTGGGGATCTCGCCAAAGATGAGCTTGACGGCGGCCTCGTGAGCAGGCGGGGTGTATTCATACGTGACGAGGTACGCGTCGATTTCCGTAAAGGCCATGAGGTCGTAAGGATTGATCACGGCGGCCACGACCAGGTTGTGCTTCTCTCCAATGGCTTCATGGACGCGCTTCACCATATTGCATTGGAATGGGTGCAAATTGGCGTTTGCAGTGCCAATGACAATGAAATCCGCCTCTTTGATCTTTTCCCCGGCGAGAATGGCGTCCATATTGTCCTCATTGTAGATGATGTATTCCGTGTTGGCGTGGCGACGCGCAAGGGACTCGTAAAACGACTGGAATGGCTCTGCCTCGGAATCAATGGCCAAGGTCATGGGCACATGGGCGGCCAAAAACAGCAATTTGGCGTCTGCTGCAGGTTTGAAGGGCAAGGCGCGGCCACGATCGCGCACCAGCGTGGGCACCTTGTCGTACAGGCGCTCGGACAGTTCTTTGTGGGCATTGCAGCCGACAATCTTGAGGGTAACTGCCGGATCTTGTTCATTAGCAGGCAGCACGTCGTCCCACGACAGATATTGGTCCTTGAGGGCGGCCACACGCGCAAGTGACGCGTCAATTTCCGTGGAATGGAGCTCTTTTTGCGCGTCCAATGCCTCATACACATGTGTGAACGCGTCTTTTTGGAATTTGTATGTGTGCGAGATCATGACCATGTCGTGGCCCGCATTGAGGGCTAGGACGGCGCCACGCGCACAACCCACTGTGTCCTTGACGGCGTCCATCTCGAGGCAATCGGTGATGATGATGCCACGATAATGCAGGCGCTTACGCAAAAGATCACGTGCAATTTCAGGGGCAAGGCTTGCGGTTGTGCCTGGACACTGTTTGATGAGTTGAGGAAGGTTCATGTGGCCGACCATGATGGATGAGGGTTGCGCAAGGCCCTTTGCAGCAATGGCTTGCTTGAATGGCACCAATTCCACGCTGTCCAACTCTTGAAGCGATTTGTCAATGACGGGCACGCCCAAATGCGAATCCGTCGCCGTGTCTCCGTGGCCTGGGAAATGCTTGCAACTCGTGGCCACACCACCGCGTTGATAACCCTCAACCTGAGCAAGTCCAAGGCGGCCAACAAGAGCGGGATCTTCGCCGTACGAACGAACGCCAATCACAGGATTCAATGCATTGTTGTTCACATCCATATCTGGCGCCAGATTCCAATTGATGCCCAGTGCGAGCAATTCCTTGCTCGTCGCATACGCCACTTGCTTGGCAGCCGTCGTCGAATCCATCGCACCCAGCGCCATGTTGCCCGGAAGATACGTGCCAGCAGACCCCAAACGACGCACAACGCCATTTTCCTGGTCAACCGCAATGAACAATGGCCGAGTGTGCCCCGCATCCTTGGCCGCCTGCTGCAACGACGTCGTCAGCTTCTTCACTTGCTCCGGCGTGTCGATATTGCGCGAGAAGAAAATAACAGACCCAAGGTTGTGGTGCTTGATAAGGTCCAAAATACCCTCGGTTGGCTCGAGCCCGTCAAACCCACACATGAGGAGCTGACCCACGTCGTGATGCTGCTGTTGCTTGGTCATGACTTTCCGTTGATAAAAATAAAACACGAAAGAGAAAAAAAAAACTGTGGGGGATGGGCCTTTTTTTTTCTTTATTCTTACTTCCAAAATTAGGTTTCGGCCCTTTTTAGGGCTCGCAGTGTCCCACGCTCATTGGACCCCTGGATGGTCCCCGCTTTTGTGCGGGGTCCCTTGATCCCACTTGGAATCTGGGGTAAAAAATGGCCATCCACGGCAACAAAAGCGGCCTTTTTGTCCATAAAGCATCGCTTTACAGCGATTGAGGGGGGCAATGGGCCTGTCCGTCTCATTATTATTTGTTATCGTTTTGGATGAGAAATCCCCTGTGCATGCTTGTTGACAACAATTTTATCAGCGGATGCTGAACTTTGAGGGCGGGGGACCCTGACCCAGGGTCACACATCCAGCTCGAGGGTCAATTTACCACTTTTTTTTTATATTTTTACGAGATTCGCCAGGCTGCGATGCAGTGCACACGCGCCATTGTGCAGCTTTGGACGAATGTCATGATGCATGAATTGGGAATCATGGATGTAAAATAGAAAAAGTGCTTACCTTGCCTTTGAATTCCCATCTAGACCGAGCACAAGGAGATCAGAAGCGCACAATTCAAGCCCCGCGATTTCGTAAGCAGTGGCGCCATGCTCCAAAAAGGGTGTCGCTGATGTCAGCATGGGGTCGCCACGCCTTTTGAACACGTAAAGCCGCCACCAACAGGCACACAAACATACTGCCAGCTAGCCGACCATTCCCACTACCATGATTCATGGATTGTGCATGGGATCCCCACGTTTTCAACTGCACGCGACCATCACCTTTGGTAGGAAATCACGGACGGCACCTTTTTCACGTTTTTTTCTTTATTTTTTCGTTGCTTTTCTTTATTTTTCTTTTTGCCTGGCCATTATGTCACACGGGCGATCCCCCGAGATCATGCTCGTATTTTGCTTGCCAGCAGCGAATTATAAAAGATGCGAATTTGGGCTATTTTGCTTCTTATATGCAAATTTAGGAATTGAAATGGGCCATGGCCGCCCATGGTCCAGCACGATGCTGCTTTCAAAGGAGATCATGAAAGCCTACGTTGCATTTTCGTTCTGCTGTGCGCAAAAAAAGGATGTCCTAAAAGATGCACAAGCTCTAGAAATGCGCCAAACGCCGTAAAAGCTAAAATTCGTTTAGATTTCGCCTACAAGGCATCGCAACGCCTGGAAACAAGTTTCAGCGTGAAAGGCGAGCCAGATGCATCGGCCTGGGGCCAAGTTGCAGATGTAAAAAATGCATTGGCGCGCTACACGCAAATCAAAATTTAGTCGTGCCAGCCTCCAAAACAAAAATGGAAAAAATGGGTTCCTCGAAACCCGTCAAACTTGCACACAAGAAACCTGGCACGGCATCACCGCGGAAAATGCCAAAAAGAGTGGGGTCAACCTGCTGGTTGACGAGTAATTCGTGATTATCGATTTAACTTTAGACGCGAATTGCACAGTAAAAAAGCGCTCATAGCGCAGCGCGCATGCGTCCATTAGCAAGAGAGACGCCAGGTGCATGGATTTGATCAGGAGCAGACGCGTGTAACTCGACGTCTGACACGGTTTATCACGCGCCGAAAAACCTCTATGGTTGTGAAACCATGTCAAAGATACCAAAAAATCACGTTTTTCATAGATCACCCATGTCCACGTATGCAGTGAGCTGTGCTTTTTCTGGTGATGCAAGTTTATGGAGATACAGGCACGTTTCGTTGATATGACCTTGAATGGAAAAAAGACGTCAAACGCATTTTACGCCAAGAACTAGTCAATGGATCCCAGCTTTTTATGGCATTTCCATCGGTGAAAGGGGGTCAAGACTTTAATTTTGCTGATTTCAAATTCATGATTGTGCCCCAGGGAAAATCCGTGATTTAGAAAATGGTGATTGCGAGCCACATCCAGCGATCGCAGAAAGGCAAGGGTGGGCTTATTCGAACGAGCAGACGCAGCACCTTCGTTATGAGCAGCTGATTCCTCAGTAAATTGCAACCGAATCGACAATAAAACCAAAATACTACAAAGTAGCGGCAAACGCAAATTTCTCGATCCCATATGTAAGTCTCGCCCCCCGTTGATTGCTTGATCACAAGAGCAAAGCAGCAAAGCACATCTGTCACTCTTAAGGTGGCCCGAGCACTACATGGAGTAGTAAATGGTGTGCGGCCAAAGGTTTTTTTTTCTTGATATTTCCTGTTGTCTTGGTCGGAACGCGACCGATCGCTTTGCTTCTTAATAAAATATGAATCTAGATCGAATAATGCATCGAATGGCATCACGGATCTGATATAACTTACAAGAATGATATTGCACGAGAATTTAAAAGCATCACGGCAAGCAAATTGATCCGTGGATGGCAATAGAATAGAGTGGTGGCTGCGAAATTTAGTATAGTGATTGACATTTGAATGAACTGGATGCTAGTGCAAGTTCCAGGCCATTTAAATTGTTTGAACTCGAGAAAATCGGGATATTGTCCTATTTTACGAAAACTCGCGTTTTGCTCGCCAGCCATATGCTCCAAAAAGACAAACAAAGGCTCAAATGAAAGCTTGGGCCGTCTTTTTTTACTTGAATCGGCAACAACATGGACGATGCTTGTCTGATGGCCGTTAATCATGAAATATTTAGAAAATTGATGCGACGATGATTTTGAGCGTGTCATCCTTTGGCTTTTTACCCCCACCCCCACCCCCACGCGTCCCATCAGGCCGATAGTGGATCCCGTTTGCCTCAGAATGCCGCATGGTCAAGATGAATGCCGCACCGCGGACGCATGCATGTAAAAACTCATAGAGAATGCGTGTTTTGCGACACATCTAAATAAAACAGCGATTTGCCATGTTAACTTGGCCACTCGAATCCGTGTTGGAACCCCTTGCACACGTACAACCACGCAGAAACACGTCCAAGCAATTGCTCGCCTCCATTTATGCATCACTTACCTGTTTTTAGTGATTTTTGGGCTGTGCTATCGGCCATTGGTCGATGGGAGTGACCGTGGCACAAGAGTAAAGAAGCCTTTGCTGTTTAAAGTGAAGAAAATGAAGGGCCAAAAGATATGGCGGTTGCCGAAAGGAGCCTAGATTATGCAAAAACGGAAGAACCAGCTTTAAATCGGCCCAGGACCCAATTGGCTCTCTGCATGGCGATCCAGCCATGCCAAAAAAGGCAAGCGAACATTTTTTGATTTTTTTTGAAGCGTGCAGAGGGTTTGCTCCTGTCTTTTTTTGTCTCTTTTTATTCATCTTTTTGCATTCATGGCGCCGTCAACAGGGAGCACATATACAAAATACCTCAAATTGTGCATATGTCTATCCTTGGGCCTTGCCTTTTTTACGTCACTGGTTCGTTTCGTCTATGGTAATCTTCGAAAGGAAAAAAAGAAGAAAAAAAAGGACCACCATTCATTTTTTTTCCACTTTTTTAGAGTCGAACGACCGGTCACGGTGTGAAGGTATGCTGGACGACGGGCGCTGGCTTGACCCTTTGGCGTCGCAAGGGTGGCAGCCGTCCGGATGCATGCTACACGGATACAAATCGGCGGAGACAGGGACCTGTTTGAAGCATTCGCGCGTGCTTTACATTGGCGACTCTGTTGCGCGGCAGCAATTCTTTGAATTTGCGCGTCTTTTGCAACCTGACCTCAACACGGACGGCGAGAAGCACAGCGACCGGCGATTCACATTCAATGAACATGATCTCGTGTTTGAATTCTGGTGGGATCCATTCCTCAACAGCACGCGATCGATGGAATTGTTCCAAACGGCGGGCCGCAGCCCATTGGGCGACGAACGGCCGTCATTGTTGGTTGTTTCCGTCGGCATGTGGCACATGCGGTTCCTCGAATCGTCGTCGTTTTACCAGGATTGGCGTGTTGCCGTGGATCAAGTCATGAGCACCGTCGAACGCACGAATCAGCTTGCCGACGCGGTGATCCTTGCCCCTGTCGAGCTGCCACAAGAGGAATTGCTCGCACCCAATCGTTCGGCCATCACCGTCGAAAAAGCATCAGCCATGAACGCTTATCTGCGCACGCGTCACACGCAAATCAAGCCAAAGAACCCATTTGCGATCCCGTTTGCCTGGAACGCCATTGTCGCGGCCACGCCCACAGCCACGGACGATGGGCTCCATTACAACGACAAGGTCACGGCCGCGCAAGTCCAGCTCGCGCTCAATTATAGATGCAATGATATGCGACCCAAGCAATTCCCCTTTGATTCGACCTGTTGCATGTACTACCCCAAGCCTCTATGGTATCAAAACATCATGTTCCTCTTCTTTCTCCTGCTCGTGCCCTTGGCCTTTTATCTCTCGGATGCCGGTAAGAAAAACAAAAAAGAAAAGAAAAAAAAAAACGAAAGCACCCTTTTCTCCTTTTTTTCCTTATGTTCGCGCTCACGCCATCCACATTTTATAGGCATTTCGCGGTCAATGCCGTCGGAAAAGGTGTTGAATGCGTGGTTCATCTTTGGTTTGTGTGTGATCTACATGTATTTTGGCGACCGCACGCAAATCTTTGGAAAGATGCAAAAGCACTATGATGCACACACATTCACGGTGCTGATGGTGCTGATGGGCGTCGTGGGACTTGCCACGCTCAAGACGGCGAAAAAGGATGGCGCGGCCACGGACCTTGGGTTCTTGAATCGCGACCAAACGGACGAATGGAAGGGCTGGATGCAATTGGTGATTTTGATCTACCACTTTGTGGGCGCGTCGGGCACGTCGGGGATCTACAATGCCGTGCGCGTGCTCGTTGCCGCGTACCTGTTCCAGACGGGCTATGGCCACTTTTTCTTTTTTTACAAAAAGGGCGACTTTGGCCTTGCGCGCGTCATCAATGTGTTGGTGCGGCTGAATTTGTTGACGTTTGTGCTGCAATACCTCATGGATACGAACTACCTGAGCTATTATTTCACGCCGCTCGTCACGTTCTGGTTCGGCGTCATCTACCTGACCATGTGGGTCATGCACGGACGCAACAAGAATACGGCATTCATGCTTGGCAAGATTGTATTTGCGGGTTTGCTGACGACGGCGGTGATCCAGACGCCCGGGATTCTCGAAGGCGTGTTTGATCTGCTCAATTGGGTGGCGGGTGTCGAGTGGAATGCGGCTGAATGGCGATTCCGGCTCGCTTTGGACGGATGGATTGTCTACATTGGGATGCTCAGTGCCTTTGCCTATATCAAGTATCAAGAGCACAAGTGGATGGACCACCCACGATTCGCTACGATCAAGAACGGCACCATTATTGGCTCCATTGTGGCTCTTGCATGGTTCTTTTGGTTCGAATTGTCGCGAGAGTCGAAATTCGTGTACAATGGGTACCAGCCATATGTGTCGTTTATCCCCATTCTTGCGTTTGTGTTTTTGCGCAATGCCACGGTCGCGCTACGCAACACGTCGTCGCGCTTTTTTATCTTTATCGGCAAAATCTCTCTCGAAACGTTCATTGGGCAATTCCACATGTGGCTCGCCGGCGACACCAAGGGCCTATTGATTGTGCTGCCTAGCAGCTCGTGGGTCATCCACTCGACCCTCGGCTGGTATGCCAATTTGGCCGTGTCCACGCTCATCTTTGTCTTCATCAGCTATTACCTGAGCCAGACCACAGGTGAACTCACGCGCTGGATCTGCAATGACGTCATTTTGGGCGGTGCCACGCCCGATCAACAGCACCAGCGCCGTCAAAACGCGTACCAGCAACTGCCCACGACCACAGGCGACGTTGCGTCCACCACTGAAAGCACCGCGCATGCTGCTCAGGTCGACAATGCCGCGTCCGCTCAACATATACCATCGCACAGCATCCCCATGGACAATCTGCATGACACCACGCCGCCCATGGACGACGTGGCCCTCAACGCGCCCCCCGCCCCACCATCGCGTCTCGCAAAACTCACCTCCGACCCCCGTTTCAAGGTCATTTTCTTCCTTGCTCTGGTTAGCATTTTGAATAGATTTACTTGATCCCTTTCCCATCCCTCTGTTATTCTAGACTCACAAACAGAACAATTAAAACATCAAATGACCTATTTTTTTATTTTACAATCTGAAATGCAGAATTTCTGAAAAATGAAGACGCGTCACGCATTGATGGGCGCGGAAAATCGCCGCTGTTTGGGTCCAAGAACATCGTGCGCTTGCTGGATCTACGCGTAAAAAAAAAAAAAAAAAAAAAAAAAAAAGACGCGTCAGTGATGCGCCAACGACATGAAATTCACAAAAAAAAAAAAGTGACTCATGGGTGAATTACTCTTTCTGTGAGCTTGGCGACAGCCGTGTCCATTTGCAGCACCTGCCAGGCGAACGTAACATTGAACGTGTCGGCGACAACCGTAGCTAGTAGCTTGGCTTCATTGTCTGCCAGCACAAAAGGATCAATTTCGGACATTGGCATGCGCTCCACATCATTGGCCATCAAATTTTGCACCATCTTGAGCAAGAACAGCTGCATTGTGTCAGAGTCGTCCACTTTTGGTGGATGGGAAGCTATCATGAACAAAAGAAAAAAAAAAAAGACGTGTCAAAAATGCTAAAAAAAAAAAAAAAGAGTGAAAAATGAGAGATTACCTGCAATGACAAAGGGGGCCGACGTTGCCAATGTGCGATGCAGTTTGCCCGAGTGGAGTCTGCATTCGTATGTTCCGGGTTTCCAAGGGATTTGTGTGCCTTTGAGCACAATGGTCCCTTTTTTGGCGGTGTGGTGCGTATCCATAAGCCATGCCCATTGCCCCTTGGTCCGTCCATGGGCCATGGCCGCGTACGACGCCGCCGCATTGTGCCTGTACACGCCCACCCAGCTGTCACGATATTGCTGGGGCACTGACGAGCTCCAGTCTATCGAAATGGCGTGCCCGAGGGCTAAGGACTGGTCGCCACTTTTGACATGCACGTGATATTCAGGCTCAGGCTCTTGTGACTTTTCAGCAAGCGACGTCCGTGTCTCGTGGATCATGCCCTTCAATGCATTGGAGCCAGCTACACGAAAAAAAAAGGCGCGTCGCATTAGTCACGGGCCGTCAATTGATTTTTTTTTTTTTGCTTTTTTTTGCACGTGTACCTTCCCCGGCCGTCGTCACGGACGATACCGTCTCGCCAAGCGCCGTCTCCAATTTTTGGATTTGCGTCGATGCGGACTTGACAGGAGAGCTGACGAGATGAAACGACCGCAAATTGGGAAGCGCGTCGCGTGCCATGGTGATTGCATTGCGCAACGTCTTGGTCACGCCAGATTCTTGTCGGATCGTCTCGCCGTACAATTTGTGCATATGGGGTCTGATGTGACCCGCAGAAAAAAAATCGTGAGACAATGCATTCAAATGCGCGAAAAAGGCTCGCTTTCTTACTCTTCGACATATTGCAAGAACAAAATGTTGCACAATTGCGAAAACAAGGCCAGCACGTAGATCATCCAGTGGTTCGTCATCAGCGTCATGCCCCAAAAGCCGCTGTTCCCAATAATTTTTTCGGGATTGTTCAAATATCTTTCGAAAAAAAAAGGTTACTCGCGTTTCCTCTGCCGTTGCTTGTTCCGCTTACCTGTAGATACCGGTGTAAAGGAGCGTGTGCCGCTGCTGGTCAATAAAAAAGTCGCCATAGAACCAGCCATAATCGCCGAGCACGTCGTAAATCGAGACAGACGTCCAAACATGCAAAGCCATAAACACCTATGATAAAAAAGATTGAGTGTCGTTTTTCTCCCTCTGGCAAAACATACGAGGCCAAGGACGTGGCGAAGCAGGGTCATGCCATAGGTCCAATCTTGCGGTAACGAGTAAAACTTGCAGCAGGCGACAAAAAAGGTGATGTAGGTCATGCTGAGGGCCAAATTGAAGATGCTTTTCCAGTGCTGGAACGCGTCGGCGGCGGTGCCGCCCCATTTGATGAAATGGCGCGTGTAAAACATCGAGTCGGATTGCGCCTTTAGCAGCGATCCGAGTCCGAGCGAGTAAATTGCGCGCCACGCGAGCGCCTGTGCAAACGCGACGACTTGACCCGCACACCCAGGCACTAACAGCGGCACAACCACCGAGTACACCATGATCACGACCGACATCAGATCCGCCGACCGGCAAAGATCCAGGTTTTTAAATACAATCAGATCCGGACGGAAATAGTACGGCGCCATGTCGCGCCCCGCATTCTTGTCCAATGCCACCATCATCAACTTGATGTCGTCGTCCAGCGTCATGTTCACTCGAGGCTTGTGCTTTGGAAGCGCCTTGGCATTGTACACCTTGTCAATGTCTAAAATGGAATTGAAAAAGCGTTTAATACGTATTCTCCAGGTTCCCCGATTTTTTTTTCGGGCTGTTACGTGGTGTCTCAACCAGGATCAAAAAGGCGAATTGGAGCGCATGTGCGCCAATGCTCACAAAGAGCACCATGTAGCTCGCGCTGATCAGCGACAGGCCATAGTAACCAAAATAGCCAATCGAATACATGGGATGTGGCGCCATTTCAAACACACCGTCGAACGTCAGCGACTGCTCAATCAAAAAGAAAAAGTCGCCCCAATCTAAGCGAGAAAAAAACAAAGAGCACAGCGCATCAGTCTTGTCGATTTTTTTCTCTTTTTTTTTTTTTTGATTTACACCAAGCATAATCCTTCACAACACGGTGCGCATCAAGCTTGACCCAGACGTTAAAGATGATGAGAAAGATGCCAAAGGACCAGCGCAGGAGGCCGCCGAGCATGTAATACACGGATGTGGAAAAAACAGAGGCGTTGTACCAGGAGAGCACAAAAAGCGCATAAGACACAAAATCGTTCATGAGCACAACGTCCACCAGCTGGCGAAAGAGCAGCCACGTGTTGTACTCATCGGGTAGCGTGTCAAAATCATAGTCGTTGCCCATCTTCAGCGACAATTGCCGCTTGATCCACGGACGTTTACGCACTTGCCGCTGCTGGTACGCGCTGACGAGCCCATGTGCATCGCTCTGATGTTTTAGCACCAGACCAAGACCCACATTGTACGCCAGGCGCCAAAAAACAAAACAAAGCAGCAGCACCCAGCGGCCAATGGCCCGTGGCAATACGAGCCAGAGCACCACCTGGCAAAACATGCACCAGAGCGTGCACAGGTCAAATACCGACTTTGGTGCAAATGGGTTGAAAAGCGACGTCACCATATCATGCGTCTCTGGCACCTGGAAACCTGGGGGGGGAAAGAGGAAAGAACGTCAACAACAGTAAAACGTCAAAAAACATGTCACTTACGAGTGCCGTCGGCCGTCTTGCCAATAGGCCCGCGCATCACGGACTTTGTCGCCGGTTCCGTGTCTCTGTCGCTCGGGTTGAACCGGTGTCGAAGCGTGTTGGGCGACCTTTTTTCCATTGTGTTGAAAATGGAGCAGGACGCAGGTAGAAACAAAAAACAAAAAGCGAAAGAAAATGAGCGAATGCAAGAAGTTGTCAGGCTTTTGAAAGCCAGCGATCGGGTGTTTGGGCTGCATGATTCGCTTGTCAACCCGACGGGCCGTGGGAAACCATCGATTCTTCGCAATTTGCTTTTGTGCAGCCTGGACAGAGAAGAATTGTGTTATTATTGCGCGATTTGACGCGTCGCACATGTCTTTAAAATCAACACACTGGCTCTCCATGCTTTGTGCGCGTATGTCTGCCGTCAAATGCAATGCAAACGTGCATGCAAAGGGAGTGTCGGCAAAAGAATTACAGTAGACGCGTAAAAAAAAAAAAAGCTACACCACGATACAACAAAGAGCACGCGCAGCTGCCCTGAGGGCGCCAATTGCCAGCCTAAAGAGAAAAGACGAGACATCAGCGAGTGAGCAAGGTCTTCTTTTTTTTTTTTTTGCTTTCACTTCAAGACAAAGGAGCACTAATTGCGTAACACAGGCAACTGCGTGATGATGCATGGAAGCGCACTCCCATGCAGATCAAAAATAGAAGCATTGCACTGCCACAAAAGTGCAAAAATACATCAGGCATGCATTTGATCACTTAGAAAAACGGTGAAATTCAGTGCCGCAGCTTTGGGACAAAAAAGATATGCGGCTTGGGTCGATCATGCGGCCAAGAGAAACTAAGGAGATGTGGATCAATCCAGTTGGGAAGCACAGAAAAGGGGTCACTTGCTGAGCATTTCTGCAAGAGCGACAAACAAGAAATAGGAGTATCGTGCCGATCATCCATGGCCATAAAAAGGCGCCCAAATTCACCTTTTTTGATTCTTTTTCTTTAATTTATTCACACCCCTCCCCATCTCTCAAAAAATGCAACTCAAAGCACTCATCACTATTGCACTTTTGTCGTGCACCGCTCAGTGCATTCAATTTTCCTACAAAGTGTGCGACAACAGCGGCAAGCCCACTGGCCCTGTGCGCACAAAGGACCTTGAAGCTGGCGATTGTGTGTCACTTGATTCGATTGCCCCACACATCTGCAAAGTTTACTCTTGCACGCCGTACAAGCAGAGTGGATGTTATGTTCGGGGCCTCGTCCCCCACGGATATGTTCAATGCGAGCAAAACTAAATGGTTAGCTTTGATCTTTTTTTTTAAAAAAAAATAAAATCGAGGCTGTTATTTATTGCATACTGTACATTTTGCCATGAATTGCGGGGTCGTGCTTGGGCGCAACCTGGAAAAAATGACGACAACTGACATTCCCAGACTACTGTATCATCATTTTATGCATCCTTACAGTGTTACAGAAAGATTCAGTACATTAGTGTTAAATGTTATGATAATCATAGTTCCAAACGTCATAAGCAGCTTATTGCTTGGACAATACGTACATTACGATGTTGAAAATTTGTCTCACACAGCGAACTGCCGTGGCTGCGCACGCGCCGCGCGGTGTCAAAAAAAAAAAACGCCGGCCAAGACAATTGCGAGGAAATGCGTACAGTATCATTCAACCGCGGTCCACCAATACTACAGTGTAAAAGCAGAATTTTCAATATCATATTTTTGAACTATTATACTGTACGTATGATACATCCAAATAATAATGTTGTGGTGTTTTTAGCTATGATCATACAGTAGTATGTCCATTTTACAGTATCACATTGCGCGCTTCATTCCAATGTTCCAATTTCAATGCTGCCTGCTGAAGCATACAGTAGCACTACAGTACTGTACGTACATTGCACGTACACATTTACCGTTTAAACACCAATAAAGAGCATGTTCTTTAAACTTTGGCGGCGTGCTGTGCCTCCAGAAATTTTTTTACAGCTTACTTCTTGCCCGCCAATGAAAAACGCGCCACAGCATAAACTTCAGCCTAGTGCTCTAGACGAACCCGTCCGATTTTTTTTGGATTCAAAAATGCCAAAAACGCTAGAGTTTCACTATTTTGCATTCATCTGGTCATCTGCATGGTCGACCCCGCTCAAAAATAGCTGCGTCGATTTCAGTGCAAAATTTGCAACAAAAAAGCTTAAGCCCCCAAAGCGCTACGACCACTTATGAAAAATTCAGGGGTCACTCAGGGGTCACATATTTCAATCTCAGAAAATGCCTAATTTGGGATTTTTCGAACTCCGAGTGATCAATGCATCCCAAACAGGTTACCCCGACAATTTGTCATTGGCAAACAAAATGGCTGGTCGCCCCACCTTAAGAAAAAGGCCCAAAGATTGACGCATGAACGGCGATCGACTGAGAAAATTGCCTGCTTTGCGCAAGATTTTTTTGTAAAAATTTAAGGTTTGTCACTTCCAAATTAAGGTGGTGGATTGCATGGAATTTTTATTTTTTTTATTTTTTTTTTTAGTTTTTCATTTTGCATGTTTTTGTTCACTGAGTGGGCTGCAGCTGGCGAAACGAGCGACCGATGCAAAAAGTTCAAACCCAAGCTAGTAGCGCGGTGCAAGTCATCCCATTACGTAGATGCTTTGCCCCCCTATTTGTTATTAGTTAGTAAAACTGGAATAAAAATCGCAAGTTTATCAGACCATTGCCGAGTAAATCACCATTAAATTTTTTGATGAAAAAGTGGATTTTCTCTTCTGTCAGTTTTAGCCATCCATCAATACGGTAAAACTAGTCTCATTCGATAGAGATTCAGCAGGTGCTTTCGACACGTTAAAAGCACCGTGTGTTGTCCAATCCATTGCCGAAAATATTGAGGTTGAAAATTTTTGAAATTTTTGAACAGCTTTCACAAGCGTACCCTACTACTACCTACAAAGGTTCTAACGCATCGGATAAACAAACATTCTGGAAATGATGACGTCCGAGCGTGTCTCTTTCGAATGGGGCCAGTTTCATCCCGATCCACGAAATATTTCGAGAGCCACTGCAGAATTTTTATGGTATCATAATAAAAATGTTGATACTGTACGTACAGTATTTTAGACTAATCTGCACAATAACTCAGCGGATCTCTGGTTTTCTTCAACGCCATGATGAAAAATTTGCGGCGTAACTGCCTACTAATGCAATACTGTAAGCAAGGTTTCTGGAGGCAATATGGTAATCCATGGTTTACAATATGGTGCTTAAGACTAAATTTGTGTACTGTACTGTACAGTACTGTACAGAGTTTCCACTGTTCATTTGCGCGCCGTTGAAAAGTTTTTGCACGCAAAGGTGATTTCTTCACCCGCGAATAAAAAAAGAAACGCACGCCAATACCTTTCATTGGCGCGCACCGCATCATCAGTCCACGCAAATTCTACTCTCGATGAGCGCTAATTTAATTTCCAGGGCACGCGAATTCTTTTTTTTTTATTGTGGTGGTCACACGAGTCAAACGCGATACAAAGTGAGTCGAACGCCGGGCAAGCGAGTCGAACGCGGTACAAAGTGAGTCGAACGCCAGGCAAACGAGTCAAATGCCGGGCAAAAGAGTCGAACGCGGTACAAAGTGAGTCGAACGCCGGGCAAGCGAGTCGAACGCGAGGCAAGCCAGTCGAACGCCAGGCAAGCGAGTCGAACGCGGTACAAAGTGAGTCGAACGCCGGATAAACGAGTCGAACGCCAGGCAAGCGAGTCGAACGCGGTACAAAGTGAGTCGAACGCCAGGCAAGCGAGTCGAACGCGAGGCAAGCCAGTCGAACGCCAGGCAAGCGAGTCGAACGCGGTACAAAGTGAGTCGAACGCCGGATAAACGAGTCGAACGCCAGGCAAGCGAGTCGAACGCGGTACAAAGTGAGTCGAACGCCGGATAAACGAGTCGAACGCGGTACCGGATTTCCAGTGTTCATTGGCGCGCCTCACAATTATTTTTAGCGCGCAAATAAAAAAATTAGGCGCGCAAAGCAATTTTTGTTTGCACGCAAAAAAAAAAAAAAAAGAGTCAGGGGTCACCGTGCCATCAGATGACAACCACGGAAAAAGTTGAAGGTGCTTCAAAATTGGAGCGGCATGCTCGCCGAGTGACCTGCAATTGAGGGGCAAAATGAGTCGCTTGAAGCACAAGTTGCGATTGAGGGGCAGAGTGAGCCGCTCGGAGCACAAGTTGCGATTGAGGGGCAGAATGAGCCGCTCGGAGCACAAGTTGCGATTGAGGGGCAGAGTGAGTCGCTTGAAGCACAAGTTGCGATTGAGGGGCAGAGTGAGCCGCTCGGAACACAAGTTGCAATTGAGGGGCAGAATGAGCCGCTCCGAGCACAAGTTGCGATTGAGGGGCAGAATGAGCCGCTCCGAGCACAAGTTGCGATTGAGGGGCAGAGTGAGTCGCTTGAAGCACAAGTTGCGAATGAGGGGCAGAGTGAGCCGCTCGGAGCACAAGTTGCGATTGAGGGGCAGAATGAGCCGCTCGGAGCACAAGTTGCGATTGAGGGGCAGAGTGAGTCGCTTGAAGCACAAGTTGCGATTGAGGGGCAGAAACGAGCCGCTCGGAGCACAAGTTGCGATTGAGAGGCAGAGTGAGCCGCATGAAGCGTGAGATGCACCTGGGGAGTCTCGTTCCACTGCCATTCCAACTCGTTCCACTGCCATTTCAGGGCGTTCCACTGCCATCCCAACTCGTTCCACTGCCATTCCAACTCGTTCCACTGCCATTCCAGCTCGTTCCACTGCCATTCCAACTTGTTCCACTGCCATTCCAGCTCGTTCCACTGCCATTCCAACTCGTTCCACTGCCATTCCAGCTCGTTCCACTGCCATTCCAACTTGTTCCACTGCCATTCCAACTCGTTCCACTGCCATTCCAGCTCGTTCCACTGCCATTCCAACTTGTTCCACTGCCATCCCAACTCGTTCCACTGCCATCCCAACTCGTTCCACTGCCATTCCAACTCGTTCCACTGCCATTCCAACTCGTTCCACTGCCATCCCAACTCGTTCCACTGCCATCTCAGCTCGTTCCAATGCCATTTCAGGGAGTCTCAGCGTTCATCAAGCGCAATCCATGATTCTGGTGGCTAACTTCACCCCTCAAATTTCCGCTCAATTCACTCCCCAGGTGCATCTCACGCTTCATGCGGCTCACTCTGCCTCTCAATTGCAACTTGTGCTCCGAGCGGCTCACTCTGCTCCTCAATCGCAACTTGTGCTTCAAGCGACTCACTCTGCCCCTCAATCGCAACTTGTGCTCCGAGCGGCTCATTCTGCCCCTCAATTGCAACTTGTGCTCCGAGCGGCTCACTCTGCCCCTCAATCGCAACTTGTGCTTCAAGCGACTCATTTTGCCCCTCAATTGCAGGTCACTCGGCGAGCATGCCGCTCCAATTTTGAAGCACCTTCAACGTTTTCCGTGGTTGTCATCTGATGGCACGGTGACCCCTGACTCTTTTTTTTTTTTTTGCATGCAAACAAAAATTGCTTTGCGCGCCTAATTTTTTTATTTGCGCGCTAAAAATAATTGTGAGGCGCGCCAATGAACACTGGAAATCCGGTACAAAGTGAATCGAACGCCGGGCAAGTGAGTCGAACGCCAGGCAAACGAGTCGAACGCCGGGTAAACGAGTCGAACGCCGGATAAGCGAGTCGAACTCAGCGGTCGCACAAGTCAAATGCGGTGGTCACACAAATCGAACGCTGGTGGGTCACACATGTCGAACGCATTGGGCTGACAGATCGAAGTCTGGTTACTGTACTCATAGTTTCCTTTTTTTTTTTTTTTTTTGTACGAAATAAATATTCGCGTGCCCTAAAAATTCAATTGGCGCCCATCGAGAGTAAAGTTTGCGTGGACTGATGATGCGGTGCGCGCCAATGAAAGGTGTTTGCGTGCATTTGCATTTTTATTCGCGGGTGAAAAAAACCTCTTTGCGTGCAAAAACTTTTCAACGACGCGCGTATGAACAGTGGAAACTCTGTACAGTAAATGTCTGGGTTTTTTAGAGTTTCACTACAATCGTCTGATTGACCTCTAGATTTAAAGATTTTTTTTGAACAAGACGCACCAAGAATATCATAATAATCCAGTGGCAAAGCTTTTTTGTTGGTGGCAATCTTTGTATGATTTTCAATGGTCAGTAATAGAAGACTTGATGAAAATTCGTGAAAACCGTGCACATCTCGCTCGACAATACGTAGGCTGATTGCCATCTCGCTCTTAATTGTTTCTTGAGAAGAAGAGCAGTGAAATTCAAGTGGCAAAGTTTGGCAGTGATCGAAGAATGACTTTGTCGCGAAATATTTTTTGCCGCTGGTCGCTACTACTGTACAGCCAAAATTTGAGAAATGTCAAGTTCCTCGCGGAACTACCTGATCGACCTTAGTTTTTTATTTTTTTTCTGAAAAGAGAGGGCCGAATCCTCCATGTGGCAAAGTTTCGTGGCGTTGCTGCAGGTCTTTGGTGGTGAATTTTTTTTTAAAATTTTAGAAAAAAAAGTTGCTTGCTTGGTCAGGTCAAAATGCATCTGGAGGGTCCCCGCTTGAGAGGCTCAGGCTCAGACAGAAAAGTAAGATCCGTTTGGCAACCTACACACCAGCGCCTGGAAAGTCATGTTACTGTATTAGACGCATTGGTCCCCTCTTTCTGAGCAATCTGCAATAAAAATCGGGGGTCGAGCGACTGGACGGTTCTCGAGAAAAAAGCGATCAAAGACAAATTTTAGAAACTACCTAGCTTTATTTTCGATCAGTTATGGTCGCACCTCGCACGCCGGTAGAACCGGATTCATTCGACAGAGAATTGAGTTCTGCTTTTTCTGTCCCTGCTGCGTGATGCACTTTGTCTTGTCCGTTGCCGAGAAAATAACGAGTGAAGAGTTTGATCAAGTGCTGCAAGCGAGCAAAGCTTGCGCATCGGCCTCGTCAGGCAGGGACAAAATGACACGCGCGCGTGTCTCTTTCCACGTGCAAGTTTTCAGTCAGATTGAATAACAATTGGACGCGCCGGAGCCGAAATTATTGATTTCTAGGAAAACATCGATTTCTCGTCAATGAACCCGGTTGACCCCCGTTTTTTAATGCCATTTCCGAGAAGCCGGAGGCTGAAATACCTAGATGAAAAAGTTCCATGAGATGGAGTTTGCTCGATAGCGTGCCATGGTAAATACAGTATTAGAAATTACGATTTTTCAGCGATTTTCCGAGGGTGTCGGTCGACATTTTCAAAGCGGTAAAGTCGAGGTTCTTGGATCGCCGCACAATGCACTCCCAGGGTAAGCACTACGTGTTTATCAACAATACAAACATAAAAACCAAGTGTTCATTGCTTGACAAGGCATGGCGAAAAACGCAATTTGATGCGTTTTTCCGCCACAAGGTCAACCTGATGAGAAGTTGCTGCAGCACCCTGAAACCAGGCACATCATCAGAAAGAGCATGGTTCGCTGCGTCTGTGGATGCGGCCAGCGATCCGTGAAAATTAATGAATTCTGTGAGAGTAGATGCGAAACAAAAACAATAGGCAACATTGGTTGGGCGCTGGTTCTCCCCACAGCAGCTGCGTTAGCTGCTCATTACATTATTAAATTTATGCACCTGGTGCTTCTAGCTCGCGGATGCGTCAGTATGGTTCTGTGGCTCGTTCTTCCGATGGAATACACCCAGAGAGAAAAATCGAAAATCACACGCACATTGCTCGTAAACGAGCAGATGGAGCTATCATACTCGTTTCTTGGTATTTTCCGTGGTATTTCTTCATGCTTTTTTACTGGTGTGGAAGTTTGGCGTCATTCTGGAGACCCTTTTTTCGATTTTGGTTTTTGAGCCGTGCTACAGCTTGCGTGTCGCTCAGTGGCCAAATTCATTTAATTTTGCATTTTCGTATGTGTTGTGTTCAATCGACCTCTAATTTTATATGGTTCTCACCGAGAACATGGAAGACAAATCAGATTTGTAAATGTTCCTTTCGACTTGACCACTGATTGCTGCGGCGGTCTATCCTATTTTCACGCATTTTTCATTATTTTGCTATGATTTCGATACACTTGTTGTGTTTTGGTGTTGATGCGCTCCCTTGATGCATGCTAGCCCCACCGCCGATTCGGCACCATCAAATCCCCCAATTCGTGATTGTGTGTAAAAAAAACTTGTTTATTGTGTGGTGCATGATTTTTGCTCAATCCTTTAGCCAGTCGCGGAACCTGTTTAATTTCTTTTCCTTCTTTGCGCGTTTGAATCGTTCGATATCCTTTCGGGAGAGCTGTCGTTTGCGTTCTGGCTGCTGCAGCTGCCTGTTTCGCTGCTCCTGGTATGCATTGACGTCGAAAAAGGCCTCCATCTGCTTCATTGCGCGTGTTGTCTGCGAGTAAGCGCCTGGTGTGCGCTGCAAGGCGTCGGAGCCGCTTTGGAACTTGCCGCTCTTGGGATTAAAGTAGGCCTGGAAGCGATAGGGGTCCTCTGTGCCCAAGTATGAGGATGCGGCGGGGGCCATTGAGTGGCTATGCGCATATGCGGTGGTGCCTGGGGCATTTGCCTGCTGCGGGTAGATGGCCGGTGCAGCCTGGCCATCCAGCTTGGCCTTGACGGTGGCATCAATGGTATCGAGGACGGCGTCCAATTCCTTTTGCGCGGCGTCGCCTTCGCCTTCATCGTCGTGCGCCTCCTCTTGCTGCTGTTCTTGTTGCTGTTGCTGCTCCCGTGGATCATCCCAGGCCGTGTCGTTGGTGATGGTGTTCCACCAATAATACTCGCGCGACGTCTCGTCCCACGTCTGCGTCCACGCCGCTGCAATGTCCTCGGGCGTCGCAGTAGCAGACGCGTCCGCATGTTCCTGATAATAATCATCATCTTCACCGCCGCCATAGGCTTCGTCGTCGCCACCATTGCCCTGTGGGTCCTCGTCGTCGTCCTGGGCATCGTCAGAGCCGCCCTCGTGGTCGTGATCATATGCCTGCTCGGCTTGTTCAGGGTGTTCGTCGTCATGTTCTTGCTGGAGCTGGTCCGCGCCGTCGTGATCGTCGACCGGCGACGCACCGTCATGCGTGGTATCGTGTAATTCTTCTGACTTGGCCCTTGGCATAACGATCTATGAAAAAAAGAAAGCAAAAGAAAGAAAAAGAAAAAATGGAGGAGGAATTGGGCCGATTCAAGCACTTTTTTGCCCCCGCTTTTGCCCCGCCACCCTTGCCGCTTTTGATCCCCAGGCCCCAGTTGGAATGGATGGCTGCGTACGCGCACTGTATTTTTATTTTACACATGAACATGGACCCACGTTCTATCCCCAAGCTGCTGTCGTGCAGTAATTTACTATCAGATGGCCACCCGTGCCAAAACACTAGGTAAAAAAGACCAAAAAACGCAAAAAAATGTATGATGTCAGCAAAAAGGGAGCCATTGAAAGGGCGGAGCTCGGTTTACCTTGTAAAGATTCGAGAGCACTTCGTCTGGCGCAGGCGCAAAAGCACTGTTGATATAGAGAAACTGCAAGAAAAGCGTGAGTTTCATCAAATTTACGAAAAAAAAATGACGTCTTACGAGCGGGTCTGAGCCTTGATACTTTAGCTCGCGCCTTAGAAACTGGATGACCGTCTGAAACTTGTTGGAGGCGGTGATCTTGTAATAGCTTTGCTTGAGAATAGGGGCGTTGCCAATAGCCGCAAAGCGCACGATAACTAGAAACAAGCGCGCGTGAGAGCGACGCGCGGCAATTCCTCTTTTTATTTCTTACCTTTGGTCGTGTCTTTGGCCTTGAGTGCCGTGACCGTGGTATCTAGAGGCGTGGGTGACGCCATAGCGAAATGGTGAGAAAAAACGGGGGGGGGGGGAAAAGAAGAGGACAAAAGACAGAAAGAGCGAAAGAGCGAAAAAAAAAAAGCGTGACGCGAATCAAGCAAGCGCTTTTTTTATTCTTTTTTTTTTTCAGGATGATCAGGTGATATTTTGTGGGGGGTTTATTGCGCAAACGGGTTCTCGATTTCCTCCATGCCGTCCAAGGGAGAGATCAAAATGACAGCGGTGCCGCGCAACACGGCGAGGCCAAGGTGGCGCGTTTGGTTCGTCACATAGTCCGTCTCCAAATCTATGCCATTGAGAGCACGCGCAGTGTCAGTGCTCAATTGTCCATTTTCCACCACGTTTTCCCCTTCGTTCCTACCTTTTAGATACTCAATCGTGTCATCCAACACCAGGTTTAATAAGGGATCATAGCCCATCAGCTTGCCCACGACTTTTCAAAAAAGCAACAATGAGCATGAGCGGCCCTTTTTACAGGCTCAATTCCTTGCAAAACTCATTGTTTTTTACCTTCACGGCCGCCGTTGAAGCGCACGCGGACCTTCTTTTCCATGTATTTGCTGAGATCGAGGATCGCCTCCTTCTTGGGCTTGTCTTGGTGCTGGTGATGTCCACCGCGACCGCCACGGCCACCACGGCCACGTCCTCCTCGCTCGCCTCGATTGCTGTGATAGCCTCGACCCTGTGGTTATTACGAAAAAATGGCAAAAAGAGGTCAAAAACGCGTCCTTCCATGATAAAAGCGCCTATTTTGTGCAATTGCGCGTGGTGCATGGGTTGGGCTTACGCGTTCAGACATATTGATTGATTTTGTGAGTAGTTTTGGAGGGAACAGGAAAACAAAAAAAGAAAAAGAGGCGAAAATGGCATCTGCCCGTTTTATTTGCAGAATTGAACGGGCGCCCTCCCTCGCTCTCCCTTTTCACGCCCAGTTTTTTCCACGTTTTTCCTTCATGCCCAAGCAAAAGAAGCTGCTTTTGATCTTGATCGATGGTCTTGGCGACGTTGCGGTGCCGTCGCTGTATGAGAGCACACCGCTGCAATTTGCACATACCCCGTGGCTAGACAGACTCGCGTGTAAAAACCGTGTTTTTCACTTTTTTCACTTTTTTTGCAGGCGACTCACGCTTTTAGATAGACACCGGCTGCACGGGGCTGCTAGACTCGGTGGAGCCTGGTCTGGCGTGCGGGTCTGACACGGCACACATGTCGATTTTCGGCTATAATCCTCGACGGTAGGACAAATCAATTGACGCGCGTGTGCATGAGGGGAAGGCTCAATGCTTTTTTTTATTTTTATTTTTCCCGCGTGCCTGCAGGTATTATCGCGGGCGCGGCGCGTTTGAGACCATGGGCGCAGGCTTGCCTATGCAGCCGGGCGATATTGCATTTAAATGCAATTTTGCGCACATGGATAGACAAACACAGGTTGTGGTGGCACGACGTGCCGATCGCCATTTTGAGGGCATTGGGCCCACTTTATGCGAGGCACTTGACGGCGCGTGAGTAGTACAAGACACACCTCACAAAGACATCGAACCTTAACCCCCCTTTCCCGACTTTTTTTTTCTCTCGTAATACCAGCAAGCTGCCGTCGTTTCCACACCACACTGTCGCCGTCAAATACGCCATTGAGCATCGCTGTGGTGTGCGCGTGCGCGGTCCAGGGCTGACCGACGCCATATCAGGCACAGACCCTATCAAAGACGCGTAAAAAGCCCGGCTTTCATCGTGATTCCCTCTCGCCCGCGCGTTTCTCATCCTGTTTCTTTCTCAGGCTGCCATTGGTCAAGTGCGTGCCCACGGATGATACCCAAGAAGCCATCTTTACGAGCAAGGTAATGCGGAATTGGCAAATGCAAAACGCGACTGACGCGGTTTTGAACTTTTTTTTTTTTTTAGTTGACCAATGAATTGCACGACACGTTCGCCGCGATCCTGGAAGCGCATCCCATTAACAAGGAGCGTGCGCAGCAGGGCAAGAACACGGCCAATTGCGTGTTGCTGCGCGGATGCGGCAGCTGCCTTGATGCAAGTGCCATTGATGTCGATGTCTTTTGTTGTTTTTCTTATCATTTTCCCCCTCTGGACAATTAGATTCCGAGCATGGAGGAGCTGCACGGGTGGAAGAGTTTCATGATTGCGCCAACGTGCATTATTGCGGGCATTGGCATGACGGCCGGCATGGATTTGCTGCATGTGCCTGGCGCCACCGGCGACTATCACACGGACTTTAATGCCAAGGCGCGCGCCGCCATCGCAAACATCCAGCAGCATTATGACTTTGGCTTTCTGCACCTAAAGGCCGTCGACGAGACAGGTCATGATCGCGATGCCAACCTCAAGGTATCACAAAAAAAAAAAAAAAAACAAAGAAAAAAACGAATCTCCTTTTATTCATTCGCATTTTTGTTAGGTGCATTTCATTGAAAAGATTGACAATATGATCGGCGACATTGTGGAACAATTGGCCGCCATTGAAGCCAAGGGCGAAATGGAGGTAATGAAGCGATCCAGTGCGCAAAATGCCATGGGGGGCTCATTTTTTTTCTTTCCTTTTTTTCAGTTCACGCTGATTGTCACGAGCGATCATTCGACGCCCGTGACGCACGGCGACCACAGCAGCGAACCTGTACCGTTCGCCATCAGCCATGTGCGGCATTGCATGGCACTCAAAGGCTGCGACACGGACCCTGTTGCGCGTTTCAACGAGGTCGACTGCGCGCTCGGCTCCCTTGGCCGCTTTTGTGGCGACCAGGTCATGCCGCTCGCCAAGGCCTACATGCAATCATAGACACCGCGCGAACCTTGTATCATAATAATAATAAACATCTAGAATTAAAAACGAACTGGAAATGGCCATAGCCCCCAATCCTGATTTGTGAATAACACTTGAAACTGTTGTGCATTGCCTATCACAACGACAAATTGTCCATGAGATGCGCAGTAGGCGGTCCATTACAGGGGTAATTTCAACCTTGTGGCGAAAATGCGTCAATTTTTTATTTTTTTTTTTTTGTTTTTATTTTTTGAAAGCCATATCATAATGAAAAAAAAGGGGATAGGTGCTATTAGGTGGTGACTTGTGCATGAAAGGGGGCGTGCGCATGGGAAATTAGTGAAAAAAGGGGAAATTAGTGAAAAAAGGGGAAAGGAGCTAAAAAAAAAAAAAAAAAGAAACAGAAACGAGAATCAAGAAGAATTGGGGGGAAAGGGGGAAGGGGAAGCCTAGGGGAATATAAATAGCTGGGTGACAACAAAGACAATGAAATGAGCGCGTCTACTGCATTTCTGTCCAGTCGTCCCAGGGGATATTGTCGAATTGCGGGATAAAAGTGGGCTGCACGATCTCCGTGCCGAACTCATGGATCCATTCGTCGCTGGTGGCGTCGCTGCGTGGCGACTCTGTGGTTTCCATCATGACGGAGGGCGGGACGGCGGCATTGGTCATGGGGAGTGTCTCGGGCGGGTAATTGAGCTGTTTTCCGCGTGTTTGAGTGTCGATGGGCGTGAAGAACGGATTTGCCGACCAAGAAAGCATTCTGTCGTCGATTTCGATCTTTGCGGGCGGCATGGGCAAAGTGGCGGGCGGGCGGACCATGGCCATTTGAGCGTGTGTGGCACACACCGCGCGTGCGAGCGATTGCGACAGCGAATGGAGCGTCTCTGTGCCATTTTGTGCACGCGCGTCGGCGATGGCGGCGTTCAGGGTTCCGGGCATCAGCGGGAAGGCGGCGAAATTAGGCGCGAGTGCATGTGTTGACGCGACGACGTCGGGCACAAAGATGTTGATGGTGGCCAAAGGAGCCAATGACATGGTGGGCGTGGTGGTGGGCAATGGTGCGATTGGAGTGGCCATGGCGCATGGCGATGCGTCGGGCGACGCGTGTTTTTTGGGTGTTGTCGCTAGCATCTCTTCCTTGAAGGACCCCTTTGATGACGCGGGCGAAAGCGCGGGCAAAGGCAATGGAGAGCTTTGCAACTCATCGTCCTCGGGCCAAAGAGGCCATTGAGGCGACGATGCGGGCAGCGGTGCGTCCGAGGCGCCATCCACAGAGACGCCGCTGTCGATGGACGTCTCACGGCGGTGGCGAATGGGGCCATCCGGACTCGAAAAAGGCATTGGCGGGCTGGATGAGGACGAAGTTGCCAAAGGAGCCGGAGCCAAGGGAATTGGAGAACCATTGGACGCATTGAATGACTTTGACGACTTTGACGCTTTGTTTTTCTTGGTGACTCTTGATTTTGCCTGATTGGACGCCTCTGGGACGACGACGACGACGGCGGGAGCATCGTAGAGAGCCGAAGGGTCTTCCAAGAGTCTTTCCATGTACTCGTTGCGCTCGGAGGCCAATGCGCTGGATTCAGACGACGACCGCACCGTGTATTTGCGACGCGCTGTGGACCGACGCGGGGCTGGCGCGTACTTGTACCCGGGGTACTGCTGTTGGTGCTCTTCCTTCTGTTTGCGCGCCTTCAGCTTGTACACCTTTTTCATCTCCTCCGGCAACGCTCTCCACAGTCGGCTGATGATTTTGGACAAAACGCGATGATTCAGCCCGGGGCATTTGCTCAAAATCTCGCGTTGCTTCTCACGGCGGAAAATAATGAAGCAATTCATCGGACGCGGTACCTTTTTGTCCTTGCTGCTGTCGGCATTCGAATGATTGACGGGGGCCATCGTACACGAATTGAAAAAAAAATAAAAGGAATTGAAAGGGAATGAATAAAAAGGAATGACAGGGGGAACCCAACAAAGGGAAGAAAAGAAAAAGAAAAGAAAAGTGGAAAAGAGAAAATGGATGAGGATTGCCGCACGGATCCCTTGGGGCAACTTGCTTTTATAGCCAATTTCATTCTTGCGTCTTGATTCAGGTCGAAAGAGCGTGTCGAGCCTAAAACATCCGCCTTTTTTACGCTCGCCACCTGCGTGTCTTCAATTTGCCGATCCTTCAGGCCACTGCGCCCCCCCTCCAGACCACTCGTTGCCAATTTGATCCCTTTTGAAGGCCATTGCCCCTGATGAGCGATGACGAGGCCAGAGAATAATCAAAATGAAAAAAGGATGCTCATTTATTTCAATTTACAAATGCGAGAAGGGGGGATGAGAAAAATGAATTGGAGAGTAAAAAAAAAAAAAAGTACAACAGCGATGATCGTGGGGCGGGGGACAAGACGCGTCAACAAGTAAAAATAGAAGGAAAAAACCAAAGAATCGGTTACTTGAGGTCCTTGTTGGCCAATTTCTGGCGCAGCCTTGTGGCGTTCTTGTCGCGCTTCTTGAGCACCTGCGACACGATGACGCGGTTCTGTCGCCATGCCTTTTCCGTGTCGTCCCTGCGAGTTTTTATAAAAGAAAAATGAATCAATGCTTAAAAAATGAGGGGAAATGTTCTTTTTTACCAGTTGTCCTGCTGTCGTTGGAAGATGCCTTGGGGATCATAATTGTAGCAGCTTCTAATTGTCACAAAAAAAAAAAGACAATGAAATTTAAAATTAGAAGCTTCGTTTTTTTTTTTTTTTTTTTTTTTTGTCATGTAGGGTCACCCAATGCCTCCTTTTACGATTGTCTCTTGCCACTTGACGCTCTCCCTCTTTTTTTTTTTTTTAACTTACTTGTTGACCAGCTTGGGGTCGTCGTGGAAGAAGAACAGCGAGCCCAATTCCATGTTTTGCGCCGCAGGTTTGAAAAAGGAGGCGGGTGCGGCCTCGGCATCGTCCGTGAGGGCGGCGGGTGGCGTGGTGGGCGCTTCCTCGTCCTCCTCGTCCTCGTCGGCGCTGATCTGGCCGCCAAACAGGGTAAAAGGTTCTATGAAAAAAAAAATGAAAACAGGCGTGAGACCCGGAATTGGCGATGGCGGATCATCATGCATTGAAGGTTTTCCCGCTTGTACGACGCTGGGCCGCGCGCGCGCACCGGCGCACGGGGGTTCGTGTGACATGCCAACTTTTTTTTCTCTTAATTACCATCGGATGTGCTGAAAAGCGGCTTAAGATTGACATTGACGCTAAAGTGCTTGTCTTTGGACACCTCTGGTGCGGCCGACTCCACATGCAAGAGGGCATCTAAAAAAAGCGACAGGGCAATTAGCGAAAATAAAAAAAAATAAAAATAGCAAAAAAGGAGGTCCAGGGGGACCATCGGAAGAGGCGTGCCGTACCTTTTGTGATGTCATGTAAGGAGTCGTCGCTGTCGTGATCGTCGTCCGCGTCCTTTTTGCCCTTGTCCACCAGGAAATTGGCCGCGTCGTCGGCATCTGGATCGTAGCGCGCCGTTGCGGACCACGTGTTGGCTTGTTTTCTAGGGAAACAACGAAGAAGAAGAAAAAAAACAATGAGCGCCCTGCCCACCAATTCTCAATCTCTCTACTCCTCTTACGTGGGCGTGAATACTTGGATGTCGCCAAACATGGAGCGCAGGACGTCCAAGGACTGATTCTTCTCATCACTCAAGCCTTTTGTGAGATCATCGCCCGTCGCACCAGGTGCACGATCGTTTTCGTCGTCGTCATCATCGTCGTCGTCAAAGCGATCCTCATCCTCGTCCATGAACGTGTCGTCAAGCTTGAAACGGTCGTCACCCTTGAATTTGCTCTGCATTTCCAGGCGCTGGCGACCCTTTTCGCCCTCAAACACCGATTGGATCTTGATGTCCATGTCCTCGTCACCCTCCTCATCATCTTCCGAGTCAAACATCCACTTGGCCGCGTCCTTGGGCTTCTAAAAGTGAAAAAAAACATGGATGTAAAAGGGCTGCGCATGGAATGGAGGGCGGCAATGCGGGCTTACATTTTCATTTTCGTTTTCATCGTCCGAATGAGCAAACAGTGAGGGCCGTGGCGCGTTTTCATCGTGTTCTTCGTCGTCTTGGTCCGAGTCGGCGAACAAAGAGGGTCGAGGCGCATTGTCGTCATCGTCTGAATTAGCAAAGAGCGAGGGCCGCGGCGCTTCATTGTCATCGTCGGAATTGGCAAAGAGTGAGGGTCGTGGCGCGTCCATATCGACGTCAGCATTGTCATACGCGTCGTTGTACGCGTCGTGATATGCGTCATGGTCGTCGGCGAGCTGATCCTCTTGGAGATCCATGTCGTGCTCATAGTCCTCGTACGCCATGGGAAGGTCTCTCGTGCGCTTCATGCGCGCATTCACGTTGAAAATCTTTTCCAGGTTGTTCTTGTAGTGCGTCGGATCAAACACCATCTAAAAAAGAAAAGGTCATGAGCGACCATGCCAGATAAAAAAAATGACTTTTTTTTTTTTTTTTTTTTTTTTTTACCTTTGATCCGTCCGGCTTGGCAAGGCGCATGACGGCAATGGCGCGGCCGTATCGTCCGCGCTTCCATTTGCCATTGCGTGTGTTGACATTGTCGTCGTTGACGAGGGTCAGGTCCTTTGCGTGGACGCCGTCGTGCGTCGGGCACCGTTCCTCGCGTTTACGCTTGCGCTCTTGCCTTTTCGCGTCCTTGGCCGCCTGAATCGCCTCGCGCTGCTCGTGATCCGGCTTGGCCTCCGCCAATTGCAGCTTGTGGCCCTTCCAGGTGGACCCATGGTATGTTGACAGACCTAAAATTCATAAACGCAATGAGGAATTTTTGCTCCCTTTTTCTCTCTCTCGCTCCACATACAGTTGTTCCATTGTTTGGGGGTGGTATCGATGGTAAAATGAGCAAATCCACGGCATTGGTTGTCCATGTCCTTTGCGATCTGGACGTTGGAGAGCGACCCATACTTTGCAAAGCGCTGGGCAAGCAGATCGGCCGTCACCTCGGGGTGTAAGCCGCCCACATACACTCGCTTTTGAATAGCAGCGTCTGGATCTACTACTACTAAAAAAAAAGTGTCAGAAAAACACCTCGACAAGGAAAAGGACGTGGATTTTACCTGGTGTGGCCATGAAAATGAAGAACTTGCGGGAAGAGGAAGGTGGTGTGCAAAAAAAGCAAATCCGGGATGAGGCTGGCGATTTCAAAGGCCGATGCGGGGGTTCAAAGCATGCTTTAGCATGCGAGCGACTTTTGAAACACGATTTCGCCTCCTTTTTGTTCCTTTTTTCACATGAGCAAACGCACGCGGCAAGTTGACCTAGACAATATTGAGCATCTTTTGCACGACTCGCTCAATGACCACGACCAATTGGACGACAAGGACCTGGAGGACCCGGAATTGCTAGTAAAAAGGACAAGAAAGATAAAAACGATAAAAAGAGGCTGACCCAGAGCCTTTTTTTTTTTTAGGCACAGCTGCATGCACTCGCGTCGTCGTCGACTTCCATGAGCAAGCCAAAGGCGCCGCAGCCTCAGAAACGCAAGGCAGCCGCGGCGGATCCAATGGACATTGACTGGGAGGGCTATGCGGCGCTGACAAAGGCGGGCGAGGAGGATGAGGAGGACGACGATGTGCAATTGGACGACAAGGATCTGACGGATCCACATCTTTTGGTACTCATCTCTCTTTTATGCTACATGGTGCTTACATTTTTCACATTTTTACTATTTTTTATATTTTTTTTTCGTTTTAGAGCGAATTGTCTGCTCTCAGTGGTGAAAAGGATGGATTGAGCGATGCCATGGATACCAAGGCGACGGAGGCACCGGACCAGAGCGTGGACCAGCTGATCCAGATGGGCTTTGGCGTGCGCCAAGCCAAGGGTGCGCTTGCCATGTTTGACAATGACGTGAAAAAGGCGTCCAACTATCTTTTGGATCAATCTGGCGACGATTTTCCTAGCGAGAGCGGTGCCATTGAACAAGCGATGGACACGGACACGCCTGCTGCGGACGCGATGGACGTGTCGATGATCGAGGAAGAGGAAGAGGAGCAAGAAAAGGAGGAAGACAACGAAGAAGATGGATCGCACGCGGCACCCATTGACGCCAAGGCGCAGGCATTGCATTATCAGCGGCTCGCATTGCAGGCCAAAAAGCAGGGCGATAAGAAAAAGGCGGTGGCGCTTCTGCGCGAGTCCAAGGCGTGGCAAAAACATCACGAGCTTCAACAACAGCAGCAGCAACAAAAAGGAACAGAAAACGACGAATTGCTTGTTTCCACCCTTTCACCGGCTGAACCCTCCGACGACCACGCACCTGCCGAGTCTTCACCGTCCAATTTGCCTCCATCGCCCGCTGAGCCCGCGACTCCCTCGCCTCCAGCGTCGTCATCGCCTGTCCAGCCATCATCACCACCACAGCCATCCACACCGGCATCTGCATCGGCGCAGGAACACCAGCAGGTCTTGCAGCGGATCATTCAGTTGCAAAAGGAGTATAAGGATGCGGCGCATCACTACAAGGATCTGGGCAATCTGGCGGTTGCCAAGGAAATGGTCAAAACGTCGAAATTGCTTCTCAAGACCGGGATCAAAGTCAAGCAGCAGGGTCTCACGCCGCGTGAATTGGACCACATTTCGGCGCAATTGCCACCGCAGCCCGACATGACGCTTGGTGATGGCAAATGGCGCGCAGTTGACGCGCCAGCACTCGCGTCGTCGTCGTCATACGCGCAAGCCGCGCCGCCCACCACACGCGAAAAGGTCGACGCACAGCTTGCGTACCAAGCCGACGTGTGCCATAACCTGGCGTTGCAGTTGGCACAGCCCAATTCGCCATTCCACCCGCTTGAACAGACCTTCCAGAGCCATCTGGTCAAATTCCGCGCCATGGAGACCGACGCCGCGCTGCCCAGCATGCATTACGAACAGGTTGACTACGCCATCCAGCGCACCATCGATTATCTACCCCTCAATCAGATGGAATTGAAGATTGAACGCGGCCAGGGCATCCAATCGCTCGATATTGCCTCTGTCGAGCCCTTTGTCGCTTGGGATCTCGGCGGCTGGCCCCCAGAAAACACCGCACAGGCAAACCTCAACAAGGGCGAAACTCCCGTCACCAAGGGCACCGCTCCAGGTAATTTTTTTTCTTTTAAAAAAAAAACGCAAAAAAACGCGAAAAAGAATGGATAATGAACTCTGCCCGCTCGTTTTAGAATTCGACTTTCAACTTCTGATCCCCATTGCTCGCACCAACCGTGCATTCATGCGCTACGTGCAGCGCAAAAAGATCGTGCTCGAGGTGTATCATAATCGCTACAATTACGGCTTTTTGCGTCGACCCATGCTCATTGGCAAGGTCGTCATCCCCCTGGATCCATTGCTCTCAAAGACCTCAATTTCAGACTGGTTTGATGTAAGAAAGCAAGAGGGGGAAAAGATTGGCGTCGCGCCGCCCAATGGCCTCATTTTCCTCCCTTTTTCCTATTTCTTTTTTTCCACCAGCTTGTCGATGCGAACCGCAAAAAGATGGGCGGCAAGCTGCTTGTGTCTGTGAATTTGCACCAGCCATTGCAAGGCGAGGACATTATACAAAAGAGCGAGCCTTGGCTCGTGATGGACGCGTGGACGCCCAATGTGTCTGATCTGTTGTACAATGTCGGCCTTGCGCGCACTCGATACCAACCGCCCGCGGCTGCACCCTCATCTGCATCGTTATCACCATCAGCAACAACAGCAGCAGCCACGCCAGATACCAACAGCTCCGAGCCTGCACCAGCATCGACACTGGCGGAAATCAATCCTACACCCATGCCGGCGCCTGCCGCTGCTGCGCCAGCCGCCACATCGAGTGGCAAATCTGCTGCTAGCAAGGGTCAGCCAAAGCAAGAGACCGCCAATGACGAATTGGAAGCGGCCGAGGACGAATTCAACAGGTATAAGCGTGAAAATTCTCAAAAAGAATGCGTATCAACTCTTTTTTTTTTTTCTTTTTTTTTTTTTTTTTTTTTGCAGCGTTGACGTGCTTGTGTCCAACATGGTGCTTGAGCACGAGATGAATTTGGCCAAGAGCGCAGTGGGCACGGGCCAATTGGGCACGCGCAGCAAGGACGATTGGATGGACCGGCAGCAAGCGCTGGAGATCAAGATGAACATGCTGGTGATCCAAGTGCAAACGGGTCTGCTGGACATGGACACGTACCTGGCGCAGGTCGAGAAGCGCATGGACCGCGACCGCCAGCTGGCACTCATCTTTAAAAAGCACGGCCGCCTGGATTTGGCCAAAGCCGCGCTTACGCGCAAGAAAATCATGAACGATGAGCTAGAGGAGGCAAAGGAGGCCATGGCCAATCAATAAAAAAAAAAGCAAGCTTTATCATTAGGGCATAATTATTTTTGAAAAAAAAGAAGCATAATCACATAAAAAAAGGTAGATAAAAGAGGCAACTAGGCAAGATACGCGGTGGTCGAGTACGACGACAAGGACGACGCATCATTTGTGGCCGAGGCCGTGGCGGCAAGCATGTCCATGATGTCATCCATTTGCTGCAAGATGGGCGCCCATTGGCCATGGATCCATTGCGCAATGTCCTGCTGTCGCACGTGCGCAAGCAGCTGCTGGTACGCGAGTCGGCACGTCTCCAGCGACGCCTGTGCACCTTGGAAATCGTGCAGGAAATAGATCGACCCCTGGGTCTCGGTGGCAAATTGGAGCTATTTTACAAAAAAAAGAGAGGAGAAATGAGCTCATTTAGGTGCATTTATGCCTTGTTTTTTTTTTCCATCGACATACGTCATCCGTGGCCATTTTGTACTTGATTTCCAGATTGCCAAGGAGCTGCGCAAAGGTCACGTCGGCATCATCCTGGGACTGGGTGCGCGTTGGCGACTGTTTGCGTTGCGGATGAAATGGAAATGACCATCGTTTGAGCAAGGCGGGCGGGCGGAGCTTGGCTTTGTCTTTAAAGGGCGGGGACACTGATGCAAATACTCGCATCAAGGGGGGGCAGTGGCAGCAAACGCGCAACAAACGCGATAAAAAGGAAAAAAAAAGAGAGGGAAATCAAAAGGATTGAAATCCGTGTAGCAAAGAAAAAGGAAAAAGAAATGAAAAAATGGACGCCTCTCTTTTGCTGCCTTTTATAGGCCACGCGCCTCGGCCGCCACGCAACGGCTGCCATTGGATTGGCGCGCGCGGCGCGTGTGCGATTGTGTAACAAATAGTTCTCTCGTTCTTTCTCTCTTTTTTTTTCCCTTGTCCAATTGCTAGACGCACCACTGCCAAGTTTTCCCCGTGCTTGCTCTAGGGGACCTTGGTCCCGGATAGTGTTGAAAAAAAAGGGAGAAAAAAGGAGCCAGGGGGTGAATAAGAAACGGGCAGAATGGTGAAAAAAGAAAAAAAGAAAAAAATGGCAACACCAAGGTCCATTGGCCAGTCCGCCTTCTCTTTTCATCGCCGTCTTCGCAAGCGGCTTTACTGCTTCTCCTTGTTATCCCCCAAAGGCAAGTTAATCACCTTGAAGAAGCCATCGTTTCTAAGGAATTCAATAAAATACAAAAAAGTCTAAAGGAAAAGAGTAACCATGTGCCATGTGGATCCATTCGCAATGCGCAGACTCGCTAAATTTAGCCATTAAGATTCGGGCCCATGTTAAGAACCCCTTAAAAATGGGATGTCGATCTTTTTTTTTTTATATTAGGGCCTGATGTCATTCATGACTTTGTTTTTTTTTTTTTTTTGCCACGTGGCTCTATTCTACCTGTGCAAAAGACAAAGGAGACGCACACCTTCTAAGATGTTCATGCACCGAAATGATCGGCTGATCTTTTTCGCTTTCCCCAGTTCGTCGGGAGCCACCGATCACGCTCGCCTTTTTCTCCTTGTTTCTTTGCCATTGCGCTTCATCACGCGCAAAAGGAGAGCATCCTACACCGGCAACTTCATTGGCGGCGTGGGCCAGTGAGAGGCAAGCGCCCCCTTGATGACAAAGGGTCGAACTGGCACCTTTTTTTTTTGGCCGGGGAATCACCTGTCACTTTTTTGCTGAAAGAACGGGCTTACGACATCCCTCAAAGTGGTACCATTCTATCCCTTCACCCGGGTTGGATTGTAAAAGTGCACTCGAAATCGAGGGCTCATTGACGGAATCTCGAGAAAATCGCAAATAAAGGTAGTATCAACATGGAAACGTTGTTTTGCTTTCATCAGTTGATATTGGATACGGATGCAGTCGGTCACAATCGACAGAGCTGGAATTCAGTCGTCTTTCACTAGAAACCACTCGATGGTTTGCATTGTTCACTTCTATTGGAATCACGCTAAATTCATGTTTTGTAGCATTTTTCGACTTTTACGCGCGCAAAAGTTCGTTCATTACAAGAGCCAAGTGGAGACGAAATGTTCAGCGAGCGTGTCCTGTTGTATTGGTAAAGGTATATTTGAATAACATGACCCTTTGTGGTGTGCTTTTGCTGAAATATCGAAAATGTCGATTTTCCTGCTTTATCTTGCCAGCGGTCCCGATGCTTCTCCAAGTTTTATTGTGTTTCTGAGAAGAGGAGGTCTCTTTTATTCTTTTGAGGAGAAATGGAGACATTGTGGCCGGTCGATGGGCTCGTAAAGACAGATTTCGAATATTGTGAACTCTCCAAGGTGTGCAGTCGTGGATTTTGAAAATCGCAAATTTAGGTCCTCAGAACGCTACGACATTTAACCACATGGTAAACCCACGCGCATAACCGATAAAAATGCATCAAAATCGGCGCGTCCAATGGCTGGTTTCCGCGTAAAACGCGAAAAGCAGCGAATTTTCAGCTCAAGGTAAAGTTGACGAAGCGTGGTTGTATCTCCGTGAAGCTTGCATCATCCGAAAGAGCATGGCTCGCTGCGCAAGTGGTTATCGGTGATCAATGAAAAAAAAATGGTTTTTCGGCATCTTTGACGCGGTTACACAATCCTAGGCAACTTTCGACGCGTGGAAAACCGCGTCAAACGTCTTGTGACACGCGTCTGTTTCTTGTTCAATTTATGCACCTGCTTTGTCTCTTGCTAGTGCACCGTCGGCACAGCTCCATGGACGCTTTTTTCCCGTGCAATTCGCGTCTGAAGAAAAAGCCGATATCGCGCATTGCTCGTTCATGAGCAGATGGACTTGCTTCGTTTTTGCTCATTGTCGTGGTTTTGCCATGTGTTTCATCCTTTGTGCAAGTTTGGCGTCTATCTGAGGACCCAAGTTTTCGATTTTGGATTTGGCGGCTCATCGCGGCTCATTTTTGATATGTGTGTTGCGCGCTCTGCCATCTATGTTGAATACCAAAAATAAAGTCATACACAGGTTTAAGCGCTTCTCGTTCTCGTTTCCACGTTTTTTTCGCGGCGCTGCCATGACCGGCTTGTCATCTAAATGCCGCTTTGTCGTAAAAATGACATTTTGCGAATTTGCTCCTTAGGAGCGTGTTCCCTTGGCTTCAAATTTGAACCCATTGATTGTGTAAGCCAAGGTTTAGACAATTTTTCTTCGTGTGGCATCGTCCAGAGTGGCCAAGGACAGCCCACTTGGCTCAAAAATGAAAAATGGGCGCGTAAACAATACATTGTCCAGGTCGAAAGAATTGGGCAGGCCAAAAAAGGCATCGGCGTTTTAACTTGGGGCGGGGCCCGCAAGAAACGTAAGACGGGCACAAGCCGTCCATGAATTTCTCCTTTTTCTTCCTCTTCCTTTATTCTTCATACCAAGGTACGTAGCTACGCTCCCTTTTCACGACGACGACGAGACGCATGGATGCGTGTCTATCCTCTTTGCGACGATCGGATGTAGCAAGGAATGGATGCGGATCGATGGGATCGACTGGATGGATGGATGGATGCATGAGACGAGAAGATGGGGATGGATGGATAAAAAAAAAAAAACGGCCCAGTGGCTCCCACACCTGGGACTTTTTTGAATATTGTCTTGCTCACGGCTTTCTCTTTTTTTTTATTGTGCACAGAAGCAATATGGTCACCCCTGCCGTGAAACATAACATTGTGAAGAAGCGCACTGCTCACTTCAAGCGTCATCAATCTGACCGCTTCATGCGTGTTGGCGAATCGTGGCGCAAGCCCAAGGGTAAGTGAACGACCCACCGCACGACACACAGAAAAGCACTTCTTTGGGCGGCCCCAATTTCAAAATTCACTTGTGCAATTGCTGATTTTCTTTTTTATTTTTGTTTTTATCAGGTATCGACTCGCGTGTCCGCCGTCGTTTCGGTGGCACTGCGCCCATGCCCAAGATCGGCTACGGCTCTGCCAAGAAGACCCGCCACATGTTGCCCAATGGCTTCCGCAAGTTCTCGGTCTCCAACGTCCGTGAGCTCGACTTGCTCTTGATGCACAACCGCAGCTACGCCGCCGAGATTGCCCACAACGTCTCCTCCAAGAACCGCATTGCCATCATTGCCCGCGCCGCTCAATTGGACGTCAAGGTCATCAACGCCGGTGGCCGCCTCCGCTCTGAAGAATAAACATGACGCGTTTCTTGACCAACGCCTCATCCCTTTTTACCTTGTTTTGCATGAACATCATTTCTCGTTTTTTGTTTTTTTTTGTGGGTCAAACGCGGTCAACAGGGACAATTTGTGGAACACAAAGTGTCAAACAAAAAAAAAAAGGGGGGGAGACCATTTCGTTCTTTTTGTTTTGTTTTTTTCCCTTTTTCACCAGATCCATGAATTGTCTTTGAGGATCTCAAACACATCCACAAGGGGTGTGTGAGAAAAATAGGAAAATGGTTGTGGGGCAAAAAAAAAGTGTCAGACATTATGTAAACAGAGGCATCTTGAACTGGCACATTTGGATTTATTTGGATGTTCAATGGATCTATGGATCGATTGTGGCGGCAAGCAAAGTGAAGAGGGGGTGTGTGGATAAATATAAAAGACAATGGGGAGAGGGGTGATGTGGCGATGCATATGATTGCAAAAAAAGAAAAAAAAAAAAAAAGAAAAGAATGATGTAAATGCTAAGTGACAAGCGACAGCAGCGTTAAAAGTCGTCGTCGCTGCCATTGAGGTCGGATTTCGCACGGCAGAGTGGGCATTTAAAGCGGTCGCTTTGAATCAGCATGCGTCGCACGCATTTGTAGTGAAAGACATGGCGGCATGCAGAGACAAAGAGCGCTTGGTTGGGTGCAATGGGATTGAGGCAGATGCAGCACTCTTGCATGCTACGGGATCCAACGTGGGGTGAGTGATTGGGTGGCACAAACCAAGGGAAAATACGGCGTGGTGCCCGAAGATGTGTGCGGAAACAAGGGGGTGGGGGTTCATTGTTTGCTTACTTGTGAATGTCGTACTTTGGACGCCGATTCAGGCAGATTTGCATCGTGACACAGCGAAATAAATCTAAAAAAGAAAGGGAGGCGATCGGTGCGTGTTCCGACGCGTCTTTATGCATCTTTGTGGTGTTTTACCTTGCAGTCCGCCGCGATAATTCGAGCCGAGACGGACCATGTCATTATCGTGAAGTTGAAACGGGTTTGATTCCTTGCCACTTTCGCTCAAACGCAC
Organism: Gongronella butleri; assembly: GCA_025201375.1. Taxonomy (NCBI): domain Eukaryota; kingdom Fungi; phylum Mucoromycota; class Mucoromycetes; order Mucorales; family Cunninghamellaceae; genus Gongronella; species Gongronella butleri. Next base: position 514,642 of record JAIWZP010000007.1, read on the forward strand.
GCCATTGACAAAGGTGCCCGTCGATGACCCGCAATCTTGAATGAATACCTTTTAAAAAAATAAAAAATAAAAAAAAGACGCGTCAAGGCCTCGCACGCACCTCTTTGTGTGTTGCCTCTGAGTTTTGAAATTGCCCCTCACTTTTCCCAAGCAAGGCTGCACGGATGCAAAAACCCTATTTGGATCACGAGCCTTTGTCTTGCGGCCCGCCTGGCTATTTTTTTTTTCTACTTTTTTTTTTTTTTTACCTGCATGTCACTGTTGGTCCAGACTCGTGCGTGTTGTCGGCTGACGACTTTGCTTTTGAAATTGATGTGATAATTGTCCAAATGGCGCTCAAGATGGCGCCCGAGGAGCAGTGGCTCGTCCTGGGTGAGACGGCGCTTGATGGTGCCAATGTTGATGGGGCTCGTGGTCTGGTCAGCCTGCGCGCCTCGCTCAATTTGAATGCTAATGAATTGGAGCTGTTCCGGTGACGTTTGCTGCGTTTTGTCACTTTTCCCACTTTCGCTTGTGTCGGTCTTGCATGGTGTGAGCTTGGAAAGCGACATGATGGATTGGGCCGGGCGGAGGATGATAAGACGAGGACACGGACGACGTGGATGGGGCCGGATGATGACAAAGAAACGAGAAAGAAAGAGGAAAAAAGAAAATGAAACACCAAAAAAATAAGAAAAAAAATTGGGTTGCGAGAAAGAAAAAAAAGGGGGGGTTCCCAAAGCAAAAAGCATTCATCACGCACCCTTTTTGTCTGCGCACCCTCGGACTTTGAACCCGGTTGCATGATCGCTATTGCTGCAGAAACACAAATAATTTGGTTTTCCAGGTGAGACGACACGGTTTTATTTTTATTGCGACGATTTAAAGGGCTATATTGCAAGGGAGAGAGGGGTCCAAGGGAGTAAGAGAGAAAGAGAGGGCATATACTATGAGAAAGAAAGGAGGCAAGGTGGGTGTTGTCTGGGCAAATGCATGAGGAAAAGAGAAGTCGATGGAGATCTGTGAATTGGCGGAGCGTGCCCATTGGGGGGGGAGGATTGGGTGAAGCTCGGATGATAGAAAAGGGACGAGAATTACGCGTCAGACGCGGTGTCGTTGGTTTCATGGGCGGTGTCGAGGGCCGGAGACGGCGAAGTATCTGATTTGTCACTGTCAGCGTGGCGTTGGCGCACTCTGGACGCAATCGAGTCTGGATCATGCTCGTCGGCAATGTCGTCAGTGTCCTGTTGCTCGTGTTTGTCCATGCGGTCATTGTCGCCGTTCACAGCACGCGGATGGTCATCATGGGGCGAAGAGGTGGTATCTTTTGGCTGGGGCGTCAGCGCGTGGTCCTTGACAATGGGCAGCACTGGACCATCCGGATGCAGCTGGCGTGATTGACGGCTTGGGTTGAACTTTTTGCAGTGAGGACACGTGTATTCTAGTAAAAAGTGGAAAAAAAGAGGGAAAAAATAACAAGAAAAAGGTTAAAAAAAAAGCGAAACAATGAGGTCTTCTCGAAGTTCCGGGTCCCCCTTACGGATGGTTTCGACCTCTGTTGGCAAGATGAGACCATTGTGCATGAAGCAATGCTGGCAGATCAGGGCGTATTTTGTCTCTGGCCCATCCTCGCCCACCAAGGCGTCAATGAGCTTGTCGTACCATTGCGGCGGGCCACGTGGTGCCGCGGCAGGCGCGCCTGGGCCGCCCATCGTGATCATTGGCGCCTGATGTTGCTGGAACGCAGGCGCACGCACCTGATCGCCTCCTTTGAATGTCGTCATGTGCCCCTGGGGTGCCATTGGCCGATTCATCGTCGGACCCGCAGACACTGTAAACGAGAAAGAGAGAAAAAAAAAATGAGAAAAGAAAAACCAAGCGAGAAAAAAAAAAAAAAAAAGAAAACACGCACATGCGCACGCGCCACCATGTTGCCCCCCCTGTTTTACGATTTTTTTTCGTCTTTTTACCTGGCTTTCTCTGGCGCAATTCTTGTTGCTTTTGCTGTTGGGCCATGAGCTGCTGTTGCTGTTGCTGTTGTTTCTTTCTAGCCACGGCCTCGGCATCGTAGCGTTCCAAGAGCGATTGTGTGGTATAATAAGATGTCTTTTTTTTCAATTCCTCGACCTTGAGGCGCTGCTGCGCGCGTAGCGACGACAGGTGTGATTCCTCGGACGATTGTTTCTTGGCGTAGAACCATGTCAATGCCTTGCGCATGTAGTAAATCCTATCCATTTATCATGAATGTCGCGTATTTTCATATTTTTTTTCTTTTTTTCTTTGTTTTGCGCGCGCTTACCCGACGGGCGTGATGACAATTGGCGCTGCCTGGAACGTGCTTGATGCCATTGGAGCGTCTTGGAGAGTGAAGAAGCAATAGACCACGTACACCAGCCAGACCAAGGTGGCATAAATGACCCATAGCACGCCGGTGCGCCGCTGACGCAGCTTGATCTCAGTCAGCCGCAACTCGGCCTTTTGGATCTTGCCATCCAGTTCGGAAAGCACCTTTTCATAGTCGTTTGGATCGGTCTAGACACGTGGAAAAAAATGAGCAAAACGACATAAAGTGACGCGTGGGTCGCGCATACCCTTTCTTTCGATAAGAGACCACCCATGGTTGATTAAAAACACAACGGGTAAGAGACAGGAAACGAGATGAAAGGTGAAAAAAAGTAAAAAGAAAGAAGAAAAAAAAAAGAAAAAGGGAACGGGGCACCTGAAACGCAAAAAAAGGGAGATGAAAAGGTACGGCACACTGCGGAGTGTGAGAGCAATTGTTCATGTGAAAGATTCAAAAAGCACGCTCATCGTCATTGGGCATGGGGGGAGGGAGGGAAGGTGCCACGTTTACGACGTCATTGCCCATGAAACAAAAGGGAAAAAAAATAAAAAAAAATGCCATTTTTTTTAATAGTTGCTGTATTGATATTTGTAGTCAATGGGTGGATAGCTATAAGGTAGCGTGCCTGCGAGTCTTGCTGGGCGATGGCCGCCGGCCTGGGGAAAGTGTTGTGGCATCATGGACGCGTAGCCATACCCGCCATAATAGGCTCCTGGATAGCTGTAGGGCATGCCTCCATGCTGAATCATGTAGCCGGGGTACTGCTGATGCTGGTAGTAGGCTGATGGTGGGTACGAGCCGTAATTGAGCGGCACACCAGGTAATCGTCCTTGATTCTGGTCAAATTGGCGTCAAAACCACGGTTTTTGCGTCTGTTTTTACTTTTTCTTACCATGATTTCCCAGTTTTTTTGGTCATTTTCGTACATGTATTGAAAAATGTAGGGATCGAAATGGCTGTACTGATTGCCCATCATATTCACGAAATAAAAAAAAAGAAGAAAAAAAGTGAGCAAAAGCTAAAAAGAATAAAAACGAAAAAAAGCTGCGACAAGCTTCAATGCGCTCGTATTTTATGGTGTGCGAGGCGGAACATGATGATGTCAGTTGACAGGTGAGAAAAAAAAATACAAAATTGCCTGATTTGGGCTGATTTGGCTTCCGTGTGTCGACGCATGACCCCGCTTTCCCGCTCCCCCTCCACACCAGTGTCTCGTCTTTTGCCGAACACGTCTCCTTATTATCAAATGCACAATGATCCATTCCATCAAGCCATTGTGACATCCTGGGGATGACGTGTCCATAGATGACGTGTCGTGCATGGCGTCATAAATAAATAAAAAAGGCAGAAAAACAGAAAAACAGAGCAAATCCACCTTGACAGTTTTTAATTGAAGGCCGTCATTTTTCATGGCCAAGGAGGTGGGGGGAGGGCTCGTGCAGGCTCGCGATTGGCAAGAAACAAGCGCGTTTTCGTCGTTTGCGCGCTTTTGCAGGGCATTTGGCGTGGTCGAGGTGCCACAAGGTGTCGGCATTTCAAACCGAGGAACGCTGACAATTTGAGCGGCGTCAGATGTTCACCTTTTTTTTTTTTTTTTTTCGTCACTCTTTCTTGTTTCTCCCTCTTTTTGTTCATTAGCCTTACATTCTCTCCTCCATGGCAGCCACCGCCGAGGTCCATGCGTGGTTGTGGAAGCGACAAATGGATCCTCAATGCTCCCAGCCTACGCCACAGCTTGACTTTCCTCGCCCTATAGGTAAAAATGACTTTTTTTTTTATCGCTCTCAATTTCCTGACAGCCTTTTCCCGCCTCTAGTCCACTCGCTGTATAGCCAGCCCTATTTTGTCAGCCGCATGCAGCGCGCGTACACACTCGAGGGCCACACTGGATGCGTCAATTCGTTGTAGTAAGTGGGAAAAGGGAAAAAGAAAGAATTAGCCGCCCACACACTCACAAATGCCATGATTCTTTTTTTTTCGCGCTTTTAGCTGGTCTGAACGCGGCGACACGCTGTTGACAGGCTCCGATGATAAGACGCTGCGCATCTGGAACCCCTTTGATCCACAAAAGAAAGAACGCGTGATTCCAACGGGTGCGTTTTTTTTTGGAAAAAAAAGGGCGCATCCAGCGATGCTCATTGCTTTTTCTTTCTATTTTTTTTTGTTGTGCAGGCCACACGTCCAACATCTTTTCTGCAAAGTATTTGCCAAACACCAACGACCAGGTGATTGTGTCTGCAGCGGGCGATGCCGAGGTGCGTGTATTTGATCTTTCGCGCGATGTGAGCCTCTTGGAGCACGTGTACACGTGCCACAGCCACCCTGTCAAGACGGTGGCCACCATTGGTTCCAGTCCGTTTGAATTCCTCACCTGCTCTGAAGACAGTAAGCCCAAGGAACAAAAAAAGAAGACGTGGTGCAAATTCTGATTTTTTTTTTTTTTAGGCACGGTGCGGCATTTTGATTTGCGGCAGCCACACACATGTGGGTCACACTTTGTTCATAGTTTCAATTCGACGCGTCGACGACTCTCGACACAATATCCATCGCAACACGCGCACGTCAGTCCTCGGCCGCTACAAGCCGGATGTCCCAAGCCGCTTCTCGATTTTAGCCTTTTTGGACTCGATTTGAATGGCATGACACTCAATCAATGGCGACCGTACTACTTTGCGGTTGCGGGCATGGACGATTACTTGTATTTGCTCGATCGGCGTATGATGCCGCAAACGCATTCATCGTTTGCACGCCGTCATTCAATCCCTTCTTGTGTTGCGCGGTTTCAACCTGATCGCACGGCATCCGATGGTGCGCAGCAGCACCACGAACGACACCATAGCAGGTACATCACGTCGTGCAAGTTTAGCGACGCGAATGGTGACGAGCTGCTTGGCAATTGGGCGGGCGACGCGGTTTATCTCTTCAATATTCTGCATGGGATCAACGACAATGAGCCCACAACGCGTGTCTTGTCACCGTCGATGCTCGCGTCGACGCGCGCTCCGCGTGAATACCCGCCGGGCGACGTCTTGGACACGGACGCGGTGCCGCCCGCCTCAGCATGCGAGAATGCGACGGAATATACCAATGGCTGGGTGTCTGCATTTCGCGAGGATCAATCGCTTGCTGCGCGCCGCAAATACATTCTCGACGCGCTCGAATCCAAACGCTTTATCCGCGCCCTTCGCGCCCTCAACGACTATTACCTCCATTTGCAGCATGATCTGCCTTACAACATTGACAGGCATCACCAGCAGCTGCTGACCGGCGATGACGACAATGACACCATGGATATCGATGACGATGAAAATGACGAAAACGGCGAAAATGGCGAAAATGACGAAACCAAGAAAAAAGACGCGACTGGCACGGCATCGGCACGCGAGAGGTTGCAAGAACACCAGCATGACGCGCATTTGCACCACGCGTGGGTGCATGCCATGCTTGCACTCACCCTCTATGGACGAGTCAAGGAGACTGCACGCTGGCTGCGCCGTCGCTGCAATATGAAAGCGATTGAAAATCGATGGGACCATCGTCCGTGTCTCCAATGGCGTTCAAAAGACGGCACGCCCTTCACCCCCAAGCTGTTCCGCGACGACCTGCTGTCCGTCAAGGTGGAAATGACAAAGGCTGTGGAATTGGCACCGAAATCCACCCAGGGCGCATGGCTGATCATGGTCACCTATTTTCTCATGTGTGGCATCGACGGCGGCATTCAAAAGCATTGGTACAATTATAATGCTCATGGATACGAACAAGAGCGCTATGACCGCTACAACGCGAATCCATTCTTGCCCGAAGACACACGTCTCTCCAATTCCGTCCCCAACCTCTCGCAAGCCAAGACATTTTGCCATCAGATGCAGAAATATTGTAAAAATGCGAAAAGAAGAGATAGAGAGAGAAAGAGAGAGAAGAGAGCCAAGAGAGACAAAAGAGAGAAAAATGGACAAAATCCTCATTTTTCTTGATTTTATATAGGGCAATACTCGCGATCGAATAGCTCATCTCGCTTCTCACTTCCTCGCAAGCTGCTGTTGCAATTGGATCTCCTGGGGCGCCGTCTGTTGTACGAGGCTGACCAGCCAAAGTGGACGAAATGGCGCGAATTCAAATGTGTGCATGACAAGATGTTTCTAAAGTCCGAATTCCAGTCTGCTATTTTCCCTGCGGACGCCGTCACTTACCTTGCGGAGAGCCGTCGCCAATCCCGCCGGTATAGGTCGCGAAACAGCAGCGACAGCGACGATTACAAAGAAGTCGAAGACAAGCGGCGAAAAAAGAAGAAACGCAAGCGTGCATTCGACGTGTTTGACGCGTACGACGAGGAGAGGGAGGCGGTCAACGAAGGGCGGCGCCAGTACCCCTCGGGCTGCTTCTATATTGCTCCAAGCGATTCGGACGGGTACTTTGAGCAAGGCGAAGAATTGGGGATCATTATGTCAGATGAAGGCGACGTGGAAAACCGCGAGTATGGCTACGAGACCGACACGTCGACCGCCGAATCGGCCGCGGAGGCATCCATGCCCAGCAGCAACAGCAACAGCGGCAGCGATCACGACACGTTCATGGACGATGGCGACGACGCGCTCCAACAGGATCATGATTTGGGGACAAGCACCAGCAAGAGACGCGCGGCAATTTCCTCAGACGACGACAGTGACGATGACGACAGCAGCGAAGACGATGATGAAGAGGAGGAGGACGACGACGACGACGATGATGATTTGGAAGACAGGCTCATGGCCGCCTTTCGTTCGTACGAAGCAGACGCGTCGGACGATGCCGAATCGGACACGCCACCGCGTCGCGCACGCGGCCTGTCGTTCTGGAGCTTGCTCAATGGCGGCGAAAGTGATCATTACGGCGATGATGATGACGATGATGACGACAATGACAACGACAACGACGCCATGGATGCCGACTCGGACGAAGATGATAGCATCTATGAACACGGCTATCAGCAGCTCAATTCACGCCAACGCGCCATCCGCACCGTGTTTGACTTGAAAATACCCGTCCGACGTCCACAGCAAGCCTATGTCGGCCATGTCAACATTAGAGTAAGTGAAAAAAAAAAAGTGAGCGCGAGGGTAAAGTCGAGTGAAATCGGGTGCATTTGAATCGAATCGAATGCAATTGAGAAAGGAACGAGGGTGCGAGCGAGAAAAAAAAAAATGTAAAAAGGGAAAAAGCGCGTCCTGACTTGCTTTCCCACTTTTTTTGTCGCATAGACGATCAAGGACGTGAATTTCTTTGGCGCTAATGATGAATATGTGGTGTCTGGCAGCGACGATGGCCGCGGCTACATTTGGGACAAGCAATCTGGGCGGCTTTTGCAGATTTTGGAGGGCGACACGGACACCGTGAACAACATCGTGGGCCACCCCACGCTGCCATTGATCGCCATGTCCGGCATTGACGATTCCGTGAAAATCTTTGCGCCAATTGCCGACCGCACAAACGGCGGCTCGTGTATGGCCGAGTCCGACGACATTGTGCGCGAAAACCGCCGCTTCAACTCCAATGCGCGCGGCACAAGCATTTATTCAACCTCGTCGTTCAATTGGATCTCCAGCTTGCTCCGTGAAAACGGCATCATCAGCCTCTTTGAGGGCGATTCCTCCGGTGATGAGCCAGACGCATGATCCCGTGTGTTTTATCTAAATGCCATTTTGTCTATTAAAAGACACCTTCTTTGTAATTAATGGGATGCGATGGAGCAATAAACATTTCATCTTGATAAAAACGCTTAAATCGTGATTTCCTCGACATTCACCTCGGCGACCAATCAGTTCTAGAACATTATATGCAACAAGAGACTACTGAAAAACATCTGCATTGAGCCAAATACTACGCAGACCAGGCAATGCCGAGCAATACATGAAATAGGAGTAAAAAATGTCAAAACAGAAATCCTTTCCAAAAGATATTTGAAGCCATGGTGGATGGATGGTAAGTTTATCTATGATGGGTCCTTGTTTTATTTTGTTGAGATCAATAAATAAATAAGTATGATGATGAAGGGGAGAAAAAAAACGAGCAAAATCAACTATGAATACATTTTTGGATGGGTAACAAGCCTTTTTTTTTTAGTTGGACAAGAGGCGCATGGCCAATTCAAAGCCCATGAAGGTGGCGGCGTTGCTGGGGGCGGCACGGAGCAAGCAGGGGCCGATGCCACGGAAGAAGCCTGCGGCGCCCTCGACAGCGAGGGTTTTGCGTGCGCAGTCCAGGACGCCGCTGTACTTGCGGTTGGCGGGGTCGAATGCGTCCGTCTGGAGCTTTGACTTGATGACGTCGATGGGGTAGATGGTACCCCACATGGCGTAGCCTGCAGCGGCACCATACGTGCACACCTCCCAGGCGGGCAGGTCGCTGCGCGCACGGCCGCTGTGCTCCATCGATTTCTTCACCAACCACTCGTACGCCAAAAAGTACGCGCCGTAGCCCTGGAATTCACGCACCATCGTGATGCCCTGGCCCTTGTAGATGCCCGCAAGGCCGTGGCTCGCGTAAATCTGCTTGATCGCGTCAATGGGACCACGGAAGAACATCCCCGAGCCCGACGACGACGTCTGCACCTGCAGACGCGTACGAATGTGCTCCACAGGGCCAGAAACAACCGAATTCGCAAGACCGCTCGCAGCACCGCTAATGTAAAACTGGGTGTTGGAAAGACTCTCGCCATTGGGCGAATAAAAACGCTTCATCGCTTGCAAAACCACAAATTGGATCGACACGCATGCACCAATACCAACCAAGGGCGTCATCGTACCCTATCATCATACAAAAAAAAAAAAAAAAAAAAAAAAAAAAAAAAAAGAAAAGAAAAAAATGAGAAAAATGAAAAATCAGGGGCGCCACTCCTTTCATTAGACCCAAACACACGGCTTTAGCCTTTTCATACCTTGTAAAAGCCCTTGAGACCTTCCTTTTCCTTGGTCTGACGGACACAGTCCATCATGCCACTGTAAACAGGGTTGGTGATCGATTGCGTTTGAAGACGCTGCACAAAAAAAAAAGGGGGAGGTCAGGGAACTGGTCAGCCAATTGAGCTTGCAAAAGCATGTGTTGTGTGGGCAACTTACGACTTTGACGGTATCAAAAGGCTAGAAAAGATTGAAAAGAAAAGAAATGAGGGCGATTATCTAGGCAATGTGCTTTTTTCTTTCTTACCTGGCCCACAAGCACCTGAAGGATACCACCGACGGTGCCGCTAGCACAGTCAATAATGGCTTGGCTACAAGTGAAACATATCAAAGAAAGCAAGAAAGAGTGAGTTTGGGCAACCCTCGAGGCAAAAAGATGGCAAAAAGCTTACTTTTTCTTAACAGCAGACTTCTTTTCGACCACCAGGGCAGGGCTAGAAGACAAGGCAACGTCGCTCATGGTAAGAAAAAGCGTTTAAGAGTAAAGAAAAAAAAAAGTGAGAAAGAGAAACAAAAAAAGGGGGAACCTGTCACGTCTTTCCTTTTGACTAAAAAAAAAAATTGTTATAAAATGTTCCCTTTCATGGCAGGCACCGATCACCGAGTCAAAAAAAAAAAAAACTTTTCTCTCGAACGGCACAAGAACAGCAAGGCTATGGACAAAAGGATGGCCAAGAATAAATGGTGTTTTTCATGCTCACATGCGAGAAAATGCCCCCATGCTTTGCAAATGATCTTGCCACACGCTTTGCTACTGCGTGCTTCAATGCAATTGTGTGATCTCGCCCCGTCTCGTTGCCCCGCATGAATGGGAAAAAAAAAAAAAAAAAAAAAAAAAGGTGGGAAGACAGGGCCAATGGCTTGTTTGGGCGCCATTCTCCTATGCTTTTTTTGGAAGGCCGGGTTGCTCATGAATTCGGCAGCAGCTGGTCTTGAATTTCGCGCATGAATCGGACATGGCTCCCCCTTTTTGCAATGCACAGATCAGAATTTTGGTCGCACAAAAAGGGCCGTTGACAATGTGAATGAGCGTGCCTTGACCCTGTCTTTTGGGTTCCTCTGGGCTCATTTGCATGCATGGTTCTGATTCTTTGTTAAAAATAGAGACCGTGCACAGACATGGCCTGTTTTTTATTTTAATGGGGGCTTTGACGTTGAAGAAAATGCGCCATGGAGAGCGTGGGGGGTGCGACACGCCGTGTTTGTTCCTTGATCGGCTAAAAGTACATGTTTTTGATTTAGCTGCCGGGGCAGAACACAATGTTGTAGCCACTGGCTTGGCAAGTGAACGTGCTCGTGGCATCGTCATCTACAAAAAAAAATGAGCCATTTGCACGACCATGGGGCCTTTTTGTTTGGTCTTACAGGCATAAGAGTAGACATCAGGGCAAGCCGCCTTGACTGCTTGAGAAAATTGGTTACTGGGGCACGTGGCGGGCGTGTTGTAATTGCCAGTGCACTGCAGAACATGCAAAAAAAAAAAAAAAAAGAAAAAAGGTTGTTAGATTTGCATTATACATTGTACAGAAATGTAAAATGAACCAGAGCGGCATAAAAGATGAAAAAAGAAAATAAAAAAAAGGGGGAGCAATTGGGGCCCATCAACTTACGCAATACTGAGGGTTGTTTGTCGCTGAGCAGGCGCTTTGGCAGCTGACATAATTGCCACTGCCGTCATAGACCTTGAAATCATCGGGACACGTGGGCAAGGGGTCGCACTTTGGCGAGCCACAATTGTACTGGCCAGACGACGCGGTGGAGCTCGACGGGTTGATCGGCGAGATCTCAATGGGGATATTGTAACCATCGACAAACGAGACGTCATAATAATCATTGCCACCATAGCCAGACAGAGTGAATTCCGCCAGCGACGCCGGATCGTTAGCGCCAGCGCTCGTGCAGTTGTAGCTCTCGCACCATTCGCGGCCAAAGAAGCGACCTGCCCACGCGGCATCCACATCGTACGTGTTGCTTGCGCCGGCCGCCACCTGCGTGGTCGTGCCTTGTGCCTGACCATTGGCCATTTGCGCCACCGTCAACGAGTAGCTGCATTGATTCTTGACAACAAATTGCTTGGTGGCGCGAGCCGCAGGGCGAGCCGACGCCAGGCCAGCAATAAGGGCAAACACGGAGATCACAGCGAGCTTGGTCATGATGAGTTAATTGGTTTGTTCTGGATTGGAGATGTGGTGAAATGAGTAATAACGAAAGAAAAAAAAAAAAAGACAATTTGACGCGTCGGATCCGGTCTCTTTTATACTTTTATTTTTTACATTTTGGCTTTTCGGGACAACTTTGTTGAATGACGACGACACGTTCGCCCGTGGGGGGAGGACGCAGAGGGAAGGGGGGAGGAGGACAAGGGGGCTTCAAAGCAATTCACGCTCGATCCTTAAAAAAAAAGCATATGAACATCACCACCTTGTACAAGCCAGCTTTACATAAGCCCTTTTCCGCCAGGGTTTTCCCATTGGATACTATTGTTCAAAAGGAGGGCGGAATGCTTGAAAAAGTCTAGTTGTAATTGGCAATCCCTGGCGGCCCTTCTACATTTTCGCGTGTAAAACCAAACAAAAAGGCCCTGATTAGAGCGAAAAGGGAAACAATTGATCACAGCCTCCCAGCCAGCATCACGTTACGAGTGTGGAGAATGGTGACACAGCATAGGGAAGGGGGTCCGCTGCATGATTAAATGGCGTAATTGATTTTAAGGTTACCCGCCCTGTAAGCGCACAACATCCAGGCGCGGGATCTCCGCTGTTGGCTAAAAAATTTATTTCATAATTTTTCATTGAAAATGGATCAAGATTTGACCGGCCAGAGGACTCACGCCAGCAACGTGAACTCGGTATTGGGGGCTGCTTGCAACCTATATTTTTTGACAAAAAAAAAGGCATGAGAAGCGTGTGCGACGGCGCGCGTGGTGCAATCGCGGCGAAACCGCGTCCATTCCTTTTTTTTTTTTCTACGTACCAATTGTCCTTGTCGTAGTGGGCATTGCCCTCAATGACATGGAACGTGTAAATGAAGCGGGACAGGTTGGAAAGATTGGGAGTTGACTTGTGTACGACGCTCCCATGGATCAAGACCAAGGTGCCTAGATGAGATGAAGAGGCACATGAAAAAGACCGCATTCCGTGGATCATGTAAGCCGTTCCCATCCAATTCCACCTCGTCCCATTTGCCGCCTTTTTGGTCCGTCTTACCTCTTTTAACAGGGACTTCGACATATTTGGACTCATCAATGACGGAATCATCGCCAATAAACGTCGTGCCGCCGCCCTCGCTGCGCACAAATCGCTTCGTGACAGGCACATCTGCGATGCAAAACGGAAAAAAAAAACACAATTTAATTTACTTTCTTCTCACGTCGTATTCTTTTCCCCGCGCGCGTCTTTTGATTAAATCCCGTCGTTGCTCCGTGTACCTTTATGTGATCCAGGAATGAACGAAAGGCATCCATTGTCCGGCGTGCAATCCTCCAATGCAAACCAAAAGCCTTTGGCAGACAGAGGCTCCGTGTACAAAAAGGTCGAATCCTGGTGTGAGGGCACTAGCATTATTTTAAAAAAAAAAAAAAGGGCTTGGCGTCATGCGCCTTACAACCCGGCACGCGCGTTGTTTCCCTTTGTCTCGGTTGGCAAATCTTACCCTTTCCACCAATGGACGGTTGCTACACAAAAGACGGGATCAAGAACGGGTGATCAGATTTGCCCGTTCGTCATGCTCACCAGTCGGCCCATTTCTCAACCGCTTTTTCTTCTTCTTTCATGCTCTTTTTATATGATATGACGTCTTTTTTTTATTTTATTTTTTTTACCTTGCAGATGATCATCGATTGAAGCACGCGCGGCGATTCAAAGCCCAATTGGCGCGCTAGGCCCGCCATCTTGGCATTGAGGCTGATTTCCGCGTACAGGGGGTCGTGCATGTGTAAACCGTGGCCGATTTTGTTGATGGCGCGCTCCTTTGGCTTGATCAAGTTGCCCTTGTCGTCAAAGGCCCCCTCCTCAAAAAAGTAGCGCACCTTATCGCCCGAATCCAAAAAGTAATCGTCGCCAATGTGCGCCTTGTTCTCGCCCGTGCTGAATTGCGTCATGGGGTGGCCCTCCAAGTCGAATTGCTGCAGCAACTCGTCGGCGCGCGCCTTGAGCTGTTCCGCCTTTTCCTGTGTGAAAAAATCAGGGATAGCAAGGAACCTGTGGCGAGAAACGTGTCAGCCGAGGGACCGTGAAAACAAGGCACCCTCCACGTTTTCTTACCCGTCGCGGTCAAACTAGGCACGCGAAACACAAAAAATTGAAAAAAAGGGAGGCGTAATAGTCACGTCAGCCGAATGGTCCACCACAGCGCAGCATGGCGATCCTTACTTGAGCAAGTTGGTCGTCGGTCAACATTGAAAAAGTGTTTGTTCGTTTGGGAATGCGGGGAAAGCAAAGGAAGGGCGGTTTTTTTTTTTTTATGGACTCGAGCTGACAATCGGCGGTTCTCACGAGGGTTTAAACTTTGTTATATTCAGCGTAGGTGCACAACCAGGGCCACTGAGTTGAGAATTGGCCCGAGCTTCCGGATCAATGCATGTCGGCTCATGGACTCCGCACAAATTTTGGTAAAATCCATCTTGGCGCGCCAATGCGCTACGTGTTGCCCGCCGAACGCCCCACAATAAAGCAGCTTATCGCCTTGGAAGAGATAAGAGCCAGAGTAGGCGCGATTTGATTAATGACAAATGAGAGGGAGCAAACCATGCAAAAAGTCGACAACAAAGCATGAACGCCTTTGATTCGCGTGTTGCGTTACTTTTCCCGTTCGTATTTTAGCATGTATGATACGTGTAAGTGAGCATCCGTGGCCGCGGAGTTGCCACCCGGTTGCACCTCAGCAGCGTATCGCAGATGCGAGGTTTTCTCACGTAATTGCGATTTATTCGGATAAAAAGGCTTGATCTCGACAATGCTGCTCTTCGACCAACTAAAAGTGTTACGCGATCGACTTCGTTTCCTTTCTCTTTGGAGCAAGAAGGCGCTCCAATGCAGTAAAAAAAAAAATCCAGACAAACTAAAAAAAATATTGTCTCTTTGCACATGGGCATTTTTTAATTTACCCATTGACTTGTTTACAGCAATGCAGGTGTACTGGTGAAGGGATACTGTATACTGTACCACGAAAGTCAACTGTTGCCTGCTGCAGCAGCAAGGCACCATTACAACAGTATTACTGTATACGGTATGTCGCCGAGGACATACAATAATATGGAGAGCGAAAAGCACATTAATTTTGCATTTCCGCGAAGCGCGAACTTCCCTTCAACTGAACCCTTCAAAATCGGGAGCGTTGCATCCATCATCACTTTGTCTTGCTCCTTTTTTTTTGGGTGAATCTCGGCAGTGCCCGTAAAAATACTGTAAATCGGACTAGAAACACACCCATCATTTTCATGTTTTTTTGTCTTAGAGCCTTACACAGTATTACAGTATGCCATATTTTTGCACGCAAAAAAAAAGCGTTTGATCTGTGTATCGTCCATGTTTATTTCGACCTCGGTGAACAGAAACGGGCGCGTGCTACAGTATCATTTCAATGCCTGAAGCATCGCTCTACTGTACTGTAAGTACACTGCACAAAAACGTACACATTTACGATGCTTTTACAGTAATGTAAACACCAAAGAAGAGCAGCGTGTTTTTCCGAGGTTTTTGCCGGCCTGTTGTGCCTCCAGAAACTTTTTTACAGCCTGCTCGCCCGCCAAATATGAAACCTGCGTTACGGCATAAACTACAGTACATCCTATGATACTGTAGTGCAGTAGTACAGTATGATAGTGCTCAAGACGAACCCGCCCGATTTTTTTTGGACCAGAAAATGCCAAAAGCCTCCTACAGTATTTGTACTACTGTACGGGTATTTTGCATTCATCTACTGTAGCCATCTGCATGGTCGACCCTGCTCAAAAATAGCCGCATCGAATTCAGTGCAAAATTTGCAACAAAAAAGCTTAAAACCCCAATGCGCAACGACCACTTTTGAAAAATTCAGGGGTCACACATTTCAATCTCAGAAAATGCCAAATTTGTTAAATTTCGAAACTCCGAGTGATCAATGCATCCCAAACAGGTAACTTCGACGAAACGCGATTGGCAGACAAAATGTCAGGTCACCCCAACTTAAAAAAAGCATCCAAAGAGTGATGCATGAACGGCGGTCGACTGAGAAAAGTGCCTACTTTGGGTAAGATTTTTTTTGCAAAAATTCAAGGTTTGAGACTTCCAAATTAAGTGCGTGGATTGCATAGAATTTTTATTTTTTTCAGTACTGTATTTTTTATTTTGCACATTCATGTTGTGTGCTGAGTGGACTACCGTACTGCGGCACCAGGCAGGTGAAATGACCGATGCAAAATTTTCAAACCCAAGCCAGCGCGCTGCAAGTCATCCCATTAGATACTTTGCATCCCTGTTTGTTAGTAAAACCGCGATAAAAATCGGGGGCAGATTAGACCATTATCGAGAAAATCGCGATTAAAATTTTTGATGAAAAAGTGAATTTTCTCTGCGAGTTTTAGCCATCCATCAATGAAACTGGTCTCATTCGACAAAGATTCAAGAGCTTCTTTTGACACGTTAAAGCACCGTGGAGTGTCGTCCTACTGTATCGGTTGCCAAGAATATGATACTGTACTGTATGTATCGAGGTTGAAAATTTTTGAATTGATGTTGTTTTTTGTTGATCATCAGCTACTGTACTACTGTACTACTACAGAGTAGTATCATAAGCGTACCGGTATCTATAAAGGTCACGCATCGCTCGGGCAAGAAAATATTCTGGAAATGACGTCTGATCGTTCCCGTCTGATTTGACAACAACGATGCAAGAAGTTTCATTGCGATCGAAGAAAAATTTGACCAATAATAATATGATAAGACTGTTGTACAGTATGTGCGTGCCAAACTGAAAATGACGATGATATGTTGTTGGATTCATCTCCACAACAATAAATCCAGCAAATGAATGAATGACCTTGGGATTATTTCAACATCCTGTTAAAAAAGCCGCGCCGAAGAAATTTACATACCGTACCCTATCATCATCATATGATACTACTGCAAATGTTTTTTGGAGAGATGATCCGATCAAAGATTAAAGATTTTAATTTTGGATTATGGATTTGTATGATATCATACAGTATCATACAGTACGTAGTAAAAAAGCCTTGGAAAATTGCCAAAATTTTCGAAATTGTCGACAACTCGCTCGGCCTTGTCGACCTTACGGCCTCTGATTGTCGGATTTTGGAGCCGTATGATAATATGGTCATGCTGCTCATCGGCGGGAGAAGAATGAAAGTACTGTATGAAACGCGTAAAATACTATTTGGCTTTGCTAGATTTCACTAGCTAGCGAATACAGTTCTATGATACTACTACTGTAGAATCCCGAGATTTCTCGAGACTGAGTGATCCGATTTGCGTAAAACGTTAACATCACCGTTAGAAAAGAATTGTGCACGTACTTTCTGTTTAAAATCAACTGGTCCAAAAAATTTGGGACCAGCAGAACGTTAGATGAGCAAGTTTCTGAGTTTCTGACGGAGCGCCAGTTTCATACTGTACGGTAGGCATACAGTAAAGCAACAAGGGGTACCGGTGTTGTGTCTGGGCAATCCTTAGCATAGGTGAAGTGAGAGACAAAAAAAAGAGCAATTGGGGCACCAAGCACCAAGAAAACGCGACAAACGCGTAAAAAAAGAAAGAAAGCAGGATAAAAACCTTTAATGGGTGTTAGTGCACTATTAGGGATATGGATATGTGGACTTACCACTGGCAGACAGTGGTTTTAAAACGTGCAAAGTAAAAAGGAAAAAAAAAGAAAAAAAAGCAAAGAGATAAAGAAAGAAAGGATAGGGGCTGCGAAAAGCAAGAAAAGGGCAAAAATAGGGAAGAGAAAAAAAGAAGGAAAAAGGAAAAAAGGGGCACACAAAAAAAAGCACATTCCTGACACCGGTACAATCATGATGAACATTTAGTCTCGTACATACAGTACATACTCTACCCGCGGCAACGGCTGAGTGCCCCGACAATTGAGACACCTCAAATGAATCAGCGGGCAAACGCGGCAAAAGCGCTTGTGGATTGGGGGCATCATCGCGGCGAGTTTTCGGCGAGTTAGTCTCCGGAGGTCGTTTTGGTTCTGCTTTGGCCCTGGATTTATGCAAAGTGTATTTTCTCAGGACTGAGCGATTCAATCTCTGCGAAAACCTGGAATCATCGAAGTTCTGAGTCGATTATCTACTGTAATGATCTGAATTTGGAGCCAGATAGTCAAACTCATCAGGAGGAGCGCGTAAAATATTATTTGGCGCTGCGGTTTCACTACAGTAGCAAACACGAATCTCGAGATTTATCAGGACTGAGTGATCTGATTCACGAACAAAATTAACACCGTTGGAGAATTGGGTCTACCATCAACTAGTCCAAATTTGGGGCCAAGTGATCAAGTTTCTGAGGCAGCGCCAGTTTCGTAGGCGTAAAGGGGGTAAAATCACGACCATTTGGTCTCGTACCGCGGTAACGGCTGAGCGCCCCGACGCGTGAGACATCTCAAATGATTCAGTGTCCAAACGCGGTAAAAGCGCTTGTGGTTTGGGGACATCGCGTCAAGATCTTGACGAGATAGCCCTCACGGGTTGATTTGGCCCTGAATTTGTATGCAAAATGCATTTTCTCAGGACTGAGTGATCCGATCTAAGAAAAAAAATTGATATCGTCGATGTTTCGTGTTCAGCATCCTCTAGCTCAAATACTGTATAGGACCCGATGACCAAGATCCAGAAGACCCGCTCAGCAAAAGAGGGTAGGCTTTTCCATTCTGGTAGCGTACGCGACAATGACGCAACGTATTGACGCGCGAGTTATCTCAAATGAATCTGTTGGTGGCGATCCAGCTATGATTTGTGGTGGGCAGCGTTGAAAATGTGGAAGTTTGTGAAACATTGCTTGTTTCGACATTGGAGTGATCGACTTTTTGAGTTTTAGCTTTTCTTGAAAAAAGGAAACGTCGAAGTAGCCAAATGGTATAGGTTTGGGGGATTGATTGAGTGACGTCGGTCACTAATTTGCTGAAGGGCAGCGTGTTTCCGCCTGACACGCATCGCAAACCTCAAGGTACGGCAGAAATGCTGAAATGAGCAATGCCTCGTGTCTGTTTCGGGGCATGCTGCATTGACGACGTGGACGCGTGCCTTATTTTTTTTTCGCAATCCATTTGCTGATCGTGCAGACGCGTGGCTAAAATGCTTGTTTTATTGAATTGTTTCATTTGCGCGCCCCATTTGCCATTACACTGCATGAAGACCGTTATGCTAACCAGCGGGGGCAGGCTACGCGTTTAGCCGCCTGGAAACACGAACAGCAGTATCGTTGTTTCAGTCGCACGATCAGTGAATGGACCTCAAGTTTCCAAATCAATTCACATCGTGCAACACTGGTCTCGGTGCGTATCCTCGGGTTTTACCTGGACCTCGTGGCAAACCATTTTCAACTCAACAAACCCAGCTTGCGGTGTGTGATGGGCCTGAAGAGCTCATTTGCCGCCATGGTGTGAATCCATCCTACTTCCCTTTTTGCCCATTTCCATGTTGATTTGGCGGCTGACAAGGGAAAAAGAAAAAGAGAAAAAGAGCCGCACTGTAATGATCGCCCCATCCCTCCCCTGAGACACGCCCTGGTTCAGGCGCACAAAGAGCCAAAATAAAAAAAAAAGTGGTGTCCAATCCCGTTTCTCATTGTCAAGCACGCTGCCTTCCATTTTTGACGGGGACAAGTGATCTGCCTAGCCAATTGGCGTAAGGGATGAAAACAGGTTGACATGACCTTGGGCCTCCGCGCTCATTGTATATATAAAAAGAGGGCGAATTGAGTTGGCGACAACCCAAAATCTTTTTTTAGCAACCTGGTGATGTGGTTGTGCTACATGTGGCCCTCCAAGGTGTGCCCAACGAGAGCATCGTGATCCAGAATGAGTAAATTGGGCTAGACTGCTCCACATGTTGCCCTGACTACCTCTCTCTCTTTTTTTTTTTTTTTTTGCTTTACGTTGTCCCTTGCCCTTTGCCCTTTTTGATTGGAGACGCGACACGGCCTCCTCCCTCCCCACGCAAAAGTCAAGGAGGGGAAAGAGAGAGGGAGCGGGCCGAGAGAAGGGAGGGGGCGAGGGGGAAAAAGCCTGTGTTTCTAGCCAAAAAGACGAGATTGCACCGAGAATGGAGTGGCCAAGCGGGTCGCGAAAGCAATGTGTGTAACGGGCTGATGAACAGCACAGAAAAATTAAAAAAAAAAAAAAAAAGTGCTAGGTTCCCCCTCCTTTTTTTGACCCTCTCTTTTTCATTGCATTTTCATTGTTTATTCCACTTTTTTTTCTTTTTCTTTGACTCTTCTTTTCTTGCATGGCATTCTAGCTAGTTGCCTTTGTCCGTCGCTCCTTTCCTTTCGTTTCTAGTCTCTTGCCCCCCATATCCATTCATTCCTTTGACCACATACTCCACTCTTTGTCCCCTCCCCCCTTTTTTTTATCCTTCCACGTCCTTGCATATTCCTCTCGTTTCTAATATCGCCCGTCCTCTTTTCGTCTCTCTATTCCCTGGTAAGTCGTGGCTCACCCGTCAGTGCCAGACAAGCAAGCTAACACGCCGAAAAACACGCGCGTCTGGTTCCCCTTTCATATTTTTTTAGTATTACTATGCTTTCTTCCACGTCGCTCACGCCCTCATCGACCTCGTCGCCCTTCAATTTCAGCCCTGCCACGTCCACGACGTCGTCGCAGTCTTCGCAAAGCTCGGCACCGGTCAAATCGTCGCGTAATCTGCTCACCGACTTGCAAGAAGCCGAATCGACGTATATGGCCACTTTGCGCATCATTGACTCGGTAAAAAGAAAAAAAAATCTAAAAGGGGGGGAGCCCACTCCACGGGTCCGGCACACCCATGGGTTAGCAGAGACTTTATTTTTGCTCCCTAGCGCTAAATGTGGTCATTTATTTTTATATTTCCTTGTCTCCTTGTTAGCAAATCGCCCCTCTCTGGATGAAGCAGACGGCTCAGGCTGTGCCTGAGTTCACCGAGCTGATCAAACACGTACGCGACCTTGTTATGGTCAACAAGCAATTCGCCGCTGTAAGTGAAACACCCAGGGCCGCATCACCCCGACAAAACGTAACAAGCTCATCTCTTTCCTTTCCCCTCCCCCGAAAACCCCTTTTTATTTTTTTCCCTCGCCGCTAGAATCTCTCAAAGTACACCAACAATGCGCCTCATTCTGGCCAGGCATTAGGCGACACGCTCATGCAATGGGTAAAAAAGTGAAAAAACAGTAAAAAATCAACGAAAAAAAGGCTCATGTTGCTCATTTTTCCCCCATCCAGGTGCATGATCTCGAAGTGCCCTACGCCAACTATGCGCGATCGTATATCCCCAATCTTAATAACCGTCAAGATATCCTGGCCAATCGCTCCATTAATCAGCTGTTAAAGGTAAAGGCGGCCCCTTTGTCGTTCTCTCCATCTTTGGATTTTTTTTCCCCTAATCGCTCCATTCTTTCTTCCCCCCCTCTTGCCTCTCTTTTTTTTTTTTTAGGATTTGTCAACGTCGGCTTCTTACGACATTTCGCTCGAATCGCTGTTCAATGCGCCGATTCAGCAGCTAAAGTATTATCATGGGCTTTACACACGTCTTTTGGACTCTGCCGACGTGTCTCGGCCGGACTACAAGCCATTGGTGGATGCGACGAAGCGTCTGGACACCATTCTTGCGCTTGCACCACACCAAGTCAAGATGGGCCATCCGACGCTGCCTTCGACACCGCCGCCACCCCCCGCGATTCAGACGGACATGCGTCCAGCCGGGCCAAAGAAGAAAAAAAGCTTTGTTCGCCAGGAGGATTTCTTTGCCTATTACACCGAATCTGGCGAGGTGTCGCCCCTGGAAAGCAGCTCTGACGAGGACGACAGTTTTGAGGGTTATGGCCGATCTTCTGGCAACAGCAGCAGCAACAAAAAGGCGCCGGCCGAGGATCTTGCCAACATCCAGCCACGTTCGGTGAAGATCCTTCCTCAGGTGCCTGCGGTGCCTCCCGCCCCGCAGCAGCCATCGGAACCCATGAAAAAAGTGGCCAATGGCCCGCCACCCGCGCAGGACGCTGTGCAAATGACGTACATCAAGCCTGCCACGGCCAGGATTGATTTGCCCATGGCTTCTTCGGCGGCTGCTCCTGCTGGTCCGGCGCCCAATGCCGGCCATGTGGATGCGGTGCGCGCGGCATTGACCACAGGCCCACCATCGCCGCAACAACAACGTAATTTGACGACACCATCGCCTACAACGATGGAATCGCCAACGCGACCCGTGTCGCCTCGTGCCGTTCAAGTGCAGCAGGCCGTGACGCCTGTGGCCGCCATGCAAGCAATGCCGCAAAAGACGAATGACTACTTTTCCATGCCGAAATCGGGCTCTGTTGGTGGTGGGTCGCCTCAATTGACGCCTTCGCAATCTTCGCCGCAGCAAGCCATGCTTCCGCGTACGTCATCCAAGCGCAACAATAATAACAATGCTGGAAATCCTCCATCGGAGCGTTCGGTAGCGGTTAATGTGGATCCCACTGCGCGAGTTGCTGCATCCAATCGTCCGCCTCCCCCTCCGGCCATGCAGCAACAATCTCCTCAACCGCGTCCAGGTGCACCCCACGCGCGTCCGCAGTTTTCTCCTTCGTCGCCCACGCAACAGCAACAACCGTTCCCTGGATGCCCACCCATGCAATCGTATGGAGCTGGGGGTGCGCCTCTGCCGCCAAACAAGAATGGAATGCCATTGGCTCGCTCGTCGTCACGCAACACCGACCAACAACAGGGTATGCCACCTGGCATGCCTCCTCAATTCCGCCCCAATGGCCCGCCATCGCCTCACCATCCCCATCAGGGCGCGCCTCCTCCTCCAGGCATGATGCATGCGCCACGTCCATTGCCGCCCGGTCCACAGCCTCCCTTCCAGCAGCAGCAGCAGCAGCAGCCACCTATGCAACAAATGCATGCCATGGGTGGTGGCCATCGCCCTCCTCCCTCGCCTGGAGGTCCCATGCGAGGCCCTCCTCCTCCTCATGTCGGCTTTGCTCCTGGACCCCATGGGGGCCCCAGTGGTGCGCCCATGCCTCCTCCACCCAACATGTCTCCCAGTCGATCCCTTGGAACACGCACGCCGCCACCAACCAATGGCAACATGATGGTCCCTCCATTGTCGCCACGCACACCGCCTCCATCCGGCATGGATGATGCGCAACACGGTGTGAAACAAGTGCTCTTCAACAACAATCAATGTGAAGTGTTCCATTGGAAAGCCCAATCGTGGTATGCCGTCGAAGGCAAATGTACCATTCAGGTTCGCTTGACTTTTAATGGTCGTTCGTGTCTGGCCGTTCAATTGCAGCCGTCTGGCCAGATGTATTTGAATGCGTGGATTCTGGCTAGCATGGTCATCAGCCAGCCATCACCGACTGATGTGAGCGTGTCCGTCACCATGATGGCAAAGCAAGAAAATTACCTGATGCATTTCAATCACCCTGCCGAGGCCTCCAATTTGCTCGCCATGCTGCAGCGCATGCATCACGAGGCGCGCACCAACCCGGACCCTCCGCAGCGCTCGTCTCCCAATGGAGGCATGCCGTCGGCCGTGAATCTGCGTCGCCAGGAAACAACCGCCGTCGAATTGCGCGACGACACGCCTTCTGTCGAGGATGTGCCACAGACCCTCAAGCCTGTCTTCCAATGCAAGCTCAAATTGTTCGTCCAGAGCGAGACGTCAAAGTGGACACCCATGGGCTCCACGGCCATGAGGATATCCCAGCAATTGCCCAGCCAAAAGATGCACATCTACATCCAAGACGACAAGAACAAACTCGTCAGCTCCGTCGTCCGCAGCGGCAACGTCGAGCGCCTGTCTACAAAGCGCCTCACCTTTTTGCTCACCGATGAAAAAACAAAGACAAGCATCGTCTACCTGGTCCAGGTCAAGGACGAAAAGACAGGCACAAAGATCTACGAGTACCTAAAGACCCAGAATGCCGCGCATGGCTGGTAAAAAAGAAGAAAAAAAACGACGCATTTGTCCATTGGCTCTTTTTTTTTCTCTCTCCTTTCTCTCTCTTTTTCGCTTTTCTTTATTATTTTGCGCCTTTTTTAAACATGTTATTCCACCCTCTTTCCATTTCTTCTTTTTTCTTTTCTTTACCTTCTCACGTCAATAAAGACTGCATCTCTTGAAACTAGACTCTTCAGTGGAGAGGCAATGTGGCCCTACGCTCATAAATCAAGCCGCGACGCTCATTTTCTCGACAATCGCCTCATTGAAACTAATTTTTTGTTGTGCAGCACGCCGCTTCGGCAGCAGAAGCTCAAGCAACAGCAGTCGGATGGACGCGCATCCGTTCCAGGCAAGGATGATGCGCTGCTTTAAAAAAATTAAACAGCGTGTATTCGATTTTTCTGGCGCTCCAGTGGTCCGATCTCTGTCAAATCTGAATTGGTCGTCCGCCACGGGCATCGCAATATTCCATCACGCCTTTAAATCTCAAAGATTAGTGAGATCTCGGCAACTTTGACATAAAAAGACATCATTGCTCGATTTTTAATAGTGCGTGTCATTTGGTGCGTTAACGCTAGCCGCGAAAACTTAATCGTCGATTCTTTACCTCGACGAACCCGCGAGGTGAATTTGGTGTTATTAAAACAAGCTTGTGCAGAGCGTGTTTATGACGAAATCATGCTTTAATGAAATTAACAATAAACTGGGCGACCAGACACTGAAGTGCTCACAAAACGCGCCCAGAGGGACGTCGCAGGATAGAAACCCCGCGCGGGTCGCGTCTTTTGGCTCTCACGTATGCTTGGCGCGCGTCACGCCCAAATCAAATCTTTGGCATGGCGAACGTCCAAATCAACAATTAAAAAATCATGTCTCCAGAATTGCGTCAAACTTGCACACAAGATGCATTAGCATGGCGAAACCGTGTAAAGCGGCAAAAGCGAGCGAGATTCATCTGTTCGTTGACGAGCAACGAGCGATTTTCGATTAAACTTTGCTCGCAAATTGCGCCGGGAAAACGCGCTTTAAAACCTATTTTGACGCGTCCAAAAGAAAGCGACGCGCCAGGTGCACGGATATGATTGAAACGCGACGCGTGTAACCCGACGACTGACGCGCTTTTTCACGCGTCGAAAACTTTATATGATTTTGAAACCGTATCGAACACGCCAAAAATTCACTATTTTCATTGATCACTGATGGCCAACTACGCATGAGCTATGCTCTTTCTGATGATGCATTTTTCATCAAGCTACATGCATTTTTCGTCGAGTTTACTTTGTGATGAAAAATCATAACTTTTCGCGATTTTCGCGCAAGGTAGTCAATGGACTCTTGGTTTTTATTTGATTTTCGTCGGCGAATGAGGGTCGCGTACCATGTGGTTGAATGGCGTGGCAATCTGAGGACCTAAATTTGACCATTTTCTACTCCTCGACTCTACCCCTAGGAAATTTGGCGATTTTCAACCCTCTTGATTGCGCGCGATCCAACGATCGCAGCGACTCGCGAGTG
The DNA here is from genome assembly GCA_025201375.1 of Gongronella butleri. NCBI lineage: Eukaryota > Fungi > Mucoromycota > Mucoromycetes > Mucorales > Cunninghamellaceae > Gongronella > Gongronella butleri. The sequence goes on from JAIWZP010000007.1 coordinate 539,537, forward strand.
GGCTCATTCGAACGAGAAGGCTTGCTGCTGTTCGCTCAAGGAACATTTTTACATGCAGATCATAAATTCATCTGTGAAGCAGCCAAACTACAATAAAAACGTTTTAATCGCTATTTTCTCAATGGGCAGCCTAATTGTTCGCCATTTTTTATTGCACAACTCGCGCCTAATGGAGATGCAAAGCGTTATGCGATGCATTTGCACGTGTCGGCTCAACGTTTTCTGGGGTAAGCAATGCGTTGAATGCCAAAGCACTCCCAATTCCATTGTAATGGCTGTGCAAGCGACTAAGTTTATGTTGATTGTGATGTTAAAGACACCCATTTCGAGCGAGAACCATCATACAAAAGATTGGACGCGCAAGCCGGCCACTTGTCTAAGTTTACTTTTGAAACCTCGCACCAAGCCTGTATTTTAATCTGCTACGTGCCAGTGACGCGCTGCATTTCCGGTCTGAGAAGCGCGGTGGAAAGCGACGGCTTCGATGCCATCGGATGGGCACGCGTTCATTCACAGTGTGCTTCCATTCCACGCTTTTATGCGCATGATGGCTGCGGCTGCTGAATTCAAAGCGGAATTCCATCATGGCCCAACACTGGCCCGGTGCCCAAAAAAGGCAATGGGTGGCTTGCACTGACTTTTTTTTGAAGGGTGGGGGAGGGACAGGCTGGTCCGTTTTTGCTTACCTTTTTTTTTTTCTCTGTTTCCTTTTTTTTTCACTTTCCATGACCATGTTCCTTCGTCAATTGAGCGGTCAAGTGCGCCAGTATGCGACCAAGAGCAAGGCGCCCAACCGCAAGATGACGGCGCGCGTGCCTATTGAGCAAGTCAAGCTTGCGGACGGCTCGACGTTTATCACTCGGCAAGCCGTGGTGCCTGTGTCTGTGCAGGCCTCGTCTGCGCCCGTGCTGCATCGCCCGGCCACGACAAGCTATGCGCAGCTGACTGATGCGCAAATCAGCGAATTGCGCGCGCTTCGCGAACAGGACCCACGCACGTGGTCGCGCAAGAAACTCGCCGAAAAGTTCAATTGCTCGCCATTGTTTGTGAGCATGATCGCGCCTTCGCCCCGCACGGCCACACCCCCAGCCACGCAATCCCCCACTGCTGGCTACAGACGCCAATTGATCACCAAGAACCGCCAACGACGAAAGGACCTGTGGTAGAGAAAAAAAAAAGTGCAAAATACCAACAAACCCGCCAATGGCTCTGCCTTTTTTTTTTTTTCCCTTTCTACACTTCCCCCCCCCCCGCCAAAATTACACTCAAAAAGCCATCCAACATTCAATGCCGCCCCTCTCCATTCCGAGCTTGTACATTTTCTCCTCTTTCCACCCACTTAGAAACAATAAAACAAATGATTTTTCTTCGCAATCCACCTTTTTTTTTTCGCCATTGGGAAGGAATTGAGCAAGTGACAGGGAGCGCCCGGGTCGGGAACAACACGCGTGTGAGATAAAATTTGAAAAGGCGCGCTTTTGATTTTTTTCCACCTCGTTTTTTTTTTCTTTTTTCTTCACTTTTTATCGATATGGCGTACTCAGCGACGGTTTATGTGGTGAACTGCGGCCACTCTATGACTATCACGCCGCACGGTGCGTCCAAAACCGCCTTTGAGCAAGCGGTGGACGTCATCGTCGACGGTCTAAGCGCAAAAGTACAAGCAAACACGCGCGGCATCGAGGAACACGACTGACCCTGCCGCCATGTTCTTTTTTTCTTTTAGGTGCTTGCGGACCGCAAGACGGAACTAGCGTCTGTTATTCTCGCGGGAACACAGGGTAAGCGTGAAAAATGGAAGCATGACGCGCTTTTTTTTTTTTTTTTTTTTGCAAGCTGACGACCTGTTTTTTGCTAGAAACCAAGAATAAGCTTGCCGAGCCCGGGCAGTACCAGAATATCACAGAGCACTGCGGCCTTGCCAAAGCCCAGTTTGAATCCATGCGGCGTCTTTTGGAGGTGCGACCTGCGGATGCCACGGATCCCGCAGCCGATTGTATGCGATTTTTTTTATCGTTAAATTGGATCCCATTAACACGCGAATTCCTTTTTTTTTTTTATGATTCTAGTGCTCAGCGCGCTGATTCTAGCCATTGATCAGATTCAGTCGGTGGTTGGCAAGAAAAAATACACCAAGCAGATCATGTTGATCACGGACGGGACTGCTCCCATTGATTGGCAAGATCTGCCGGACGTGCAGCAGGCCATGTTGGACTCGAACATCAATCTGATTGTGCTGTAAGAAAATGACACGCTCCGTGCGACGCGACGCGACACGCTCCGATTTTCTCATTTTTCCTCTTTTTTTTTAACCAAGTGGCACTGATTTTGGTCCCGATGGCGCGGACCCATGCGACGATGTGAATACAAAGGAGATCATGGTAAAAGTGTCGCGGGCTTGCCATGGGGGTCAAGAAAAAAATGACAAAAATGGGTGCTGATTTCTCTCATTTTTGCGTTTTTTTTGTAGGACACGAATGCGGCCATGTGGAACGAGTTGTCGAATGCGATTTCTGAGCGTCCTGTGATGAGGTTGCAAGACGCGCACGACCAGTCGATGGGTTTCAAGGTCAAGCAAGTGAAGCCAACGCCGGTGTTCCGGCAGCATCTGTATTTTGGCAGTGAGGGCAAATTGCAGCTGAATGTGCACATGTATACCTATACGAGCGCGGTGCGGCCGCTCGCGCTGAAAAAGTGGTCGACGCTTTCGGATATCATGGTCGACAACAATGCCGCCAGCTCGTCCACGGCCGATGCGCTCAAATTGTCACACAGCGTGAATACGGTGCGCCGCAAACGCGTGAAAAAGCTGGATCAGCCGGGCAATGAAGGTGCGGCGGCGGCGGCGGATGCCATGGGTGGCCTGGACGACGACAATTTGGCCATGGAAACAGCCGAGGACAGCGCGTTTCTGAACAATGATGAGGAAAACGTGCTCGAGAGGGCGTATCCCTTTGGCAATGCCCTCGTCATGATCACAGCTGAACAAGAAGCCTTTCTACAGCTTGAAACGACCCCTGGCTTGTGGATCCTCGGGTTTTACCCCGTCGACAAGGTAAAAAAAAAAAAAACATAAAAAAGAACCAAAAAAAACACGCAAATCGCTTTTTTTGACGCGATGATTAGATTCCCCGGCACTACTATTTGGACCGCGTGTACCTGATCCTGCCTGGCCCCATGGTCCCGGATGAATCGGGCCCTGGTTTGGACGCGCTGTCGCTCAGCATGTCAGTGAACGAGGTTGTGGCCCTTGTGCGCTACGTCAGCAAGGCCGGTGCGAATCCCAAGCTTGGAGTTGTCTCACCGTGCACAGAATTCGGCGTCAATTTGCTTCAATTCTGCCAGGTAAACCCTCGAAAACTAGAAAACAAAAAACAAACACGTGCGTGACGCGTTGATTCACTTTTTTTTGCACCAGCTTCCATTTGATGAGGACATGCGTGAATTTATGTTCAACTCGCTGGACAAGGTGTCGATGCAATCGGGCAACGTGATCACACAAGATCATCCATTGCTGCCGACAAAAGAGATGAACGACACCATGGCGCGCTTTGTCAAGGGCATGGACTTGTGTCCACCGTAAGGCAGAGAAGGAGAAAATCACATGGCGCGCACCTCTATTTTTTTTTTTTTTTTTTGGGGGTGGTCGATCCCGTTTTGTTGCTGACCTGGTCCTCTTTTTTTTTTTGCCATAGAAACGCGCCTGAGCTGTATGTGCCCGAGGAAAACTTCAATCCTGCGGTCTGGCGCGTCAACCAGGCGATCAATGCACGCGCGCTCAATCCATCTGCGCCGCTGCCCGAGCTTCATCCGCGTCTCGTACAACAGACACGGCCACCCGACCACTTGGTCCGCGAAAATGCCGATCTGATTCAATCCATGGCCGCTCTTTTCAATTGCAAGCAAGGTAGGTGACACCATGCATGCTTCCCACTTGATGGATAATCACGAGCTTTGTGGCGCGGTTGATCTTGACGTTGTCGTTTTTTTGTTTTTAGTCGAGAGTGACAAGAAGCGCGTGCGTTATGGTGCCCCAGGCGATCTGAGCAACATGCCGCCCGGTGCTCTTGGTGACGACACGACGAATGCGCCTGCCGGCGGCCCCTCGGCGGGCAATGATGGTGACTCGGAGGCCAAACGCTTCAAAACGGAGGAATCTAGCTGGGACTTGCTCCTGTAGGCCCTTATTTGACTGCATTGGGTCATATATGACTTCAATAAAAAAAAAAGCAATCCACCATGCATCATTTAAATTGGGCGGCTCATTGGGTTTAACAACACGATTTGGCGGTCAATTGTTACTTTTTTGGGCGGCCACGGCAAAACGACCAAGATTAGGTACGGGCGAATGTGCGCGAGCGCGAGGCATGAGACAATGAAAGCAAAATGCAACGGAAAAGGCAAGGCGGAGCTTTCGCTTCAATGCTATTGCCAATGGGAAAAAAAAAGGGAAGGCCCAAAAGGGAAAACAACGTAAAGCGCACTGATCACGGCAAACGATAGAAACATATGATGCGAAATAGGGGAGATCGGCAAAACCAATGCAATTGACCATTGGTCGTACATACCACATGATGAACAAACATCTGTCTCCTCTCCCCCCCAAAAAAAAACAATCAAAGTGTTCTGCTGGCGTCATCCATCATGGAACATTGCAAAAAAAAAAAAAAAAAAAAAAAAAATAGAAAAAAGGGACGGTTTCTTCCTTGGATCTTCCATGACAAAGCGATTGGGCCCTGCAGGGCCGGCGTGTGCGCGGTCCAACGAAGCCCGTTAGCGTGCCAGACACTTGGGTCGCGCGTTTTTTTCCTTCTTTCTCGACCATCCAAAGAACTCGAATGGCAATTGGAAACGTCATGATGGCAAACGTGCACGCTGCACCCCCCTTTCTTTCTCCCTAGGTTGACAAATCGTCACGATGGTCAGTGGGAGGAGGTCGGCGTTGCCACGGGATCTCCGCCCTCTTTTGTTCCGTCATTCACGAGCTGTGCGTGATTGTGTATTATGCAAATTCGTTTCTTGGGATGACTTTTTTTTTTTTGCACGACGATGCGGGGACCCATGCTCATTTACAGTGCGGCATTGGATCTGTCGGTCCCCCCCTTTTCTTTTTAAACGGAAAATCACATTCAATGGCTTTGAAAACGCCATTTCGCCTTTCTACCATTGCCAACGCGTAAAAGCTTATGTAAGTTGTTTGAAACGAACCGTCAGAAATTGGAAAGGCAAAAGGTGGAGAAGAAAAAAAAAAGCTATTTCAGGCTCATTTGACGATGGTGCAAGGCATCATGGCTATGAGTGGCTCGTGGTTTTGATTTTTGATCTCCTTGTGCTGTCCCCCCAACCTCTTCCACCCCCCACTCCTCCGCTTTGCCTCGCTCATTATTAAAAGTGCCAAATCCGCCATGTTGAACTTTGGACCATTGCCAATTGGGCAAGGTGGGGGGGGGGAGAGGAGGTCCAATTCCGAAAAAAAAAAATTCGAGACACCGCTTTTGTCCGAGGCACTGAGGAGTGGGTTCTTGCTCGCGCGCGCGGATTTACCGATAAACGTTTGCGTTCTCGCCTTCATAAAATTTAAAGTGGAGAGGGTAGGAATGTTAAAAAAAAGGCAGCACAGGCTCCGCTGGGGCCCATCTCTCCTCATTTTGCGCGATGGCCCTAACCTTAATTTTGCAATTGTGTCTCCGGTGAATGGTTTGCCCCACCCTGATGGCCTTTTTCAGCAAAATCAACATGACGGCCAAACGGGGGGCACGATGGGTAAACCATGCATGACGCGCAGCTTGGTTTTTTTTCTCTTGTGCCTGGGGGTGTTAGCCACGGCACCCATTGGGAGAGCGACGCGGCTCATTTGACGTCGTTTGTGGAATGAAAAAAATAGTGGGCGCAACGCGTGTCAAATGAGATGCATAAGAAAAGGAATTGCATTGATCCATTGGCATCAGGGGGACGAAAATAAAAAAAAGGGCGTTCCGCCCATTTGACGGCCCCCCTGTCCCCCCTTCTCATCTATCTAGTCTCTCCCCCCCAAACAAAACCAAGTGCACGATGGACAACGAGGGAAGGGGGGCCCAGTGCAATTGTGGCAAGGTCCTCGGACAAGACCGCTATTGTTTCTTCAATTGGCTAAAGTTGAAGCTTGTTGAAGCTTAATTATGGTTCTGGGCAACGACAAGCAGGGTGAGTCATGGCCCGTGGCCTGTTTAGAATTTAAAAAAAGACACCGTGTGGATTTTGAAGCAAGAAACAAGGGCGATGTGGAAGCTGGCCCTTTTTTTTTTCTTTTTTTTTTTTGTTGGCTGGTGTAGCGTGCGGGGGTTGAATCCCGCGAGGTTCCATCATTTTGCCAAATCTGCTCATTTTGACGTTGAACAGGGCGAAACCTTGGGCGAGTGTGACAAGGCAGGATCGGAGACAAGGGCGGTGGGGGAGAAACGGTTGCAAATACATTTTTTTTATTGATTGGATGCAGAGAAAGACGCAAAAAAAGACAAGAAACAGCGCGCAACATGCGCATTTTGTGTGTGCGTGTGTGTGTTTGTGTGTTTTGTAGATGAAATGGAGGCGTTGAGTGTGTGCGTGTGTGTTTGTGAAAAAAAGAGGGTAAGGAATTGGCGCGCAAAGGGTGGCAGGCGAGGGAATCAAGAATTCAGCATGTCTATTTCCAATTACAGGTAGATCACACACCACCCTCTTGCAAACGACCAAGGGGCGGGAGGCAGTGGCTTTCAAAAAAAAAAATAAAAGGGGGAGGAGGGGAAAAGATGGGGCCACAGAGAGAGGGGGAGGGTGACAAAAGGTAAACATTGAGCTGACACACATAGAAAAGATGTTGGTGAGAGACAAAAAAAGGGGGTGCAGAAAGGGCCAAGAAAAAACGTGTAAAAAGAAAAATTGGGTATGCTTGAGGTAGAGATTGGGCAAATTGGTAACAAGAGCAAGGGGAAAACAAATTAACCAAAAAAATTATGCAAGGAAAAAAAAACATACAGCCATAGGTGAAAGCGAGCGGGGTGGTGGGGGGGGGGGGGGGAGGGGTGAGGGGGCAAGCATAAAGAAAACTGAAGAGATTGGAAAGGCGTGGCCATTGTTGAGGGATCGATCAGTCCTTTCTAGGCTTCTTGATCATGCGTCCATGGGTCAGGGGCGACAATGAAGAACCATTGGGCTGGCTGCCCGTGGATGATGACGCGGAAGACGTCGAATTGGCGCGCTTTGGGCAGTAGCGATACTCGGGGAACGCTTCTTTGTGTGCCTGTTTCTCTTGTTCGGCCAATTGATGCCACGGACGCTTTTCATTCTCGGACAGCAAGGACCATCGTCTTGACGCGCGTCTAAACAATGAGTTGAAAAAAAAGGGATCAGGATGCCAATCAAAAAAAAAAAAAAAAAACGACAAAAAACGCGCTTACTTTGAGATTTCCTCGGCGCGAAGACTCGGGTCTTGCGACTTCAATGCTTGACCATAATGGCAACGGAACTAGAAAGATAACAAGACAATGAGATATTTGAGAGGGAGGGGGGATGGGGGTGAAAAGGGAGGAAAAAAAAAAAGGGAGTTTTACGTGGATCCATGCATTGCGCGGGCGTTTGATATGTGCGTTCTTTGTAAGGAACATGCTCTGATCGACGAGTTTCTTGTCGTCGTCATGCTTTGAGTGATGATGATAATAGGGAGCGGGCGAGGCGGAGGAGGAGGAGGCGGCATTGGTGGCGGTGGTGGGGCTTGTGCTGGCGATGTTATGCAAGTTGGCGGCAGAAGCGCACGCGGCTGCCAAAGTGGGTGACGTGCATGGCTCCTGGCCGTCAAAGGGCGACGTAGCATGATTGCTTGTGTTGGTACCAGCGGGAGGCGGAAACGAGCCATTGTTGGCTGGCGCGTGCCTTTGCTTGGTCAAGGGGCTCTGGATGGGCGACGTGGATGCCGACGTGGACGGCGTGTTGGGATATCGATCAAACAACGTGTGTTGCTGCTGCTGTTGCTGGTGCAATTGCTGCTGCTGATGCAATGGCGGCGGTTGCATCCGTTTTTGAGGCGGCAGCGCCGTCGGATCGAGCGATTGCGACGCCGAGCGCCGTGGTTGCTGGGCAGACAATGGATGGTGGTCGCCAAGCGTGGGAGCCGTCGCGCGACGCGCAGAAAACGAGATCATCGGCGGCGCAAGTGCATGAAACAACTGCGGGCGGATATGCTTCATCATCGACGTCGTCGACGGCTCAATGGCTTGTGGAGCAGGCTCCAGAAATGCAGGCAATGGCAACACCTTGTTGGGAGATGACGGCGAAGGTGGACTGCTATGAATGGAACGCTGATCTGCTTGAAAAAATAAAAAAATAAAAACGAAAAATCAGCACGTTGTTTGTCATTTTCTCCTTGGTTTCTTCCTTGCCCTCCCTCATCAACGTCACTCCCTCTCTTTTTTCATCAATACACACACGTTTAACCCTCCCCCCTTCTTGTCTATTTTAAAAAAAAGGACATCATCCCCTTGAAGCCTGTCGCGTGCTTTTTGACGCCCAATGGCCAAACACGCACGCGTCAAGGGCGCGTGTTTCCCTCGTTTTATCTCTCTTTTGGATGGATCGACAGCAGGGGGAAAGGATGGGGGACGTGGACTTACTGGTGTTTGGACGTCCATAGGAAGACAAGCCGGGTATGGGTGGCAAATCCATGGGCGATGCAGAATTAGGAGGCGTGGGGCTGGTGCCTGGAAACAAATAGGCGGCGGCGGCACCGGAGGGGCCGGCAGGATCCGTCACGGTCAATGGAGATACCATGGTTTGCATTTGGAGGGGGGACAGAAAGTATAAAAAAAAAGTGGATAACGCGTGTACAAAAGGGGTGGAAGGGGAACGAAGGGGGAGGGAAAACGATGGCTGTAAAATACAAGATTGGGATGAAAGAGAAAGCAAAAAAAAAAAAAAAAAAGAACAGGGGGAGGAGGTATAGGCAACAAAAAGTGTGTTCTATGAAGAGGGGCCAATCAAATCAAGGGCGACGGGTTGCGATGCGCGGCGGGAGGTGGAAAATATATACAATGAGCCAAAAAGGTATCCAAAGAGAGAAGAGGAGAAATGGGTGGGTTGCCAGCGAAAAGAGTGGGAAAAGAGAGGGGACGTGGCAGAAAAGAACAATGGAAGAAGGAAGGTGGAGAGTGAAAAAGGGGAAAAAGGTAATCAAGAAGGGAAAAAAAATTGGCCAGAACAATAAAAATGGGGGATTTTATAGTTGGTCGTGTTGAAGAGAGGAAAAAGAGAAAGAAAAAAAAAAAAAAGAAAAAAAAAAAAGCTAAACACAATGAGAGTCTTGTTGCAATAGAATGGCCCCGTTGTTCATCAACACTGAGTTCCAAATCCAATACGAGACGAAAAAAAAAAAAAAAAAAAAAGGGAGCGTTAAAAGCGTAAGTTGCCATTAAAAATCAACACACAGGTGATTTGATTGTTGCACACCCAACAAGAGGGATTGAGACAGAGTAAGAGACACACACATCATCCCCTCCCCTTTGCCCGCAAGGGCACCGTGTTCCTTGTTCTCATGTTATTTGGGGCAAGGACAAAGGGATGATCGGATGCCAAAAACAAAAAAAAATCTAATGGGATGATTGATCTTCAGACGTCACATCCAAAAAAACACGCACACGCACCCCCCCTCCTCTCAATTGCTTTTTTTCTCCCCCCTTTTTTTTCCCTTTGGCTTGTTTTATTTGATAAGCTATGGTTTTAAGTTTTCACAAGTACTCACGCCCAAGCTAATTATACTCTTGGAAAAAAAGATGTCTGTGCCACTAGGTAAGAAAGAAATAAAATCGAGAGAAAACAATGATCTTGATGGCACGCGCCAGAGAGAAAAAAAAAGTCGTTTTTACAAAAACAAAACGATGATTGGCACACACCATCCATCCATCATCACCCCCCGGCATATTTTGCCCAGTGACATGGCCATGTCAAAGAGAAACTCCATTCTGAAGCAATTGAAATTGAGTGGACCTCCTTTGATCTCGCTCTTTTTCGCTAAATATAAACGTCGTCGTGGGCCACACTCCTGACGTCCTCCCCCCTTTCTCCTCGTTTCCTCCCCCCCTTTTTTTTTATTTTCTGGCTCGCTCATGACAACAATGAAATTTAAAAAAAACCTGATCCCCGCCCATTGCGCCCATCCAGAGCCCTTTTTCTTGCAAAGCCAATAGGTCACTTTTGACGGGTTACCATTCTTCTGGGCAAAGCCATTGCAATTGGCATTTGGGCATGACGATGGCGAGCGAGCGAAAAAAAAAAAAAAAGTGGGGGGACCATTGAAAATACACATAAAAAAAATGCAAGCAACAAGCAAGATCTATCCAATTCTTAGTCAGGCCAATAGGAACACTTCCTTTGGTGACACGAGGTGGATGCGGGTGTCGAATCTTAGGGGGGAGCCGTCATTTATAAACAAGAAAAGGGGGGAGGAGTTGCAAATTGACAAAGCGCCGCCTTTCTCGCTCTTGTTCCCTCGTTTTTTTTTTCTTGCACAACCTATCGAGCACAAACAAGCACATCAATTCACACACATCGCTTTTCTCCCCCCTTGATTTGCTCCCCCCACCCCCAATTCATCGACGTGAAGCGATTTGGCTTCATTTTTGTTTGTTGACTTGGCTCCCCCACTCCCCAATTTGCCCTCCATGCGCCTGTATTTCTTCAAGAGTGAAAGTCAAGATTACCAAGACGCCGCTCTTCATCTCGACTATGAGCCTATCTTCATACCGGTGCTCGATGAGCAATATACCCATGACAAGTTGCAGCGTGCGCTCGAATTGGGCCCGCGAACGCGCTTTTGCGGGCTCGTGTTGACGTCTCAACGGTCGGTGACCACTCTGGTCAACGCGTGGCGGCCACTGAGCAAAGACCAGCGCGCACCTTGGTGTCGCGTGCCTCTTTTTGTTGTAGGAGAGAAAACGGCAGCGGCACTGCGCGAAGCGTGGCCAGACTGGCACGGCGACAATCTGACGGTTGCAGACCGAGCCAGCGACCTCGTCGATAATATCATATTTGCCACAATGAACGGCAAACTCGCGTGGGACATGGCGGACAAGGCAGAAAAGGGGCCAACCCCGTATTTTTTGTTTCTTGCCGGTGACAAGCGACGCGACGTGCTGCCTAGTCGGCTTGCGGACCTGGGATTCGACATGGAAGAGGTGCAAACATACGCGACAGTATGCCATCCGGCTTTGCAGCAACGCGTCAACGAACATCGCGACGCATTGACCAGCCCGGAGCATTGGATCGCCTTTTTCAGTCCCTCAGGCGTCGACTATGCGCGCAACTTCTTGTCCCTCGACCATGCCAAAATCGCAGCCATTGGCCCCACCACCGCAGCCCACTTGAAACAATTAGGATACCCCGTGCTTGCCGTTGCCGCAAGGCCAGACGCTGCGCATCTCGTCCAAGCCATTGCCGCTCATGATCACGCGTCACCAGACTCATGAAAATGACAATAAAAAAAATGCATGCATCCCTGTCTTTTTTTTCCCTTTCTCTCATGTGACTTTTTGTGAAAGTCGACAATGTACTTTATCGATCTGATGGGCTTTCTTGTGTGTATGTGAGCGAATGCCCAATGGCACACAAATAAGAGGTTTTAGCCAACTTCAGGATTCCGTAAAAAAAAAAATGGATTGGGGGGATGGGGACGACGAGGCGCGACCCATTGAATTGTGGCCTGATATCCTGGCTTTCCAGCGTACGCCACGCAAGTTGTACAGGCTCATTGTGATGACATGGAAAGGGACAATGACCAAAGTTGTTCACGTCGCCACCCCCCAACAAAGAACAAAAAAAATAATGGTTGACTTGCCATTGTGATAGTTTGGCAGCACATACGCACACAATATGCATACCCAAAAAAAGGGGGGAGAGAGAGGAGCACCATTTTGCGCAACAGCAAACACCATGAGGACGCTTGTGGTCGTATCGATTGAAGAAAAATATAAAGTGGACAGCCTTGTCACACGAAAAAAAAAACACTTTTGCCCAGGCATTTTTCCTTCTTTCCCTCCGATCCTCCGTCGTGATTAGGGGTCCAAGCACAGACCTTGTTCGCTTTGGGCAATCTTTGGACGGAAATGGCATTCTTTCAATCCCCAATTGCACATGAAAACAAACACGTTGGACGGGAACCATCTCTTTTCCTTTGTGTTCCCCCCTTTGTAAAAATAGCTCATGCCAACCATCTTATTGTCAGACAAATGCGGCTGATAAAAAAGGGAAGAACAGCGAGAAAAGGCCATTGGTAATAATTTGCTTTCGAGACCAAGCCGAAAACAAACGATGTGTCGTGACACGCGTCACCTCCCCCTGCGCGCCATCTCGTTGCAATTGTTCGGTGGCTGCCGTCAATGGCGTTTTCTTTCTTTTTATTTTCGTCCTCAGCCACTGTACCTGTGACCGACACCAGGGTTACGACCTTCAATCACATTTGTGCCACCTTGCCCTTTTTTTTTTTACATCTTTCCCGACGGTTTGAGCTGCCATGCATGGTGCAAGGGAAATGGGGAAAAAGAACAGGATTGGTTTTTCCGACGACGCACAACGCAAAATTTGATCATGTAAGCCATCAGGAAAGTCCCTATCTTGGGTGGGTGAGCATTTTTGCGAAAAAAAAACACGGCCTTGGATACACAGGCACGCGGCATCGGATGAGAATGGAGGCATCCAATGGAGTTGTATTCTGGCCCTTTTTTTTCCATTTGCACCTTCCACTCGCGCAATGTCAACCTTCAATTCTCGCCCCTTTTGTCCAATGGGCCGCACAACCTTAATTCTTGACCGGTAGAATCTCTCTCTTTTACTTTGTGCAATCCCTGTCGGTTCATCCCTCATCCCGGCCAATTCCCCGTCTGGCCAAAAAGGAACATAATGGTTGAAATTGGCCGGTGCGCCGTCGCGTGTGCGTGCGTGAGTGGACCAAGTAGCTTCATTTTTTTTGCAATAGCAATTGGTGCCCTTGGTGCATGAATTCGCAGCCATTGGCCATGTTTGACACTCCGCTTGCACACTTTTTTTTTGTTGCATCAGCCACGGGCGGTGCCGCCCCTGTGTCATTGTTCCATTGTAGAAACCCTGACTTTTTTTTATAATTTTTATTTGTTTGTGTGTTTCATCGTCCACGGCGTATTGCGGCGGCGCGGGAGCCAAGCACCCGAGCAGCAGGGTGGGAATGCGACAAGGGTTGGTTGGTGGCACAACAATGGGGACAGTCGGAAGCAAGTCTTTGCATGTTCTCTCGTTTTTTTTTTTTTTTGATGCGGCGCCTTTGTCATGTCTTTTTTTTTTTTGCGCAGCACACATCTTTCGGTGGGGCCCATGAAGAACTGATGGACAAGATCAGCACAGGCTGAGACGACAGGTTTCGCATTAGCACTAGCACCAAAAGACAAAAGAACAAAAAAAAAACGGGATCCAAGATGAGATCATTGTCGACCACTCTTGCCCGAGCTTGGCGTAACCACACAATTGTATTCTCCGTTGACGCCTGGGAGTGCCTCGGGGTTGTGATTCGACACGAATGAGCATTGGACGGACCATGGATCAATGAGATGCCCAACGGTAAGAACATCTCATTTTTTCCCCCTTCAGGGGGGCCTGGATTGCTCATTCGACATGTTGCACAAAACAAGGCACCAGAAAATTTGGCCTAAAAAGGAGGCGGACAAAGCCCCGCTAGCGGAGCAAATCAGTGCACAGCCCTGAATCGACGTTGTACAAGAGATTTGTGTGACAGCACCATGCCAAAACTGGCGCCATTGTTCATGCAACTTGCCTGATCATGTTGGTGCCATGCTCCATAGCGTAAAAAAAAAGGCTACATGTCAAAAGACGTCGCATTGTCCTTGATCAATGTCTTTGAGCAATAATTGTCCTTTTTGAGATCCCCTGAATTCTGTTTTTTTCTAAGATTGGACTGAGACATTTTCCTGAAACTGGGGCACGGCCATTCGTGATGTATGAGGTTAATTGACGCCACCACTTCAAGGTGCCCTCGAGCCGATTCGCAAGGACTCACCCTCATCATGACCAGAGCCTTGGCACGGCCAGTGATGTGCATTTCCCGCAAATCCCAGCTTCCATCTTATTCGTCACAGAAAAAAAATTGTTCCTTGAAAAAAGCTTTTCTACACGGGACAAAGACGAGGCTATAAAAGGGGGTCCTTGGGACCCGTGAAATCAAAAAGTTTTTTTTCTTCATCTCATATAAAGTTGATCTTTATTTTCTACACAAAACAACACAATTCAACATGCTGTACTCTACTCTGATCTCTTTGGCTACCCTTGCTGGTCTTGGTTTCGCTGCGCCCACTGGTGGGAAGCAGGTCGTTTTGCAAAACAACTGTGGTTATGACTTGACGGTGACAATCATGACAAATGGCCAGGCGTTTGGCACAGACTCGACGCTTGCCAAGGGCCAAAACAAGACGTACTCGCAGGCCAGCAACTGGAGCGGCCGCTTCTTTGGCCGTGAATACTGCCAGGGCACCAATTGCACGACGGCTGGCGCCGCCGCGCCTGCCTCGCTTGCCGAATTCACTTTTGGCGGCTATGGTGGCAACGACTTCTATGATGTCTCGTTTGTGGACGGCTACAACATCCCCATGGAGATTTCGCCCTTTGGCGCCACCAATGGCACAGCCACCCAAGGCAAGTACAACTGCGGCTCGCCTGCGTGCGCCACGCTGCCCTCGTGCCCCGACAACTTCAAGACCTACGACAGCCAGGGCCACTACATTGGCTGCCAAAGCGCCTGCTCGAACCAGCAAACGGACGCCTACTGCTGCACTGGTGCCAACAACACGCCCCAGACCTGCTCGCGCAACTCGTACGCCCAGCAAGTCAAGAATGTGTGCCCTGATGTCTACACTTATGCTTATGACGACCCTACCAGCACCTTTTCTTGCAAGGCCCAGGGCTACGACGTCATCTTCTGCCCTAAGACCAACTAAAAAAAAAAAACGCATTGCATATAGAATATCCTTGTAACATCATCATAGAACAAATAAAAAATGGCTATTGATTAGCTCATTACATAAACATCTGAAGCGTGACATCTGACACAGTCGACCTGGTGAATACAGTACCAAAAAAAAAAAAAAAAATCAAGATATGATATGATATTATCGATTTTGGCATTGATCGTCAGTCTATGCAGCTGGGCATGATACAAAAATTGGCCATGATGCATCACAAACATGTCGACTACGTAGAGCAAGCTGCAGCATGATGATACACAGCACTTTTGCATAGCTGATTCTGACTGTCATCCTTAATTTTCAACAATTTCGCCGCTTTGCTCGCCTATTTCGCAGGGCAAACAGCTCAATTGCAGTTCCATTAGACAGAGCACGTCGTTACTGCTTGCAGAAGACCGCTTCCTACATGTGATGTTCTATGAAAAAAAAAGCTGATCATGATTCTCTATGATATGAAATGATGTGTATGATGCGCATAAAAACATTGTATTCCGGCATGTTATCATACTTCTTTTGCATAGTGTTTGTCCGAGATTGCAATGTCATATGATATGATACTGTATCATACGGCTTTGGTGCCCATGAAATGGAACCATCACTTGAAAGGCGCATCATAAATCGTACGGCGAACCGCACATTGTATTGTACTGTCATGGCGGCCAAATCGCGCTTTTTTTTTTATCATACGTACGTAATGTAAAAAAATTGCCTTTGGACTTTTGCACACAAATAAAGCGTTTGATCCGTCTACGTATGTTTCAATCTCTGTGGACAGAATCTGTTGTCGCGCGCTACAGTATCATTTCGATGCCTGAAGCATCATGCTACATTATTCACAAAGTCTACAAGTAAAACTGCAATAAAAACCGGGGGTTGACTACGTAGACCGTTGTCGAGCAAATCGTGATCAAAGAATTTGATGAAAAAGCGAATTTTCTTTGTCGGTTTTGATCGGATCGCAATGAAACTTTTTCATTCGACAGAGATTCAGCAGCTACTTTCCACGCGTTAAAAGTGCTACAGTAGTGGTTAACTGGTTATTTTTCCAGCTGTCGAGAAAATCAAGTTTGAAAATTGAATCAATGTTTGATCCATTGATCGACTACCGGTATGCAAGCAGCGTGCAGAGATCGTCCATCGTGCTCGCAAACAATCAGCAAATGACGCACGAGTGTGTCTCTTTCGAATGGTGCCAGTTTCATCGCGATCCATGAATTTTTCGAGAGCCCGTGCTGGATTTGTGAAAATGTCAGGATTTTGGATTCATTCGGGTTACGAGTTAATGTTAATAAAACTCTGAATTTAAATGATTTTTTGAAAAGAGTCGTTCGGAAAAGGTCAAACGGCAAATTTTGAAGGCAATCCGTCCTTCCATCGAGGCGTCGACGCGTCGTAGAGGATTTTTGGTATCATACTGTATCATATACTGTAGAGAATACAGTGGAGTGCCATGGTTACAGTAGTACAGTATGATACATATGCAGATATGCTTGACATGTTGACAAACAGATATGATTTCATATCATATGGACACTGGCGATCGCGCGATCAACCAGCAGTGCACCTCTTTCAAGCCGCATAAGTTGCAGCTGGAAGAGTCAAGCAGTCAATTCATTAGCGAGCAATCATAAACAGCATGGCCAAAATACATTTCATACAGTATGTATTCGTTGTTTTTTTGTTTGTTCAAGGAGGCGAGAGCTGGACGCGATGAAGTCTTGCCGATGCGCATTTCTTTTTTAGAGAATGGGGGGAGTATGCGCTGACAAGATGGTGGTGGTCGGACAAGATTCGCGTTTGCCACACCCCCTATTTCAACGAGACAAAAGGCAGCAAAGAAATGCAAACGGGGGAAGAAATGGTGTTTTTTTTTGTTTGTGCCTAGCCAGAACAAGACTCAGAAGAATTATTATTTTGAGACAATTGCAAATGACAGTTGCACCTGTGTGATACAAAAAGTGTGGGGCGGAGGAAGAAAGGGGGGAGATCCATTGCCCCTGATC
The DNA here is from genome assembly GCA_025201375.1 of Gongronella butleri. Lineage (NCBI taxonomy): Eukaryota > Fungi > Mucoromycota > Mucoromycetes > Mucorales > Cunninghamellaceae > Gongronella > Gongronella butleri. Next base: position 556,548 of record JAIWZP010000007.1, read on the forward strand.
GCCTGTTGGACCTTTTGCAAACAATGAAACTGGCCAGGGCGCGTCTTTGTCAGCGTTCATATGACTGTCACGCCGCTATCTCTCGTTTTTATACACGGTGGCATTCTCGTTTGATTGATTTGGAAGTGATATTGTCGATCATCTCACGGTCATTCCCCCCAAATTTGGATACGCGCCCAACGACGAGACAATCACCGTGCAACGTCGACGCGCTCACCCCCTCGTTTTCATTTTTTTTTTTTTTTTTTTTTTGTGGTTCACGTATCATATTTCAATGGATGCGCGTCCATCCCCCCATCCCCATTCGCACGGATCTGACCAAAACAAGATAAGAATCTTATCATTCTCCGGGGAGAAGCCCGTTTAGGCGCCCATTGCGCCCCACCGAACGCGCTGGGCGGCTGGGGGCGTGCGACCAAGACAGTGGGACGACGTGAATTCAGTAAAAAAAAAAAAAAAAAAAAAAAAAAAAAAAAAAAAAACGTTGCCTTGCGCGCGCTTTGCTATCGTTCTTTGGTTTTGGGGGTGGGTGGTGGTGTTTGAATGCGGGCCCCGCATCGCTCTAGTGAACGCGCGAATCAAGAAAGACCATCGTCCCGCGGGAGCCTCAGCAAAATAGCTAGCCCAAACACCGCCATGACCCACACGAGATGCGGCGGACGGAGTGCATGGCATCGTACCGGCCAATCTTTTTACCGCCCCGACCATCCGCCCAACAAGGCTTATTTGACTTTGCAACTCAAAAAAAAAAAAGGCGCTGACTGACGGATGCATCGAAACAAGAGAAAAGACAAATACAAGAGCGGAGCAGAGAGCAACCTCTCGATCCAAGGTAGTGCAAATCGTCTTTTTTTTTTTTCATAAGCTTCTGGCGCGGCTGTCACACATTCGCAATTGATCATCTTGGGGGGAGTGGACAAGGGGGGGGGCTCTTGCATGGTGCGCGTTTGGGTTCATCCTACTCTTTAGCCCGTCATTTTTTCGAGAAAAAGCGAAATCTCGTGTTTACTGATCTTGTTCAGCGAAGTTTGCGAGTTATAGCGGTCATTTTGCCCCTTTTCGCGCCAATGCCAGCACGCTTTGACAACGTTGGGCTCGACGTAGGCACTTCTGGATGTCATGCGCCATGTGTATTTTATTTTTTTTTTTCAATTGAAAGAAGAACGAAAAATGAAGGCCAGAAATACCAAGGTACGTTGTTGGTCATGGGAAGCTTTGATCTCCTTTATTTCGTAAGATCTTGCCTCCTTTTCATCCGTTGCTCCTATTTGGGCTCTCAACAGGTACCATCCTGCATGACAAGGAGATAAATAACACGAACTCTTTAACAGCTGGACTCCTCTGAATCAACAGGCGCATCCGCTCACTTGGAAAAAGAAAAAACGCGTTCCGCGTGCAATTGGCCGCGCCGATCTGTTTTATTTCATTTATCCTAGGCTGGAGTGGCACCCAGATCCTTTGCTACCTCGCTGGTGTATTGCGTGTACTTCTTCTTGTACAAAGAATTGCAATAAGCTTGAGCAACGCCGGGCTTGGGAGCGCGCTCGCACAGAGAATAGGTTTGACCCTTGGCATGGTGATGTTTGGCGACCTGGTGGCACTTGGCGGGCCATTCGTCGCAGAATTTCGCGACCGACTCGCCGGCCTTAGGTTTGAAGTCCAGGCGAAAATCGTACGCATTGACCAGCATCACCACGGCGAGCGCAATGACCATCAGGGCTTGAAAAAGACGGGACATTTTCTGTTTTTGCTATATCGATTGATACAAAGATGGGCGCCCTTGGCATTGGGCGATGAGCTCTTTATATACTTCCCTGGATGGTACAAGGAGAATCATCATGCATGGGCGGCTACCAAGTACAAAAATAGCGCGCTCGGTGGTCATGTGGCTTTGACTTGTTGTTCCAGTCTCCTTGTCTGCACTTGTTTTTCTTTTTTTGTCGTTTTTGCCTTTCGCCTTGTCCCAAAAATAATTGCCAATGGATTCGCAGATAATCATCCGGACAGAAGAGGCAGATGACAAGACGCAAGTGCACGCGTTAAATGCGGCATCGCTTGGCCAAGCAGAGGCGGAGCTCGTGGACCGCCTGCGAGCGAGCGACGCGTTCATCCCAGCGCTTTCATTCGTAGCGACGATGCAGGGGCAGATTGTCGGCTACCTTTTGTTCACCAAGATTACAATTGGCGATGAAAAACATGGCAGCCTTGCGCTTGCGCCGCTGGGCGTGCTTCCGACGTTCCAAAAGCGTGGCATTGGCAAGCAATTGATGCACCATGGACTCGAGGCCGCGCGCGCGCTTGGATTCGGCTCGATTGTCGTGCTCGGTCACGCCGCGTATTATGCGAAATTCGGCTTTGAACCGGCCAGCCGCTGGCGCATCCAATGCCCCTTTCCTCTCGACAATGACGATGTCTTCCGCGCCATCGAGCTCATCCCTGGCGCACTCGACAGCGTGTCTGGCGTGGTCCACTACGACAAGGCCTTTACAGAGATGTGATTGTGCCAAGAACTTTTACAAATCACTCTCCCATGCCAAAACAGAAAAATGATCGCGCGCCATGCCTAAAAATAAAAAAAAGAAGCACCCAATTCACCCAAAATGGTCAATTTACCCTCTTTGTTCAATCTGTTGTCACGCACATAAAAATAAAAAAAAAAGGCTGAGGCGTTTGTAACATGATTCATGCAAGGAACAGCTTTAAATCGTAAAGACCCTTTGTCACCTTTTGCACGCCTCATTATCACGTCGATGAAACAAAAGCGCTGCACTAGGAAGCACCTTGCTCTTGCTGGCAGACAACATACCCAAAAACATGGTTTGGCGCTTCTCTTATCATGCGACTGATGCAATGGCTCCCCGCGATCGCACTGAATAATAAGGGTCGCACACAGACTCATCTGCGATCGTCGTGGGGGGTTGGGGGAAAGGGGAGGAGCGGAGGGGGACAAGTCAATCATTGAAACAACCACAAAAATGGCTGTTGATTGGGGGAGGGGAAACAAAATAGCCCCGCATCGAGCTACCAGAGCAGCCCCATGAGGCAATAAAGCGTGTTGCCCAATGAGGACGGGCCTTCCACGGCATGTGTTTGCTGCGTGTTCACCAAAAAAAAAAAAAAAAAGATCAAGGAAATCGTGCCAATTGGCTGCAATGATCACACGGCATGACCATTGCCTATGCGATTCGCACCAAAAGAGACGCGACGCGACGCGTACCTTTTATACAAAACTTACGCCGGCCGCAGCCATTGTGCATCAGTGTGTCCCTTTTTTAACACGCAAAGCGCGATTTTTCCCATTTTGACGCCATTTCCGGGGGGCAAATTGCACATTGTTTTTTTAATTTAAATACCAATTACAAGCGTGCGCGTCGTGCTAGTCAGTTGCGCTGGGCGATAAGATCCTCGACGGTGAGCAAGTCGGCGTGGCCGGGAATGGAACGGCCAATGGCCGCCTTTTTGTTGTCCCAATCGATGACAAAGGGACGCTCAAGGAGCGCAGGGTTCTCCTGCAGCAAGGGCCACACTTCGTCCCAAGAAGAAAGCTTCTTTCTGGCCTCGGGACGCAACAGAACGTCCCAGGGCCGCGTGGCGTCGTCCTTTTCAAACAAGCCGAGATACTCGGCAAGCTTCTTGAGTGTTTCCGTGGACGGCGGGGTCTTTTGGTATTGGCACACTTCCACCTCGGTGGCTTCCTCCTGCTCAAGGTATGCAAGCGCGTTGCGGCTCTTGGAGCAGCGCGTATTGTGATAAATCGTCAGTCCAGACATTGAGTTTGGAGAAAAAAAAAGAGAAACAAAACGAGCCGAATTGCTCCGTTCCCCAGATTCAATTGGGCGGAAGAAGATCAAGGTGCCGTTTTTGGAACAATGATCGGGCCAGCTCATTTAACTTGCTTTTCCGAGCTTTTTTTTTTTTCTTTTTTACTTTTTTTTTTTTTTTTTACTCAAACGATCCTATGGCTTGCCCTTCTGCAGGTGCTCCTTGCGCCAAACAACCTTGTTCTCCGTCACCTCCAGTGGAGGAAGACGCCCGTTCTGTATGTTATATCACAGACGACTGCAAATTCGACTATTGTGTGCCTGATCCCAACGGCTACGAAGCTCTCCAGCCTGCGACCGGCGTTCGTATGTCAAAAGCCACTCCGAGAATGGGGTAGAGCGACGCATTGGGAGTGCATTGGTGCATAGGAAGACTGATTTTGGCATTTTTTGCTTTTTTTTCTTTCGTTTTTTCTTATTTTCTGTAGCGCTGGTGCGACGGCTTGGGATTCTGGACCGATTCCTTGTGGTGTGGATTCTGTTGGCGATGATCATTGGTGTGTTGATCGGCTACTTTGTGCCTGGTGTGCAGCAGGCGTTTGCCACGGTGCAATTCGGGTCTGTGTCTGTACCCATTGCCATTGGGCTGCTTGTGATGATGTACCCTGTGCTCTGCAAGGTGCAATATGAGCAGCTGCCTGCGATTCTCACGACGCGCCGTGTCTGGAAGCAGATCCTCATCTCGCTCGGGCTCAATTGGATTGTGGGTCCCATCATCATGACGGCCCTTGCCTGGGCCACGCTGCCAGACCTGCCTGGGTTCCGCACGGGCGTCATCCTTGTCGGCCTCGCAAGGTAAAGAAGCAGAAAAATGAAAAAAAGAGAATTGGAGTGCTCAATGGCCTTTTTTTGCCAGATGCATTGCCATGGTGATGATTTGGAACGATTTGGCGGGCGGTGACGCGAATTATTGCGCGATTCTGGTGGCAGTGAACTCCATTCTCCAGATTGCGCTGTTTTCGCCGTATGCGTTGCTTTTTATCAACATTGTGCCGTCGTGGTTTGGGTATAATGCGGCCGAGTCGGCGGTGACGGTGGAAATGTGGCCTGTTGCGCAGTCTGTGCTGATTTACCTTGGGATTCCGCTTGCTGCGGGTTTTTTGACGCGTGTCACGCTGCGTGCATGGCGCGGGGCGGAGTGGTACGACCACGTTTTCGTGCCTCGCGTCGGTCCATTTGCACTACTCGGCCTTTTGTACACGATTATTGTCATGTTTGCCAACCAGGGCCACAGCATCATTGCCAACATTGGCTCCGTGGCACGTGTCGCCGTGCCACTCGTTATTTATTTCATTCTCATGTTCTTTGCTACCGTTGGCGCGCTCAAACTCATGCGTGTGCCGTATCCGCTCGTTGTCACCCAGGCATTCACCGCGGGCAGCAATAATTTCGAGCTTGCCATTGCCGTTGCCATCGCCACGTACGGCGTCACGTCTGAACAGGCGCTTGCAGCCACCATTGGTCCCTTGATCGAGGTTCCAGGTAAGCCAATTTGTCTATTTTTCGTTTTTTCGTTTTGTTTCTTGTGTTTTTACGACTCTGACCTCCTTTTTTTCTTTATAGTGCTCTTGATCCTGGTTTATGTGATCCTCTACTTGCAGCGCAAATGGAATTGGGCCGACGAGCAAAAGACAGAGGAGAGCAATGTCTGTTAAACTTTTGATTTTGTTGATTTTGTCGCGGCTGCGCGCCATTGAAGACGTGATCTTGCTTAAAAGTCCTCCAATGAATAAAAGGGAGGCTACGATACCATGAAACAGTCTATTTATTATATGCATACAAGGGGGAAAAATGGAAAAAAGGGAATAGCGGTGTAAAATGGACGAAATGCCTAGGCCCAGATGCCGATGACGCTCATGACGGCGGCACCAATGTACATGGAGCCGAGGCACGTGAGTTTGCGGCTCCAGGGGAGCGCGTGGAATGACTTGCTGTGGTTGACCTCGACGCTCATGAGCGAAATGTACGCATTGTACAGCAAAATGCCTGCGGACAAAGCGTCAAGGATGGCCTGCGACAGCACGAGGCTGTTCACGTTCACGACGGTGCGCACATCAATGCCAATGGCTAGACCAATGGGCGTCATCAAGAAGAAACCAATGCACATGACCAGCGGCTTGAGCCATGTCTTGTAATTGAGATCATTGATGCGCGTACCAAGAGCAATACCCTCAAAGAACTATTCAAAAGAAAGAGAGAGAGAGAGAGAGAGAGAGAGAGAGAGAAAAGGTGAGTCGTGATTTCCCGGAGCGTGCTTTTTCTCGTATTTTTTTTTTGTCTAACCTGATGGAAGATCAGAGCGATCAAGAGGATAATAAACGTGTCTTCAGAAGACAAGCCCAAAGTAATGCCTATGATGATACTATGCATGGCAATGCCGAATTCCAAGAGGAAAGTGCTGATGCGGTTCATGGCAGAATCATTGGACGTGTCAATGGACGGCGAGTATAGCTGGTCGTGGCAATCGACGGCCTTTGCATTGCCATTCTCAAGGGCAACTTGCTTGATGTTTGCATCGCCATCCGTGGACGTTGCCGCGGAATTGGATGCTTGCTGCTGCTTTGTATGGATGTGCGACAGCGCGATCAATTCAATCCATTGCAAGGCAAACGCGGCAATCATGCAAAACACGCCGCCAAACCCGTGGTACGAGTGCCATCCGTCCGACAGACACGGCGAATCAAAGCGTTCCATGGCTTCGGGCAGCATATGGATGAACGCCGTCGACAAAATCACACCGGTGCCGACTAAAAAGAAAAAACATGAGAAAAGCGCGTCATTGGAAGCAAAAACAAGGCGACATTCACTTACAAAATTTGCCAATCATGAGCAACCAGGAGCGCACGCTGTGCTGCGAGTAGTTGGGGCGGATGCGGTGAAGACAAATCGGGAGCAAGATGCCTAAAAAGCGATAATCGCGTTAAATATGACGCGACGCGCTTATTTTTTTCTGTAATTCTCGATCTTACCCATGGCGCTTGTGCCGGCAATGATAAAGATGGAGCCAATGCGGAAATTGAGGTCGTAGGCAACGTCGGTTTCGAGCATGCAAGTCTCCTCGTCAAAACCCGCGGCGTGGCTGTGGGTATGACCGGCTTCTGCGTCACCCGTGGTCGCGTCGGATGCATGATCATGGCCCGCATGGTCGTGGCCTGCATGGTCATCCGCCACCGTCGATGTGCTATTCGTGCTGGGCGTGTCGTGTGCGTGATCATGGCCAGCATGGTCCTCCACCACGGTCGAATTGGACGCCGAGCCACTCTCCACAGCGTGGTCGTGGTCATGATCATGATCGTGCGACTCTGAGTGCAACCAAAAAAAGAAAAAAGAAGGATGAGTAAGCTATTCCAAGGAGCTCAGAGGGAGCAATGGAGGAATTCAGAAAGAAAATGCAACGTACCTTGAGCTTTTGCCACGGCAACCACAAGAGCCAGCAGCATGAACAACACAATGGCAAAGCGGGATGTTCTCATGATGTGTAGAAATGCAGAGAAAAGAGCCAATGGATAATAAAAAAAATAAAAAAAAGGACAATGCCATCAATATCGCCTTGGTTTTATACAATGCGCAATGTTTGGGTTCCCTGTGTTCCATCAGTCCGAAATTTTTTGGCCATGAAAAATTTGCCATTGACAAAAATTTAAGTTTCAAGAGGAATTGGCGCCTTTGTTGCATGAAGTTGGCCCCAGTTGGGTGCACCAACTAGGCAAAAATTTCGTTCTTAGATTTCTATTTTGTTTGTCTTTCCCGGTCCGCTGGGCGCAACACTTTAGCGGGCTGATCTGCGCAAAAGAGCGACTAATAATTTCTTCTTTTTTTTTTTGATCCCTCCAATGATGGCGCGGATCAGCATGGAACACGCGAATGACGCCTGTTTTGAGGTCAATGGCATTCAAATAAACTAAACACGCTAAAACTTGGCCGGATCATCGGATGGCAAACATTGCAACGTGCCATTCTGCGCCTTGCACCCTGCATGACGGCCGTCCGGGCCGTGCGCGCACCCAATTGAGACGCCATTGCCCTGTCTTATCGAACGGATGGTCGCATCTCATTATCTATTCCGCCTCTCAGGGCATTCATGGCTTTTTTTTTTTGTCCATTTTTCCATTTTTCCCAATGTCTTGAGCTGTATGCCCTTTTTGACTGAACAATGGCTCACTGGGAAGGCAGAAAGGGGATTTGAAGCTGTTGCCTTTTTTGGCTTGGCCGGGCCGATCCCGAGCAGAAATGAAGGAGCACCGCTTTTTTTTTTTTTTTTTTTTTTTTTTTTTTTTTTTTTGTACTTTTTGTCTTTTTCACCTTTTTTTTTCTTGCATAAGCCAGTATGGGTCGCTTTCAGCCCAAGAAAAAGCCCACGGCCAAGGCGGCCAAGGCAAAAAAATCCAAGGAACCCGTGACTTTTGACGATTTCATGGAAGGTATACTGTTGGATCGGCCAAAAACATGGCTGTTTCTAAGCGCCCACTCTTTTTTTTTTTCTTTTCAGACGCCATCGAGTATGAAGAGCAAGGCGAGCGCTATGTGTCTGGTGACCGGTCGGAGCGCAATTATGAACGTGCCGTGGACATGTATGCCAAGGCGTATGCTCTCAAAGAAGACGATCCCGACTGTCTTTATAACTGGTAAGCCTCAGATCAAGCCGGTGTGCAAACGCGCTTGCCACCATTCGGGCCACTGGCAAGGCGCGTGTTTCTGCGGGGGTGAGCGGCCCAATTGACCTTGTTTTGTATTTTTTCTTTTTTTCCCCTTCTTTTTGGCTAGGGGTCGTGTTTTATTTATTCTTGTTGGTTTTTTCCCGCCTCACACGACGCCCGAGGAGCGTCTGCCACGCGTCGACGCGTCCATTGACAAATTTCGAAAGGCTTTAGCCCTCGCAGGCTCGAACAAGACGGATGTCGAGTTCAATTTGGCACAGGCGCTGCATTTGCGCTCCGAGCTGCTGCAGGAATCCTCGGACATTGACGGCGCGTATGGCCTCTCTGCCATTGGTAAAGGAAGACGCGCAAAAAAGTCGAAAAAAAGCTCAAAATCGCAGCTTTTTTATTTTTGCCGTTTTCTCACGTTTTCTATTTTTTTTTTCCACAGCCTTGCAAGAAGCCATCACGATGTTTGACAGCGTGTATGAGGTGCAAGAGCAAGACTATCTCAAACAAAAGGAGCCTAGTGCGACTGTGGCGAGTGAAAAGGAGGATGGTACGGCCAATGGCACGGAAAGCGCGCCTGAGGCTTCATCCACCCCACAAGAAGCCAGTGGGCAGGACGACTATGAGACGGTGACGCAGATGGAGGCGACGACGGCATACTCGCTGATTGACACGCTTGTGGCGAGCGGAGACGCGTTGACGACAATGGCGTCGATGATGGCCGTGTATCCTGACGCGAAAAAGGTGTTTGAGCGCGCGCGCGACAAGCTGGATCGCGCAGAGCGGTGGCTGGCGGACACCTCCGAGAGCGACAAGGAGCATCACAAGGCACGCGTGCAAATCCTCTTGAAACGCGGACACAGCCTTTGTGCGCTCGCGGACCGCGCGTTCCTGGCCACCAGCCAGGCAGATCCCAGCCTGTACGAGCATGCCCTGGACACGCTTGTCCACGTGACTGAGAAATTGGACGACAAAAATGTGGAAGCGTGGTGCGATCTGGGCGATGTGTATTCGCGGTATGCGCAGGCGATTCTCGACGACTGTGAGCAGCACAGCAAGCCATTGGATCGCAAGACAACCGGAAAGGACGTGTGGCAGCTCTACGGCAAAGCCGCGGACGCCCTGGCCACCGCACTCAAGATCGAACCCAAGAATTTGCAAATTTTGAACAAAGCAAGCGATGTCAGCATGGCACGTGCACAGCTGCCGCTGCCCGTGGCTGAAAAGAACCAGACGCAGCTGCTCAAGAACGCGCAATTCTACTGCAAGCAGGCCGTCGAGATCAATGGCCAGGTCCTCACGAGCGGATGGCTCGGCTGGGCGTATGCCACGTGGGCGCTCGAAGCCTGGGCCGAGATGCCAAACCGTATCAACGATGCGCACAAAATCATCTCGTCCTGGATCAAGCGCGGCGCAAATGAGGACCTCTTCCAGCGCCTTGCGGATGAAAATGACAATATGGACGGCGCCTTCATCGAATGGGTCAGCGTCACCTTTTTTGATGCCGAGCCCGAAGGCGACGATGATGACGACGACGAAAGCGACTAAATCCTCATCATTGTTTCATCCAATGGGGCTTGCTCATAGACTGGACGCCCTGTTTTTATTGTTATTTTCAAATTACATTGTACGATTCCCCCACCCCCTTGCCAGCCCATCTCATGATATATTCAATAAACAGATTTTTTTTGGCATTATATTTTGACAGTATCGAAACCGCGTCCTGAATTCAGAGGGTTGTACGCGATGTTTTTTTTTTTTTGTGAATAATTTAAAAAAAAATAGTCGACATTGCTCAATGTTCTGTAGTGTGTCAAGAATGTCGTTGCATAACACAATGCGCAAAAAACCCGTCGCTTTCGAACAGTGTATGTCACGAGATTGAGTCTTGCGAATTTGTCATGCCCGGTTGCATACTTCAACGAAATCATGGCTTTTTGTGGCAAAAGTCGCCGGGAACTCAAGATGATCATTTCATGTGTTACAGTCAAGAGCTGCAGTCCGATTCATGCAGGGGGTGTTGTGCGGAAAAGTAGAGATCGATCAGGCAAACGTTGAGAAATGACATATTTAGATTTTTTCATTATTTTTTGGTCGCTTGTCAATGAACGTATCGATGTAATGGGCATTTTACACTTTGAACCAACAATCTCATGTTTTCTCGTTCAAATGACCCACCCCACTCTTGCAACTTTTTGATCGCTAGATGGCGCTCAACAACGATTTTCAAGAACCTCGGATTTTCCTAGGGGTAGAGTCGAGAAGCTGGAAAGTCCTAAATTTTAGGTCCTCGGATCGCCACGATCTTCCACCACAAGGTAAAGCATATCTGATTTATCAATGAAAATGGAATAAAAATCGCGGATAGATCAACAGGTTGTCGTGCAAATTGCAATTTGCCTCCTTTTTTCGCCGCAAGGAAAAGTCGACGAAAATCGATCGCAGAGCCGCGAAACAAAGACCATCAGAAAGGGCACAGGCTGTTGCATACGTAGTTATCGATGATCACTGCAAAACACGAGTTCCAGGCAGAATTGACGCGACCAGCATGTTTGCGGGCAACATTCGACGCGTGAAAAATCGCGTCAGGCGTGAGTTACACGCGCCTGTTCCTATTCAAACCCATGCATCCGGGATCTCTTTTGCTAGTGGACGCGTCGGCGCAACTCTGTAGACACAGTTTTCCCGTGCAATTCGCCGTTGAAGTTTCATCGGAAATCCCTCATTGCTCGTTAACCAGCAAGTCGACCTTGCTCTTTTTTGGCATTTTCCGTGGTTTCTCCGTGCAATGCATCTTGTGTGTAAGTTTGGCATCATTCTGCTGACCCAACTTTTTGATGTCCTCTCGGATGCTCGAAACCGCGCATTTTTAGATTTGCTTGTGGCACGACCCGATGACGTTTTGGCACCTGCGCGCCAAGTTCTACTCGGAGTTTCCAGCTCGCCATTTCACGTTGCGGTCTATTTCGCAGCGCAATGGTGCTTGATAGGCAAGCCTTAGCCATATTTTGCTATAATGAACCATTTAAAGAATATCTCTGGACAAACGTGCCCAAATAGTCCCAAACTTGAAAGAGATGAAATGAGAGGTCATGAAACCAAGGATGGCAAGTTCTTTCCGCAATTGCATTTGTACAATCCTCTGTTATCACGGGATAATGGCGGACAAGTCCATTAGATCGCCTTCTTGTCCGACATTGCTTTGGTGGACACGCGTCAAACTAGCATCAGAAGCTTTCGGGCATCTGTTGGACTTTTAGTTTATTCCATAAAAATAAAGCTTAGTTTGGTTTCTTCCGAGGCCCCACTTCCAAAATTTCCACAAGTTTCGTCATTTTTGCCATTGCTCGCGACCTCCTTGTCTCAGCGACGCGGCCAAGAGCTCATTCGAAAGAGAAAAAAAATATGCTTTGTGTCAGTGTGCGATCCGGTGCGTAGGGGCACCAGTCAGCGTGCACACGCGGTCGAAACCGAAGATTTGTCTTTTTTTCAATTGTGGTTCCTTGGATGTTCGTGAATGGCACTCTCCGTAGCGAAAATCCGTAAACGTTGTTTCATCACGTCAATTTCCTTGGCGGGGCCGTTGCCTGCGGTGGCTTTTTGCCAGCAAAGTAAAGAAAAAAGAACGAATCGAGCTGTCAAATGTCGGGTTTGACCGATCGCGCCGAGCCCCAAGGGGCGCTATACGAAAGCACGAGGGGGGGCGACGGGGTTGCTTGTATTTTTGTCGCGTCACGGATGTGCCAATTTAGGCATTCAATGATAAGACCAAGGCTGGGAAACCTTGTATTGAAGATAATCCGCATGTGTTTTGATCCAAGCAGCCAATCCTTGCTCTGTTTGCTAACCCTGTTTGGACTAGGCAGAGCCCCTGGACGCGGCGAGGAAATGAAATGCAGAACGTGAGATGAGTGTCACCCCTTTTTGCAAAGCAAAGCCCAAGAATAAGGAAAAAACGCCCTCATTGCTGCTGAATCATCGACAATTGGGGTACCACATGAGCGCGCGCGCCTCTCTCCCCACGAATTGGCTTTGATCCGCGGTCCGGGCGCGCGACGATGAGGGGCGTGGGCGCGGCACAGGCTTGTTCCTTTTTTTTTTCTGGGCGCGGTTTTTGCTTCTCTTTTTCTTTTTTGTCCATTGGCGAGCAGCCAAGCAAAGCCTGCGGGCCCCAAAAAGAGGTCATTTTTGTGCACATCATTGTTTCATTTTGGGCAGTGCAGGTGCGTGTTTTTGCTGCCCAAAAGCGGCTAGGTGGACCAAAAGGAAAAAAAAATGTCTTTGTGTCGCCGTAACACAAAGACACTCTTGTGCACACGCGCGCTCTTTTCTCCCACTACAGACATCTTGCTGCAATTCATGCAGCACATCGCCCAATAATCTTGCAAATCGCAAGATCAGGGTGCGCAATTCATCACAAATTGGCAAAAAAATTGAAAAATCGTTGTGTGTGCGCAAAAATTTCTTGGTTTTTTCATGTAGTTCCCATGAGGGGCCAGATGAAAAAAGGCGGCGGATTTTCCCCCCAATGGGAAGCCATCTGTTGACATGATCACGTTACTTTTTTCGCATTGTTCGAGAAATTGATCGGGACAGCGGATAAATTGCTATTTTTTGACGAATTGCAAGCGTTTTGGTCCTGGTTCTTGGTTTGGGCATCCTCGGAAGAAAAAAAAATGTGGGCTGAAGGGCATCTTTATTACGTGGTGTAAGGATTACAGAGGTAAAGAATATTGAAATAGGTTGATGAATAATAAATGTGGAGAAAAAGCGGGCTAAATGCACCGAAAAAGACAAATGATCAGGGATCTTTTTTCTTTTTTTAGCGCAATGAGCAAGGAAAAGGGTCGTACCATGATATGAAACGTGTGTAACCGATCAATGGGGTTGATTTGCCTTTTGAAAGAGGGGGAGGGGGAGGAATCATAAGAGGTTGGCCGTGGCCCTTTTTAGCGGAGGTTGCCGACGGGCAGGGTAAAGTACGAGGACTCGGGGGTGAGCAAGCCGCTGAGGGAGATGTACCAGGCAATGAACGCGGTGATGACGCCAAAGGCACCGCCGGCGATCTGGGTGGTCAAGCTGTTTTGGAACTTGGCGGCGGCAAGGAGCACAAAGGTGATGAACAGGCAGGTGAACAAGGCGATCATGCCAACGTTGGAGCGGTGGCAAGCAATGAGCAAGAGGAGCGTGGCAATGGCCCAGGCAAGCAAGTAAATGGCAAGCGATTGCTCCAACGTGGCGACATCGCCCTTGTACGCGTCAATCACGCCGGTGCCAGGCAAGACAGTGAAGCCAAACGACAACCAGAAACCACCATAGCTCGAGAACGCCGTGGCACCAAACGTGTTGCCCGTGCGGAACTCCCACATACCAGCAAGAAGCTTAACAATGTGCGCAAGAAAAATAATCAAATGAGTAAAAACGAAACCCAATTGGCCGCCTTGATCAATTGGCCGCCGGCATTTCTTTTTTTTTTTTTTTTTGTTTTTACCTGGACAAGACCACCATAGAAGAAGGCAAGGCCAATGACGACGGCACTAGGGCCAGTGGCGCTCAAACCTGCACCAGCGTTGTGCAGAGACAACACAAAGGTGGTCAGGGCGAAAGCGGCCAAACCCAGAGGACCGGGGTTGGCAATGGTGGGGCCAGCGACGGGCGCGGGAGGCGCTGCCTGAACTTGATACTTGCCCTCTTCGATGGGCTGTTGGTGCACCTCAGTGGACGACATGATTTGAAAATGTAGCAAAAGTAAAAAGAAGGGGAAATTTATGCAATTGGAAAAAGAAAAAGGTAGAAAGGAACGACGAGAAACGAAAAGCAGGGCCGTATTTATCCCTGGACGATCCTTGACGGGACGAAAAAGGCAATGGGACAAGGTTTGTTCGTTTTTGAAGAGCCGCTCTTCAATTTTTTTTTTTTTTTTTTTGGCGGTTGCATCTCACAACGCAGGCACCGGCAACACAACACCAATTGCATCTATTCTCCTTGCAAGCCCCGCCCAATGGGTGCGCCGCCCGCCACTCCACAAGCAAAAAAAAAAAAAAAACAAAGTGGTTGCACAAACATTGAGTTCAAGGCAAGCCCAAAATAAGCCAAACATAAACAAGGTGCACCCTCACACCCTTACACACACACACGTACTCACACACGCGAGCCGCGCGTTGGCCTGGCCCTGCGCCAAGATGCTGCTCCGGCTCGCCTCCCCCCCCTGGATGCACAATCATTATTAAGAGAGGGCGTGGACAATCTGGGTTTAGTGTGGGCGCATGAAAAGAGAGACAGACAACACAAGCAGACCCGGTTCCTTTTTTTTTTTTGTTGGGCTTCCAAGAATACGCGAAAAGCGACATTTTTGCTATTTTGCAGATTGAGATCCTTCACGGCTGTTTTGGCTCCCCTCCGCAAAAAAAATTTAACGTTTTGCGTGGGCTGTCTTTGAGAAGAGCAGAAAATAAGGTTTTCCCTTTCTTGTAGGTGTGGGGAGATGACGAAGAAGAAAAAAAACGGACAACCGGGAAAATTACAAAAGACGGACCAGCGTGACATGGGTGGGATTTTATTTCTTTGCTACGCGCCCTGGGAATCCATGCTTCCGAAGCATCTCGTCTTTCCATCGCCGGACAATTGACTTTTGAGAACAACGAGGGACAAGGGTGGTAAAAAAACAACAAACGAAAATGACAGAAACAAGCGACATGACAAGAGGAAGCGAGCGGTGTCCCCCCAACGTTTTTTGTTTGTGCATCCATGGAAGCGGACAAGTAACCGCAATTGACTGAATCAGCGGTGTTTGTGGATGTCAAAAAGGGGCTTTTGGCAATTCGTGGGCTTTGACGCGTGGAAAAGGGCCGAGAAGCATAGGGCTGCTTTTGTCCAAATACCCCTTTTTCACAAAGAAAAAGATGATCTGATGAATTCAATTGCGCTCGCACGGCACCGGCACCACTGATTGCGCATCTTGACATTCGATTCTCACAGGGGATGATGACGTGTAGTGGAGTAATTTTTTTCTCGGCCCCCCAGTGGTCCAGAGCCTCCATGGACGCGTGAACAAGCAAAAAAGGGGTTGGCCGCGCGAACAGTTGCTTTGTTCGTGGCGTGTGACGTGTTGAAAAAGGCGAGAAAAGGGGACGATCATCGTTGCACGACGGTTTTTTTTTAATTTTGAAGCCAAGCCTCGGGGCATCGCGAAGAAAGGCGCTGTGCTCGGCGAGCAGCCAAGCACGCAATTGTATTTGTAGCACGGCTTGTCATGCTCCGCTTAGTTTTTTTTTTTTTGTACCAACACGAGCGACATTGGTGGGCAACACAAAAGTTGGCAACGGTTCAGGGGGATGGTTCCCAACGATGAGCTTGTTTTGTCGATAAATCAAGTGGTCCGCACGTTGCACGCGCGCGGAATGTGCCCCTGCAGCAACAGCCAAAGGACTGCGGCGTCACCGGCTCATCTTCTGACTAAATTTAGCTTTTTTTTTTTTGCAACCGAATTGCGCATGACCATCGCCCACTGCACCATGCGGACCATGGAGGCTAATCATGCAAGCATGATTTGCGCGGTCGGCCCGAGAGAAAACGGACGATTCACGCGTGAAAGGCGTTCTTTTTCTCATGTTTTCTCATTTTATTCATGTGGTTCAACTACCAGGTGAAACGCGACATTGTGATTGTTGCTACAGCACAAGATGGCCAAATAATGACTGCCCAAACCCCCAAAAATCATGATGATTTTGATAGGGGCGCAGACGGGTGAAAATGCAAGAAAATCGTGCGCACGGCTTCATCTTTTCATCTAATTTTTTTTGGCAGCCATGGCGCGTCGCCACCGCACCGCCAGCCTTCAAAACAGCCTCTCTCATGTGTAGTTTGCCAAGCCCACAGTTCTCAATGGCAAAGAAACGCGCAATGAAACGAGAAAAAAACGCGCATTATTCCATTTTTAAAACATTAATGACCGTCGGATGAACTTCCGAGCTTGTGTAAATGAAGAATCACATGTGCCAAGTACTTGGCTTTGACCGAAAAGTAATGACAATACTGTAACAAGAGGTTTTGAGCCATTTCAATAGCATTTAGGACTGCTGTGGCACCAAGAAGACGAAAGATTGTCAAAGCCCCAATGGCTTTGTTTACGCTATTTTCAGCGCGATGGTCACGCAATGGTCCCTGAAATAGCAATGAAAAAAGTGGCAAATTTAGTGACAAAAAGTGTAAAATCGCGTTTTTATTCTGATTTGATAAATAAAACAAGAGATGATGAGGAAAAAGAGGAGCAGTGGGCAAGCCGAGAGCAAGGGGGGGGGACTAGACGAGGGGAAAAGGGCCGGGGCGGTATAATGTATGTACAAATTTCATGAAGAAATGAGCTAAAAAAAGTGAAACGAATGGGAGTGACGTGAAAAGCAGAAAAGTGAGAGACAAGGAGAGGGGGGAACGGGGATGAAACACGGGGAGAGACAGAAATTAAAGTACACAAAAAAAGCAAAAGAACCAAAAAAAAGAAGAAAATAGAAAATAGGATCTACCAGCAGAGTCCACCAAAGAAGGTGAGGCATTCCAAGCCCAATTCCCAAATGTCGACGTGCTGCAGTGCCCATTTGCCTTCTTCATTCATGTACTTCTTTTCCTTGCGCTCGATCTCGCCCATATTGATGTTGCTGTTGTCATTGTGCTGTTCTTTGTTGGCCTCCCAGACGTTGGCGTGTTGCTGGTGGCAGCAGAACGACTTGTCGCTGTACACCACCGGGATGTCAAAGGTCCAAGCAGCCGAGCAAATAAACTCAATGTCCATCCTAAAAAGAAGAAAGAAAGAAAAAAACACGCGTCGCGTCAATTTTTGCTTTTTTTCGCATATATTTCCGTTTTTTTTTTTTTTTTTTTTTTTTACCAAGCGACGCCGCCCTCTTCACGATAGCCGCGAGGAACCTTCCACGTGTCACGGTGAGCGAGGGTAAAGTCGCCAGCCTGATCGGCAATGTCCAAGATAAAGTTGTTGCCGCGTTCCGTGGTGACCTTGATGGGATCAGGGAGCTTGTAATGGCCCCAATTCTGCTGGTCGAGGCGGCACGAATTGTACAGCGTGTCGTCGTCGGGGAACACTGGCAAATCGACAATGGACGGCGGGTAGTTCTCGTGACTATTGGCGAAAAAAGCGAAAACAAATGAGAAAATCAGACAACACCACGCATTTTCCCGCCTTTGCCACTTACATGTTGTGCTGCGCCTGGTACTGCAGATAAATGACGTTCTTTTTAAACGCGTGCGACTTGATGGCATTGTGGAAATTGTGCGACCAAATGTCGTCTAATGCGAAAAAAAACCCAACCGCGCCATTAGCCAATTGGCCATTGGCGTGTCACCCTCGACTCTGTTTCATTTTCCTGTTTCTTACCTTGATTCGTGCACACGATGAATTCGCCGCGAGCAAAGCGGATGCCCACGTTTTTGCCTTCAAATTCGTGCAATGGCGAATTTCCTCTGTTTGGCAAGAATTCGTGGATTTTCTTGGGTACGGTGATGATGCGGTATGTGAGGTAAGGCGAGTGGCGGAATCTCTAGAACAAAAAAAAAAGGAGACACGAGTGTGTCAGAAAATGTTTCTCGGGTTTCTTTTTTTGTTTCTGTCGCTTCTTTACAAAAACATCAACGATGCGGCGCTTGTCCTCGGGCGGATTCCACTCGACAATGAGCAATTCGATGTTTTCCTTGGTGTGTTCAGCTAAGAGGAACGCACTGTCGATGAAGTTTTGCAGGCGATGGTATTGACCACTGAGAGAAAGAAAGGAGGCAATGGTGAGCTTTTGGGCTATTTTTGGTCGTTCCTTGGCGTTTCTTCGTCTATTTTCTCTTTTCTTCGCATTTTCCACTTACCCAGCATAATCATCCATGCGCGTGACAATGACAATGGACAGGTAGGCCGAGGGTTTTGCGCCGGGATCAAGGCATTTCTCCCATTCTTCCTTGGATGGCTGGAAAGAATCGAGAGTGGCGGTGTTTTGCATACAGGTTGGCTTGCGTTGCGAGCGCTGGTTGGGATCAATAGCCATCTCTGTCTCTGTGTACTGCTGCATGGACGGCACAAATTCGTCGGTGATGGTGAAATCAGACGAGATGGAGAAGAGGAACAGTAGCGACAAGCACGCCGACACTGTGCCCAGCGTCACCAGCATCTTTTTGGACAATCCCAGCTTGAACATCGTTACTATGGCAACAAAAATGAAAGAAACCCGGGGAAAAAAGGAGAGGAGAGACTAGTCAAAAAAGAGAAAGAGAGGAGGGGGGGAGTGACAAGCTCGTCCAAAGAAATAAAAATAAGAGACTAGACTGTGGAAGAAGAGAGAAAAAAAAAAAAAAAAAAAGAGAGAGAGAGAAAAAAAAAACGGTGATATAAAAAGAAACCAATGATCCCAAAAAGCTGATTTTGCAACATTTAGACCCAAAAGCTGACGTCGGGGAACGCAAGCCAATTGGGCATGAAACTTTATTTTGGTGCCTGATTGGCCTCGACTCGTTGCCTCCAGCGGATCTCACCCCTTGGCATCGTGCAAGGAGCAACACCCACCAAACCATTTTTTGCCTCCCTGATCTGCCACAACGAGCAGAAAAGAAAAAAAAAGGGGGTGAAACAAACAAAATCGACGCTTGCCTCCTTTCAATTCATCTGTTTTTTTGCAGAAAATCAAGGCCCACGCCAGCAAAAACATGCATTGAGAGAGGGGGGGACGGCGAAAGAGCCATCGATCGAACGTCATGATGCAGGGTTGTAGTTTTCACTTTTTTTGCAGCAATTGGTGTCGTTTTCTTTTGTAAATAGGCAAGCAGCTCGCTTTTAAAGCCTCTCTCTGCTGCTGCTTGCTGTCACCTCCACAAACGTTCGCGATGGGGGTGCTGCTTCTATCCAAAAAAAAAAAAAAAAAAAAAAAAAAAAAAAAAAAAAAAGCAGCACGAGAAGGGTTCGCATTGGAGGTTGGCCCTTGTTGCACAGGGCAACGGTGGTCGATCCCTTTTGATTTCACACTCAGCATCGTGCACGAGAATCCGAGATTTGTGTGCAACAGGACCGCCAAATCAAGGCAAAACGGGATACATGGGCTTTCAATGAGTGGTCTTTTTTATTTTTTATTCAATTTGTGCAAGGGAAAGGGTATATATACAATACAGAGACAAACTTACAATGGGTCAAATGTATGGCTGTACGGGTCGGTGGTGAGGTCGTCCATGCCTTGGTCCGTGTCGCTGTCCGAGTCGTCTGAGATTTCCTCATAAATCTCCTCAACGTCGCCATCGTGGTCATTTTCCTCATTTTCGTCGATTTCCTCGTACACCTCGTCATCGCTAGGCTCTTGCTCATGGCCGTTGTCGTCCCTGTCGTCGTCCTGGTCTTCTTTCTCATTGTCGTCGTCGTCGTCAAAGCGCAATTGCGCAATGGACTCGAGATCGTCGGCGTCCTTGATCAAATATTGATTCCACATCTCGTCGTCCTCCGTGTCCACGTCGTCGAAGCGCAGGAAGCCTTCTCCATCGTCCGGCTTGTCGGTGCCTGCATCTGGCGCGGCAAGAGGTTGGTCACTGGTAGGCATGGCGCGCTTTTGCCGTTTTTCCTGCATTTCTTGCTGGCGCTGGGCGGCAATTTCGGGCCTCACCCATGTGGTTGTCTTTAATTTCTTTGGCGCCGGCGCATTGGATGATTTTGTGTCGGTGGTGGATGTGGAGGGTGTCTTGCTGTTGAGTCCAACGTGTGGCCATTTGCATTTTGGCTTTGTACACTTGCCAATGGCTGCGAGCGTCGGGCACACGAGGACGTGTCTGCTTTTACACGCGAGACCCTGTGCACAGAACCCGTCGAGGGCGAATGCGCGACACAGGGACGCGTCGTTGCGCAGATGCACGTGCGCAAATGGGCAATTATCGCGTCGGCAGCGATTTGATTGGAAATGGACACAATGGGGCACGATTTTCGCGTCGAGCGAGTGCGCGAGGCGGCACTGGGCTTCTGGTGTCGGGCACTTGTTGGCGGCCAAAAGGAACCGTGGGCAAATGGCGCGATGCGCACGATCGTGAACAAACGCGCATCGCCCACGTAGTTGCTGAGGACACACGCCATGACGCGTAAAGTGGCGACACGGCTTGCGCGCACCATCCTTCGTCTTGTGCGCCGTCAGCACCAACGAATTCTTGCCCTGCCGCTCATACCCATCCGGCTGCCGATGCAACACCATGTTGGAAAACTGTCCACTTTTGTTGGAACGAGGCACAACCACCTTGCGCTTCTTGCCCGCCGCACCAGGTGCTTGGCCAAGCACCATGTTTTGATTGTGGTCGCGTCTAATCCCAAGATTTAAAAAGAAAAATGAGAATGAAATTGACCTCATTTTTTGTTTTTTACAATTTTTTGCTTTTTTTACCTTTTGACGATGCGGCGGATGAGGACGCGTGGCGCTGCTTGAAGCGTGGCGGTGTTTGCTGTATCTTGGCGGATGAGTTTTTTGCCCTTTGAGAGATAGGGCACGCCGTGGATGGTGACAATGGTCTGTCCAGCGTGATTTTTCGTTTCAATGGCGGCGCCATCGGCCTGGCGGCGGATCACCAGCTTCTTGTGCTGGCTCTTGTGCTGCGTGGGTGCTGCGCCTGCAGTCGTTCCGGGCCTTGTCCATGTGTTGGTGCGCGGAATTGGCCGTGGTGGCCGCATTGCATGCGTTGACGGGCGGAAAGACGTGGATGAGGATGGAAATGGAGGCCGCACGGCGGCCCCACGGCCCGAATATGCAAGCACAGGCTGCTTGGCGGCGGGAGCAGAAACAGTTGAAGGTGTGGAAATCGCTTCAGGCGCTGTTTTGGCTATTTTTGGCGAAACCGAGTAGTTCAACACGAGCGACTTGTTCCCTGGACGCATGTACGGGCGAGGCGGTGATGGTTGCGTGTTGTTGAGGACGAGTGACCTGTGTTGCGGCCGAAAGGGGCGCGGGGACGGCGTGTACGGCGCGGCGGCAGCCATATACGGGCGAGGTGGACGCATTCCAGTACCAAACGCTGGTGGCCGTGGCCCACTGTAACGCATTACCGGCGGTCGCGCTTGCTGTGGCTGCCGTGCAGCAGCAGACAACCGTTCAAACTCGTCCAGGAGCTCTGCATCCGAAGGCATAGTAAAAAGATCGAGAACAAAGAGAAAAAAGAAAAATTAGAAATCAAAGAGCAAAGTGCTGTAAGCGTGATTTCAAACGCCGACAGCCGGCAGGGTCGCGCAGGTGTCAACCCAGCCAAAACTTTGGATTTCCGCCATTTTAACAGAAAAACGGCTTGTTCGCCTACACTTTTTGCCTGCACTCTCTCTTTTTTTTTTTTTTTTCTTCAACACAATGTCTTCCAGTGTGGGCGCTGACTGCACCGAGCTCAAACAGAAATATGACACTTGCTTTAACAAGTGGTATTCTGAAAAGTTCCTAAAAGGCGATACCACCCCCGAGTGCGAGGACTTGTTCAAGGACTATCGTGCTTGTGTCATGGTAAACACCCAGGCCATGGGCCTCACCCTGGTCTACCCTGGCAAAAATGCTCATTCTTTTATTTATTTATTAGACGGCACTCAAGGACAAGGGCATTGATAAACTTCTTTCCGACTCGCGCAAGGAATCACCCTTCCCAACCGACCCAAAGCCCGAGAAAAATTAGACATTGGGCTTCACCTGGCCCTTTTTCATCCATGCTCAGCCAAAGTGTGGCCATGTAAATTTGTATCATCCCCTCTCTTTTCATTTTTAGAGTCTTTTGTGAATTAAACCCCATCATTTCATCCTTCATACAATCTCAAATTGCTTTGTGCTTCGTGCTCACGAACAGCCAACATCTGGAGGACCTTGAAACAAGCAGGTTTCCGAGTCAAAGTGTGTGTTCTGGGATATTTTTGCGAGTCTTCATATTGTATCCCGAATTGCGACTCAAACGGCGCGTCTTTTCGGAATGAGAGTAAATTCAAAAGAAAGAGAGACGCGAGGAGCATCAAATGATGCGCAATTCGTGTCACTGCGCAAGGAATTTGACACGCAGTCGCGCAAAAAAAAAAAAAAAAAAAAAAAAAAAAAAAAAAAACCAGCGGATTTGATTGTTTTTGTGCGTTCAATCATTGCACAAACACCCTGGACGAGTGCAACCGAGAGCTGAATAGAAGCGCGCATTCATTGCACGTTGCCACCTCACGTCAATGCAGTCATTGGGCAAGAGGGGAGGTGAGAGAACATCTAAAGAGTGCGCGTTTGGATGATTTCATGCCATCATTGCGCTGCGGTGTGGAATTGAAAAGGCGCCAAGGCTCAAAAGGAAGGCGGGTCACCCGCTTTTGCACTCCTTGTGTTTCTTTTTTACATTTTTACTAATTTATCTATCATGTCGCTTGTTCATTCACTTGCCATGCCCTCTTCATACAAAGATCTGCAATATCAGGTGCGAACACGGTTCTTCATAGACACGGGGATCCGACTGACATGCTTTTTTTTTTTTTTTTTCATCGCTAGGGCACGACAGATCAGTTGAGCGAGGAGTTGCAAACGACAAGCACGCTGTATGTGGGCAATTTGTCGTTTTATACCACCGAAGAGCAAATTCACGAGCTCTTTTCCAAGACGGGCGAGATCAAGCGCATTATCATGGGCCTGGATCGCAATCAAAAGACGCCATGCGGCTTTTGCTTCGTCGAGTAAGGTCGCAAAATGGGAACAATTAGGCATCAAATGGGCTCAATTGGTCCTTTTTTTATTTTTATTTTTTTGTAGATACTTTCAGCGCGAGGGTGCGCTGGGGTGCATGAAATACTTGAATGGCTCCAAGCTGGACGAGCGCATGATCCGATGCGATCTCGATCCGGGATTCAGAGAGGGGCGCCAATATGGCCGTGGCCGCAGCGGTGGCCAGGTGCGCGACGAATATCGTGATGAATATGACGCCGGCCGTGGCGGATGGGGCCATCGCGTACGCGACGCGCTCAATGGTATGGAAAAAAAATGGGCGGCAATAGTATCATTGGCATCTCAAGTTCCCTTTTTTTTCCCTTTTTTTTCATTCATGCGCAGCTTCCAAGAACAGCAACGACAAGCGTCAGCGCGACGACAGCGAGGAACCGCAGGAGGAATCTAGCAGCAAGCGTGCAAAAGAAAACAATCCGCGCTTCCGTGAAGACAATGAGGACGAGGACGAGGAATAAAATAGGGGATATATTTTGATTATTTTGTTTCATTTTTTTTTTTTGTGCTATCAGTACAGAAAGTGGAGGAATTGGGGGAGAAAGCTAGTGGTGTGGTAGAGGTGGCGGTGGGGGTTGGACGGCATGGTCATCAGCGGCTTGGCCAGTGTTGGCAGGTTGGAATCGAGCAAGGACCTTTTTCAGGCTTGCTGAGCGCCAGAGATCGGCCAGCAGGTGCGAATTGCGCTTGGACGCGTAGTATCGCAGATAGGGTGCGGCGCGGTCATTGTCCAACGCGTCGCTGTCTTCAAAATCATGACGCGTCATGGAAAATCCGGCGGAATCGTCGTCTGCGGCCCGTTTCTTGCGCGATTCACGCGATCCGGGCGTGGACATGATTGAATCGTCTGCCGTCGAGAGTGGTTCGCGCGACGTGGTGGTGTCATCGGGGCCCATATCGTCGTCGTCGTCCGCCCCGCGGATGCCGTCGGCGTCAATGGCACTGGCAAAGAGCGCGTCATCGTCGTCGTCATCGTCGCCATGAACCGTTGTCGCCGATTTGCTGGGTACGGCGTACGTATTGCCATTGCCGGGCCCGCGTCGCGTCGTTGCGCTCTGCCAAATCGCTGGAAATTTGCTCGAAACGGCCAATGGCTCTGACTTGTGATAAAACGACTCATCGTCGCCATGAACCGTTGTCGCCGATTTGCTGGGTACGGCGTACGTATTGCCATTGCCGGGCCCGCGTCGCGTCGTTGCGCTCTGCCAAATCGCTGGAAATTTGCTCGAAACGGCCAATGGCTCTGATTTGTGATAAAACGACTGGACGCGACGCAAAGTGGGTGTTTTTCGGCTGGCGGTGGTCTCTGCGCTCTTTGAGGCGCGCGGCGCGGGCGATGGCGGTGCGACGCGCACGGGCCATTCGACGTATGTCTGGTGATGCCGTGCCAAATCGTCGTCGGTCGCCTTTTCAATGCACCAGTATACCATGCTGTTTGGCAAAAGTGCCCCATGCTCCATCGCTGCCACGTCCCATGGCAAATCTGAATCAGAAATTGACTCACCCGAAGACTGCCGCTGTTGATTTTGCCGATTTTGTTGATTTTGTTGATTTTTCGCTTGCTGTTGTCCCTGTTGTTGCCCCGGTTGTTGCGCTTGTGGCTGTTGAGACGATTGTGCATTGGCTTGGTCTTTTTCAGGTGGCGGTGCGGGTGGCACGGCCGCAAGATAGTGCACCTGGCGCAGGGCAATAAAGTCGCCGTGCAAAATGGGCCGCAACCGGCCGATCAGGATGTCCACGTTGAGTCTTTCGTCCGTTGCAGCATCGTCATCGCGCGCCATGCCTAAACCAGGCAACTCCACCGTCCACAATGTGCCAGCATCGTGAGCCATTGCCTGCGCCGCTAATGCCTTGTCCTGCAGCACCAACGGCCGCGTTTGCAGCTGTGCACGCCTTGACCGCGTCAGCACCATCGTGTGCGTCGGCAAAAGCACGCGTGTCGGTGCATTGCTAGGTCCATTTGCCTCATTGTTGCGCTTGAGACTAAATGTCCGCCGTAACGACGTGTCCTTTTTCTTGCCTGGACTATTTGGGTGACCCGTGATGGATGCGTGCGTCATGCATGCCGGCGACAAGAATAACTTGGCGCCGCACCGGAGAAATGGCGACTGGTACGTCACCTGTAAATCCGGAAACGCCACATACGCGCATACTTCGTCGTCGTCGTCGTCGCTCAGTTGGCCGGCTATGGCATCCATGGATGCACCTGTGAATCGCCACAGATATTGGCTCTGTGACGACGTAATGGCTTCCATGTCCGCCGTGGCAAATTGGAACGTGCCAGCGGCATCGGCGCTCCAACAGAGATATCGGTGTGATGCTTGGTGACGAAGCTTGAACGGCCGATGCAAAGGTACGCGATACAGGCACGCCTGGATGACATGCTCGATTTTCCTCCTCCACCGGTCGTCAAGGAATTCGTAAATGGGACAAACATCGTTGCGTTTAATGATCGTCCACGTCAGACTTTCTTTTCTAAACCGAGCGAGATGTAAATCAAAAAAAAAAAATGTGCATTTTTTTTTTTGGATATTACCTTGCTCATCGTCGTCCGAACCATAGGGATGAACAAAATTGGCCCTTTCCTTGTGCATTTTATGCATGACGTCGTCTTTTGCCATGCGCAGCTGAAGCAACGCGTGCTTTTGACGTGAGCGGTACGATTTGCGCACATGGAGTCGGCGGCCAAGGATGATGCGCTGGGGCCAAAGGAAGCCAAACGTGTGAAAGACGTGGATCAGGTTCAAAAGCGCCTGGCGCGGATCGTTTGGCTGCAATGCGCGCTCGATGGCGCGCTGGAATTTTTTGGTCGGTCTCAGAATATGATTGACGGGGAACCATGCGCACGTGTCATGCAGCAGCATATGCAGCGTCTTGGCCTCGACAGTGTCCAAGTGCTGCTGCGGATAAAACACAAGCTGCAGCATGGCAAGGCTGCGCAATGATGTATCATTGCTTGTGTCCCACACCACGCCATGCTCCACGAGCCGGCTCGTCCACGTTGTCGTCGTCACAAGCGTGGCCGTCGTATTTTCGGACACCAAGCGCACCATCCGCGGCAGTCGCTGCTGCACAAAGCACGGCTCCTTGGCAAGCTCACCCGATGGCGTCAGGCCAAGCTTCCACTCGGGTAGCCGCTCCAAGATATCCTTTGTCACCCCGGGATCGAGCATGTCGGGTACAATAAGAAAAGAAAGAAACAATGAAAATTGGGCTAAGGCACCCCCTTTTTTGCCGAGTTTGGGCTCGTGTTTTTTGGGGTCACCATTCAATGTCAGCTGGACCGATGCGTGCAACAATGCGCAGGCAAATCAAATGAGATCCATCACGGCAATTTAGCAATCTCATCAATGAACGGGATCTACATCTGTGCGCCGCCCCCGTCCAACTTTTGAAATCATTGCAATTACGCAGCAATTGAAGGGGCTTTTCCAGGGGCGGGGAGCCGGGGACGAGCGCATTCCAGCTCCGCCATGACGCGCTCTCACCTCTCAGGCACCCACTTGAGCGGATTCAAGCTTTCAATCTTGTACGAACTGTGTGCCACGTGCCAATGACATCGTTTTTAGCATCTTGCAAGCCATTTCTCCTCGGCAATGTACGACAATCGCGTTAGCGCATTTTCATGTTCAATTTACTGTAAACTCTTATTTCAAGACTGCAGCCCTAGAAAGAAAAGCTAGCCATGGAAAAACAAAATTTAGCGTTTTTTTTTTTTTTTGCATCTCGTGCGCGCTGTAGTACGGTCCCCACTACTGTATGATACTGTAGATACAGCAATTTGTACAATATTATCATACTGTATGTCCCGTACCCTACAAAAAAAGTGTTGCAAAGTCAATTTTTCTGCTGTGCCGGCTGTGAAATTTATCACTTTAATCTCATCTGAGTATTGATCAATACAGTAATGGCTCCAATGACATGAAATTTTGTAGAACAATGGTTTGGATGTACAAAAAAGAATATAAAATTACTGTATGACATGGATATAGTAAGCGGGTTTTGAAAAAGATTAAAAAGGGGAACCTAACGCGTCACGCGACGCGACGCGTACCCAAGCGTGTACAATGGCCTGTGGAGACGAATTGACATTATGAATCGATACTGTATCTCCAAAGACAATCATGGAGGTGCCTGATTATTTTTGTCAATTCATTTTAGGGCTCACGCGTCAAGGCGTCATGCCAGAGCAGCGCAGCGTGTCAATTGGCCAAAATGTCACCGTGGCGCGTCTGACGTGCGTGTCATATGTCGCGATCGCATTAATGTGACCGTGATGCCCTAATTGGTTGATATCATATAATCACAGATACTCATAAATATCAATACGTATGTAGCATCTACATAACAGTACTCTTACAGTATGCTTTCAAAATATGATATCATACATACTACTGTAGTAATGTATAGTATACTGTATGTATGATATCGTAAAATCGTACAGTAGCTGTGCCTCCTCCAGAAATTTTTTTACAGCTACCTAGCTACCCGCAGATGAAAGTTGCGTACTGTAAAGGCATAAACTACGGCCCAGTGCTCAACAACATGGACCCGTCCGATTTTTTTTCGACTCGAAAATCGCAAAAACCTCTTATATTTTGCACTATTTTGCAATCATCTCGCCATCTGCATGGTCGACCCCGCTCAAAAACAGCTGCATCGCTTTCAGCGCAAAAATTGCAACAAAGTTTAAACCCCCAAAGCGCTACAGTACGACCACTTTTGAAAATTCAGGGGTCACTCAGGGGTCACACATTTCAATCTCAGAAAAAGCCAAATTTGGAAAATTTCGAACTCCGAATGATCAATGCATCTCAAACAGGTAACTCCGACGATTTGCGATTGGCTGACAAAATGGCAGGTCGCCCTAGCTTTAAGAACAATAATGCCCAAAGAGTGACGCATGAACGGCGATCGACTGAGAAAGTTGCCTACTTTGGTGCGATTTTTTTGCAAAAATTTTAGGTTTGAGACTTCCAAATTAAATGCGTGGATTGCATGGAATTTTTATTTTTTTTGAATTTTTTTATTTTTTATTTTGCACAATTTTATGCGCTGAGTGGTGGGCTGCAGCCTGGTAAAATAAATGACCGATGCAAAAAGCTAATAAAACCCAAGCTAGCGCACTGAAAGTCATCACATAAGATGCTTTGCTCCCCTGTTTGTTAGTAAAACTGCAATGAAAACCACAGGTTTATTAGACGGTTGTCGAGTAAATCGCGATTAATGATTTTGTTGAAAAAGTGGATTTTCTCTGTGAGTTTTTTCGATCATCCATCGACGTGATGATTGATACAATACTCGTCTCATTTGACAGAGATTGTTGAATGCCTTCTTCGAGCCAACAAGCGGCCAACACCCAACAGACATTCTGAAATGACACCCGAGTGCTTCTCTTTCAAAGTTCAAAAACAACGGTATCATAATAATACAGTACTGTACTGTACAGTACTGTACCAGTTTCATCGCGATCCACAAAATATTTCGAGAGCAGCCATCAGCCAATGCTGATGAATTTGTGAATATATCGATATCATACGTATTATTTTACAGTATCATATCATACGTACTGTAGATTCATCATCTGGGCAACTGTCTAATAAATCTTCTACAGTACCGTGGCTCTCAAAAGTGATCCAAATTTTGGGAATCGCACACAAATTTTGTTTGTTCTCATTCAATAATGATCGGATAAAAACGCTATTTATACTATTAGATAGCCCTATTTGAATTCTATAATGTGTTAAAATTTCAATTTGATATGTTCAATATTGATCGAGCTACAGCGCGTAATAAAATCGGAGTTATTTGGATCACTTTTGACGCGTCGCTACTTTTTTTTTATTTTTTTATTTAATATTTCGTCCAACGACCGTTCGCCTTAATAACTGCTTTGCACCTGTCAGGCATGGACTCAATGTACTTACGAACCATTTCTTTAGGAATGTCGTTGTACCAGACGTGCACTACACGCTCCCAAAGTTCATTCATGCCTTTGGGTACAGTCTCGTATCGAAAAAGCTTTTGCTTGAGCAAGGCCCACATGTTTTCAATTGGGTTAAGATCAGGAGACTGCGCGGGCCACTCCATGACTGTAAACGGCTGTTCCGCCAACCAGTCTTGCACTAAATGTGACTTATGCTTGGGGTCATTATCCTGTTGAAATATGACGCGCGCAGGATCGAACTCCTTTTCACGAATAGACGCCCACAAATCTTCCTTTAGGATGTCCAAGTAGAGGTGCTTATCCATCGTAGTGTCTATCTTTGTGATATACCCAACACCCTCCCAGGTGATGCAGCTCCAAACCATTACATTACCACCACCATGCTTCACGGTTTGTTGAACATGACGCGGTTGAATGTTTTCTTGGGGCCGCTTCCAGGCATAGTTCTTTCCATCCGAGCCATACCGGTTGATTTTCACTTCGTCTGACCAAATAACACGTTTCCAGTCTTCGATGGTCCAGTGCTGATGCATGCGAGCCCAGTTTAAGCGTCGAATTCGGTTGACTTCACTGATGAGAGGTTTTTTTGGCTTCACAAAGGCAACTAGCCCTGCTTCCTGCAGTGCTCTACGAACAGTATGAGTACTAACAACAATACCGTGGTCCTCCTGTAGCTTGTTTTTGACTTCCACCGCATTTTCCACACCAAACTTGGTGATGGCACGCACGCAATACTTCTTCATGCGATCGTTGAGAAGAGTTGGACGTCCCATTGTCGCCACTTTTGCAACCAACGGTTTGGAAACGCGTAGTCTTTGGACTGCACCATAGCTAGCACCAGTCTTCCGCATAATTTGGCGGATAGAGAGCCCGTCCTGAACGTGCTTGAGAATGGTGTTTCGCTGATCAGTAGTTACTTTGCCCATTGCTGGAATGCCGGTAATGAGCTAGTGATTCGACGGTAATGAAGAGTAGAAAGTGACTCCAACAAAGAAGACAAGGAAAGTGTGCCTAGAAAGAAAAAAAAAGAAAAAACAACCTGCTCCAAAACCCCGATCAGGCAGGAGCAATTTCAGGCACGTGGGCGGCAAAAGTGATCCAATTGACTCCAATTTTATTACGCGCTGTAGCTCGATCAATATCGAACGTATCAAATTGAAATTTTAACACATTATAGAATTCAAATAGGGCTATCTAATAGTGTAAATATTGTTTTTATCCGATCATTATTGAATGAGAACAAATAACATTTGTGTGAGATTTCCAAAATTTGGATCACTTTTGAGAGCCACGGTACGTATTATTATGGATTTTATAATACTGATACAGTAGCGAGACACACCAAAATAACAACCAAGCGACAAAGTTTATTATTTGGATGCACATCCTCCATCGAGAATTTTGGTGGATAACGTTGTATTTGTGACATCTCGTGAAATTGGCGTTTTTCTCAACAACGATCTGTTTGACCTCTGAGTTTACTGTACAACCAAACAACGGCAAAGATTGTGCTGGCGAGCGATCTATGATAATGGGTGGGGTCTCGCGAAATACAGTAATTTGACAAAACGTTGTGTCGATCAAGAAATTCAGGTTCGGGGTACGTATCAATGGGGGGGGGAGATTTTTTTTTAAAAAAAGGGGTAATCTACGGTATGTATGTATGATACAGCATGTAGCTTTTTTTTTATTTCAGTGGCCATAGCCTATTGATGAGCTTTGACGCCCACCCCCTTGCTTTAGCGACGGCAGAATCGTCGACGTCTGGGTGTTGTGGTTTGCCATTCAGCTTGATTGCCTCTTCGTAAAGGACGACGGCCTCATCCATGTGCTCGCGGATGTAGGCGACACGTTCTGAGCTTGGCGGATGGCTTGAGCCGAACCATGCGGTCATGAAGCCCTCAAGGACGTCATTGAAGGTGATTTCGATTTCCTTTTGTTCCTCTTTTTCGAGTTTTGCGATTTCCTCGTCGATTTCGGCCATGAGTTCCCAGACGTCGAGGGCAATGCGCGGGTCGTAGCCGGCTTTTGCGAGAAAGCGCAATCCGACAAGATCAGCCTCGCGTTCGAGAGGTCTGCTGTAGGATGTGTCTGCTTCGCGATCAATGTAGGCGCGGATGGTTTCGTGGATCTTCTCATTGACGTAGGGTCCAAAGGCATCGGTGACCATCCAGAGCACGCCGCGTGTGATGTCGCCGAGCATCAGCATAAGCGACACAAACCCGTGTGTCTCTGCAAAGTGCCTCTGCACGCTGTGCGCCATTTCGTGGCTCAGGATGACCGCCATCTTGTTGGGGTCGTAGCCCATCACTTGCATCATCAAGTCATAAACCAGAATGTGCCGCCCAGCGCACATCGCGTTCAGTGTCATATCATCCTCAATCAGATGCACCACGTATCGCTCTGCGGCAGAAAGAGACGCCTCATCGTCCATTTTGCGCACAGGCGCCGAAATGTCGTCCTGCGCCGCCTTGGCCAAGTTTGCCACAATTGATTTGAGCCACACGACACGCGGATGTTCATCCGCAGCCACAAAAGGGCTCTGAGCAACAAGCATCTCGTCGACGGCCTTGTCCACCTCCACCTTTTCTTCCTCATCCGACATGTATAGGAAGCGCATCCTCTGTGTATTGGGTGCCTAAGAAGATGCGACGAAATTGAGCCCATTGTCTCCACGTTTCCCTTTTTTTTTTTTTTTTTTTGCTTACAAGATCGAGACCGACCGCCAGCAGAAGCGTCAAACCCACAAGAGGCACGCCTACAAGGATTTTCCCGGCGGTGGCGCCCTTGCCCTTGCGCAGCGAGTGTGGTAACAAGGTCAATGAGGTCTTTGACGAGAGCGACACCAAGCTGACGAGCTTGCCTGATTTGACGAGGCCGGCGAGCACGGCGGGCAAAGGGAGCAAAGGCACGGGACGCATGCTGGACGCTTGGAACGAGCGCCACTGGATGCCCGCGTGAGGGCAATGGCAATAGCGCGAGGCAAGGCGCCGAGCAGGGGTAAGGAGCATGGCGCAAAACAAAGGAACAAAGAAGTAATAAAGAAAAAAGAAAAAGAATTGTTTCCCCTGTCGCCGCCCTTTTTCAAGCATTTTGCATCGATGTGCTTGGCTGCTGATGCCCAAAAAGGAAACTCAGGGGTGGCACAAAAAAATCAAAACCAGGGCGCGCGCTGTCACCCGAGCGGGGAATCTTTTATTTCTCTCTTTTTTACTTTCTTCTCGTTACTGCTTTGCAAAAGGGGCTGCAACACCATGTCCAGGTAACGCCACAATGGCTGTTTCCACGCGCCGTCTTAATCCAATTGCGTGTTATTAATAGACAACGCGACCTTGAAGACTTGAGCGACGACGACGCCCTGTTTGAAGAACTTGAAAAGGATGATGACCTTGTCATGGCGTCCATTCGCGAGCAGCGTCTCAAAGAGATCCAAGAAGAGTAAGAAAGAAAGTCGTACCAGTGTCACGTGTTATTGGCGAAAATGAGAGGTATTGATGGCCCATTTTTGATTTTTTTGCTAGATTTTCACGTCGCGAGACGATTCAGACGCACGGCAGCTTGGCCGAGATTGACAATGAGAAGGAATTGATGGACACGACGGTCAAGGAAAAGTACATGGTTGCGCATTTTTACCATCCGGACTTCCGACGCTGCAAAATCATGGACAAGCATCTTGCCGAGCTTGCCAGGGACTATAAGGATACCCGCTTTGTCAAGATCAGCGTCGACAATGCGCCTTTTCTTGTTGAAAAGCTGCAGGTGCGTGTGCTGCCATGCGTCATTGGCTGGGTCGATGGGTACATCAAGACAAAAATCGTTGGCTTTGACGAGCTCGGCAACACGGACGATTTCTCCACCAACCGCCTTGCCATGCAATTCATCTCGGCTGGTAATAGAATGAAAAAGAGGATGTTTGAGGTCGCGTGACTCAAGTTTTTAATGATTTTTGGCTATTTAGGTGTCATCCGTCGCAAGGATTCCACCGCGACGCACGTGAAAAAATCCATATTTCAGTCTGGTGGCGGCGACAGCGATGAGGACGATGATTGAGGGCATTTGGAAAAAAAAAAAGAGGAAAACTGGCCCATCTGTATATAGTGTGTTTTGCTTTAATCTGCCAATTTCGCCGCTTTTGTGTGCCAATTCGTAAAGAAACTAGGTTGCCGTGCATGCATTGATGCTTTTTTTTTTATTGCCACTGTTTGTTTTTCACGATCATTCTATGACCGATTTTTCGTATTGGGTACAAGAGGTGCGTTTGGAGCGCGAGTCGCTGGGTGGTTGGCCAGCAATGGCTGCCGAGCGCGCCATGGGTCCGCGGAAAAAGAAGCAGAGGAGTACCATGACACCGATAAAGCTTGTTTGGAAGATCAGCGCGTTGAACATGTGGCCCTTAACGTCGCGCAGGCTATCCATGATTAAAACGGCAATGAACCCGAAGATTTGACAAGCTTGCCACACAAGCGAGTTGCTGATCGAATCTGGCGCCGGGTACGACACTGGGCCGTGCCGGAAAAGACAAGGGAAAGAGGAGAATCGTGCGTCAGTGTTTGACTCTTTTTTTTTCTTTTTTTTTTTTCTGTCTTTTTTTCTATTTTTTCTATTTTATATTTTATTTTTTTTTGGTACCTTCGCTGCCGAGCTCAATGACCACTGGAATAAGGAATGCCAGGAAGAATTGGTTCATGCTGATCACAAAGAGGATGGCAGCCATGGCATTGGGTTGCACTGGCACAAAAAAAAAAAATAATCAGCGTCGTGAAAGATGCATTTTGTTTGATTTTACAGATGAACATGAATCCGAGGTACGTGACAAAGACCATGGGTGACACGAGCTTCAAAAACAACTTGTGCTGACGCGTCATGTCAAGCACAGGGCCGGCCACGGCTACGTATTAAAAGCAAAAAATCGTGAGATTCGGGGCACATTGCGTTTTTTTTCATCCATGCCATGCATGCAATTGGTTCGTACTGCATCCCAGCGTGCCGGCAAAGTAGCCCACGGCATTGATAATGCCAGCCTGTGCGTCTGTATAACCGTGCGGCGTGAGCACCTGGACAAATACGGTGCCAAAGCCAATGGACACGCCAATGTTGATTCCGTGGATCAGGAGCACCATCCAAAAGTGATAATTCTTGGCCAGCATGGCCAGGCCCTTGAAAAACGAGATGCCGTCCGTCTGGTCGAGAATGTGTTGCTGCACAGGGGGCCGTGGCGGCTTGCTAGGGAGAAAAATCAATGGCACCGTCGCCGCCACCGCTATCAGCAAGATGATCAGCGACTGAAAACCACACCCCCCAAAAAAAAAGGATGAGAAGACGAATGGCACCGACTTTTTTTTTTTAGGTCGTGTACCATGAGACTAAGACGCGATTCATCTGTCACCACGTTGGGAATCATGAACATGGCAAGAATCCCGCCATAATTGGACGCGACAAAGACGCCAGCTGTCGCTCGCTTATTCTCGGTGAACCATGTTGACGTGAACTAGAGCATTGATTGAATAAGACATGTATTTCGAGTCGATTTTCTTGAAGTTTTTACCTTTGTCATGATATTTAACGACAATGGCGCCGCCATGGACCCAATGACCTGCGCAACGAGCGTCAATGCAAAGCTGGGGGTCGACAGCTTGACGGCGACGAACCGCAGCCCGGCACCGAGGGTGTTGAGCAGCCCAGCCACAATCAGCTGCGCGTAAAAAAAAGAAAAAAATGAAGAGGAGTGAGCGATTGGATGCCCCTCTTTTTTTTTTTTTTTTTTTTTACCGTGCGCTTGACGCCGAGTTTCTCAAAAATCCAGCCGGTGACGCAGCTGAGTACGACGTACACGAGCCCCTGGACGTTTGCCAACCAATTGACCGCACTGAGATTCACATCAAAGACACGCGCCGTGATGGTCGGCACCACCGTGTATGTGCATTGAAACACAGACACCGATGTCCTCAGCAGCACGAGAAAAAAGAGCACGAGCCATGCTTGTGGATATGTGCGTGGCTCTTCGTCGTCTACCATGGTGCAGCTCGATGAAATCTCTACCTCTTCGGACATGGCGCGCTTGAATTTCCCCATTGATGTGCTGTGTGTGTATTTGTGTGTGTTCCAAAAAAAAATGAAAATAAAATGGATCAAAAAAAGAAGAAAAAGAAGAAGAAAAAAAAAGAAATGTGCCGCTTTTTAAAACAAAATTAATGCAAAAATGATCCTTGACCGTGTTTTTCGGGTACCTCGCTTTGCAAACTCATCGTCACTCCCCCGGGAATACCTTTTAATTTTCACAATCACGACTCAGGGAAGCTAAAGACAGCCGGCATCCCAATTATGTCATCAAGGAGGGCACTCCATGGGACACGCGTAATATATCCGCAGTACAAAATGACATGTTACGACGATCATGCTATATTTTCTAGGCACATTTTCTTTATCTATCCGTTGCCGAGCCGCGATATAATGCATGCGATACTCCATGCCATAGCTCTCTGACGTAGATCACGATGCAATTGCTAGTGTACCTCTCGCGGGGGTCCCGGAATGAGGGGTACAATGGCAAATTAGCAAGTCAACCACCGAGAAAAAAATTACAACGAGGGGTAGAATTCAGGGGCAGAAAATCAGCCAATGTTTTTTTTTTCCTTTGGGAAATCATATATCATACAAGGGCGTGCTTCTCCCTATTTTATTCTTTTTTTTTTATTGCGACTTTTGCTTTTGAGCATTGGCTCGGATGCCCCAAGTTGACAACCAAACCAAGCTAAAGACGAGGAAGCCCGCAAACATGCTACCCACGGACGTATAATAAGGGTAAGCGGCGGTCAAGAAGCGGGGGTATTCATTGTGGCGGAAGGGGCGGATGGCCACGACGTCCTCCGCGAGCAAATAGGTCCAGCCGGAGCGCTTGTAATTGACCTTGAAGGTGAAGACGCCGTACACGTCGGGAAGGCGCAAATGCTTGGTGAAGCGGCCAAAGTGGTGGTGCGTGTGGGGGGACGTGATGTCGTCGAGGGTGGTGCGAATATAAGGGTCGAGCATGATCACTTCCAATTGCACGTCGTCGGCACGGAAAGGCACCCACGCGTCGTCCTTGTACTCGGCCACTTCGAGCGTGTACACAATGTCGTCCTTGATGCGATACCACGGCTTGCTATGCTTGCTGCCCTCGGGGTGATGGCGATGATCCACCACCTTTAACACACTCTTTTCTTGGAACGTCCACTTTGTCAATTCCGTAATAAACGCCGCATTGCCCGGGGTCGAAAGGCTAAAAATGAAAAAAAGGGGGCAAATGAGCCTCTTTTTCTTTTTTTTTCTTTTTTTTTCTTTTTTCGCGCCTCGTGTCTCTTCTTTTCTTTTCTTCTCTTTTACCCTTTGACGTCGCC
Source organism: Gongronella butleri (assembly GCA_025201375.1). Lineage (NCBI taxonomy): Eukaryota > Fungi > Mucoromycota > Mucoromycetes > Mucorales > Cunninghamellaceae > Gongronella > Gongronella butleri. The sequence continues at coordinate 593,067 of JAIWZP010000007.1, forward strand.
CGTCCAAAACGCGTCCGAGAAAAAGTCGAGGGAGCCGACAAAGGTGGCGCGCGCCGAGGAGCGCGTTTGCATGGCGGCAATCAAGTCGACCTTCGCGGTCACGTCGTTTTTGAACTTATCGGTACTAGCACAATTGGCCTCGCTCGAGAGGATACGCGAGACCAGGGGCACAGTGCCGGCCAAAAGGCCCGTGCCGCGGTACACGACACTGCTTGTGGTGCCCTCGGCAATGATGCTCTTTGGCGCAACCACCTGCGTCGTCAAAATAGCGCCGTCGTGCTTGGCGTCCGCCTGCTTGTCCAACACGCGCGTGCCCTTGGGATCAAATTCAATGTCAAACTCGCTCGCAAGATCGCGCACCGAGTTTCCCGCCTGCTCATCCACGGCAACAAGCAAATTGCCACGCTCGCTCAAGTATTCCACGAATTGCTGGTTCTTGATCGTCGCGTCTAGGCATCAAAACAAAAAGGGACAGGGAGGAAAACGCGTCAATTGACTCCATCTACGCTTTTCATGGGCCATTTTGTTATTTTTTACCTTGAGTCTTGGGCGCAAAATGGATAACATGGTCGTACATGGCGTCCGTAAAGTACAACAGGCCGTTATTGGGATCGTTGGCCTGCTTGAAATCGAGTAAAAAGTCGCGTTCTACAGGGGCAAAACGAAAAAAAATGGAAAAGCCGGCACATAAGATACGATTTTCACGCGCCATGCCGCTTCAATTCTTTTTTTTTTTTTTTTTTTTTTTTTTTTTTTGTTTCGTTTGCCCTCTGTCCCGTACCTTGCAACGACTGCCAGAAGCGCGAGTAGCGAGGCTGCTGGGCAAGGTCATCTAAAAGAACCAAGACACGGTCGCCCGTGGCTGAGCGCGCAAAGGAGCTAGAGACCAGCGTTGTCAAGACAAACGAGACTGCCAGTAACACGTTCTTCATCTTTGTTGGTTGAATCGCGAGAAAAAGAGGGGACGTGAAGCGTTACTGCTTGGTTTGGCTTGTTGGGTCGTCAAGAGAAAGAGCGAAAAGAAGCAACAATCTAGCGATTGACGTGGGCCAACCACTTTGAATCGCGGGCTTTTAATTCTTCACTTGGCACAATTGGACCCAAACCTTTTTTTTTTGTTCCTGCGAGCGCGGTGCGCGGCGGCTGATTTCGAGCTTTGGCGCATTTGATGCCTAAAAAATGGCAGTGTTGTGCCTTTTGGTCATTTGTAAAGAAAACAGCGTGACATTGATGGATTGATTACAATGCGGGTGAAAGAAGGTCCCATCCAGTCGTGTATTATTGAGTACAGACCGCGACTCCAAGGCTTAAATCAGCCATTTTGGTTGAAATGGCGCATTTCTCGCCCCCAGATGCACAATAGCGTGTCATCAAGTGCCATCGGAAGCCCAGAGCTTTGTATTAGGAGTTGGTAAAATGAAGGATGTGTGAGCCCGGTGACAATTGGGTCTGTGGTTCGCATGGCACTCCATTTTATCGATTGCCACACGGATTTGCCTATTTTGGGTGCGTGTTTTGCATTTTTTTCCTGGTGTCAATGGCCAGCTTTACTGATTTATTAGACGCAAATTGCACGGGCAAGAGCTGAGGGGGGGGGCGTCTTTCTTCAACAAGGAGAGTCGAATTGATAAAACTTTCTTTTTTTTTGTTTCTTTTGTGAGAGCGTGTGACAAGACAGCTGGTGCGGCTGCATGGCCAGAGGAGCAAACACCGAATTTGGTCAGAATCCGTTTTCAAATGCAGCTTGGCGCCCTGACATTGCTTTATGATGTGGCTCTTCCTTGTCCTTTTCACTTTTTTCCCCGGATATCCTGCGTGTGCCTATACCTCCCCATATACCCTGTTCTTTTTCCCACAACAAAGAATGGTCTGCCTCTTGGATTGCCCTACAAACGACGGTGAGAGCGTTCTGCTTGCGTGGTACTATTTAATCGAGCTCCAATTGCAGACGCGCCCAAAATCGAGCATGAACGATGCATTGGTAAGGCGAATTTTCCTTTTACACGAAGAAACGGGCTTTTTTTTTGTTCTCAATTTGCTTTTTTTTTTCAGCCATGGTCATTCGAGGAAGATCGGTGCTTGTGGTCACTTTTTTATACGGCGCTGTCGGTTGCGGACATGGAGGATGTGTTCCAAGGCACGCGCTCGCGCAAGTCAATTGAGATACGATTGAGCCAACTGAGGCGCGATGCAGGCGTGGTTGTGCCGCGTCGGGGGTCACGTGTACATGAAATCTATTGCAAAGGCAAGAGCGAGGGCGTCGCCATTTCGACGTGGCTGGCACGTTGGATCAACAAGCGTGCGTCCGACATGGCCTCCAAGGACTCGCGGCTGCGCAATGCGAGAGTGTACACAGCCGAGCAGACGATGCCAAAGGTGCTTGACGCGTGGCTGCGCGCACCTGACGGCCGATGCTGCTTTTGTCGCCGACATCTCGTCTTCAATTTTTATGGCCGCCACCTGCCGGTCGCGGCGTCACTCGACCACGCCATTGCAGAAACGCCACTCGCCAACACTGACAATTGGCTAGCACTGTCATGCAGAATGTGCAATCAGTAAGCAAAAATAGAAAAAAGGGGGTTAAACACATGTGGGATGCGTTTTTTACGATTCCATGACGCACCACCTTGCCTGTTTTTTTTTCTAGAGCAAAGCACACGCTCTCGCTCGAGGAATTCATGGACATCCTAGATCTCATACGCCATGCACCGAAAAAGCGCATTTCGTCGTCTCTAAGCCGCAAGGACAAGATGGCGATCGAGCAATGGCATAGCAAGTGTTGTCAGGAAGACCGTAAACTTTTCAACAATGCCCAGGTGAGTTTCTGGTCGAGAATTGACGCGAAATTGGATCCATTGGCTCGCTGACATTGTTTTTTTTTTGAATCAGCAGCCGATGGTCGATAAAGACACCATTTCCAAGCAGGCCCTGGTCAGTCTGGCGGTAGCCAATGGCGCTGTATGCCCTTTTACAAATATCCAAGCATCGTATGTGTCAGGGAACGACGGGTGGAAGCCGCTGGCACTCTCGTTTGGCCGACGGAAGAAAATGGTGTGCGACGATGTCAATGGTGGAAAGATCATTCACGGCTTTTATGACGGAAACGTCGTACCAATGCTTGGGATCATTCGCTTTGCATCCTTTGTATACACAGATACGGACGTACACGCGTGGGTTCAGGCCATCCGTCGCTCAGTCCCTCTTCCTTTGCCTGCTTGGCACCCAAAGAAACTATAGTGGCCGAATTGCATTGAGAATAAAGAATATAAAGTATCACATCCCAAACTTGACAGCAAATGCAATCACTTCATGGCCAGCAATGGGCGAAAGAGTGCAATTTTGACATTTTTATTTGCTTGGCCACCATTACCGGAATTGATGCTAGTCCAGCGCGCTGCCCCATGTATTAGGCCAATGTCTTGGGTGCCTGGTGAGTAACAACGATAAAAATTATTTCTTTGGTTGCCAAGAAAATGAACAGCAACGATTATTTGTGACATTTTGGTCCTTTTTAAATGAATTTATTATCGACAAAGAAAGCAGCTCTCTGGATCAACAATAGAAAGCGTCCTTGTTCGAATGAGCTTGACCCCGAGGTAAGGTGGCCACTGGATCGTTCGCAATCACGATTTTCAAAATCCCGGATTTTGCAAAGGGGTACAGTCGAAGAGTTGGAAATTATGAAAAACAGGTTCTCAGATCGCCACGCAATTCACATGCATGGTAAACACGCAGCTTTTACCGTCAGAAATCGAATAAATATAATTCAGGGGTCCATTGACTGGTTTTCGCGCATTCCGACAAATGGTGAAAATTTTCATCTTAAGGCAAGCTCGACGAAAATTGGCCGCAACCTCTTGAAATGGATATCATCAAAAAGAAGGCAAACAGCTGCGTACGTGCATATTAATGACCACTGAAAAACATGCATTCCAACGGATTTTCATAAGAAGAAAAATTCACTATTCAATTTTGGAGCGTGATAAAGCGTGTCAGACGTCGCGTTGCACGCGCCTGTTCTTATTGAAATCCGCGCATCTGGGTCATGTCTTGCTGGTAAACACGTCGGCACTGCTCTATGGGCGCGTTTTTCCCGTGCAATTCGCGGTTGAAATAAAATGCAAAATTGTTCATTGCTCATGATCCATCAGATGAATCTCCTTCTTTTTCGGCGTTTTTGTTGGTTTTCGCACGCGATTGTTCTTGTGTGTAAGTTTGGCGCAATTCTTGGGACCTGATTTTCAATCTTTCATTTTGAAGCTCGCCACAGCATGATTTTTCATTTGGGTGTTGTGCACCTCGATGATTATTCACAGAAGCCAGCCGGATCCCAGGTGATGATGCACAACCTGTCAGATCACGTTGAAACTCATTTCGAGCCTTCTCTTTCCCTTTTTTGACCAGCAGCAACTTATTTTTCCTCAAAATCAATCTTTTCAATGAGATCTCCCTTATATCCCAGTTAAACGATCACAAAATTGATTCAGCTCGCGATCAAGTCACAGCAAAACGTCAATGCCAAGCTTTCTAGACATTTGACAAATGCATTCTTGTGGCATGTATTAGAACATGTAAGTTCGGAAGCATCTTTTCTAGTAAAATCGCTTCCGCAAATTCAAATAGCGTGATAAAATCATTAGGATGTTACATTTATTGAATATAGGGAGCATAGGATTGAAAAAAAAAAGCTAAATGTTGGGATCACAAAGTATGCAAAGCATGGATATTTTTGGTGTTTTTAACGAGCTGTGTGATCGACGCCACTGCACAGCAGCTGGCGCGAGAAAATTAGGCAATGTTGGCGGCCTTCTTCTCAGACGAGTAATCGATAATGCCATCCTTCTCCTTTTGAGCTTGGACACGGTTGACACCACCAAAGAGCTAATAAAAAGAAAAAAAAAAGCATGTCAATTCCGGATTCCAATGATTTTCCTGCCGCCACAGCACAGTCTTACCTCGTCCATTTCCTCGAGAGAAACACCCTTGGTCTCCTGGAGGTAGAAGTACACGACAATGGCCATGAAAACGTTGAAACTAGAAAAAAATCAAGGAATTGCGATTGAGTGAGCTGGTTTTGAACCCCCTACTTTGTGCTCCCGAGGCAATTGAATGCTTACCCAGCAAAGATGTAGAGAGAGTAGAACTTGAGATTGGCAAACATGACAGGGAAAGCTTGGCCGAGGGCAAGAGAGCCAATGTTTTGGAATTGAGCCGAAATACCGACGAGCTGGGCACGGACGTTCATGGGGAAGACCTCGACAGTGACGATCCAGCTACCATGAGCATGAAAAAAATTAAAAGAAATGGCGTAAATAAGGGATTGATTGCATTTTGGGCTTTTTTTTTGTGTTTTTTTGCTTACGCAGAGGCACCCCAAGAGGGACCAAATGCGAGGTAGAACAAGCAAATGCAGAGGACCATGAAGCCGGCGGCGACGCGGTTGGACGAGATGTTGTCAAAGCCAATGCCGACGGGGATGGATGCAGCAATGATCAACATGACGGCCATGATGCAAGCGCCAACGATCAGACAGCGGCGACGACCAATGCGATCGATCCAGAGAATGGCAATCATGGCACCGAGCATCTGAACAACGTCTTGCACGGCTTGCATGATCAGCGCAATGGAAGACGAAGCAAAGGCAGACGTGTACACTTGGGAACCAAAGACGTTCATGGCATTGTTGCCGCAGACTTTTGAAAAAAAAAATAGCGTGTCAGTCACCAAGAAAAATGATAACTGGCGCTTGCTCTTTTTACCTTGGTTGAAGAGATTGAGGAAGCAGGTGATGAGCAGGCGGTGAAGGAGCGATTTGTCGACAAAGATTTCGCGGAAGGACAGGGTGGTGGCGTTTTCCTTGGACCACTTGACGGCCTCGACAATGTCAGTCAGCTCAGATTCGACGTCATCGGTCTCGCCGCGAAGGCGCTGGAGCGCGGTGCGGGCGTCTTCAATGCGATCGTGCTCAACGAGCCAGCGGGGCGACTCGGGCACAAACCAGATGCCAACGGCAACAATTGTGGGGATGACAACTTGCGTGATTTCAATGAGGCGCCATTGCCACGAGCCAAGCGACGCATTGGCCGTAGCGCCAATGGCCACACACGTCGAGATCAACGCACCAAAAGCCCAGGTAATTTGCCAAATACCGACAATGCGGCCACGGATCTCCGCGGTCGCAATTTCGGCCATGTAAGTCGGGGCAGCGTACACAAACGCTTGACCCACCCCGCTGAAAAAGGAAAAAAATGTCAATGCCGCGCTCAAGATGACAAAATAAGCAAAAAAGCTCAAAAAAAGCTTACAGAACAACACGACCCGCCCAGAAACCGGTGGCATTGGGTGTCAGGGCCATGACCAGCGCAGCAATGACAATAATGGCAGAACCAAAGCTCATCGACTAGTAAAATTGCGAAGAAGAAAAAAAGAAATGAGCATCAAACGCGTCTTGCATGTGACTAAAACGCCTTACCAAGCGACGACCAAAGCGATCTTGTAAGTAAGGAGCAACAAAAATGGCGAGAATGATGGTTGGCACCGTGTAGCATGTGTTGAGTGAGCCGATTTGGACCTCGTTAGGATGGCCCATGAATTCGAGCCAATTGTCGACGACAAGCACGGATGAGAACGTGTTGCTGTCATAACCAATGTAAACTTGACAGAGACCCGCAAGAAGGGAAGCCAAATAGAGGGTTGCTTTGCCCATTATATGATAAAAATTTGAAGTGTTTTTTTTTTTCTTTTTTTTTTTTTTTTTTTTTTACGTCGAGATGCTGCTCATTTATATGCGCGCTTTGAACGGGGGGCCTGGCCCTGGAGAACACTACTTTCATTTGCCCGCCTTTCCAGTTTTAGCCCGATTTTTCCGACTGCAATTTAAAGTTGCCAATGCCAGGATGGATCACGTAAGTAAGTATGATCCGCGGTTGTCCAA